>CAVNZL010000027.1:1502500-2147158 GCA_963693355.1 Pontia daplidice
TTTTTTTTTTTTTTTTTTTTTTTTCCCTTTCTTCTCCCCCCCCCCCGCTCGCCCCCCCCCCCCCCCCCCCCCCCCCCCCCCCCCCCCCCCCCCCCCCCCCCCCCCCCCCCCCCCCCCCCCCCCCCCCCCCCCCCCCCCCCCCCCCCCCCCCCCCCCCCCCCCCCCCCCCCCCCCCCCCCCCCCCCCCCCCCCCCCCCCCCCCCCCCCCCCCCCCCCCCCCCCCCCCCCCCCCCCCCCCCCCCCCCCCCCCCCCCCCCCCCCCCCCCCCCCCCCCCCCCCCCCCCCCCCCCCCCCCCCCCCCCCCCCGGGGGGGGGGGGCGGGCGCCCCCCCCCCCCCCCCCCCCCCCCCCCCCCCCCCCCCCCCCCCCCCCCCCCCCCCCCCCCCCCCCCCCCCCCCCCCCCCCCCCCCCCCCCCCCCCCCCCCCCCCCCCCCCCCCCCCCCCCCCCCCCCCCCCCCCCCCCCCCCCCCCCCCCCCCCCCCCCCCCCCCCCCCCCCCCCCCCCCCCCCCCCCCCCCCCCCCCCCCCCCCCCCCCCCCCCCCCCCCCCCCCCCCCCCCCCCCCCCCCCCCCCCCCCCCCCCCCCCCCCCCCCCCCCCCCCCCCCCCCCCCCCCCCCCCCCCCCCCCCCCCCCCCAAAAATGATACTGTTAATTCATTCCTCTTGTAAGCGACAGTAGTGTCTTTTTAGATAAATAAATGTCTTAAACCTAATTTCGGTGCTTTGGATCATAAATAACAATAGTAAAATCAAAAATTGTGGCTCAGGCATTCTTTACACTATTTTGGGTTTGCATTGAATGAATTGTTCTTACGAAAAAAATGCTTTTAGATAATAAAACATGAGATCACAGTAACATCAAACACAATCAAGAATTTTATCAAAGATTTATATTTCTGTCACCAAATATATATTTATAAATCGAACTGCTATTGTCAATATATTGAGTGTTTGTGAAGTTCGCGTAAATATACGAAACAGCATATTGCAAAACTTACTATATTCTTTGAGAAAATGTTCTGAATATTTAGTGTTATATTAAATTATGATTTACTTTCTTCGAGAGTTAGTTTTATAATAATATAAGAAAATTTCACATACTGTTGGTTATGGTCAAGGTTGGTTATTAGAATTTATAGTTTGTATATATTCAAAGACACTAAACGCGTATAAAAATTCAGTTTTATCGCAAGAATCCTCCCAGATATATAAACATTGCAGTTTAATAAAACCTTATAAAGACTTTTCCTATATACATTACAAAAGCTCGAGGCAAACATCGGTATAATAAATTGTAATTTGTCATGTCCTAACCCTAGGTCTGAACGCTTTTAGGGCGTTTAAATTGTCAGTTTTCGTTATTTACGAAGAAAACTGTCACAGGTGGATTTTGTCCATTTGTTCGGCTTATTAACTTTGAAGTGACGACGTTGCTTATGGACTCAGTGTCTAATTTAAATAGTATTTTTTGTACATAGCGAAAGGATTTTTCGCCAAATTTCAATTATTTTGACTTGTAATGCATCTATCTTTTTTATAGTTCAATGTCGATCATTATAAAAAAGTTCAAAAGCACTGATCAGCTTAGCTGAATTCAATTCGATTTTGTTGACTTATGTGTTTGTTAATATATGATAATAATAATTATTAAACGCAGTTGATATAAGTGAAGGAGATAGAATTTTATAGTTTTAATTTTAATATTTTGCCTACGAACGCCGCTAATGTGGCTTTTGACTGGCGTCCACCAAATGGCAAGCGCTCTCGTGGACGCCCTGTCCAAACGTGGCGCCGAAGCGACGAGAACGAGTTGCGAGCCGTTGGACTTGGTTGGAACGAGGCTAAGAGCGCAGCTGAAGATAGGCGGAAGTGGCGGTCATCAGTGGAGACACTCTGCACCTCTGGGGTGTCACAGGACGACGACGAATTTTAATATAGTCTATATATGATGATATAAATCTACTGGCAAAAGCCCTCCTTATTAATTCTTTAGGTGTTGTAAATATATATATATATATATATATATATACACATAATACTAGACATTTTCCATGCTACATGGAGTGAACTCACAAAATGTTTTGAATGTATTATTTCCTACCTCTGTGGATAGCGAGTGAATTTTGTTTTTTTTAGATTAGTATCATTTGGATTTTGTTTTTATATTTGGATAAGGCATTATAAGTTTGATATAACGATCGATTTGGGTCATGGCTTGTAAGGATGGTTATGTTTTTTATAAATAAATAAATGATTATATTATTAGCGCAAAGACTTATATATGACCAATTAAGAGACATCAGCTTCAATTCCTAATGTGACGAGATTTCATGGCACACACAACAAAATTTCTAATTCTGGCTTACTAATTTAGAAAAGTCTTTGTAACTGCACTTCTAAACTAGTTCTACAGTAACCTTGTATTTCAATCCATTAGAAAAAGGCAAAAGTTAAAAGTTCAATCCACGCAATTAGTGCAAAGCTTATAAGACATACATCGATAAATAAATACCTAATCATCTCTCGCTTTTTCTCGTAAAATTTGACAGAAAGCTGTAAAATTAAAACCATTTTTTTATTTATGGTGATAGATTATAAATGTAACCTATAGGAAAGATGCGAACCTTGAATTTGTATATTGTTATAAATATATAAATACAAGGTCAGTTATCTTTTTTTATTATTATTGCTTCATTGTTACTCCAATAATTCTCTGAAGCATAAAAATATCATGTAACCGAAATCTGTGATTTTTTCCAATAACAGGCACTCAAAAGTTCTAAGAATAGTTTATTAGTTACTCAACGAACAGATAAAAATAAAATCTAGGCAAATGCGAACATTTGAACAAAAAGATAACGTCTGTTGTATGGTAGTCTAGTAAATACTTATATTCTGTTTTATTAACAAGGCTCAGACAACAAAATTACATCATCTGCAAAAATTAAGATCAAGTTTGTGACAGATCTGAAAACTTCATGTACTTAGTGATAAAAATCGTACAGCATCTGTATAAGACACTGTTTTATGGTATGTTAATGCTCTGTATATTTTAAGAATGTTAATGACAGCACCATAACGTAAGTTATATCCAACATTCCCTGAATTATTACATTTTTACGCGTTGAGGACTTAACGTGTGTGTTGATGGCTCATAAACCTTAATGAGCCAAGAAATATTCTTCAGAACAAAATACAAATGAAAGATGGCATGTGACTTCCGATTTCTTACGATGTGTCTGCATAGAATAGGAGGAAACGCTGCGTATAAATTAATGACGAGCAGATTTGTAGGGTTTTTTCGCAAAGGGTAAACGGGAAACCTATTATAGAGACCTCACTGTCTTTCTGTCTGTAGTTGTCTGGTTGGGTCTTAAGATTCTGATATAGGTACAGTGAAGGTTAGTTACAGTTAGGTTTTCCAAAATAGATATATTTGAAATTGCATTAATATTGTTATCGAATTTTCATCGTTTATTTATTGCACAAATCCTTATTGTATAATATGTTCTAGGTATGAATCACTAGAGCTGCAGAGAGAGCTATGTTTGTTTAAATCTGCAATTAACGTTATTAGAGGCCAAATAGAGAGTCCGGAGTTGCTACATGCCTTACTCCGACTGTATGTACCGGACAACTACTGTAGGTCGCGAGGGCATCCTATATTGCCAGAATGGAATTCGGGAACGGTGCTTCGATAGAAACTAGCGATCCCGCGAATGGTGTCGCTAGTTAATAAATTAATTAAATCTGCACGAGAGCAGGATATATTTGTGACAGGCTTGTTAAGATTTAGTGAAGCCTGCAAGGAGTTTTTATTTGTTAAGGTAGTTTATGATCTCCATTATGACCTGGAGCCCAATGGATGGAGTTGGCAACCAAACGTCACCAAAAAAACCAACCCAACTTTGCGGTGTCCGAAGCATAAACTACCCACCATTTCCCCGTTCCCTAAAACCACCAGTGTACGCTTCATCGGATCCGAATGATCTCATCTCCTGTGGCTTAAACAACTCCGAAACTTCTCTTACCTCAGTGAGATTTTGTGCTTCAAGCGAACTCCCCCGCTACAATTGCCCAAGCCGTAGTTCGAGTCTCACAGGAGAATTTCTTACGTTAGCCGCGGCACGACTATTCTTGACAGAAGCACTCGCCACACAGCCCAAGTAAAGCTGTCAAGGCCCGTCAGGTCAGCAACAAAGGTAAGAACGTATATCTCTTGATGCATCGGCCACTATCTTTCGATAGTCTGTAGTCAATGTCTGTTTATCTCTGCCCTTTCTGCCGTTATGTATCAACCTTTACAAATAGTTATTGAGTGCATCAGCTAGCATTGTAGTGTTCAAAATTTTTGAATCATTTTTAAATTACGATATAAATTATCTTTAAGAATTGTTCATCGTCAAACTTCAGCTAATCATACAAGGCAAAGTGGCGAGTAGAAGGAGGCCTGGCCGCAGACGTACATGTTGGTTTTTTGGTCGAAGCACGAAATCATTGTTCAGAAATGCGGTATCGAAGGTCAGATTAGCTATGATGATCGTCAACCTCCAAAAGGAGACGGCACCATAAGAAGAAGAAGATCGACAAACTGGTTATGCTGCGCAAATAGTCTTCATTTAGATGAACTACATAGATATGAAAAAAACAATTACTCATTCTTAAATTGTCTTAATTGGATCAAAATTCAATACTTCTAGGCAAACTTAATTCAATTTAGAAATTAATTGGCATCTCTTCCACCTAACTAAAATTTTACTCGGTTCACTGCGTAATTTTTTTGCAGAGTATATTCTATTGCGTCTTCCCAGTCGCAATCGTTCTTAATAATATTCAGCTATTATAAAAGAATATTTTAATGATAAACAAACCAAGAAATGGAATGTTTGACAATATACCTAGTAATAGCATATAGCAATAGTATTAAATAGTACAAGTGTTTATAAATTATATAAAGTTATGAGCTTTGCTTCATAATATTTATTTATTACTTTATTATAATACACCATAACACTTGTGTTGTTCCTTGGATTTAAGAAATAATAAAACATATAGAAAACTAGTATATAAATAAATGAAGGCTATTGCTAACAGGCGATCTCTTCCAGGCAACATGAATATAAAAGCTTAAATGGACGGGCGGTGTTACAAAAAAAAGGAATAATCATTATATTAGACAGCTAAAAAATGAGAAAAGAGTAGAGTAGGATATTTTTGTTTCATCATCAGCGCTTTGGATTAATTACATCTTTAACAATGTCGATAAAAAATTATCTGTAGCTAAGTAGAAATCGAATAAATTGACAACTGATGTATGTAATAGCCATGTGTCACAGTTTATAATAAATGTATTTATGCCGTCTAGAGAAAAATAAAGACGATAAAATAAGGAAGATTGTAAAAACAAATAACTATATTTGAATAACAAAATACCGTTTGGGCAAAACAAAATTGCTATAATCTAAGTATTCACGAATCGTTTCAAATATTAAATCTATACTACACTTTGATTTATTACACAAATCTAGCTTCGAGTTAACATGTGCGCCAAGACTAAGATTTACATACTACGTGAGAATTAATATTATATTAGAGCGCTAAGTTCAGTATAGACCGTTTCACTCGCGCAGTTGATATAGAGTGAATACACTATTACAAACACTACTATTACAAATATATATACTGAATCAATTTTCCATATGATCAGGGGTAGTGCGTTCGAATCCTGGCTGTGGACGAATTGATTTTCTTTTAGTTTGTCCATATTAAGCTCGTGTCGTGAAGGAAACTATTATGAGGAAAGCCATAGGCCAAAAATCTAAGGCATGTATCGGACATCTACTTGATAGATAGTTGGCGAAGAATCAAGGCAATAAAATCAATGTACGACAGGCAGAAAAATCTTTTGTTATCCTTTCTTAAGGAGAATAAGTTTTATATTTAGACCATGTAAATCTTTTCTTTATATTATGGTCGTACGTTTGTTTGGGGTGTCAACTGTAAATCAGACAGACATACGGATAGACGAAAAGCTTTTTGTGTAACACTTATACCTTTATAATATTCATACATTTTTGCTGTTAGTTTAGATACGATCTAAGATAAATTTAGTGCTTTAAATCAATGCAATCGTTTGTCTTTTATATAACTATTGCAAAAAAGAGTACCTCGTATAGTGTTCGTAACAGGAAAGTTAAACACAAATTCGTGTCGAATTTTAAAGGTACAATTTGTGAACATCGAACAAGCAGGTAAACAAATTTTCTGAACATTAATTGCGACTCCCGCGAGACGGCAGTCACGCACCCCCGATTTTCTTCTATTTTAAGCGTGTAATTATATTTTCAACGTGTAAGTTTTCATGATTTGTAATTTGTATTAAAATTACTAATTTAACTAAGCTAAAAGCAAGTTTGGTCACTATTTAAAGAGAGAATAATTACATAGATCTTGCAAGATCTTTTCACTAAAAATTTTCATTAAATCTCGTCATTATACACTTTGACTTGCGCGAGTTTCAATGTACAATTGCTATAGCTTCCAAGTGCTGTATAAGTTACTGTTGAACAATGTATTATCTTTATTATGTATATTGTTATTAGGTTAATTTTTAATTTGACAATAAATTCAAATGAATTATATTGTATATATAACTAGCTGATCCGGCAAACGTTGTTTTGCCATACATGTGATTTCAATTTTCAATTAATAAATAAAAAATAATGGTTGATCGTAGAAGGGTGAAAATTTAGGATTGTATGTATTTTTGTATGTTGTATCATATAAAAATAGATTTTTTTTTACCTTTACCTTAACATTTAGCGGGATGAAAAATATATGTTAGCCGATTCTCAGACCTACTCAATACGTTCGAATCATGAGAATCGGTCAAGCCGTTGAGTTCAAGTTCTTTTTTTTTTATGATATATACCCCCAGAGGCAGATGGATAATTAAAAAAAATAAAAGGGGGCCTTAAGAAAGTAAATATTATCCGTAACTAGCCGACCCGGCGAACTTCGTACCGCCTTAGCGGGGCTTTGGTGGGGCATTTTTAAAGTCTTTTTCTTTTTTTTGGCGTTCCATGCTTCCATTCTAACACTAACCGTTTCGACGCTAGAGTGAGAACGGGCGAATGAACGGACATGACGAAGGGTTCCTTTACGTAGACTGCGAAACATTAACAAAAGTAGCCTAAGTGACTCCTTACTACATCAGCTACCAATCAAAAAAAGTCCCGTCAAAATCGATCCAGCTATTCCAGAGATTAGCCGGAAAAAACAGACAGACAAAAATTTTAAAAAATGTCATTTTGGTGTATGTATCGTATAAATATTCATATGCATGTAGCAAAAAACGGTTATTTCAATATTAAAAACAGACACTCCAATTTTATATATTAGTATAGATAAACGTCAATATCATAATTCCTATCCTGAGACTTAAGGGTTTAGTGGAAGAAATGCTTTTATAAAGTTCTTAAATGTCTTATAATCGTAATTAACACTCCAATTTGATCTTACACCATCCCTGGTGGATGTAGTACTAAGAAACATTGATAAAATCATGGTAGTAGCAGGAGGACTGATGAAATAATTGTTATTAATTTACTATAAATTGTAGTGCAGGTATCAATTAGACGCGCTTTATGATAAAACAAAAAGTATTTGACTTTATCAGTGTTAATTCATTTTTAAGTTAAAAATGGAAAAATACATATAAATAATAACTATTGCGTTAGGCACTAATTATTTGCTTTACGCAAATATACGACGTATTAAGCACTGGTATTGGCAAATCCATATTTTTTCTTTCACCTCAATTTTCTTGAATATTGTAATAAATTTCGGGTTCATGAAGTTGAAATATTTTCTTTGTTCCTTAAACAACGCAAGCAGGCAATGAGACCAATTAAATTCTGTGGATTGTCTACGTATAGTGATTTGTTAGTGTGAAAACTTTAAAGTATCGCGAGAGTGATAAAACTACTAGAATGTTGCTGTATATAAGAATAATTAAAGAAGTAAATCCAATCTCTAAGACGGATAAAAACTCCGGACGTAGTATCTCAATTTATCCCTTGTAAAACCCAACATGTGAATTGTATAGTCAGGGTGAAAAATGAACTCGATGTGAAAAAGAAAACACTTGACTGGAAGTGAAACGATTTATACTGGAACTAGATATACCGTTGATTTAACCCAAGTAACATTAATATTAACGCCTTCGAAATGGGCTATTTTCCTTAATTAAAAGGTCATTGACCTTTGGCAATTGATAGCTCAGGTACATCAGAAATGTTTAGTGTTAAGTGATTTTGCGTTTGAACTTCTAAACATGATATAAGTATCTTTTGATCTGGGTACTTTACAACTTATATAATATAACTATATCTACACACAAGAGGTATTTCCGAACAAATAAGACTTAGGGACCTTCAAGAAGAGAGAGTATAAGCATCTTAGAGGCAATGCACTGGTGAGGCCTCTGGCAGTGGCAAGCGAGTGTCTATGGGCGGCGGTATCACTTAATATCAGGTGAGCCTCCTGCTCGTTTGCCCCCTATTTTTTAAAAGAAAAACACATTTATGATCATTGTCAATTCAACGTTTTAAATCGTAAGTGATAAAATGAATCCCTTACCAGATTTACCAGCGCAATAACGAAAAACATTAGATGAACTCCACTGTATGTATCGAGTTATGTGCTCGTTTATTTATAACTACAATTACCTTCTTCGCTGCACAAACCCGAGCTAATTTAAAATTTACTCTAAATGTGTAAAAGTTAATGCAGCGTGTGGTGATTGCGTGATGCCAATGCGATATTCCGTGGCTGGTTCCTAATCCAGCTTCTAGATAATCTGTGCTCATGGTACTGTTAATGTATTGGGAAATTAATATTGTTGGAACTATTAAGCCTTTTTATCATATACATTGCTTTTGACTTATAGTTTCCTAAAAGCTTTCCTCATGAGGAATAGAACTTGTTTCTATCTATCTAATCTTAGAGATTATTCACATCGCCCCCTTTTTTCTCTAAATTTGTGAACCGGAAGTAAATCGAAATTTAGAACATAGTAAATTAGTATTATACTTTTTTTATATTCAGAAGTGTAAAGTCTAAATGAATAGTTTTATTTTGTGTGATCGTCCTTAAGGTTGCAGGGGTCTTAACGACCACGTACCAGGACGAAGTAATCTATCAATCGATTGATGATGAAGCGAAAAGTTTTCTACTAATTGGACGAATTTCCACCGAATTCATTCAAACATCTGAGAAGCTTTTGTTTTTGATTTATTATAGGACTAAAGTTTTTCTAAAGATTTTTGTAATTTATACCATTTCTTAGAGTCTAAGAAAAAAAAAAGATAAGGAACATTTTCAGATAGTTTTTATATTTATAGCTGGGTCAGTGTTTCACCTTTATTTGTATATAAGCTTAAAATTCCCTCTTGTTTAAGCGTTTATAAAATGTAATTGCTTAGTGACCTTTAATTTAAATTATAGTATAAATTATAAGAATATACCTATCCAATTTTTGTTCAGATTAACGATTTATTTTTAACACAGTTGATTTTTATACAATACATAACGATGATAAACATTACTTTGAAATATTATTAAAAACATTAAAAAAATATTTATGTACAAATTTAAATATAAAAAATATGAATTAAAGAGTATGGCTATGAAACTAATAGAATACACCGCGTTTTAATTCGTAACAAAAAGTATTGAAAGAATTTCCTGCCTTCATTGTTTCACTAATACATACTTAATGTGTGAAAATTGGTATCTATTTTCATACATTTCGTATGTTCCATTGATGAATTGGAACTATAAAATCAGGTTTTAAGTATTAACATCAAAAACCCTAAACAAAGAACAGTTTATATTGTGTTGATGCTTAGTTGAAATGAGAAAGACTTTTTCTAAATTTATTAAAAATTTAATGCACATGCACCAGAGCAGGATATATTTGTGACAGGCTTGTTAAGAATGAGTGAAGCCTGGAAGGAGTTTTTATTTGTAAGTTTAGGTTAAGGTAGTTTTTTAGTATGTTTTGGCTATAGGCTGTAATTAAATAAATAAATAAATGAATTATTGGTATCATTTTAATACGAAGCTACAATTTTAACGCGATACCTATAATTAGGCAATAAGAGTTTATGTGTTGGCCCAGATTATAGTCTGATGTGATTTATTTCTTCCAGACAAAATAAACACAGTTTTATTGACCGTACTAAAACACTTGTTTATCGCCATTATAAAGTGAATATTTTGGGTTAGAGGAGGGCCTACTAAAGGAATACGGATGCACAAAATATTTAGAAATACGTTTTGTACCTAAAGGGGAAACGGAGAAGTCTATCTCTGAGATTTCGCTGTCTGTATGTCTGTTACTATCTCGTGATAGTTATATTTTTCACATATGTAACAAAAATTACTAAAAGACACAATACAATTGTTAAATATTCTTTTATAGCTATAATATATATCGCCCTGAAAAGGATATATATTACAATGGCAACATTTCAGTTAGTTCAGCGTCAAACGTTTGTGTTTTGGGTAAAATTAAATTTTACTCATGCTGTTATGAGACATTACATATTGTTTTGTTTATATGTGGACTAACCTACATAGTATTATGATAAAAAGGATACATTTAATAGCATTTGTTTATGCTGTTAAATGTAAAAAAATTAAATATACCGTCTACGCGAAACGTCGGAAAAATTAAAAATAAAAAATAATTTTGCAAAAATACATAACTTAAATCCGTTCATAAAGTATTTTTCTTTAAATGAGAAACAGTTGTGTTAATAAAAGACAATATTACAAACAGCTTTACCAATTATTACACTGTCAGTTACACCAAACACGAGGAAAATCATGCATAATCTTGTTATCTAAATTTGTCACATACGGCGTTGCCAGTTTTCGGCCCAATTCACACATTACGCATTTATTCATCTGGCTATTTAGGCTTATAGCTATTTTATTCATACAATTGGACATTTGGCACTCAATTCGTATTATCACACGACTACCAGTCGTTTTTTATTTCACACGAAATTAATCCCCAGCTATACAATGCTGTCATTTCGTAAATAATATGTAAAGTGAAAAATCGTGACTAACTCGGATTTTGAATATTAAATTGAGGTATGTGTGTACAATAAGCTACACACTAAGAGGACTATCATTTTTGAAATGTATTGTTCAGATATGGAGGTTTTACTCCTTGTTACACTGTCAAAAAATGACAAATTATTAAAACCTTAACATAAACTGTCGGTGTGACCTGAAGATCAAACGGAAATGAGCGAATTTACCTAAAGATATTTCCGTTATGGTCACAGTAGACAGGGATTATCATTTTTGCCTCATTGAGATGAACAGAACATCTTTCAGTTACAAATCCAAATTTTCCGCTTTTTAAAATTTTCCATCCCTCAGCAATTAGAAAAGAAGTTCTAATTTAATAAGTTACTTTGGGTATTTTTTATTTAAGGAGCCTTCTGTGCGACACTATTATTGATTGTTGGGTCTATGCCGTCCTCACAATAGTTAAGTCCAATATTTACCCTGCCAGATGATTAATTCGTATACAAAAATCCCTTGGTGCACAGCCAAGAGTCGATAATAAACAAAGACAATTAAAGTAATTGCTTTCGCATTATGCGGATCATCAACTATGAGTAGCTACAAATAGATACAGTACCTGAGTACTATATATGACCAGGTATATATAAATCAGTGGATGTCAAACCAATAAACAATGGCTCAGATGTAGGGACAAAGACAAAGCGTTGTGCCAATTAGGCCTTTATCAGAGACAAGAGAGAAGGAAATTCCTAATCTAGAACAATAGACTATGTGTATAAAGAACTCAAATACTGACTCAGTATTAAGAAGCGATCGTGACTGCTATTTCCGCATTTATACACTATAGGTACACCATTTTATATCGTACACATTTCTCATTGATTTAAGAGTGATTTCGTTAAACTCAAACTCAAAAATCTTCATTCATGTAGGCTACTTAAAAAAAGGTTAAATACTACCAGTTCCCAAGTCAAGGGCATAGAGCGGATGAGACTTAGCAAGATACTTCGCTATTTTTTATCACCAAGATTTTTTAAAAGTGTTTCACCCCGTTCCATGAAAGCTGTTCGAAGAGGCAACATCTCAGGATGCTCCGGTGTCGGGGCGAAACGTGCGTCAAGTTGTTGACGGAATATTGCTGATAAATTGGTCTATTAGAATTCCGCAAGTAGGACCTGATTCTTTTACATACATGTACATATACTCATAAATTTGTTTTACGAAGATACAAGCTAGTTATTGATGGAGGAAAATGATCACATTCGACCGATCACAACTTTTATCGCACAATACCTTTAAGAAGCTTCTTAAGCTATATGTATTATCCAAATATTGAAGGTAAATATTGAAGGCAAATGCACTCGTACACCTACAAACATGGAACAATAATATAAAATACATCTGGTGTATAAGATCTTATATAAGTGACACAAGGATGTCCCTTATATATTTATTAAATGATGTTTTCGTGTTTTCGATGTATGTTACCTATATAGAAAATTTCTATTCAATTCAATTCGAACCAATATTAACAATAAAGCAGACAAATTCTTCAACTTTCTCTTATTAGACACAACCCTCAATACATTTGTACTGTTTTTCGTAGGCTCTAATTGAATAACAGTTGTTATAACAAATAATTTCACACCATGTTCTTACAATAAATAATTTACACATACTGAAACTGCGGTCACTCAAGATTCCTGTGAACATTAGGGTTTTGTGGTAAAATAATCTTAAAGATAACATTAGCGACCCTTTCACAAATATCTTGATAGGGATCAAGTATAATTATTTAAAGTATAATGTTTTTGATTATGATCAATTAATATTAAAATATGGAAATTATTATTTCTGATATGAGTTGAAATTGTACACTTACCTTTTCCATCCTTTCCTCCTGTTCTCTTGATGAAAGCAAATTTAATTGCAGTATTTTAATAAACTAATGATTTAAGGATATTTGAAGATTACTATTAACAAATGGTTAACATAAGGGCATTCTTATTTGTATTCGTTAAAGTTCTATATATATTATATATCATTTATGTACTGGAAGACAATGCCGGCTATATATATTTTTTTTGACTTCATAATTAAGTTATGTATAATAATGACATGTTAGCACAAAGTGCTTTAAGATTAAGGAAAAAAACTAATATACCAAAGTAAAAAAAAATTCAGTCTCCACTATTAGGGGGGTTCCCATGGGTGGACGTTACGTTACGACCCAGGACAACTTCGGTTGTCCTCACAAAACCTAGCGCTGACCAAAGACAGGACATTAATTCAGTGAATAAATTTACCTCACAATTCCTCAATTAAAAATTAATTGGTGCATATACATTGTTCCATCAATTTGTTTTAATTTTTTGTCGATTCACGAAAAATAATAAAAACAGTTAACATTACCCAAACGCTGTAGATTAAACAGGAAAACCAATCCATCTTTTTAATGGACATTTAAAAATGAGAATCTTTTTAGAACTGTCCAGTTAATTAAAACCCCTCATAAAGGAACGGCAGTCATGACAATATTAAATCGAGTCAGCGCGCTGAAATTCAATTCACTTTAAGACCTTTCGCAGTCTGCTAGTTTGACTGTATATTATAACCGAATTGTTTGCTCATTGATGTTCATAAATTAAATTATTTGCCTCTGATATACACACTATAATTTCATATTTTATCGATATGTGTGACTATTTCTTAGTGTTCGAATCGACATTAGAAATAAACCTCAAAAAAATAAAATATAAAATAATATTAGAAAGGACTTAAACTCTAATCGTTTGAATTGAAAAAAAAAAAATGCGTGGGCTTTATATAAAAAGGTTATAATACACTGCGGGTTTACTAAGTGTACGGGTCTCTTTATTGACGTGGGTGAAACCGCTTTTATAGTGCTAAAAATATATTACCCCTACACAGAGCTTTCCACAACAGCATGCAACTACCGCAAGCATGCTGTTGTGAGACGCAGCACCAATGACGTCATCTCCCTTGGGCGTCAAAACGACTGCAATTTCAAAATCGATATTATGATAGTAATGAGATATGGGAGTCCTACCAAGTTTACTAAAGCGTAATCTCGGTTGAAAGTTCTTCATATTTAAATACCATATTTTGCATTCGGATATTGCTATTGCGCTTACATGATAATGGTTCTATTTAAATATATGACGTATATGCGAACGATAGGACAAGAAAACTCCCTAATAAGGCCATGCAATTTAGTGAAATGTTAATTTTTAAACTGAATTACAATAAACGCTTTCACACGACGCGTCGACGTGCTGGCGGTTTATTTATGTCAAGTGGCGAATGTTATCTGCGAGTATGTTAGAGCATTGTAGTAAACAGAAAGAGTTGGTTTGTAAGCTTTACATACATTTTATTTTATGTTCTTTGGCATTGAACTCGCTTGCAGGTAGGTCTTGGTAACATTCCAAATTATAACAATACAAAACCAAACTTGAGGCCAACCCAATCCAATTTTTTGCTTTAATTAGTACACACGTTTTAAAGGTATATACTAGTAGAAATTTCTGATATTGTCTTGACAATGAGTTTCGTGTGGAGCATTTTGTGGGAAATGGAGTTTAGCGAAATTAGCTATAGGTCTCCATAACAAATTTATTCAATTCGTCTAGAGCGGCATATATTTGTGATAGGTGAAAATTGAGTGAAGCCTGAAAGGAGTTTTTATATCTGAGTGTATTATAGGCAGTTTTATTTATATAGTACTTCCGATCAACTTTTGTCTTTACTTTATTGTACTTATTTGTGAAACTATATTATATAACTAGCTGTTATAAGAGGTATTTTCAGTGCGACTTATCATGCTTCAACAAGACTGAAATCAGTACAGATTTCTAAAATGTCCTGGGGAAAGTGTGAAAATTCAATGTCATCAATCAATTATCATCAGGTGTTGTAATACTAGCATTATATATAAGTATTTATTTGGGGGGGGGGGGGGGGACATATATATTTGATTTGTGCTAGTAATGTGATTGTTATGTATATGATGTTATGAAGTAGTCAAAATCAATATGTATTAAACTGTTTACTATTCATATTATTTTACGTATGTATCAATTTTTATTTATTGTCATAGTGACTTTAACATGCAACTCTTGACATGAACTCCTATTGTCTAAAGTTGGTCTATTTGCGATAACGGTTAGAGTTAAGTTTCAAATCGTGTACGAAGCATGCTACGTGGAAACGCTACGAGCTATTACCTTATCACGCTACGCGGTTTCGCTACGCTTGTAGCATTTAAGCTGTCCGTTAATCGTGAAAACTATAACAGAAATATAATCATTTGACAATTACTGTGTGTATGCAATGGGAAAATTATTCCTATGTATTAAATTTGACAAACTTGTCAAGCCAATATTAGGGAATTACAACATTTCTGAATTATTGTTAAAGCTGTAATTGATGTAGGGAATTCTATACTGAACTGAGCTGAGATGAAATTTGAAACCACTTACAAGAGATAGCACAAATACCGGGGATTATAACGCATTATTGATAACAAATTTTTATATCCCCCTACAATATTGTTTACGCAATAAACACTACGAGTAAATCTCGAAGTAGGTCACATGGAATCAAAGAAAAGGTTTGTAGCATCTATCAATATTTCAAAGCCCCTAAAAGGGTTGCTTAGTAGTTTTTTTTGTAGAATAAATTAACATACACTATAAAAGATTACTAACTACAAATTAATAAAATGCAAAACAATATCTCTATATTTATAATAAAGGATTTATGCTATCTGGGCTTCAGTATTAAAATATTTAGTTTGATATTCAAAATATAAACCATTATATTGTCTATACCCACACAATTTTTATTCCATGACGATTCTTGTCGTTGCCGTTGATGTTATCAACATCAGATAGAGTGAAAATTAAGGAATCGAGCAATGCAAAAGCTCGATTCCTTGAAGACCCGCTATCTTTTTGATTCTCTAAAAAATCTCTCCAAAGCTGCATTATTTTCACTCAGAACATACATACGTTTTAACTGGGCTCCAAATAACCCTTTTTTTTCCTGGGGAAATGCATTTCGCAGACACCGTGCCGGGGCAAAAATTCTGTTGGCACGGGTACTGTGGGGACTCAAGCCCTGAAAAGGGCTCACTACCCCACTTAAACCCCAGGGCCCAATTCAACTCGCTATGTGTCGGGGCCCGGGTACTGAGATGTCATTGCTCCGGGACCCCAACAAGCGACCGCTGCGACTGCAGCTCTCCTTGCCGCATTTATGCGGTGCGACACCTTATATATACAGTTTCAACCCACCTAATAGTGGGGTGAAAAGTTCTCCTTATTTACATATTTACAGATCTATATTTACAGATATATATGTACATACTCCTAAGTATAAAAATTACCTAATTACTATTTACAGTATATTCTCGCGCTGCGTAAAGTCGCCGACGACCGCCTGTTCTACGACGCCGTATCGGAGCGGACGCGGGATCAACTTCACGCGCCCGCTCGGCTTCCTCTTTCTGCCTAAGTACAGTACACGCAAAGTTTTCCAGCCGTTGCCACGCCGCCTTATCGTCTATAATTCGCCGAATCATTTCCGTGCTGAGTGAAGTGTCGGAACGAATGATACTAGCAATGGAGAGCCTTTCAACCGCCCACGCAGGACATTCAAATAACGTGTGGCCCACATTGTCATACAGGGCTCCACAGTGATGGCAGGCCGGGGACTCCTCCCGGCGCGCAATACGGAACAGGTAACTCCCGAAGCACCCATGCCCGGAGAGTACCTGCACCAGCCAGTAGGATGGAGTCCCTCGCCGCCGCCTTACCCAATCCTTAAGGACGGGACGTATGGCGTTCAACGTCCAAGTGCCAACTCTCGAAGAACTCAGCTCCTCCTCCCAGAGATTCAGCACATTATCATGGGCTTCTTTCCTCCATGCCTTGACTACCTCTGGGGCAGGCTCCTGTCCACGAGCTCTGAGTTCTGCCCGTCGCCAGTAAACATCTGCAAGTGCAGACGCATCAAGATGCCACGGTAGCAGACCGGCGATGACACACACGGCGTCGCAAGACACCGCGCGGTACGCCCTCACCACCCGCGTGGCAATCGTGCGCTGCGCTCGCCGAAGTATCGCCCTATTGGAAGTAAGATTGGCCTCGTCCGCCCAGATCGGGCAACCGTACAGGGCCTGAGACCTCACTACCCCAGCGTATAAACGACGTCGTCTGACGCTGGGCCCGCCGATATTGGGCAAAATACGACACAAAGCCGCCGCCGTCTTATCCAATTTGGGCGCAAGCGCCGAAAAATGGCTTTTAAACGACCACCTACGGTCGAGGACCAGTCCTAAATATCTCATAGTGGTAAATATCTCATAGCGATTGAGATGTTGACGCCGCCCACCATGATGCCGGCACCTGCTGGAATACGGCGATTGCCCGAAAAGCAGATAGCCTCGGTCTTCTCGAGATTCACGTGGAGCCGAATTTTTCTTATTCGAGCCACAATCTGTGCCACTGCGGCCGTTACCCGCAGGCACGCCTCCCTGAAATCTTTTTCCGGATGCCACTACCAGCGTATCGTCGGCGTAACAAATAATCTGCACACCGGCAAGTAACGCCGCCCACAGCACCCAGTTATATCCAATGTTCCACAGGAGCGGCCCAAGGACCGACCCCTGTAGGACACCGCACGTGACTTCATGTTCATGCCAGCCATATTCCAGGGGGAACATTACTTTTCTTTGCCTGAAATAGTCATTAATTATATCTATCAAATATTGTGGAACCTCACAAAAACGGAGCCCATCAATAATGTATCTCCAGGGCAGGGTGTTAAACGCGTTCGCTATGTCGAGCGATACTGCGATTACAACCCCGCCCCGAGACGTCGTCTGTTCCGTAAATTGTCTTAATTTGGCTATGGAATCCATGGTGGACCTGGACCGCCGAAAGCCGAATTGTGAGTCGACCAAATCCGGACCGACTGTGCTCAGATGTTGGTTGACTCGACCGGCAATCACCCTTTCGAGCAACTTGCCGGCTTCATCGAGCAGCACAATCGGCCGGTACGCTGACGGGCTGTCAGCCGGTTTCCCAGCCTTGGCCAGCAGCACCAATCTTCCAATTTTATATCTTTTTGGGAAGCGACCTTCTTGAAGGCATTTCGTAAAAAGGCGTAAGAGCCTCTTCTCCAATCCGTCTTTCAGCGCAAGGGCAGTCCTCTTGCACTTAATTTTCGCCATGGCTATGTTTAGTTCCTCCGACGTCACCTCCGGGACTGAACTCGTTGGATTCGCCGGAGGAGAAAGTCCGATCCGGTTATCGCCGCCCGTGGGGGGGGAGGCAACAGGAAACAGGGATTCGACCACCCGCATAGCAACATCCGGCCTGAGAGTCATGGTTAGCGGCGGAGCCCAAGGGCACAGCCTGCTCATGACGAGCTTGTACGGACGCCCCCATGGGTTCCGCTCGAGCGTATCGAGGAACTCGATCCATGCTCTCTCCTTTTCTTCGGCAATGGCTGTTGTTAAGGCCTTGCGGGCGTCGCTATAATTATTGTAGAGACGTGCCTCTTCATCAATGTTAAATGTCGAGCGACGACGTCTGAAGCGAGTGTACCGGCGGCGGGCAGCCACACATGCCCTGCGCAGACAAGTGGAGCTCCAAATAACCCTGTCTAACTCTTGGCAACCTGAAATCAACTCCCAATAGACGAAGCATTTTCTTGAAAGCGAAGTATTCGTCTGACAATCGTTTCCGGTATCTTTTTTGTCTGAGTTTCTTAATTACTTTTCATCACAAACAGTCTTTTTAATCTATAGTCAAGGGGATCCAACTTATTGAGAGTTAACTGCTGCGTAACAATTCGACCACTTTTAAAACTTTTCCCGAGCTTGTGTAAGTGGTAAGAACTGTGTAGGTTAATACTACAAGAAATAACGAGATCAGGTCATGATTTCCTATTGGTATTTTCTTTAGTTGTTCAAGTGCCTAGTGAGTTTTTTTTTATATATAGGATGGCAAACGAACTCTCGAGCCTAATTTGCAGTCCACAAACATCCACTCCAGTATTTGCATTGCCGGCCCTTAAGAGGGGAGTATACACCCGAGTTTCGAACCAGTAGTTCCTCAGTTAGCAACGTGTAAACAAATTTTCTTCATGTACATAGTAGATAGATGACATTGAGTAATACGTATTTGGCAAGATCAAATGGTTGATTTTAGTTTTTTAAAATTAAATTCATTGGGAAACTTCATCAACATTTTTAATGAAGTGCTGACCTAATAGCAGGGCGAAATGCGGTGTGGCGAATGACACACTTCATCGATATTCGATAGCTTTTTAGTTAAATATATGCAACGTCTAACGCCGAAAACTTGTTTAAATTCGCTCATCAATGTCTTATCCTTGCATCATCTCTTTCTTCTCTTGCTTCTATTTCCATCCCTGGCATCTATTATATTCTTTGACCATTTTCTCTTTCTTTTCTTACTACATCATTCCACGTAAACTCTTTTATGAATTTTTTCACCCGGGAAATCTGGAAGATATTTGGCATCAGGAGTGTTGTCGTCTATGTTTACAATTGTAACTTTAAAAGATTTTCTGCTTAAAATTTTAATTGAAAATTATTTAATTATAGCAAATAACCCGTTAATAATAACGTTTGCTTGCTTTATTTGCTATATTAGCTTGTTAGACCATTTCTCTTGAGAGCAGATACTGTAACATCTGGCCTCATCTGGGAGTAGTCAAATTGCGGTGTTTAATAAGCATACTGTGGCTCTGAATATAATAACGATTTGTAATATAAAATAAATATTTTCTTCCTATATATGAATGGAATAAGACCCGACAGCAATTTACAAGTAATTTAATTACCTTTCAACCCAGTGTTTCATTCAGGCAATAATGAAGTCCATAGAATGTTAACAACAATTCCATAGCATTAAAAAATAATTTAAATCACTACATAGTATAAAACAAAGTCAAAAAAATCTTCTATTATAATACAAAGTCTTCTCAATAGTTTTCTAATATAAAACAAAGTCTTCTCTGTCCCTTTGTATGCTTAAATCTTTAAAACTACGCAACGGATTTTGATGCGGTTTTTATAAATAGATAGAGATTCAAGAGGAAGGTTTAAATGTATAATATCATCCATTAAATAGTAGAGAAGCATTGTTATATTTTTGAGGTTTCTAATGTGATGTCGTAAATAATTACATTTTTTCCGCTTACATTGCAAACGCAGGCTGAACCCTACGAGTTTTATCAAAATAATGTACTAAGTATTGTACACATTGAACAGGTCTACAGAAAAGTCCGTGATGGTATATGACTATCTCTTATGGATAACCCACAATAACTTTTTTTTTGTCATTTACTTTTTACGACAAATAATGGCTAATTTTCGATTTTAACCAATACAGCATTAATCCTTAACCAATTAAATACCTTGAAAACATTGTTCATTTAATATAGATCTATATGGCCCTTTACACCGTATGATTTAAGTGAAACTCGGGTGTATACTCCCCTCTTAAGGGCCGGAAATGCAAATCCGGGGGGGGATTTTTGGGGACTGCAAATTAGGCAACCCGGGGGTTCCTTTCCCCCCCCCAAAAACAAAAAAAAACCCCCCCCGGGCCCCCAAAAACCAAAAAAAAAACCCAAAAAAAAAACCCCCCCCCCCCCCCCTTTTTTTTTTTCCCCCCCCCCCCCCCCCCCCCCCCCCCCCCCCCCCCCCCCCCCCCGAATATTTTCGAAGATATTACAGTTTTACCTATAGCACTCTGTAAATTAGCAGCGATCGGACGCGTTTATTTTTATGTTTTTATGTATATTTAGTATCAGCATTGAACCCGTGCGAAGCCGGGGCGGGTCGCTAGTTTAATAAATAATTTAATGATTTTTTTTTTAATTCAACCTAAATAATATCTTCCCATGATTAGACAGAAATTGAAGGTTTTTTTTTAAGATTGTAGGCAAAGGAGCGGGCCAAGTAGCCGGTCGTTTAAGTTAAGTATGAGTGTGTAAGTATTGTGTAAATTTAAAATAACACCTGACAACTTCCCACTCAATGATTAAAATTATTTATAACATGCTGGATTATACTGACGAATTTTATTGAGTTTTCTCAAGCCATTCTCTCAACTTTGAGTTGCCGTGACAATTGTAAGCTCTACTTAATTTCCTCTTTGAAAATATTATATTTAACGTTTACAGTGCGTATTCGGATATGCAATCATTTTGAGAGGTGTTTAAATTGTATTTTAAAATGACTTGAGCTTAATGAAATTGGAAAATAACATTAATACTAACTTCAACGAATTGTTACGCTATATTAATATTTTCTCGACATCGATATTTTCCATGGATTAATGTGGTAAAAAAAATAATACAAAAATACATTATTACCCCTCTACGATCAACCCCTATTTTTATTAATTAATTGTAAATTGTAATCACATGTATGGCAAAACAACATTGCTGGGTCAGCTAGTATCATCATCATCATGATCAGCTAGCATAATATATATTTTTTATTATACTATAAGTTTTAGGACATAATTCAAATAAATTACAAAAAAATCTAGCTTTCAGCCGTATTCACATTAGAATGGCATCTGAGTGAACCCGCCTTATCGCATTAGTACGGTTGAATGGCTTGGTCTCCTAAATCTTATTCAGTTTTACCATTTGCCCTCAATAGCGAACTGTTTGCTAACACGAAGATTTTTGTAGCCCTGATCAGTGAAATGATTTAATGTACCCGTAGGTCGTTGACCTTGAGGACTTCTAGTAATCCGAAATAACGAAAAGGACGTATAAAACTGAGAACTCCTATTGGTGGATTGTATTATACAAAATTATATATTTTTTATTTATATACAAAATTCAATCGTACCCAAGCCTGTTAAATGTATAAAACTGTAACCTGTACTAGAATAATAGAAAACTAAATAAATCATTGAAACAAATAGATCAGGTGATATAAATCGAATTAAATAGGAGTTCACAGTTTTACATAGTGTCGTACAATCTCTTATATATAAGACATTATGTTCAGTATAGCTTGGTATTTAGTCTTTACTTTGGAGCCCGAAAACAGGAGGACCTCCTCCTCCAGCTGAAGTAGACTGCTGCTCCTGCGTCAGACAGTTCTCTTATAACCACTTTCGTTTACCACTCATAACTCAAATAAATCATATTCACAAAATAAGTGCAAAAACCTATACATTTTTATTCCAGAAAATTATTTGCAGGTGAGTTACATGATGAAAACAAATTTAGGCACTCTTAACTCGACGTGACAGTGAGAAATATATGCTTTTAGCTGATGAAGCGCAAACAAATGAAAGTTGAACGTCAGTACATTATCAATATATATAGATTACACATTTATCTGGTTATTGTACCGTACGTAAGGAACCTTTTAAAAGGAATCCATTTAAAAATATATATGAAATGTGTGTAATTAATAAATGCACAATTAATCTGCTAAGAAAAATGTATGTATAAATTAACGTCGTAGGAAAACAATGATAGATCACAATCTTACATTATTAGGAATTAAATATTTTTGTTAAAAATATTAAAAAGTTGATTACAACTAACGGATACATAAATCTTTCAAATCTAATCGGTCAGGTGTAACAAAGTTTATTATGAAAATTGGAAACGCAAGGCCGATCCTCATTTTATCTATAAAAGTCAATAGAAATATTACAAACACAAAAGGACTACAGGTGATCAGCTTCTGTTCTTTGTAATCCAACATAATCACACAGCGGACCTACAAGATGTTCCGTTAAAAAGATATAGAGGTATTTCAAGAAGTTTCATCATTCAATAAAATTAGCATCAAAGTACTGCTACAATTCAAAATACATTTCAGCAAATACAAAGATTGAGAACCAAAGGGCTGGTGTAAATTGGAAATCTCTGATATTATGTTATTTCCGTAGCACAAATAATGACGAACTAAATATCTCACATAATAGATATAGTTTTAACATAACCAAATTGAGCCCGACTGTAATTTTACTTTGCCTTAGATACATTTTCCTATACGCAAACAATGCTTCATTAATAATATCAGGACACATTTTACACACCAATTTTGAAGTAATTTCATAAGCTAATATAGTCATAAACTGTAAACATGTAAATACATCTCTAAATCCAGACCAATGTCAAAAAATTTGCTTATCATAAATTGATCGTACCGGGATCCGAATACGGAACTATCCGCATGGCAAGCTGACTATTGACCTGGATTGGGACGAATATAAGTATCGTATAATTAAATCAAATTATCATTTATTAATGTAGGTAACATTATGTACACGTATGAAATGGCAAGAAACTTTTTCGCCAAGTATTGCTTTTACATAAGTTATTAAGAGCTGCAAAAATTATATAATATTCTATGCTAATGATCATTACAATGATAAAAATAGTGGACTAAAATTCAAGACGAGGACTTATAAAAGATAGGATACCGTTTGTTAGGTGTGATTTTTTATTATATCAAGCTGTATATAAGTTATGCTACCTTCTCTGCTATTACAGGATACATTTTAAAACCCAAGTAAAAAAATATGTCTGTTGGTGCTCATGTCGTAAAAAAAGATATTTAGGTGCTATTTTCAGCGCGAGCGGACAAAAAGAATTTGCAAGAAACTCTTCGTCACTCTTTTTCAATCGTCAAGAATATTTTTTTCAATGGAGTAGATGTGTATGAGACAGAAATAGAAATAAATACTAAAGCAGACATGTCATATACCATACACATGTACAAATTTCGGCTACAGGAAAACCAGTTTCACTCAATGAGGAAAATCTGAACCCGAGATGAAAGCTCGAATGGACACGGTTAATTAAAAACAAACTTCGTGAAGCTCTTTTACTGTAATTATTTTATTAAGTACATAAAATAACGTTAGCGCTTCAATCAAAAAGGCCATTTAGGTTTCAAATAAGACATTCTGAAGCTGAAGCTCTATTTGCTATACATACATATACAATATTTATAAGAATCTATAAAATAGTAAACTAATAAACTCCTTTTGTATAAACCAACGAAAGTTTTGCTTTTGATAATGGACATGCTAAATAATATTACTATCGCAACTTTATGATGCTCCGGTGTCGGAGCGAAACGTACGTCGAGTGGTTGTGGGTTTTTCGTGGAGTACTGCTTTCATACTGGTTTATTGGGATTTTGAACTGTGGACTTCCGCAAAGTAACGCCTGATTCAATTGATTATATCGCAACTTTGTTTGAATATAAATTCTAAATACCCAGTGTCTAGCTCATGAAAACGTGAGTGTTTTGAAGGACACCACATTGTACATGATTAATTTAGAAGGCATTAAAACATAAATGTTTATTTTATTTCAATTGTAACGGATTATTAATTAGATTAAAGCGTCGTCGTGCTTAACTTTGTTAATGTAAAATATTTTTAAATCTATTTGTAAATCAAACGAAATCTTAATTACCAACAAACAGCAAACGTGGGCTATTCGTTTGACGATGTTTCTCACACATCTTAAACATCAACGGTGTGAATTCTGTCAAATCTGTATATTGATTTTTATAACCTCCAATATTCTTTAAACATATTTATTAAAATATATTTCAAATATTTATACTTAATTAAAGTTATGTTAAGACGCACGAAAGATAAATAGTTATTCAATTATCCTCTGCCGATGGATGCGAAGTGGGATTTATTAAAAGTATCTGTTGTACGTAGAATCATTATTGTTTGACATTTGTCTTGTGGTAGACAAGAGAGCAGTTTATTCGAAAAACGCAATTATAGTGAATCAAAGAGTAAGTTTTTATAAGTATAATACATTGAGATTAATTGTTATTTACTGGATATATAATCTTATATGGAACTCATAATGTCTTCGTATTATTGTTAAAATGTAATGACGCTAAGAATATTGTCTTTAATAAAGGATCTTTATATCGTATTAAGCATATTTCGCTTAAGATTATCGGTTAATATTTATGAGGATAAATACCTCACAAATGTGATGTAACTCTTATAATATTTTGTTCGTAGTATGAAAGCAATTTCGTTTCATGGAAAATCGAAAAAGCCCCGATGAGGTCGTTGTTTGAATGCATTTATATTTATTCACATTTAATTATAAGGTTAATTTTTACAATGAATTTGAAGTAATCAATTTCTACTTGCGCTAAAAGTAGAAATTGAAATAGAATACGTGAACTAACAACAGACAGAAAATAAGCGGTTATTAAAGAAAATATAGAAAATAATATTTCTGCTCACGTCTTCGGAGTGTTATGAGCGATTTCCGGAAATGTCGGAGTTACGATATAGCATAGCTTGCATTTAATTAACTATGAATTTGGGAGAGTTTTTTCCTTCTGATAATATACAACGCCTTAAGATTTATTTACCTAGTATTTTACCATATATACCATATATTTATTTACCAGACGCGCAATACTTGTTCATAAATGTGTTTATTTGTTTATATCCCTTCCGGATACGCAATTTAATTGGACACTTCTGCATACATGACCTTTTTAGACAAACGAAGATTATAATACTGATCCCTTTGATGAAAAATGTAACAAAGATCGATTTGTACTTTTTTGTTATGTGCAGTATTTTTTTTATTTGCTTAAAATATTTTAATGTATGTTACTGCACATATTTTGATGCTTTGTCTTCATATAAGGGACAACAAAATGCCTATTTATAAGTCGCTCATCGAAGAAAATTTGAACCTATTTTTTGGTTTGCATCTACTCTCAAATATTTTGTTAAGTTTTAAAATTTAAACAAATCAATATTAATGAAAAACATTTAATTTTACTTATTCAGGAAGGCTCGGGGCACAGGGTCACGAAAGGGTAACAGGGTTGATCCCCGTAAAGTTAAATTTATATTTTGTTGTCACCGTGATATCGGGATGCCGATATCGGGTGACAACGAAGGTGTGCTTTGTTCTTGGTAATATTATTAGGTAAAATCAAATGGGTACTACTCTTCAATTTAGTAGAAGAAAATTCTTAAGACTTTTTCATTTATATTCTTAACATTAGCATAGATAACATTTTTAAAAGTCCATTTATCTTTCGGATAACCGTTATTGCCTTTGAATAAATGCTGAATTTTCAAGTACGATATTGTACAAGTTTGAATAATTGTGGAAAGATTTTTTGAAAGTACTAATCTGGTATGAAATTTGATTTATATACGTAGCGACGTCGTATCTGTGGGAGAATTGAGTTTCCCATATAATTCCAAATTTTGTTGGGATATTATGTTGACAGTTATACATAATTTCAGATATATATCATTTTGGATAATAATAAATATATATTAAGTATTACATTACATTTATTGCTAGTAGCAATATTGGTGCAGATTCCAATATACTCTCTAATCATTCATATTTTCTTACATCAACTAAAAGTAAATCTTAAATTGACTTAACGATTTCAAGTATAACTTGAATATATTTATTTAAATTTAGAAATTTATATATATTTTAAATGATATAGTCCTCCAAAGTCTTGTTGATCTTTGAATATATTCAAGGCATTGCCGGTTGCACGCAAGTTGTTAAGTATGTGAAACACCGCAATTACTTTGAAACACTATTTTACTTTAAAGATATAACACGCCACGGTTATAAGTTTAGGTGGTTGGTTGGTAACCAGCATTGTGATGTAAGGCAAGATTTTGGCCGCCTCACCGAAGTAGGTTCGTTAGTAATATTTCTTATCAATAACGATAAAACAATTTATCACAACAATTGATCGGGTGATTTAACTAGAGAAAAATTTAACCATCGAGTATGATTTTATAGGTGATAATTTTTATCATGTTTATTCTAATTTTGCTAACTGAGGTTTTCTGTCAAAATAACTTTTTATACGGAAATTTCACGCTGTGTTCTGTTATAAGTGAGAAATATCCCAATATTACATTGTAAAAATCCTAGAAGCATTATCATTGTCGAAAGGTTTCTTGTAATGTCGTGGAGACGCTTCCGTCTGCGATGAATAGGCAGAGATTGGCGTGGCGAACATTTCACTAACCTTTTTTTACGACGTGAGCTTTCAGTATATAATAAAATTCATGTCATATATAATAAAGTGTTAAGCTCTAAAGACTTTCCTTTCAGTGAACAAATGGTATGGAAAACGCCTAAGGTCGCGTAGACCACAAAACACTAGAACCATTATAAATTAAATTTAAGAGAATATATCATATTTTAAATAAACTCTATTATTTGAAATAATGACATTATCGTCGTTATACGTAAATTTATAGAAAAATGTTCAGAGAAAATACTTCTTCGACTTCAAATACAGATTTTCAATTTAATTTAATCGATATTCATTGTTTTACGACATTAAACCTTTAATTTTATGTTAACACAGTAACTTTTAGCTCATTATTATATTCTATCTGTTTAATTTTATTTACAATTCAATGAACATTATATTATATTATCACAGAATGAAAATAAACATAAAACGTGAAAATATAGAAGAGTGAAAAATTCCTCTCGATCACTTCAGATTGCGAGGTCAAACCTCAAGAGCCTAAATGTCATTAATTAATGTCTTATATGAATTTATATAAGGCCATAATGAGTTTATAATTTTTGCCTATTTTCTTATAGCATGTCGTATTTATAATAATCGTGGTATTTAAGTCACTATCTATCATATATGCTTACCATAGATCTAGATCTATAATATATAAAAAATCACTAATAAATAATGTCAATGTGTATAAATATGAGTCTGAAAGTTGAACCATAGTATCGCATATAACAAAGAATAACTAAGCAGACGCAGAAAAATGTCTGTGTTCATTTGATTTCAAACATTTTTTTTTCATAACAGCATAAAAAATTTGCTAAAATTGACAGAAAGTGATGTTACAGTATCATTAAAAGCTCTTAAATTGAAAGAAAAATTTTCATCGAAATAATATATGTATAAGAAAATTTGGTAAACGTATGCTGCAAAACAACCTTCAGAACTATTTTTAAAATACTAACAAGTGTATAAAGGAAAAGCTTATAAATACTGAGGAATAGTTTATAATAGTAATAAATTTAATATAGCCAATTTCTAAGCAAAACACTAAAATAAACTAAAATATTTGCTCCCTTTGCAACACTTAATGCCAACAGCATTTTTGTATTGCGATGCTTCACCGAAAGCAACAGCTCTACAACCACTCGTATATATTTCATTTTATTTAAACTATAAATTGTTTTAACACATAACTTTTAAATTAAAAATACTAAATTAATTGCTATAATACTTCTAAAAATACAATTTAAATCGTGTTTTACGAGTTACTTGATTGTTATTACAATTATTTATTTTCCTAGTGACTAAAATATAAGAACTTACCCGAAACTTTCACTAATGTCACAAATTTTCAAGTGCACAACACAATATGTCAAATATGTTTTACTACTAGTAACAATTAAACCGCTAAGTCGACTTTGAATTCGGCACACTCCCGCGATACGCGCTCGCCTTCCACCTACGGCAGCTGGTAACCGACTGTTAGACATCGAAGCTTTTCACCACTGAAAATGACCTGTAACGTAGCGGGAAAATCTCAAGGATCCTTTGCATTATTAAGATACCATTTTCCTCTCACCCTGCGATAATATTCGCATAATAGTTTTTATTTATTGATAAGTATGTTACATGACACGTTTGGGTTTCCTTTAAAGCGAAATTCTCGAGTGGATGTTAATATAATACCGATCGTTGTTTACTGAAAAGGATCTTGGATTATATGCTAATTATACTTACTACAATAAAAAATCTGAAAGGTTTGTTTATGTGGCGGAATGTGCTTAGTAAATACTGGTTCCAAATGAAAAATATTTCTAAGAAGTGAGAGGAATAAATCGTCGCTATCTATAGAGTAGAATTAATGGCAATTGTTGTAAAAACTGATACGTCTTACAGTGTGTCGATTAATAAATGTGGTTGAGGCTGCGGGCAATAAGTAAAAACTAAATTGTTTAAATAACCCAATTGTTTTTCTCAAAGTATGCATTTGTTTCTTATTCCCAAGCGTACACAGAATTTGCCAGAAAGAGATGGATACATAAATATGATCATCACATATAAATGCATCTTTAAAGGTCGATAGCGCACTTGCAAGGAGCAGGTAAGGCTGAAAATGTCCATGGGCATTTATTCAATGTTGTCAGTAAAGCCTGATTTTTTTCTCATAAAAATACTTTTCGAAAATATTCTAATTACAATACAAAATAGAGCTAAACTTGAAAGGAATAGAACGGGTAAACGTCACAAGATTATCTTTCCTATTAATTAAAAAAATACTATCGGGACACTAAGTAAGCTATTTATAACTTCTGGTGTTAACGCGTATGATAAACTTTTATACAACTTCTAAACTTTTAATATTATTATAAAATACATCGCCCGGACATTATACTCCTATAAAACATAAGTATTAAGCACTTCTTTACCATCTAAGGTATTTACAAATTTAGTGAATTATACAATTTATAATAAATATATGTTTCTTGTATAATTTGAAAACATGTTATATAATCAACGCAGAAAATTGTCTCAACTTTTTGCGTTTTCAAGGTAAAGGCTATTTCATTTTTGCCCATCAAAGTTATATCTGAAATTGCCGATCTTATAAACGGTTTTCGAGAAAATTGGACTCTATAAAATTTCGATTCGGATTTGTTTAAATATTTATATTTAGAGTTTCGTAATCAAAGAATAAAATTGGGATCCCTATGTCTGAGACTCCGTCCTCCGTATTTCTGTCCGTCTACCATTTTACATTTTCCTACAAAGGAACAAATCTAAACATAAAAAAAAGATTTGTTAACATCACGTTACATTTCATATTATTTTTATGAATGACTATTGAATGTATATTAAAAAAAACAATTAGATCACGAAGTGCGACACTTGAGAATATAAATTTTTCTATTTATAATGGCATTCTTAATAAATCGGGGCGTTTGGCGAGCTTTTTGAAAATCATGGCCAGTGAGAGACTCGCTTAAAGAGGTTTTGTTCAAGCTTTGATTCAAGTAATAACAGGGGCAAGTGGTGCAAAGTTTCGTGCAGAGTTTTGTACGTTGATATTTATTATTATACCAGGTAAGTAGCGTGACGAGAAAACCTGTCGAAAGCTAGATATTAGTATAATCAAGGATTTAATGTGGACCTAACGAAAAAATTTATAGGTTTTCGATTTTGTTGAAAGATGTCATTAGATAATTCAGTAGCTTGTTCGTTTCCTGGACTAATATGACTTTAAGCTTACCAACGTTATTTATAGGAGGGGGTAACTCATGAAAAATAGGAGGGGGAGAAATAGATACCAAGTTATGTATACGATTGTGAAATTCAAATTTCAATAAATAAAATTTTCTTCCATATTATTATACATTTATGATTAAAACTTTTCACTCTATGTTGGCACGTTGGAAATCAAATCAGGCTACAGGCAAAATTAGAAATGAAATTCTTAAGCCCCTAGAGATTGGAATGCTGGAGGCCGTTGGAGGCGGTTGGAAGTTCCTCCAAAAAAATGTTTTTGGTATAACACGTGCCGTTTCTAAAAAGCCCACAACGCAGGTTTGGTAGATATAGTGTACATTGGCTAAACGAAATATTTACCCTTGATATCGTAGGATCACCATATTTGCTCTTTCCATTTGTCAAAATTCTTACTTTTTGTTATTTATTATAATGTATGTATAAACTAGCTGATCCGGTAAACGTTGTTTTGCCATAAATGTGATTTCTAGCAATCATTTTTTTAGTTCAATAAAAATAATTATCAGCTTATAGGGGTGATATATATATATGCATCGAAAGCGTTTTAAACAACAAGAAAATTTTTTATTTTGTTTAATAAATTAAACTTTATTTTTTAGTTTACAGTTTTTTAGTTTACCATAGCAGTGCCATCTATTGATTACTTATTCAATCCAGTCGAGAAGTATCGACATCTGTTAGAATTTGCAGTAAAATAGAATTGTGACTATAATTAAAGATCTAACCTATCTTCTATCTCTTGAGTTGGACCAGACTGCTCACGACCCAGTTTAAAATCGGTTAAATAGTTTAGGAGTCCATCGCGGACAAACATCGTGACAGGAGATTTATATATATTAAGAAAGATAAATTACAGAGCTGTGAATGGGTTATGAATCAAAATATATAAGAATATGATTTTACGAATGCAAAACCGATATTATTCTGACTTGAAATGTGTTCATATCAGACAATATTTTTTCATTTTATTTAAATCATGCGAACTGCGTGCGACACTTCAAGGAGCATTCCAAAACAATTTCTTTACATACAGTCGGTATGAATAATATATTGTGGTAAATGAGTGACGAGAAATTTTAATTAAATTTTACATAGTATCTTTACACCTGGTTGGATCGGTCAATCTGAATATTCGATTTCTGTCGGTGCACTGTTTCTTTGTAAATCTTTATAAAAAAACTAGCTCATCCGGCAAACGTTATTTTGCCATACTTGTGATTTCAATTTTCAATTAATAAATAAAAAATAAGTGTTGATTGTAGAAGGGTGAAAATTTAGGATTTTGTATGTTGTATCATAAAAAAATAGTAACTAAAAATTTTGTCTAAAATATAAACATAAAAATTAGGTGTGGACTACCCTTAGCATTTAGGAGGATGAAAAATAGATGTTGGTCGATTCTCAGACCTACTCAATACGCTCACAAAGTTTTATGAAAATCGGTCAAGACGTTTCGGAGGAGTTCAAGTTCGAACCCCGCGACACGAGAATTTTATATATTAGATTTAAAGTGACTAACAATGGATTGTAAATATGATAAAAAATAGTACACTTCATAGATAAGGATTGCCATTTTCCATCACAATACGTTTGAACCTTTCCAAGATGCGAGCTTTTGGCCTATCCACTTTGAAGAATCCCGTGTCTTTTGTTTTCATCAATATTATTCGCGGGACAATTGAGTGGTTGAGTTGAAACACTTTTCTCTTGACTGATGTGAAATTCTTAAACTCGAAGGACGCACTTTGACAGATGACTTTATTTTACTTATGGTACGTGAACTTTACATGAATTTATATATTAATAGTAGTCATATATGTATTAATCCAGTGTGCAAGCTTTCTGCACACCAAGATTAAATATTATAGAGCCTTTAAACCTAAGAGTTAGTTTCAAACATAAAAAGGCTTTTATTCTATTATTTTATACCAGACTGTCGTATTTCTCAAGAAACTCCGCTGACATTTTGCATAATCAATAATGTAATAAAAAAATATAAATATATTTGTTATTAGATTTAATATGAATATTGGTAAACAAATAAATATTAAGGTAATGATTTTTTGATACAGAGAATGACATCACCAAATATTTATAATTTCAGTAATCTTCATCAACTCGAAATGATATATGCCATTACAATTTTACCTCAAAAATATGTACAAGATCAGAGCGCACAACTTTGATTCTGATAAACAAAATTTACAAAGGCAGGCGAATTCACATCTCAATTCTTAAATCCGCCAGCAGGTGAAACTTTTGAACATAACATCCCTTCCATTACAAACTTTTAAATCCTTAACGATATAGTCAAGTTGAAACTGGCCGTTCCGGTCTGAGACACTCCGCTTTAAAAGTAAAAGGAAACATCTTCCATTCAACAACAAAGAATTACCCTCCCTATAACACATACAATATGTCATATATTCCCATACGCCTGATAGATGTATTGGAACGTCCACCTAAAATACCTGTTGTTATGGGATTTAGAAAGTTCCGCACATCACCGGCCTAAATTAATAACATTTTGACAAGTTATCGTAATTTGAATAAAGAAGAGGGTTTCAGAGTTTGACAGACTGAAATGGATAAATTCAATCAATTAATTTTAATGTATGTAAAAAAATGTCTTTGAAACAGAATCGACTCAGTGAAGATACAGGAATGAGACAGCTATTTCATTGTCGAAGTTAGAAGATCTTCTAAACATTAAAGACAAGTTACTTGGACGATTAGATGCCACAGGAAGAGAATTCCTATAAAGTTGGTAATGTACTTGTCATATTGTGATCGATCGGGGTTGTTTGTACTAAACTAAGATTTTACTAAATTAAGATTGCTAATATTATTTTTTTGATAATATAAGACTGACGCGCTCGCGAGCCCTCTGACAAAAATTAGTGCTCTTTGCGGCGGATTCATTACATGCTGTCGCTTCCCTATATAAACATATTACAATACTAAAATGTATTTATAGAATTACAGGATAAAATGATTAAAAGGGTATTAGGGTTATAACGACCTTAATCGGCGTAGAGATATAGCAGCGTCAAAGTTTGCTTTGGATGTTGTTAGGGGCAAAACTGGTTGCAGTAGCTTACTTCAAGCAACGCTTCCATTATATGTTCCCACCAAATAATCCCGGACAAGGAAGCATCCATTGATAGCCGAAGTTCGCTCTAGAACTAGCTTTCGTCAGCAAGGCTCTGTTCCACGCCAACTCATCAATTCTTCTTCTCTGTGCCAAAAGCGACATGTCAAGTTTATATATGTTAATGGCGGTAAATGAAGCTTTTAAGATCGATAGTATATGCTTGTTGTATTGTTTTGACTAAGCTGTAATAAAAAAACATTACAAAATAAATAGATATTCGAGAGGTGGAAAAAATAACTTTAACTTTTCCTTTGTATTTTAGCATATCGTATAACTGATTACTTATATCGAACTTTACTATGTCGTAAAAAGGGGGCTCCCAAATTTATTACTAACATCATAATATTTCCTGTTTTCATAAAAATGACACCATCAATACATATGTAATGCTGATTATATATAAATGCGATTTTATATAGCGTTTTCAGGTAAATAATTTTATTATATGAATTCATTATAATGATAAATCTTACATAAATTGAGCTGTGTGGGGGCTGATAATGAAAAGAAGTTAGCCTCGGAGCTATAAGCCATATATATTGCAAATTTAATTCAAATCGATTAAGCAGGAGCTTTTAAGCCCATGCAATGTTTAAACTTTAACCGCATTTCAAAGAAATGTGGAAGAGTTTAAAAAAATACTATACTAGGCGTATACGCATACCAACCATTCAGGTGTATGTGGACTCGACACACTCCAGGTAATCTACAAATAATAGAACCGGGCGAGCAATACCCACTAACCCACATACCCACCTCGGGTATTGCCAACACAGCCGTATTATAGTCTCTCGTGGTTTCATTTATTAAATTTCTTTCAAATCGGTGCTTAGCCACTAAAACGTAATAGTACAAACAGCATAATGTTACACATAATATTGCCTTTTATTAACATAACTGTTAATCATTTAAAGAAAAACACTTTTTAACGGATTTAGTTATGTATTTTTTTTGCAAAATTTACATCTACATCTTAAATAGTCTACTGTGACCACGCACGCTGTAAAGCACGCGAAACGTCGGGAAAAATTTTAAATAATGTAATTATATAATAACATAGTACATGTTACCTAAATAAGATTACCAAATCATTGAAGTTGTCTCAAAGTTATTTACATCCAATATCCGTTTTGAAATTAAATAAGTAACAGAATTGAAAACTCGAGAATTTAATACGCTTGATTGCTTCGACTTCAAGAATTACGAAAAGTCTAAAATTGATCGTTTTCTTAAACAGTTTTTACTTAAAATAACGTTTATTGAATCTTTCTTGGATCTGTTTTTGTATTTATTTCAATGAATTTTGATTTACTCTAAAAAGTTTAGAATTAAGTTTAAAAATTTTCCTTTTTTCCAAAAAAAACTCATTAAAGGATTTACACGCAGAAAATCCCATTGCTTCGAACATATTATGTATCTTAGTAACTCTTATTAAGTCATAGTAAGTCATAGTAACTCATAGTAACTCTGCTCTTCTAGAATAGTGGAACATATTATATTCTCTTATTATAATTCGTTTATTATCTTTGTCTAACTTATTGCTCCGGAACTCCAAACTAATAACAAGATATCTTTAAAGATGCTTTTTGACCAATTTATTAGTGATATTCTGTGAAATACATTCACTTTCAACAATTTATTGAATGAACGCTATTCGTAGAGGCAACATCCTGAACATGTTCCGGTGTCTGGGTGGAATGTCCGTTCGCGGAATATTGCTATAATTGTATATTATGGACTATCGTAATGTAGCGCCTGATTCTATTAACTATAAGAATGCCCGTACTTGGTACGTTGTACATATAAATAATAAAAGACAATTGTTTAAAGACAATAAGTATAATCGGAATTATACATACTAAAAAAAATAAACTTGTACAAACTTCACATATGCGCCTGGTAATAAAGAGATAAATAAAAGTATATAATTATCATATGCATCGCGATATCAGGATACCTTTTATTTGCACGTTATTTTGATGCGCCGTAGTAAAAATTGCTTTGTTATGTTGCATTATAAAACATTTTAACCTCATTCTATGATTAAGGTTTAGCCGGCAAGTATTATGAAAATACGTATTACATTAAAATCACTATATCAGAATGTTATATAATAATTTCCCTCGATTATGAAAAGACACATGTATGTCAATCAGTTTCTTTGCCTTTTTCCTCCTCTGTTTCATTGTTTTCGAAATTCCGTACTTCGGCTAAGCCCTTAATAAACGATCGTACTAAGGTTGTTATACCTCAGAATTAAGGCTTAAGAATTAGTCTTAAGCAATAAATCAGTTTGGATAAAAGCTTAAGGTTCATTTTAATTAAAACCTGTAAAATCGGGTATTTAGTTAATAAGCTTCATCGCAGGAATTCACTGCCTATTTGATAAAAAAATTAAGTAAGTTTTGATAAAGAAAATCGGTCATTTTTCATCAATCATTTTTTTCTTTTCGCTACATAGAGGCCAGCCATTGGTGCATGGTTGGTTGAATAGCATATATATAATAATAAATTTTTTATATGTTTAATGGTTCTGATGTACACCTCTAAAACTACAAATCTCTAAATTTAGGTTTAGACCTGTCAAACGTGCGTAACTTATTCTATATATTTCTACATTGACAATTAAACCTTTGCTATCAATTTAGAGATATACAGAATAGGTTACGCTCTCTAAAACTTTTTGATAGGTCTAAAGCTAAATTCAGAGATTTTTAGTTTAGAGTTTGTACATCAGAATAGCCACCAATGCCTATTTCCTAATAAGTGTTTATGGTCTCGCTCTAACATGCGAATTAATTAGTATTTAAATTAAACGCAACAAACTTCTTTATTTTGGAAATAGATATATAATTAACGGTTTTATTGGTATGCTGTAATAATATAAACTTCTCGTGCAAAATACCCGCGAGACATCTTCTTTATTCGATTTTTATGTAACATTTTTATCTTATATAGAAATTTAAGACATGTCGAATGATTGAGATATTCTGTCATGACTGATTTTTTTATAAAAATATACCTATTTGAAATGATAATTTTTTTCATTCAAGCTTCCGTATTGAATACAATTTTGATTATCTTGTCATATCCACATGACAAGATGATCGAAATGTATTTCTTACATACTGTATTTTCCTGTTAGTACAATAAACCAATATGAGTAACAACTAAACATTTACTTTAATATTTCACGCGTAGTCCTTTATTGACGTGAGGATTTAAACGCGTGGCAGAGTTGCAAATTTCATACTTGAACGTTTGCATTAATATGCAAAAATAATACGTCGCATTTTAATAATAAGAGTAGAGTCATATGAGTAGTGTTTGTACTTTGTATATTACTTATAATTACTATATAGTGACTGGTTTGAAAGCTAAACACACACAAAATGGGCTTATTTTGTCGAGTAAATTATGTAGTATTAATTTCTAATGTTTTCGTCGTCGATTTTGCTTCCACTAGTTGTCAAACAAAAGGAGACCTAAATCGTGCCAATGTGTGATGGACGTGGCTCAAATAACTGAGGAGTATTTTGTGATTTTGTGTGGTCAGTAAATATAAATTAAACAGAACAAAATACTCCCCGGGTTTGACGATATTTCAAACTTCGTTACCGGGTTGAATTCGCATGTGATTTTAGTTCCATGCTTGGCCAGGTTCTCGCCACAAAAAACACTGTACAATCGCTTTATATTATACAATATTCTTATGTTTAAATGTATTACCCTAATTTAACTTAATTTAAACCCTTTAAATTAATATCCTTTAAAATTAAATGCACAGGTTGTATTGTTGCACAGACTACTTACTCCACTCAAAGTGACCGTGACTAACTTAAAGACAACGAAATTTAGTCTCAAAACAGGATCAAAAAGCTTAGATATTATATCTTCGGTGACGCAAAGATTTCTTGACGTAACGCAATACCCGAACTGAACATACAATTGAAGTAATGGACAAACAATAATATACTTATCGAATATAGGGATTAATAGGTGCGACCACTAATTTTCCTGATTGTGTTGTTTCTGAGACATACAAAAATTGCTACATAACAAAAAAAGGGACATATACAACAATGCTCAATTTTTAATTAAACCATAGATATTATTTAACGTACCATTACGTTATCGTCTTTCAAAAAAAGAATAAATACAAATATTTATCTGTTTGTTTGCTCGTTTTAATGTGAGACACTAATATTTATGGATGTGTTAATAGTTCATAGTTATACGACATATAATTAAATACGATATGGAACTAGTTATATAGTTAATGCAATTAAAGTGCAAATAAAAAATGTATTGTATCTTTATCATATTGGTTTTGGGACGTTTATTAAAAAAACAAATATACGAATTTTTTAAAGTTAAATACCCGAAAGTTGCATTTTCAGAAACAAGCGCCCGCTCATTATGAAGTTCAATTAAGCTTAGGTTACGGTTAACCACTGTTTTGAATATATTTTCAATCGTTATGCACGGTGAACACGCAAATTTAATTACTTTCATGCATTCTAATCGCTTTACTGATAAGCAAACCGTGAAAAAGAATTGTTTAAAAGAGTGTTTTTCAACCTTTTTCATGATCACCCCCAAAATTTTGCGACCCCCTTTGACCTTCGGTTTTTTATCATGTATGTATGTGTATGTTACAGTATTACCATTAACAATCTTTATTGTCTTTATTTTTTTTTTTACTAAAGAAACCATTTTTTTCTACCTCTGGCGTCCCCCCTACAGAAGCTTCGCGATCCCCCAGGGGGTCGCGACCCACAGGTTGAAAAACAATGGTTTAAAAGGTAAAAATCCATTCGCCAATGTTCGTATCTATGACTTGCAAATATCGCGGTTACTCCCTCGTATATAAGACGTGTTATTCGATTTTTTATAAATGAGTGCACAAACGCGAAAGTTTGTATTGATTGCATTGAACCTTTACAATAACACAGCATATAATATAACATAGCAATAACATACATGACGCATATGATTTAAAAAGGAATTATGTGTATGATGTATGGGTTTCAAACAAAACGAAATGTGGACAAATACCAAGAGATTTCGAAGGCACGCGGATTTTTGATTTGAGGCGGTTCACCACGTTATTTAAGGAGATGGGTGAGGATCCAGCTGCCAGTACGGCTTAGGGTAGGTCAAGAAAAGAGCGTAATCTATTTAAAAAGGCCGGCAATGAACTTCTGAGTAGTCTGTTAGTATATCGGCGGCCGTTTCGCTTAACATCAGATGTGCCTCGTTGTCCAAAAACTTTATATTACTATAATTTATTAATATTAGACGGGTTATATTATACTATTAATAAACATAGTCGATACAGCAGAGCTGATACTATTTTTTGAAGTTTTTATTAGATATAACAATTAATTAAGCTTATATTCTGTATTCCGCAGGTATACGACGTAAATGTGTTTCATAAATTACCACCTATATATAGTGTAGTTTCTCCATATGACCCTCTATGCAACATTTTGTTTACCTGTTTATTTTACTCGTTTAACAAGGAAATAGAGAAATTATTTGTACGAAACATAGTAAATAACCAGGTAACAACCTAGTAGTGTGATATATCAAAGCTATGTTACAGGCTGATTGCTATTTGAGTAGTGTAGTAATATTTTAAACCACCTAATTTATTTATTTTTTATTTCTTATCACTTATGCACTAGTGGTTGATCTACATTTTATATGCACCTCATTGGACAGCTCCTAAAGTTTATCGATGGCAGCGGTTTTGATAAAATAATGAATGGTATTTGTTTTCTTTCTACTTTCGAGGTTTATGGATAAATGAAAAATCCAAATTATATTGAAAATTTCCAAAATATATTGGTCGATAATGTATCGTTTTCATTTTTTATTTTCAACTTGAAAGACTAAAATATCTAAAGGAACATGCTGCTGTATTTTTGATAGTATTAAGTCAGATTTTATTACATTTTCCCTAACTTCAGCAAAGTCAAATCGAATCGTGGTGAAACGTGATTATCGAGGCTAGCCTAGAGCAGTTTTATTTTTCAGATCATAAATTCATGGCCCTGTGACATTAATTTGCGATGTACGTGTAAATATATAGAAAAAACTTATAACAAAACATTATGAATCACAAAATCTTTGCAACTTAACGAAATAATACAAAATCCTTCACTTACTATATCTTAAGATTTAGACGGGAAGAGAACAAACCCTCAATATGCATAACAATAAAACTTTATTCCGATATATCCGGTTTACTTCATCCGTTATACGCTTCCGGATATCCCTACGAAACAAAGGAAGGATCATTTTTTGGGTATCAAAGATAGGCTTAGTTGTAAACCCAATTTACTCAAAATTCTACTATTATGTACCTCTATTGTTTTCTTTCTTTTTAAATTTAACAAATTAAATACGAATGAAAACTTGTGTTTTCTTGTTGTTGGAAGTGACAACATAACATTATTTTTTTATTAGTACATTAGAACAATGAGACGATTAAACAAAAAGTAAGCTGATCTTCAATAAGTGTAATTAATTAAAATTTGCCAAACCACCAAAACATTTTCGTAATGGGAAGGCTGGCTTGAAATAAAAATGTAGTAAAAATGAATTACCGTTATGCAGAATAATAAAAATTGGTAATTTTTTGTTTGTATGAGCATTATTTGCTTCCCTGCGATTATATATAATTTTTATCATTGATATATATATTGTATTAGTGTATATTGCATTTTAGAATCACTAATGAATCAGAATTTACATTCGAAAAATAAAGGAATCCGTCGATTAATCTCAAGATTACAAACATAAAAATTGTTTACTTTCGTGTTATTTCACTCTTTGATCGAAAATAAATCTAATCACTCGCCAGATGCTTAAACACTGTATCAAGGCGATGTTTTACGACATAGCAAATCATATAAACGACTCTTTGAGTTTTAAGTATACAGTATATTGTTTAATTTTTTTTTTGTAGGTGTTCTTCGTCATTGTATTTATTTTGAACAATATCGGAATAATAAAGCATTCATTCATATCGCAACAGTATATATACAGAAATGACTAGAACATTTTAACCTTTTCATATAATATATTATATGTACGAGTATATTTATCGGAGCGATATTTGGGTCACTAAATAACAGCGTTAAGGTATCAAGTCAACGTTCCAATAATTAGAGTTTGTACTTTGCAGTATTAAGAAATCTATTGATTAACGTCTATTCGATAGACGAAGGGTATAGTGATTTCATTATCATTATTATAAAAGCCACAAAACAGAACAGAAACTTAAATTAACTTAATAATAGTGAGATATCAGAAAAAAGCACGCTTTTTCTGATATCCACGTGTCTTGTATACGAGTTATCAGTTCGGTGGCGTTGAAGTTTGTTATTGTGAAAATCAGCTGTCTGGGTTTGTTAGTGCATATTTGAGTTGCTATAAACACAGGAAAAATTGGGTTCGAGCTCATTGTAGGCAGAGTTTTCAGTCGCCTACAATGAAGAGTACTCTGCCTACATTGTAGGCAGTGTCTGAGCTGTCAAGGCCTTTTTGTCCAACAATAACCATTAGATACAGATAATATGATTACACCTTTAGGTTTTTTCATTTGTCGTCTTACTTGCGATACATTCACTATTAAAAATAAATACATTTTCTATTGTCACCCGTATATCCTGATTTAATGTTTGATCCATATATTGAATACCTAATATGTTCGTATATTACGTATACGTATTATATACGTAAACGTATATAAGACACGAATAGTACGTAGTATATAAATTTTTATTGTAGCTATGGTTTACTTTTTTGCCTATAATTGCTTACACATTAGATATATATAAATATATAGTATAAAATTAGTGACCGGATTTTTCTATTTAGATATTTAACATAAATATTTTCATAATTACATAGTTTTGGCAGCGCACGCCAGAATAGCTCGCAGATGCTAGATTTTTACCAACTTACTTGATATTTTGGATAATACACATTATCTATATAAAATGTAGCCTGTGTATTATTCTGATATAAAAGCTTTTAATATAAAATTTTAAAGGTTTATTACAATCAAACAAACATAACTAAACTTTCGCGCTTATAATATTAATAGATTCTCCAGCATCTAACACATTTGCCTACTAAGAGAAGTTGGGTGCGTTTATATTTCCTTATATAATAACGATTTCATCGGGCCGTGACCACGGTTGCTGTAAAGCATCCGAAACGTCGGCGTAAATAATATGAATAATAAATGGCGTTTAATAAATACCGCCATACAGTATCTTCATCTGACACTCGCTTTAATAACCGTTCGTAAATCACGTTATTAAATAGTTTTAGTTCTAAAACACAACACTAGATAGGTCGGCAGAACTTTCATAAAATTCAATTAGTGAGCAAAATCGTCTTGTTTGCGTATAATCAAGACAATGCAAACAGGGTGTAAACTAATTACATTGTGAAATATCAACGTTTTGATTACAAATATCACTTAAAATACCATTTTCAGGATGATGATAGGAGAATCTTCTTCATATTCATATCAAATAACAAACAAACTTAAAATATAATATAATGCTCCAAAGACGAGCTATGTACAGCTTGTATTATACTTGTTTAATAAAAATAAAATAAAAATAAAAATGACATGAAATTGTTCCAATAGAAAACCCAAGAGAAATCTTTTTTTATGGCACAAATTTTTGTACACCTAAGCTTTCGATACAAAACTTATAGAGTAAAATAACATTCAAAGGCATCTGCGGCTGAGTATCTAATCACTGGTAGCATTTCATCATTGTAACCGAATGTGTGTAAAAATATGTACAATATATTATTTTATTAATTGACAAAATGTGCAGGTGGAAGATTCGATGGGACCGTTTAAATTCGATTAATACACATTTTTCCTTACTGGAAAATGAGATCAAAGGAAATCAGTTATTTAAAGTAGCTCTTCTAACCCTAAGAATGTATTGTTCAGCGAAAGAATGTTTCAGTAGAATTTTGAGGGCTCTCCAAAGAACCTTTGAAATATATTTTTAATGTTCTATTATTTGAATCTATCTATTCATCGTTACGAACACCATATTATATTATGTTACATAAAGCGTCGTATTTCTATAACTTATTATTATAATCACTTCGCTTAGTTATTTGGTATACATATAGTAAATATTTTACAACAAAATCTCACTCTTATCCACGGCAAAGAAAGGAAACTTCACTGGTCAGTTTTTGAAGATCGAATGGCAGGCTGCTGCTTGCCGCTCGTTATTTTAAAGACTGCGTTTATGATCAACTAACTGATAACAATCAACTGGAGGGGTTAAGCTGTAAGGCGGTATACTATAGAGACCGATTACTAGATGTTTTCTATGGAATTGAAATGAAGATAAGTTAAATATGATTAATATCTGTAACAATTACTAATAAGATACATGTGATAGAATAATTTAGATTTATAAAAGAACACAAGAATGAACATACGGCAGCTCCTAGTGGCTAATTGGCACATTAGATTGGAAAAGATTTTTTTCGAGCAGTTATTCTAGACGTTAAAGGTGGATGGCATACCAGATAGCTTATCCTTGCGTTAACAACAATCAGATCAAATCAGTCAATTTCAAAAATTGTATGAGTGGAAAAATTATGTTCATATGTGTTTTTATAGTAGAACAATACGTGTTATTATATTTATTACATCTCAATATTTTATAAAGCTTTTGAAGCTTATAAAGTTTACCTACCTGCGTAATTAGATTTTTTTTTCATTCATTTTTTAAATTTGTTATAGTTAGTAGTAAAAAAAAATAGAATAATTGCCATGTGTCCACATAGTAGTGTCCTCTCAGCTTTTACTCATAATAGCATTAGATTATAAATTGTCCATTTTGCAAGCTGCGTAATAAGGCCGCCATCTTTTTTATTCTATTATCTTATAATCTTTAGCAATGAAATATTGTGAGGAACACGTTACTTTGATATTCAAAAGACTATTGGTTTTTATGATGCTTCTTAACAAATAAAAAATCATATTTTATAGGACATTTATTAGTTTTTGATACATATCAGTACTGATTATTTTTTTACATTTACTTTGGTAATAAATTAACACCATAAACGATAAAATAATTAAGAAACAATAATTTGCGCAGGGAAATCTTTATTTTTCATTGCGTGTTTAATCAGCTTAAATTTTGGAATACGGCAACGGGTATATTCGGTGATCGTTCCGTGGATCGAATAACACATTTCAGAATACGTGGATTGATCTTGAATCAGATCTCTTCAGTTTACAGTCGATGCTTAATTATCAACTTGGAATTATTTCCTATAACACAATAAATTATTATCAGGTTAACTTGATGGGACAGTCTCTCGTAATCTAGTTATAGTATATTCTCGTCACTTGTAATACACTTCAAAATCACTCGTCTATCACTTGAAAAATGATATTTATTAGATATAGAAAAAGTAAAATTGTGATAATGTTAGGTACATTTGTAAATGTCATATTCCAATATGGATTGCTGGGATACGAACCCAAGACTTCACACGAAACATTTCCACTTACACAAAAAAATATAAATTACCTCGTCATGCCGTGTTTCTAAAAATAAAAATCTAAGAAGGTTCAATATAAAAATTAACGGATATTATTTCCATGAACAATATCCCTTGATATCCCTTGTGAATTTAGTCTCGTTTTATCCATTTTATATTCCTGCAGGTTTTCGATAAAACCAGAATAACGTGATATTTGAAACAATATTTTTTGTTCGCTATTTTATAAGTTTCGCATTCTTGAAAACAGCACAACGTTAGGTAAGGATTAATATTTCGGGGATCTATCATATGTCACGCACAGAAAATTGTTCACCTTGTCTAGAAAGATAAAAATACAAGTAAGCTGATAGCAAAACTTAAACATGAATGAACATTGGTTTCGTAATTGATCAATTTGGTATAAATAATAATATTAAATAACAATAATTGTACATAGTATAGCAAATATTTAACAATGTCCACCAACCGTGGCGCCGCGTTCTGTCTCATCCTCATACCCATATCATGGCGGCTAATGCGCGACCTCTGTCTGTCTGGGTTAATAGGTGACGGTATCCCCTAACATCAGATAATCCTACTCCCCAATCTTATATTAAAAAATATGTATCCATTGTTTTCGTAATGTTTCTTGTATAGCCTAGATTGTGATAGCTTTGTTATAGACAATATTTTTTAATTTTACCGAATATTTTAAACGTTTTTATATTTTTTGAGGTAATCTGGATTTTTATAAGCTACAAAATGTAAGGTATAAATATATAATTGTTTTAAACATCATATTAGATATCTTGATAGATAAAAAAATTACGAAAAACATGTTCATGTCTTTATGAACTACTATTGCTTTATGTTCTTAGATTGCTCATCAGTTTAAGTATTAATCAATGAGTCATTACACTACACAACACAAAGGTTGGAATACACTTCTAGGTTAGTATATGTTTTTTTTTTTTTTTTTTTTTTTGCCTTGTTTATAATACAAGTTAATGTTACACGGATTTATGGAAGAGGCAGAGGAATAAGCGGCTATTTGATACCAATCTTATTTTCCTTGTCCTATGAGTGGATAACTAATAATTACATGGTTTACAAAGAAAGTTTCTTAACCTAGGAGCGCAGTAATTATAGGTATATTACAACTTCTCATTTATAAACTTAAAAGGATGACAATTTGACTATGATAATTTGATTTGGCTAACTGGTAAAATCATTATCTGGGAACAGTTTTACATTGATTTGTATAACATGTTTTTAAGCTTATGTTTGTTAGTTGACTAATATTGCATTTTTTAAACGGAAATTAGCTAGCTGTTGGGCATGAAATGTGGCTGTATTTGTGACATAATAATAATAAAAAAAAATGGATAATCTAAGTCGAGCCCTTTGGTGACATTCGCAGATGTCCCGAGTAAAGAATTTTTGTTTGCGAGTTCCATATTAATAATTATCTATAATTGGATCTTTATGTTGAAGTGCGCTGATGTATTGCTAAACACTGGAGACTAAGTTTTGATCGAGGGAGTTTCGATGATTATAATTTATGAAGCTCGTGTGTGTTAATTATATTACTTAATATTTACCTTTTGGAGGCATACGCAGATGCCTGAATTATAAATTTACAAAAAAGTCTTATATGAGAGATTTACATGTTTATTGTTCACGTAGTTCGTGAATTAATGAACTAGTTACAGTTTATTTCTTGTGAAGTTTTTAAGAATATGGTATATACGTATTGAATACATTGGTTTACGAACCTCGTTATTTTATTTTATTTGAAGATTTGGTAGGCTCTCTTTAGTGAAGAACTGAGGAAGATTTCTGAACGTGAAAGATGAGTGAATATTATTTAAGAAGTTCGTGTGAGAAATGTAATTTAGGGTACTGACGGCATGCGCAGTGCCCCAATTTGAGGGATGCAAAAAAATTACTCTTGTGTATGAATTTCGTAAGTAATATCGGCCCGAGTGGTTAGTAGGCATGTGAAGATGCCCCAAAGAAATGTATTTAAGTTAATGGCTATTATTTACGAAGTTCGTTTGAGTTGCTGAAATTAATTTAACCTATAAGTGACATCTGCATTATCTTAAATGATCATTTTGGAACAATTATAGAAGTGAAAAATTAAATGATTATCCTTTGCGAAGTTCGTGTCGTTAAAGATAGGAGTTGTCTTAGTGCAATGGTTTGAGGTTGACTCTATTATGAAAAATGATGAATACAATTTACGAAGTTCGCATGAATTAATCGCTTTAATTTGAACAATATTTTGGCCTGCCCAGCGGCTTAGTGGAGGACAATGTTTCGACGGATTGTATAACTAAAAATAGTGAGACTAATGTTGCTGTCATGTGCAGTTTCTTTACTATAATAAATCTGAGAGTGAGAAGTGGTGTGGCTGCTTGGGGATTTATTGATTGGTTACAGATTTGACTGATTGATCTGTACTGGTAGAGTTTGTACGTAGATGAACGTAGAGCGGTGGATTGTTTGGGTTTGTTTACTTATTTGTTTAATTTGCCGAGTGTGTTGGTTATTCGTTTTATTTAAATGAAGTTCTATTTTGTGTATTTTAGATGCGTGGTGTCTGCAGTTGCGGCGATTAAATTTGGATTGTGTTTTTGTTAGGGGTAATTAGCGTTGTTAAGCATTTTCCGGGATCTTGTTTGTTAGAATAACTTGTTTGTTTAGAGTTTAATTTGTGGCTATTTAGTCGCGGTTCTCAGGTGTGGTAATAAAATATTGGAAGTCGTTTTTTTAGGAGTAATTAGCAAAAGTTTTAGCGTTGATTATGGTAAGTAATATGAATAAATTTTCGCGAATATAAGATGTATGTTGAATTAATTTTTTCGTGTGCCGTTGAAATTGTTGTTTAGAGGTTGTGATGGTTTTACTGCTGGGTGCATGTTGTTGTTATGAGGATATTTGAATGGATTGAATTGTTGTCTATTTAGTGTGAAAGGACTAGTTTAATAATTGATTTTTGCCTCGATTCTGGCGCGCATAGCCTTAACTTTTGGGCAGTCAGGACTGTCGCTCTTGGTTGGTTTTGGTTTGGTTTTTGTGGTTTTTATTTTGTTCACTGCAATTGATGCAGCACAGTTTATTGTTTTCTGGCTGATCGATTCGTTTGTGGGGGTGAGTTTGTGCACATTTGGCGCAGGTTGATTCTAACGCTGGGCATCGGGTTTTAGTGTGTCCGAAACCTTGACAATTGCGGCATTGTATGAAGGGAGAAAAGTTCTCGCAATGAACTCTCTGATACGATATAGAGATACGACCTATTTCTAGAAATTTCCTCCACGCGGTCGGAGATGTACTAATCACGACATTGTATAAGTTTTCGTTTCGATTTTTCCTAAGGAATTTAAGTTTGAACTCTTCGTTGTTAAGTGTGTAGTTTTGATCTTGATTTGTATCAACTCTGAATCGGGAATGGCTTTATCGATGCCTTTTAGATGTATTAATGGGTCAATCCTACGTTCCTCTTCTACGTGTATTTTGGCGTTTTTATTATTGGTGAGAGAGGTGAGCATATGTTTTTTATTTTGGTCGTTTTCGAGAGTGAACCGCACTTTGCCTTGAGATAAAGGTGTTATTTTAAGAGGAGCGTATCCACCCTCTCTGAAATTTACGTTTTTCCTGACTGTTTTAATTAATATTTCCGGCGACATTTCCTCGTGCGTTCCGCTGAGGATCAGAGAAGGGCCCTTTTTAGCGGCAGCCGCGATAGTGGCGTATGAGGTTTTGGGGTTATTGAGGGTTTCGGGGTGTGAGGGATTTGCTGGAATATGAGTAGGCTGTGCTTGGGTTTTGTTCAGCGTCATGAGTTTGTTAATTGTCTTGGTACTCTCTTCCAAGAGTGCTGAGTGTTTCTGAAGTGTTTCGTTCGTGGTTTTTAACTGTTCTACGGTTGGATGAGGAGGAGGAGTGCAGGGAGGGTCGCAAATGGTGAATGTAGTGCTGTGAGTTGTTTGGATAGGGGTGTTTGATTTGTCTGCTATTGTAAGTTTGTTTTGAATTATATGGCTAACGTTGTCGAGGGATGTAGTAATGATTGTTTTGATCTCTGTTTTTAGATTTCTTGGGGCACCGGTTGCCTCCAAAGCCCTACTGATCCAAGCCAGTGCTTCCTGAATGGGGTCCATGTCGTCTAGTATCGGGGAAAATGTCGGTATCGCAATGGGCTGTTTGGTTTTGGCTTGCGTTGGTGATCTAAGCATTTCTTTTTCTATTGCCGAGTGTTCGCGAAAACGATAAGAATTTGGCGGCGGGTGTTTTATTGCACTATTTTTTGCACGTGTAGTTTATCAGGTAATCGGTACCTGCAGCTGTGGAGTTTAGAGAAATAGATATTCTGAACAATGGGTAGGAATTTAGCGGCGGGTGTTTTATTGCCTTGTTGTTTTGTTATGGGCTTAATTTTATGGCCGGTTTCTGGTAATTGGTCCCTGCAGCTGCAGTTTTATGGATTATTTGTTTAAAATAGGTTTACCAAATAATGGGTTGGAATATAGCGGCGGGTGTATTAAGAAAATTTACCACGAGATTATTTTAAGTTATACAAAGGTTTTGAAATTTAAAGATTTGAACTTATTTTATGATATAAAAAATTTGAAGTTTAAGGACTTGAATTTAGAGATTTGAATTTCCGTAAGGAAAGAATTATATAGAACCGGGGTCTTTTTAAGAAAAAAGATATTTAAATTGAGTTTCTTTCAGAAAAGCCTATAAAAAAAAAAAAAGAATATAGCCTGTTGTTGCTTTTAATGTTAGAAAGAAGAGATATGAAGGGTTGTTCAATTATATATCTCGAAAAATAACCCAAATATTAAAGTAAAAATAATTTAGTTTGAATTTTCCTTGGAAAACCTATTATAGAAGAAACCGGGGTTGTGACGTTGAGTAGAAAAGATATTAAAGGTTGCCGGATTTATTTATATTTACATATCTTGAAGAAAGAAAAAAAAAAATGCAAATATTGAAAAAAAAATCTGCCGCTGTATCAAGAGGGGCGGTGTGCTAAATAGATAAAAGCTGTCCAATTTTTTTTTTTTTTTAATTATATAAATTAGTTAAAGTTTAATTAAAGCACTTTTTTGAAAAAAAAAAAAATTACCATAGGTCACTCTAACTGTTTCGCGAAAATAGCACAGAAATTAAGAGAGGAAAACCTGCTGTCTCGAAGTCGGGGGATTTATATTTATATTATCAAAGAAATGTGTATTTATGTTATTGTTTTTATCAAAGAAATGTGAATTTTTGTGAAATGAATGAATTTAATTTAATTTAAAGCTGTGTAAATTTTTAGTTAGATTTTTAAGTTTAGAGAGGAATTAAAAATTTAGAGTTTAATTTAAAAGCAGAATTAATTTTTTATAAAAAATTACCATAGGTCGCTCTATTTCGCGAAAAATAGCACAAAAAATTTGAGAAAAAATCCTGCTGTCTCGAAATCGGGCATTAATATAATATATTTATATTTATAGTATTTATGTATTTATATTATTAAATGAATAAGAATTTACGTTTTTAGCAGAGAACCCTCAATAAGAACAGAATTACTCTAATTTCGTGTTAAGAAAAAATGCAAATGTAGTTACGTTAGCAATACCAAAAAAAAAAAAAAAAAAAAACTCTAATTTTGCGTTAAGAAAAAATGCATAAAATTTACGTTAGTAATAAGAACTCTAATTTCGCGTTAAGAAAATGCACATGAAGTTACGATACTAAACAAAATATAACTATTAATAAATTAATTACTTTGCTTGTAAATCTAGACAGTCCTGGTGAAACTTGAATCTTCAACTCTCTCGGGCGTAGAAAACACTTCTTAGCACTTTAATTTTGAGATAACTTGAGAATCTCTCACTCCTCAACGAAGAAGAACGAAGGGCACCAAACGATTCGTCTTAAAAAGGCGAATCGTAAATATATATAATACTACTGGAATACTCCACGCAGACTATTTTCCACGATTTTACTAAGTTGAAAGAATTGATAAAAAATAAATAAATATTGATTCACTGTGAGGAACTCAGGACACGTCCGTACGGCTCGGCGTTGCGGTTGATGGGTTAGTATATGTTAACTTTAATTTGCTCGAACATCTAATTCAATTCTGAAACAGTCACGTGTAGAAGGTACTAGAATATTAACGCTGTAGGCCAGGCTCAAGAGTATTAAATCACTCTTAAGAGGCCATTATATACATATTTGAGGGTAAATGTTTGTTTAAGCCCCTTAAGTGAAACAATTTTTGACTAACAGCTATTTGAGATGATTTATTATACTTTTGCTTTTTTAAAAATATTATTTATTTATAATAGCTTCGTATTATTAACAGATTTCAAGACTAGACCACACAATGACTTACTCCAAACAATTATGTTGAGCTCGTTACTAAAAAATAATATATTTAGTTCTAATCAAAATTTCGATACGTTACAATTTATATTAGACCCGTCCAAAATATTTATATTGAAAATGATTGATGATTAAAACAATTATATTTTTGTGTTGTACCTTAAAATATCATTTTGTAGCTTATATAGTTTAAATATTCTCATCAAGGCAGGGCTGTGTGTTAGTGAGTCCAGCGTGACTATAAAAAAACGCGTACTTATTTTGATAACCTAGTTAGCGTAATGGTCACTATATCGAAGTGCGGAAGGGTTACAGGTTTGATTCCCGTTACAATTTTGTGTGATGAGCAAAATCTGTTGGCTGTTGTCTGGGTGTCATATAGTGTATAAACGTGATTGTTAAGGTGCGTAGAGTACCTATGTTTTATACGCTGAAGTGATAAAGCCATGCTTTACTATGCGGAACTTATTAGCATTTTAGTTGAAGCGAATTTAAGAGGGCTGAAGTATCCTTGGCGAGCGTGTAGCATATCATTTATAAATGCTGAGCTCTTTAAATTATGTTTCCTAGAACATCTTTATATACGAATATTCATAGTTTTTTAGTTTACAAATATGTAAACCTGTATGTGTACCTGTTTGTTCACTGTTTATAAACATGCTCATTTTACTGGACCAGTAATATGTTTTATTTAAACTACGGTGTCAGCAATTGTTGCGACAAGGTGGGACGTGCGAAATAAGCTTTTCAAATATACCTAAATATAACGTTTTTATTAAATACTTAATAACAATAAGTAGCGAATAAATTTAAGCTGGCATAATACCAAAGACTCCTATTTAATTTTTCATATTAAAAGTAATCAAATAACAATAACTATAGCGAAGTTTGCTCGGAGTTTAACAACAAATTTGTAATTTGAAAACTTAAATTTCAAATCGCATAAGCAAGATCAGCTAGCAAAATTAATTTTATACTTTTCCCAAAGTATTAAGTTTGGGAAGAGGGAAGTTATATTTCCAAATATATAAAGGTACCTAGACAAATCCATCATCAAAATGTATAAAAATTATTTATACATTTCAATGTAAAGTTTATATATCACTAATACCTTTAAACTATAATGCAACTGTGGCCTTCTAGCTCTGAAAAAAAAATAATATAAAGTATATTTACGATAATGAATTTTTAAATATTAAGACTCACAATAAATAATGAAACAGTTATAGAAGAGTAAAATCACCTGTTATCAGCATTATTTGCTAGTTAGGTGACTCCAGTGAATCTGTAATTAAATTATTATAATATGTCTCATAAACTTATGTACTACTTTTCAAGCTAAAGTAATCAATAATGATTTCATGATATAATAATGATTTACAGCATAACCCTTGTGAGTGCTACGCAGGTATTGTGAAACTCTCGTAGAATTACGCGTAGCTCTTCGTAGCTGCCTATCGAAATAGATTATAATATGCGACCCCTCTAAAATGTAAACCAACAATTGTCCTAAGCGATTCAGGATTGTAGCAGATCCAGGCGAGTTAGCATTCACTTCTGCAACCTCCTCGAAGAATTCATTCATTTATGAAATACGTAAATCAAATGTATTCGATGTCAAAATAGAAAGCAAAATATTGAGTCACGCGTTCAAATGGCATGTCGATTAACTCGTCTTGCCAGCGGTTGAAGTTTTAATTTCCTATACACGAGAATGTTCATTACTTTTGTAATTTAGCCGGGTCGGGATATAGCATTTAAAACAACCAATGTTCACGTGGCTAAAATTTATCACTTTATAATATGGTCCAACACAATGCTAACGAAGTGCGGTCATAATATTGAAAAGGAGGTGAACGAGCCGGGTCGGCCCAGATATTTATATATGAACGAGCGTGCATTGACAAACTCTGTTCTATGATTTTATTGTATAAGGAAAGCGCAACTTATACTGAATACTGATATAAAACTATGGTTTTGAACAGCAAAATACATCACCAAAGGAAATAATGCGGAAAAAGGCAGCATCCATGCTGCAGCGTTTACGAAATTCGAGCAATGGCATTCTCAAGGCGATTGCGGCTCGGCCGGACGCCTCACTACCAAGGCGGTGGGTAGAAATAGCCTTGGCAATAATATAAAAATGATTTACTAACTCTACTATCATAAACTATGAAAAAAATTGTTACTAATCCCTTTTTTACTAACATTAAATTTATGTAAAGTATGGATTTGTGTCTGAAATAAACAATTTATTATTATTATTATATTATTATTATAAATATGTATACTTACTAGTTGATCCGGCAAACGTTGTTTTGCCATATATGTGATTTCAATTTTCAATTAATAAATTAAAAATATGGGTTGATCGTAGAAGGGTGAAAATTTAGGATTGTATGTATTTTTGTATGTTGTATCATAAAGAAACAGAAACTAAAAATTTTGTCAAAAAAATAAAAAAATGTAGGGGTCGACTACCCTTAACATTTATGGGGATGAAAAACAAATGTTTTTTCAGACCTGCTCAATACGCTCACAAAGTTTCATGAGAATCGGTCAAGCCGTTCGGACAAGCAAGTTCGAACCCCGTGACACGATTTTATATATTAGATTTTTAAAGGATAATGTAAAAATCTACCATAAATTCCATCGCATAAATGGGGTCGTCTTACCTTCACTCAACGCATAATTGATTGGGTCAATCCATAACTTGATGTAACCAATTTCAGTTTCCCATTTCCCGAAGTGACAACATACATACATAAATCTATTTACTTTTAAATAAGAGCTTATACCCTAAAATAAATTCTGTTTCTATCCATGTACAAATCGTATATAAAATACAAGCTACTCAATTTGCCAGTTCATTGTAATTTCATACCTAATTTAAAACGTAAGTGACTTACAAGAAAAGGGTCTTGAAAGTAATAAAATAGGCGCCCGTTTTAATAAGAAACACAACTTGTTCATGTATCATAAAATTACGTAGAATTCCAATGTCTCATGCGAAATTTAAATAATAGCGGTCTTATACTCCTCCAATGTTTTGTCTCTTAATTAATTTTGTTTATGTTTTAGTATTTCGTTCTGTCTTAATAAACTACTTTGCTAAATGTCTTATACAATTTTAACATACAACATTATCCATGTCAAATAAAATTGCATGAACCCGTGACGTAATACTACGAGTGTTCGGATGAACTCCGAACAGCTGACTCAGCGGCCCGATGAGAATTAATATTAAGAGTTAGTTTTAAGATTTCAGTCAGCAACATATCATAATAACAGTATCACGCGACGCGTAAACAGACTCAATAAAAGTATTTAATACAGCTTCAGTAATAACAGTATAACAGTTTTCAACAATATCAATATTTAGTCCAGTTACGTCAGTCAAAGATTAGAAAAGCTAACTGTTAATCAAAACAAATTTGCGTTCGTTAAATTAAATATATATACTGTCAATTAATTTCTATTTCATAAAAATGAATTGCATATATCATTAGTTCTTTATCAATTCTCATGCTCATCCTTTTAGGCAAGTTAGGACAGGCGTAAAGTTAAGGATTTCACTCACCCTTTGGATTAGCATTTAATGTCTTAAGCTTTTACGCAATCAGCTCTTTCCATATTTTTCTTTACCGTATATTCTTAAGAGACTAACAATCAAATGTAATAATAAATGAAAAAAAATTAAATATTTGCGGTATTTATGATTTTTATTTTGTTCTGAAAATTTACAAGTACGTTTCCCTTACTGGAGAAACCTGGTCAATCGTAAATCGTAAATCGTTTTAATATTTTAATTTTAAACAGGCTATAATTTATAAGGTAACTTTAATAGTCCCTTAAATGGAGACCCTTTTCAAGTTTGAATTGTCCGAATTTTCTAGTTACTATTAAGTTGATAGGTGGTAAGATAATACTTGGATGGCAATTAATTTATATTTTTAATTTTTGCATCAGGTTGCATAAGAACATAATTTTTTTCCGCATGTGTTTTAACCGTGCTAATTATATCCTAATAAACATATAAATAATATCAGGACACGTTTTACACACGGTGAGTTGCCCAAGGTAAGGTATGTAGCTATGTATAGGGGTACTATGGTTTGATTGTATACAAAAATATGTCATATAAAATTAATACAATTTTAAAACATTTTATTCAATTTCACTAACCTTACAATTTGCATGTGGTGCATTTTGCAATCTCATGTTTTAGTTATCTTAGTAAGTTATGTAGTACACATTCAAAGAGTATGTTAATTTCCTATCAAAATATCAAACATAAACAATATTCACAAAGGTTTTAAGGCAATTAAAATGCCTGTAATAAACTTTACTTAGCATGTAGCCTTTGCAATTGGCCATAATGAGACATTATTGTTTTCACGTAGATGTAAAATTTTGGATGAATTTAAATTTTTTATTTAATAAAACATGAGGTAAACTTGCATTTGATGAAAAAAGGCTCCATCACTATCCATATATATGTTACATATTCATAATATACCCATTACACTGAACTGCTAATACCAGCTATAATTTTCACATCCATTAGTATTTTAGCAATTAGCTTTAAATTTAAAATAGATAAATAGGTACTTTCTGCCGCGGACCACCGCTATGTCAGAATCAGTTGCCAAAAGAGGTATTTCCGAATAAATATGACTTAGAAAAGAGGGTATAGGCATCTTAAAGGCCAGCAACGCAGTTGTGAGGCCTCTGGCATTGCGTCTGCCATGGGCGGGGGTTATCACTTACGATCAGGTGAGCCTCCTGCCCGTTTGCCCTCTGTATACTAAAAAAAACGATTATATGATAATATAACATAGCCGATATGCTTTAAAGTATATTATTTTGTGTTGAAATGGACATTATATTTCTTGTAATTACATTTATTGTGTCCTTGAATATTATCCTGCATGTTCAGTCTTTTTTTGTAAAATATTTGAATAAACATCTAGAAAATATACAACAATGTTTCAGAAGACTTTACGATGTGCCATAAAACAAGCTTACTGGGTAAAACTATGAGTTAAACCATAAAACTTTATTCTTTAATTAAGCTTTTAATATGTTGTTATTGAGCTTTTTCAATACTTTTTGTACGTATAGATGTAAGTTATGAGCAATATAGGCGTTAGCGACAATCTGACAAACATAATTAGTTTGGGTCATACCCATGATCATGAATCATGCTAAGGAAAACTCAAATCATATATGCAAAAATTTTGTGAAATTGGGAGTCCAGACCAGTTGGAGGCCAGCGAGTATTTTGAATGATCAAGGATTCTACCTGTAGGCCTCTTAGCCTTAGCCATAGGAAGCCTTTTTTATTGAACATGGGCTAAACGGGAAAAAGCTGACTTTAAGTGCCACTCGCAAGTGTGATGCAGACCAGGTACACTATTTTCTTGAAGGTCCCTAAATCTGATTGGTCTATAAATTCTATTGGCAGCTGGTGCGCGGCTGTAAGTACCTTCGGAAGCGCTCAGTTGTGGAACGGTAAAAATCGAGGCGATATTTTTCAAATCCGATTGCAGTTTATACACAAAACCTTTGTCTTCCTATATATTTTGAATGGTAAAAGGCTATATTTATTTAAAAAAAAAGTAGAAGCGTACTGGAAGGTGGCAGAGCATTTAACACTAAAAAATTCATTTCCAGACCCAAATGAGCAGAACTATTTCAGAAAACTATGCAGGAACTCTTTCTAGAGACTACTGCGCATGCGATGATAACTCTAATTTTAAAACTTATTTGGCAGACTGGAAATTTTTCGGAAAATTAAAAATTATAATACACCAATTTATTATAAAAACTTCGCGAAAATGAACGCTGTTCGTAGAGGCCAGCAACCCTGAGTTCGATAGGAAAGTTATGATACTCCTATAAAGTATAAAAAGAACAATTTTATCCTACAAAACAGGAAGATGTTTATGTATGTGATGTAAAAGTGTGGTCGTGAGGTAAAATATATTGAATTTTACTGTTCACCTGTCGATGATGATACATGTATCATTGCTTCAGATGATGATATCTTCAGCTACTTATTTGGAATTTAAAGTGTGAAAACTCACCAAAAACATAATTTTAATATTATTTCATTAGTAGAAAGATAGAAGTTTTTAAAAGAAGCCAGTAAGGTAGATAAATAGCATATATATGTTGAACTTAAGAACAAAATTCAAATTCTCGTTCGAATTATTAAATTAGTCTAAGCCTTTGTGATTTCTTAAGAAAACAAAATAACTAATAGCGGCACGACGACATTGTCGACGCCTTATCCCTAAAATATGTACAATCAGTATAGGTAAATGGGATTTTTGTGATTTCTGTTCTATTACAACCACAAATACCGTCAAACTTTTCTTTTTGTAATTTTGATGAATTACCGGAACTTTGGCGTGAAAATGTGAGCCTGACATGCCATCGGATGTATCGTTAGTGATCTCACTAATTTGATTCACACAGACATTAGACAAACACACCGTAAAACGAAACAAACAAGTAAAAAGGATAAAAACATATGATGCAGTATAAAAGTTACATTTGTGAATCGTACTAATACGATACACATATAATTGTAATATGATTTTTTCTCATCGAACGTTGTTCGTAGAGGCAACATCTCCTGATGATGCTCCGGTGTCGGAGCGAAACGGGCGTCGAGTGGTTGTGGGTTTTTCGCGTAGTACTGCTTTCATACTGGTCTATTGGGATTTTGAACTATGGACTTCCGCAAAGTAACGCCTGATTCAATTAACTATATGATTTTTTATGATAACAAGGTTTTTTATATCAAACAGGCAAACGGGGAGGAAGCTCACCAGATGTAAAGTCACCGCCGCTCACTAGTGTGTTGCATGCCTTTAAGATGCATGTACGTTCTTATCTCGAAGGTCGTCGCGGTACGACTATTGCACGATACATACCACACTAATAATCGTTATTTGCGACGCCATATTAGGGGATCGGGTAATTCAAATAGTCAAACGATAAAGTATATAAATATTACATTTACGATTATTTACTTACATAATATAATATAACTTTGCTCAAAATTGTATGCCTCGTTTTAACCCAAATCTAATCTATTAGATTTTGCAAAACCCTTTACTTATGCTGTTTAGACAAGCAATTGAATGAAAACCTCACGAAATAAAAATCTTATAAATTACAATCTTGGAGAAACGCAAAGGTTTGTTATTTGAATTAATAAAACATTTCATCGCAAGTGGTCTGTTATATGCTCTCAAAATTCTAAGTATACACCGAGTACGACAACTATGACTTTGTGTATCAAATATTATATTATTCCTCGATTGCTTTATAACATTAATTAATCAAGCTTCAAGCCTTATCCGACATGCACACACAAACTTTGTATTAAAGTGTTTACTTGCGAGTGCGGGAAATACGTTTGACTTCAATTCTATCTAGTGTTTCGTAGTTTCAGTTTACTGGAAAGTCTGGTTATGATGGCTATATTTATCTACTGTGACCTAAATGCATTTAATGAATGAACGGAGCCTAACAACCACCACGAAGGTCATCACACAACGGATCGAACCGTTCCGGGTTCGATCCGTTCGATCCTCTATTTGACAGTAAAGCATAATAAAAATTGCACCTTCATAATCCTGTCATAATCTAGTTTGCCACCAATAAAATTTGCAGATTGCAAAAATGTTTGACAGGTTTTGTAAAATTTTCCATAACATCAATGTTAATTTGGGAGATGTCGTCTCATGCGGAAAATTTGCGAAAAAGCATGTTGTGCAATTTGCTCACTCACTGAATTTTGATGAATTTTATTAGATATCGATGTAAAATAATCGTATTATATTTTATTATGTATCTCTTTTGGGGATGAGAATAGAAACGCTGTAATAGTTCTGCTTTGAGTTAACCTTGAAAACAGAATGAATAAAAGGACCCAACTATGACCTAAGCCTGAAATCTATATAACCAAAAAAATACATTATTGACGCAATAGTAGTGTGGTTAGGGCCTCAGCTATCAGTATAGATATATGTTAGTCGGCTTTCTTCGCCTTATACATACATGCCTTAGATTTTTAAGGTCTTTAGACTACTACTAAATGTATAAGTACTACTGGTATTATCACGGTGTTTCTTCACCGAATGGTGCGAGTATTAAACTTAATTAGAATAAAATCATGCTTCGACACGACCATAGTGTTAACCAAGAGGCCAAAAGTGACCTTTAGGTACGATTAATAAAATAATGTTTCAAAATATATGCACATAAGTTAGCCTTATCACCTCCTTGTCGCTATGCAAATTTCAGTAGATGCGTACATTAACATCGATTTCTGGCAACGACGTGGCATGATTTACGGCGGGTCTTAATTCGTATTTTGTTTTGAAGCTTCATCTCAACCTGGGCCGCAAGTTTTAATTAGAATGATTGATGGTGCCACGTCATCAAGTTTTTCTATTTCCGTCTTGTTTCTCCGGTAAGAGTGAAGGGTCAAGTTTTTGTTAGTGAGCGTCGTTTCTACAGATTCTAATGAATTATTGAATTCATTGAACTGGAAAGTAATTTGAAATCTATATTTTAGATTTTAAAGAAAATTTGCAATATAGTCCGCAGTGATTTTAATTGCGGACACAGTCTGAGCTAGGACAATAAGAAGATTTTATCCCAATCGTTGCCAATAACTTTGGGCCGTGGGGTTCTATGTTTGTAAAGAAATAGTAGTAGTTGTATGTCCTATGCTTTGTAAAGAAATAGCAAAAAGGTAACTATTGAATTTAGGTTTATAATTAAGTAAAAACACTAAATTGGACCATATTTAATTGCAGAGTTTAACCGGTACAACACATTTTCTTTATATATCCAACAGGAAGTACTTAGTATGTTAAAAGAGGAAGTGCCCATAAACTACAAAATATAGACACTTAAATATCTACGTTTATAGACTAAACATATCTCAACACAGCCCCTCAATTTACAGAATTTTGGACATACAAACATTCTTAAATTGCAAAATACAGTGTTAAGATTTTAAGAAACAATAGATATACTAGTTATACAATACTAGTTTAACAATTCTTATTATACTATGCTTATATCAAATTCAATTGGTTACAAAAATAAACATGCTTTTCTATAGATAAAGCCTTTGTGAATATATCTGCAATTTATTATTAGTAGGACATTTAAAACCACCTTCTTTGTAACTAAATCTTTAATATAATGATATTTGATTTCAATATGTTTAGAGGCTCTTGTATTTATTTGATTTTGTATTAGTTTTATTGCACTCTGATTATCAATAAGCAAATGAGCTGATACAGTTTGGCTATTCATTAACTCTGAAAGAATACCTTTAATATGAACAAGTTCACTTGCTATGTGCTCCTGCTAAATTCAGATTCAGCTGTTGAAAGTGCGGTACATGTTTGCTTTCTTGAAAACCATAAATTAAATTCTCACCTTGAATTAGAATCCACTCGTACTTTTACGATCAGTTTTGTCTGCAGCCCAATCAGCATCTGAGTAACTTGCAATTTATGCATTTCACCTACCTTTGTATCTCAGCCCCTGAGTCAATGTTCCCTTAAGATAACTACAACTCTCTTACCTGCTTTCCATAACTCCTGTGTTGGTTTATCTAAAAATCTACTTAAATAAGATACAGCAAAAGTAATATCAGGTCTGCTGTTCATGGCAATATACAAAAGAGAACCAATTAGTTCCTTAAACGGTACATTTAATATCTGATGAAATTACATGTAAATTGAAATTTACTTCCATAGGTGTTTTACTTATTTTACTATTTGATATGAAATTTTCTAAAATTCTTTTTATCATTTCAGTTTGTTTAATTTCTAAAGTATCTGATTTTCTTGTTATTTCCAAACCTAAGTAATTCTTTAGTTCTCCTAAATTCTTTGCTTTGAATTCCTTTTCTAATGCTTTTATTATTTCTTCATTTTTACCCAGGTAAAGAATATCATCAACATATAACAGCAACCAAGAATTTCCTTTTCCATATAAACATGAGTCATGTTTAGACTGTATGAATCCTTTTTCTGTAATAAAACTATGAAATCTTTCATTCCAACATTTTGGTGCTTCTTTAAGACTTAATGCCTTGTTTAGTTTCAAAACATTTCCTTCTTTCAATTTCAATCTTTAGGACATTTTATATAAACATTTCCATGAATTTTGCCATGTAAAAATGCTGTAGGTATATCAAACTGTTTCATGGAATATCTTGTTGTAAGCTAAACTATTAATCTAATCGATAATTTGGCTACAGGAGAATAATTATGTTACTTTCTTGTTGAAATCTTTTGCCATAGTCTAGTTTCTTTGTTCCATCTTGCTTTGTTCTAAAAATCCACTTTGTTTCTATGGCTTTACATCCTGTTGGTAAAAATGTTTCTTTCCATGTATTCAACTTTTCTTGTGAAATAAGTTCCTTTTAATCGCCATTTCCAATCTTATCTTCAATTGATCTTCATATTCTTGAGGATCTCCCAATTAAACAGTATGCAGTGTATAGTTCATAATATCTAATACCTTTGGTTTTCGTACATGTCTACCAGATCTTGTTGTTTTTGTATATTTTCACTGTTTTGTGTCATTTCTTGAACTTCTTGATAATTCTATTTCTTGTCTCTTTATATCTTCTTGACTTTTCAAATTTCTCATTCCTCTTTCTCTTATTATTATTCCCTTCTAAATAATCCTCAAAATATTTTCTATTATTTCTTTTCTTCTTCTTGAATTTAAATTGAATTCATCAATTCATTCTCTAGAACTATTATTCATGTCAGATAGAATCTATATCCATTTATATCATATCCTACAAATTCATTTCCTGCTCTCTGATGTAGTGTTCTGTTTAGGTAAAATATGCACCCAGGCTTTAGACCCAAATACTCTAAGTTTTGAAAGTCTTTGTGACAAATAATTTCTCTGCTGGTGTCTTGAACTTTATTGCTGAAGATGGATTTTGAGTTGATAAACTGAATTTTATCGCTTCACCCCAAAAGTCTTTGGTAATCCTGTCTCAATAAGTAATGTTCTGGCTCGATTGTGTATTGTTCTATTCATACTAGTACTCCATTGATTGTGGACTATATGGTGTATAAATCTTCTTTATTCCTTTATCTTTAAAAATTATTCAGTTTTTCATTTTTAAATTCACCTCCTATCACTCTTATTCTTTTAACTTAATACCTACCTGTCTTTCCATTCTATTAATATACTGTATTAATTTGTCAGCTCTTACTTTTTCTTTTTAAAGATACACTTCACAAAAATGTGTGTAATATCAATAATTGTTTGATAGTATGATCATTAGTAGATGGTGTAATCGGACAAATTAGTATAAATTAAATCTCCAATATGGTGTGACCTTGGTTTATCTAAGCTTAAAATGGTAACTAGTGGATTACCCATGATTTAATGGTTTATACTATAAGGCAGATTTTAGTTTAATTGCTTTCTATTTGATGCCTAACCTTTGGTGCATGTTTAATGAAGTTAAAATTGAGATTTTTAAGACTGGTGTTTAAAAATATATCTACTAATATCTTAAATTTATTTTTATGGTTACTTATATTAACATTGTTACTGCTAAATTCAATTTAAACTTTTATCTAAAATTTTCTAACAAATAAATTATGGGACAAATCTGGAACAATTAAACCTTCTATAATAATACCATATTATTATAATAAACAGTTAATTTACCTTTACATACTTTTAAATTTCACATTGCTATGTATATTTTTATTTCTCTATTAAGGAATATCAGTATATAAGGTTGAAATTTAGAATAATTAATGTCAGTTGCACCAGAATTTACAAATCAATATATAAATACTAGACTAATTATCACCTGTGCTAAAAGCTGAAAATGAACTATTCCTCCATCAAAGGCTCACCACCATGAATTTGAAAACCTTCTCGTCTTACTCCTTACCTCTATTCCATTTCCTTGTCCTTTGGCCACGCTGTCCGCCTTCTCTTAGTGTTTTACATTCATAGGATTTATGCCCAACTTTGTGACACTTGTAACATTTATAAAACTTGATATGTTTTGTGGTACATTTTGTTGTTTTTCAGTTCTGATTAATAGTTTGCTTTTGAATAGTCCACGGTCAGATCTGTATTTGCAGTTTCTAGTGCTGCTATTGTAGTGTCATATCCCTCAGACATTGTTAATAACAAATGACATACCTTATCTTGCTCTGCCATAACACTTCCTGTTTCTTCAAGTTGTCTTATGAGTGTGTCAAATGTATTGAAGTGTTCACTTAAATCTTATCACTCTACTTTAATGTTAACAGCTTCTTTCTTATATATAAAGCGACAGGGTACTTTTCCTCTTAAAAACCTTTTTTAAATTAGTGATATCTGTTTTGCTGATGACGCGTCTCTCAATATTCAGATATTTGTCAGGCAAGCTGGACACTATTATATTTATTGCCTTCGATTTTACTTTTCGGTATTCTATCTTCCGCAATTGCTTCCCAGTTTCTCTTCCAACAAGCATTCGAGTCGAAATAACAAAATAAAATTGTCCCCATGAACAGCGGTATCAAAAACCTAGTAGCGTCGTCCGCCATTTTCGCCATATTGTTTCACTACTTTTCGTATTACAATTTCTTCCTTACTTTACTTAGCCGCAGTTCTTTATTTTATATGGCGTATTTGTTGTTGTTGGCAGTGGAAGTATGAATTTAGGTTTATAATTAAGTAAAAACTAATTGGGCACCATTTTAATTCAAGTTTAACCGGTACAAATTTTCTTATATATATCCAACAGGAAGTACTTAGTTTTAAAAGAGGAAGTGCCCATAAACTACAAAATATAGACACTTAAATATCTACGTTTATAGACTAAACATATCTCAACAGTAACTCGACATCACAGGAGTTCTCGAATAAGAATTAGTCTAGCTATTCACTACTACTTTAGCTGCCAGTATCATTGGAAACTGGCCTTTTTAGTTTTTGATTCATTATTATATATTTTTTAACCAATGTCACATTTAAACAACATATTTTTGAATACTTTGTATGTTGTGTTAGCAATTAAGGTGTACTAGTGAAGATTTTTAGTACAAGCTTTAGCCTAACCTAGTAATGTATATATTTAATACCTGTTTGTTAAATAAATATACTCGTATACAAATAAATTGTGTAATTATTGAAAAGGATCAGTAGATACTTATTTTGACAATTCACACAATATGATATAAACAATACATTGTAGCTTACGTATTATTATGATATATGAACTATAGTAATGTAAAGTTTCATTAAAATACATTCATCAGTTTATACCTGAAAGATTAACAAACAGTCATCCATCAACACTAACAAACTTTCTCGTGTATAATATAAAGTACATCAGAATAAAAGGTTGGCCCTTGTTTTTCTATTTAAAAATATATCACTAATATGTTTTAAAGCCCAGGGAAACAGTATGCAAAAATATAACCGAAGTTATAAAGTCACCACGATATAAATATTAATTTTATTCATTAAAATTAACACTTTTATAAGTGTTTGCATTTCATGACTTGACTCTTACGAAGCCAAAACTACGAAACATTTTTCGCAATTAAACTAATAATCCCAATTAATATACCTAAAATAGAAACAGTCCTTTAAAGCCTATATGAAAATTTATTTTTATATACATAAGTATTACATTTATTACAGAAATCGGTTAAAATAACTTTAAAATTTTCATGCATATTATTCTAGTTTGTGAAACAAACAAAACAGTAAAATATTTTACAGATACATTTCTATTTTTCTTCATACGATGATCAGAAAGAAAGTTTCGCTTGAATTCAATGTACGAGCAATTTTGTAAGATTTTCTATTTCACTGAATGAAATTCTATATGCAACTAATTATTATAATTATTCTATTTTAATATAAAGCAATTATCGTATAATTTTTGGTGCAGTGGTAATGCCGGTACAGAGTTCGATCCCTGGTACAATATTTGTGAGTATTCATGGTCAACGTATTTGTTGGCTATGGTATTTATACTATTTAAAACCGGAAGCATTTTCACACAAAACTGGCTCACGGCTCCATTTTCCCCGGATTGTTTTTCATGAAATTTTAGTTACATATTATTGGATCCCAGATGATAGAATTACAAAACTTGTTAATTGTTAGAAAAATATCTAACATAGAGTACTAAAATGATTTTGCCAAGCATTGAACATCAAAATTGAATGTACACTGGTATTTCATTATGGTCGAAAAAAAACGTTATTAAACTCCCCATCCCTAAACTGTCGATAACGTGCTCCGTTAACGTCCCGACCCGTGTCAATTGTTTTCTTATTAAAGCTTTTCATCGCCCACACCTTGCGAGTGAGAGATATTTTTATTTTTGCCATCACCCTGACTTGTTTTCATTCTGTGACTTTACATATATATATCATGGGGAGTTCTCTAATAAATTTGGCTTAATATTAGAAACTGCAGTAGATTAATTTAAGAGGTAGAACGCCAAACTCCATGCGTTTCATCTCGATGTTTGGCGTTCCACCACCGCACGATTCTTAAGGCACTTTCTGTCTTCATCACACATGTAAGACTCACAGTTGCTGGTATCCATGTGTGGTGGTAAACACTTTTTAAATGACCCGCCATTTTTTTTTCTTTAAATATAAACACGTTTCATGGGTATTAGCAGCAGTATATAAAACAAAACAAATAAATCTGTCGAAATAAAATGTGTTCTTCTTCTTCTTATAGTGCCGTCTCCTTTTGAAGGTTGGCGATCATTATAGCTAATTTAACTTTGGATGCCGCGTTTCTGAATAACGACTTCGTGCTAAAATGTGTTTTTAAATACAAAAAAGAGCGTATAGGCATATTAAAGGCCGGCAACGCATTTGTGAGGACTCTGACATTGCGAGTGTCCATGGGCGGCGGTATTACTTACATAAAAACATAAATAGCCTAAAAAAATAGTCAAGCCAATTGAGGTGTGAATACAGCTTTACTTACTGTAACTTTTGTTATCTTTCTATCAAATTGAGTTTTTGTTATTAGTTAGAAATGTTTAATATACTGGTATTATAAACTAATTCGTTTTTACGTCCACGTAAAACAACGTCCATCACATCGAACAACTTACCAATGTTATGCTAAATTTGTACTATTATTGCGGTTTGTTTAAACTGTGAGCGGTATATGACTCATTCGATTTTTTATGCTTTTCTAATAAACACTTCGTTTTGGCTCCCGAAAACAATACTTGTCACGATTTTCTGTTTACACAAAATTCATTTTTAGTCTTGGAATTTCGTATTGTTGTGACTTGTTTAGGAGTATATACATATATAAATATAAATGTAATTGATCGACTCCCTTAAACGCCTGAAAAGTATTCGGTATTTTTTGCTCGAAATTCTCACGAATCAAATTTAATTTACTCTCGCTGCCATGTCACGTAAACCAATAAAGCAAACGCATTTAGGCGACTGTTTTATGGTAGACAAGGTATGTGTCTGAAGGTAGATCTAGGCCTACCATCGACGCAGTTACCGATGTTGGTCGATGTGCCGATTGCATATGTTCTTCACCGCACAAGTGCGTCCTAAAAGAGAATTCTATCAAAAACATAACGTACAAATGCAAAAGTCTCGCTCCCAGTTCTGCCGTATGATATAAAATATAATCGGTTAACTCAATATATCTATGACAGTATCTTCCGATTTCTTTGTCATAATTGAACCATTTTTAGTTTACCAATACTGTTACGGACAACGGGCATGTAGTTTAGAAAGCTGATAAACAAACCAGATGTGTTTCGTAGGAAAAGGAGCATGAAAATGGACAGGCGGTTCCCGTTATCTGCAACGCATAGTTTTAAGTTTAATTTTTAACCTCCACTTCGAGTTTCATTTTAATGGGACGTACGATATTGGTATAAGATCGAGTCGTGATTATAATTATTATTTATGTCAAATTTATATTCTTCGCACTTCGGGCATAGGCCTCCTCCAATCCACGTTGATTGCCTTCATTTCAAACCGGCCTTCTTTTAAGTCTAGACGCTAATTCAACAGCATCGATCGCCTTCGTTATTTTTCGAATATTATGGTTTTGTATTTCTTCGTTCGTGATTTAGCAGATTTTTTCTAATGAAATCTTTGTAAATGTCGAAGAAAGAAATACCTGAAATTGGATACTAACAACGAAATAAATAATTTTGAGGAGATGGGGTCACCTTCCTTCACCTTTTCCATGTTCTTAAACGGTTTTACTTTCTCTACCAGTCTAAAAAAAGATAAGTTTCTTCTTCCTGTGTCTTATATAAAATTGGATCCCGCAGTCCTGACCATATAGGCTTGAACTGGGTAGAATCAAATTATGAATAATCTAGAATATATCCAGCTTGCTCTCGAGCTACTTGACTCCAGAGCTACTGAAAATCTTTCTAGTAATTCTTGTTAATTGCATGTTATAAGCTAATGGTTTTGTTACTTTCTAAACACACACCTTTGTATGTTTTCATCATCTGATGATAGATGATCCCCAATCTTGTGATAGTTAGCTTGTTTTTTTATTTAACCATTTAATTTTCGATTTTGTTTATTTTATTTTTAAACTGTTGTGAGAGGCTCTGGTGATGCCTTCAACATAACTTATAAAATATAAGATAACATCGTCTCCAGCGCTTTGTCTTAAATAGTCCGATCCTATTTCACACTGTAGAAATTCAAATCATAAACACAGTTGCATCATTTATTTGACGCACGTATTTCTCTTCCATACCTCAGTGCGATGTAATAAAATTTACCTTTTATAGACGGAATTTATAGAACGACACGTTTTACATGCACTACTTTTTCGCTATTAATAAAAAAATCCTGTTTTTATCTTATGACTGTAAGAATAACTTTTATCTCTCCACTTACATCCAGACTGTGATATGTATGTGGGATTTTGCATTATTATTTTGGGTCGTCTGAGGTCTTTTTATAAATTAGGAGTAAAGGGGCAAGAGGCTTACCTTATGGTGATCTTCTTCTTATGGTGCCGTCTCCTTTTGGAGGTTGACGATCATAATAGCTAATTTGACTTTGGATGCCGCGTTTTTGAATAATGATTTCGTGCTCTGACCAAACCATTGCCGAAGATTCTTAAGCCAAGAGATACGTCTCCCGCCAGGCTTCCTTCTACCCGCCACTTTGCCTTGTTGAATATCTGAAGGAGCTCGTATTTTTGGAGTAACGCAAGACATGATAATGACGCAAGACATGAATAATCATACTGCTGCCCATGTTCACTCATTTCTCGAAGGTCGTATTGATTCGGAAATAACTCTATTGGCAGCTCTAGCTGGTTACACATAGTGGTGGTTGGCGACAGGTTGCCTTCTGAACCGGATGGAATTAGGTATTCGAGGAATGGTTGCAGTAAAGATAGCTTTTAGCTCCCCTAAAGTGTATGTTGTGGTCTGATTGAGTGTAGATAAAGTTTAGTTATATTTTTCTACTTTTAAGAAATCCTAACCTTCTTTCTTTTATAGTTTTAGTATGTAAATCCAATTGGGCGATGTGGTCGACCTTTTTTCTCATTAATAAAATAATGTGAAACTATTTTCAAGAGTTCGTGTATTCAATTAAAGGCCGTTTTGAATAATTACGAATGTATTCATATGTAGCTCAAAGACTTCGTCGTCACAGTTAATTCTATACGAGTTTTAGAAAATTTAGAGTTAATGTAAAACTTTTCGGGTGGCTTACGTATTTCATTCAATGCATGTGAATTCTCATTGAAGCTTACACCTTTTCTGGACTTAGCAATTGATTAAATAAGATTAAATTATAAATTTGATTGAACGAATTCTATGAAATGCGAGGGATTGTGACTCACGCAAAACATTTAAATATAGTAAATAATCCTTTTATTTTATGCCAAATTACAGTTACAATGAAGATATCCAATGTTTGGTTTATTAAATTAAATATATATAATGTCAATTATAATTAAAATTAAATAGCATTTCCTACGCACATGTCGAAAAACGTATATCTAGATGATATTTTTATCAATATGCATGAACAAATATTTACCGTACAAATACTAACTACTTATACCAGGTAATTGGGAAGAGGGCTTATAGCCAATACTTCTCGTGATTTCTTGATTGAGAATTAAACACTCGACGCACGTTTCGGCCTGATACCGGAGCATCCTCAGGATGGCTTCTACGAACAGCGGTAGTTCAGATTTCGCGGAGTCATGTTACTAATTAATTGGTCTATTAGATTTACAATTAGCCTTGAATATAATTACAGCCATTTGACTTAGAATATACTATACTATTACTTCAGTGCTATGTAACGTTTTTTTTTTTGCTTTTATTAACTATGAAATAGATGCTAATGGGTTTTTTATAGAATTTGTGTACTCTCTCTACTCTCTAGATTCTTATTTCTAATTATGTGAATGTAATGTAATTTGCCGGATCATAAAATATTACAATTTATTACTTAAGAGGAAAGTGGAATCAGCAAAATCTCTTTAAGATATTAATTTATTTAATATTGTTTTTTTTTTTAATTTGTCTCTCAAATACGAAAGGACTGACACCGAGTAATCAGAAAGGGAAAGTTTCAATTAATTGAACTATAAAACTAATAAAAGTTCCAAGAATAAATAAGACAAATTCAGAGAATTTCGCTTCAACATTGACGATATTTATTTTGATCTTGATTGGCTTCAAAGTTTTCTAAGTAACAATGAATACATATTATAGTTATTTAAATAATTATAATGATAAAGATTTGAATATAATTAAATTTTTATTTATGGAATAGGGGCCAAACGGGCAGGAGGCTCATCTGATCATAAGTGATAGATACTCCCAATGTCAAAGGACTCATAAGTGCGTTGCCGGCCTTTAAGATACGCTCTTTCCTTGAAGCTCCCTAAGTCGTATTGGTTCCGAAATACCTTTATAAAATTCTCGTGTCACGGGGTTCGAACTTGAACTTCTCCGAAACGGCTTGACCGATTCTCATGAAACTTTGTGAGTGTATTGAGTAGGTCTGAGTATCGGCCAACATCTATTTATCATCCCCCTAAATGTTAACGGTAGTCCACCCCTAAAATTTATTTTTTATTTGTAGACAAAATTTTTAGTTTTTGTTTATGATACAACATACGAAAATAGATACAATCCTAAATTTTCACCCTTCTACGATCAACCCTAATGTTTATTTATTAATCATAAATAACTCCTAACGTAATGCCTGAACTAATAATTTTTTTTTTAAATGTTTGTGGAAGTCCAATGATGGTTCTTACGGCGAGAAAAAATCTAATTATTGCCGGAAAACTAAAAACACCCTTTTCTTTTTCACATACAAACGTTTTCTAATAAAACTAAATCTATTTGAGTTCATTGCTATTTAATAAAGTTCATATTTAATTACAAGACTACTTTATTTAAGAAATGTAGGTTTTGTTCCTAATTCAAATAGTAAATTTCAATACAAAGTTCAAATTCAGTATATCTATCAAAACAGTATGCGTTTCGTTGGAGACAAATTGTCTTCGAGGATTAAATGACGCGTTCCAAACTAAAAAAATGATCCACCCACCAATAAGCAGGAGATTTTCGTCAAACATTCCTATTCCACACACCAGCTATGAACTCATCAAAGTATTCATTTAAGCAAGAATATGCTTTGAGTTGCAAAATGACCAATCTCAAAATATTCTCTAAACAACTCATTAATTGGTAATGGCCATTTTTACTATTGACATCATACAGCATTAATTTCCTCAAAGTTTTTGTCATTTAATCAATCAAAAGAAGAACTCATTCAGAAGGTATTTCTAGATGTTGCTCAAAGTTACAGAAACTATATTGGTTGAGAAGAGTATATTGGCAGCCAAAACATTGATGTAAAGAATTAAATTTCAAAATTCAAGAAAAATTACAGGCGAATCGAGGATATATAAATCAGTTGATTCGGCAACTAACCAACGATGTAGTTAACTATCGACGGGAATTTTTAAACTCGCTGGATCCAGATCGCACCACACAATCTTCAACGAAAGGTTGGATGTAATTACATTTCTAATATCAACCAACAGCCCTTTCAAGGCCTACTAAACAACGTGATAGAAGCAACTATATTGAAAGGAAAGTATAAAGGAGAAGATGTTCTCATACCGCGCATCCCAATGATTCCGACTGATGTGCCATTTGAGTTTAAACGACTACAGTTTGCTTACTTTTGAATGCTTATAGTGTTTTATTTTTTTTTTTTAATTCACACCAATGGTTACCAGGGTGACGGTTCTGTTCAGGATATTTATTTGCAAAAATATAAAAAAAGGTAGGCAACACTCCACGTTACAAATTTTTTTGACAGACGAAGTCTGTCGGGCCAGCTAGTTGAAAATAAAAATCACATGTAAGGCGAGGTCACACGTTTGCTGGGTCAGCTAGTATCATTATAAATATAATTTATTTTATATATAAGAGAGAATCTTCCTGATCCTTTCGTAATTTGTTTACTTTAAATTTTGTTTGTCCTGATATTTTGTGATGTATTGGTAATAAATACATGTTTTTTTAATATAAAACTTCAACCGAAGTTTCGATTTTCCAGAGCAGATTTTGCCAATTATCTATCTACTCACACGCATGCTTGTAGCATCTGTTATATTTTATCTTATTTTCGGATTACTGAACAGAGAGTATAAGACTTTTAGCACCATAATGGAAATTTTGCAATAATTACGCTATTACTTTAAATAATTAAATTTAAAAAGTGAATTGGGGCTAGGTACAAACCTAGGCCCAATTTGATTATGTGAATCACTTTAAATTGTTAGGTTACATTTCACTCGTATTAATTCAGAGATGTATGAAACAAATATGTAAGTATATAGAAAGTAGCATGTCATAATCCAGTGTGTCAGCTTCCCGAATACCAACTTTTATCAGAAGACGTCCAACCGTTTGCCCGTGAACAACACACTTTTGCCTTTATTAATAAGATAAGACGCAGTGACTTAGACAGTGTAATTATGTAACAATACAGTAATCGCCTTTTTTTGTTATAAAACAATAGGCACAATAAGTGACAGCACCATCTATGGAGATGACCAAGGTGCTCGTAAGTGCGTTACCGGCCTTTCAAGTGTCGGAACGCATTTGTGTTCAGTGATTACGATTTAATAATCCATTAAATATATTTTAATTATATATACTCGCGTACAACACTTCAAGTATTAATAAAAAATTTTATCATTTTAGTAAATTCTAAATACACTTATGCAAATAATTCATTTATGAAATATGATTTCATCCGACGTTGAGGTCCCCTTTGACTGAATATCACAGTTGCGAGCGGTGACTAGTTGCTCCGCTCGATGAACCGAAAACGATCGGCAAGCCACGAATACTTAGTTAAATTGGGACGTTTTGTACAGCTAAATATAGATTTTCACTAAAGTCCAAGAGTCTGGGAAGATAATAAGCGTTTCTTTATTTTCGATTTGCATGATTCGTTGCCACCACCAAAATTTAAGGCGTTTCTCATTCTTTTCGTCTTAAGAATTAAGATAGCGAGTAATTCTACCAGCGTAACAGGGCCCTGGAGGTTACCACTTATCATTACGTTGACCTCTTTTTTTTCATACTAGGTAGGTAAATATTAAGTAGGGATTAAGAGGAAATGTTTCAGTTCGCAAGGCTTTCTCCATTCTAGGTTTTCTAAATAAAATTTATATTAAAAAATTGTTTACACATTTTTTTATTTAAAAATTTTATTTCTGCAGTAGTAAACTTCCATAAATAATAACATGACTTCCATGGCTGGTATGTGAGATTATACGTTACAAAATGCGAATCGAATCCAAATACATGCTCGTTTTACGTCACTCAGAAATTTGCTATAAAATTAATCTAGGCGCTGAACCATACGCAGTTTTTAACAATTACTACCAGTATGACATAACTAACATATATAGTATGAAGTAAGTCACCAGAAACCTCTGACATTTAAACTGATCCATGATTAGTTTTCATCAGACTTTTTCTTATTTATTAAAAGTTTTCGCATCGGATAACTAATGCCTCTTCTTCAAGAATACCTCGTAGTAAATGGTAAAGTTCTACTCAAGAAGCAATTTGATTAATTAGCTCCACGTGACCAAGAAAGTCAATAAGTCTGTAATAACGTAAAAAATTTAAAAACAGAACGTTGACCCCAAATATCATGATTGCTCGCGTATCGAACCCAAGGTCTTCTGACTGAAGCATATTATTTAGTTATGAGACAAATACTATAATACTGAAAAAACGGATAACGGTTTTTATTTCTAAAACGTTTTATGTAATAGGTACTATTCTACGTGCCTAGAATGTTCTGTAATTTAATTAGGTTCGAGAGTTCATTCCTTGGCGTTCTACCTAATAAATGTCTCATAAATAATATATAGGTAACATAAACCGTTCGTAGTTTCATCGATGTCTAAAAAGTACTAAATGGTCTCATAATAAATCAGTGCTGTAAGAATAATAATTTGGCCATGTTAATGTTTATATCTTCCTCATTGTATTGTTTTTTCATGTGTTATTAAATTTTACTCATTTAAATAATTCTCTGTATACCACAAACACTGCCATGAGCTTGATATTAGAATAGTTTCCAGTAGTTCAAGCTCAGAAGAAAACGGACGTGCTAAGAATCCATTATTGGTCGGCATACTTACTCCTTTGAATAATCAATTCAATGGTCTATTAAGAGGGACCAGAATTATTTAAATAAATATTTTGGTATTGTGTTCGCCTTCCGATTCCGCCGGGTTCCATCATATTAAAACAGAGGGCTTTTAATAAAATAATAAAGTTACAAACAATTTATACGGGATAAAAAATATGCTTTGAAAATTATTTGTTACACGAAATAATAAAATTAAGTATAAAATTCAATATTCCCATATCTACAATTAAAATTATAATTACGTAGCTAAATTAGATCGTGTCATTAATTTTGGTGTGTATATGTTCACCTTAAAATGTAACAAGTAGATCAAATGAAGGCTAGAAGTTATTTTCAAAAATCTAACCCGTTGAGAAATTTGGATTGTTTGCTATCACTAATGATGTCCATCTGACCTATACGATTGTAATGAAAAATTAAAGTAACAAGTTTGATGGCGCCTCGCCAAAAACTAATACGGTATTATCGTTTCGACGTCCGTGCTTATGATTAAGATATAATAGACACACTAGATGCTAAGAATTTCCCACTTCTTACTATCCAGTTCTACTCTAAAACTAATTTCTCATCTATACAATATCAAATTGTATTGATATTTACGACTGAAATCATCTTGAAAATTTGTATTTGCAAGGACATCTGGCAGAGGTCTTAAAAATAAAACCCTTTATCAGAATGTGTATTAATTTGGATTTATTAAAACAATTTGCAGGTTTAATAAACAATCAATGTATTTCATATAATTACATCATTTGTGTTAACACATAATAAAACAACTTTGAAATCCACAAATGATTATATAAATAACAATATGCTTTTTAAATACATACTTATAAAATGTAGTATATAAAATGTTATGTAATGCAGCTGATAATTTTTGAGCAATCATATAATATATCAGTACTAAAAGCATAGTTGAATAATCATGAATTTAATTAATAGAATCCAGCCAAGGTACCCATGCCTTGAACATTTAATTTCCATGGTAATTGCTCAGAATATAGCAGTAACAAATTAAAATATACAAATTCAACATTTCAATCACTGAGCACTGCCAAAGCCATTTCTTTAGATATACTTTCAGACATACTATTCCTTTTATTCACTTCTTGTTCATCACTGGACCACCAACTTTCATCATCATCATGAATAAAGCATAGGAACAAATCATCCTCATATGTTGGAAAGTAGTACTCCGGTTGGTCCCACTTTTCCTTCCTTAAAACCCAATGATTTGTCTCTCTTATATGTTTTTCCAAGTTGATTTGATCATTGAATTTAGTATCACATGATAAACATTGCTTTAGAAGTATTTGGCGTCTGATATAATTAACAATTTTCACTTTGTGATAAAAATCCATACCCTCAGTTGTTTTGATGAATGAAAACTCATGTTGGTTATTCATGTGTTCTAGTATACTATCATATTCTCTTTCTGTATGCTCGCAAAGAAGGCAGGTGATTAAGGGGCAATTTTCTTCAGTCCATTCTGACCATTCCGGATCACTATCAATATTAGAATCAACATCATCTTGTTTTTGCACTTTTGATATGTATGGCTTACATTTTTGTTTTGTTTGATTGTCACCAATATAATTGACTAGAAAGAATTTATCATAATCTTTATTTGCTGCATTTATTCTCTTGTGACCCTTCTTTCTCATGTGCTCTTTAAGTATTGTCCGATCCTTAAATAACCCTTCACAATAAATACACTGCAGTCCTTCTAATTTTGAAGATAAAAAGTCTACAAGATCATCAATAAATATGAGATTATCTGGTTTGGCAATGTGAAAGTTGTGTTTTTCATACAAATGATTTAAATAACTTGCTCTAGTGTCATTTGAGACATAACGGCAAAATAAACATTCTTTTACAAAGTTTTTGTCTTCCCTCTCAAAAGCATGCCTTTCTAAAAGTCTCTTCAACTTTGATTGTCTAAGATTTGTCCTTAACTCCTTATCTTCAGGTAAAACATCACTTAAAAGAAAGTATTCTTCATTTTTTGACTTAGAACCATCAGGTTTATTATCCAAGAGCATGGTTGTACAGAAAAATGGCAAATTTTGTTCTGAAATGTTAAATGAACCATAAGAAACATTTACATAACAAAAAAATATTTTTTATTTTTACTAAGATTAAAAATTATTAGTCTTATTTAACCAAGACAAAGCAACTGTTATGAAAAGAATGTGTGTACTTTATTAAATTATGAATTTCATTGATATAGTTTTACATAATAGTAATCTGTCTGTATTGAACTTGAACTTACACATTAAGACATGATGATTTCATTTATTGTCAATCTTTAAGTTTCTTAATATTGAACTAAATAACACCCACTTACGATATCTTCGAATAAATACCTTTGAATCTGGACTTCCAATACTTAATATAGTTTGGAAGATCCGCTATTTGGTTGACATCGGCAATAACGAGTCGATGTTTCATAAACAAATGGGTTAGCAAGTCCTTTTCAAATGTTGGTAAAATGTATTTTTCATCACAAAGAACACAGGCACATTCTTCAGGATTGTTGTTCTTGAAAACACTTGGTTTATCAACATTTTGATGCAGTGTTAGGGGACCGAAAAACTTGTCATTTGATGACATTATTTCAAAGCTTGTGAGATTCAACGCTATCTATTGGTGGAGAATCCTAGAATTAAATTCAGAAATACTGATGTATTTATTATATCAGTTAAACAATACGGAGGAAACACTCTGAAGCTCTGAATTATTTGAGACTTGATTCTCAACCTCAACATTTAACAACGTCAGTGAGATTACAGATGACAGCGCGCCGTGACAGGGTTGTCGTTTGTTAAATTCTAATGTTGCGTATTTTATAAAAAAAACAATTCTGAATAACAACAGATCCTGCATTTTTAAAACGCGCTGGTGGCTGTCTTCTACAGTCAAAACTAAAAAATTCTCAAGAGTCCATTGTATAATATCTAGATTCTAGTGATACAGTTGTTAGCACTTATTTTAAAATACACAAAGTACCCGTAGATGTATGATAACTTAAATTTTTAAGAACGTATCATTTAAAAGAGATTAGAAATCAATGAAAGAAATTGGGGTCTGAATACCAATACACCAAATAGCCTCGATCCGACACGGTTGCTTTTATGGGTATCATACATATAACGCGACTAAATGTTGGTATACCTCCACCACCTCCGACGCGCAATTCTGGCTGTAAAAATGTTTAAGCACGTATACAGAAATAAACTCGTAGAAATTGCGCAGAAATTAATTTGTTTAATCTTTGCTGATAAACTGCCAAACTACACTTTAATTTTTTAATATATTAATTATTATTTAATCATATTTTTAATACTTTCGGTTGCCCAAGGATTGTTTTAATCTTTAATAATTTTATTTATGTATGGCGATGCCGATGTAAACCGGCCAACCACCATTGCCATTTGGTTATGATAAGGTATGAGGATCAAAAGATGAGCGAACCTCCCTCTCCGAGGAAAAGGTTTATTCACTTCCATATCTCCCTGATTCTGTCCCTATGGAATAAATTTTGTGTTGTTTTTTTAAGGTTAATATATGAAATTATGAATTATTCAGACATAAAAATCGTTTAATTTTCTAAATAATAATAGATTAAAATATTACATGTTTACATAATAGTAGTAGGAACTTACAGTTTGTTCAAATCTAATATAGTAATATAAATGCCACAATTAAAATAAATACTTTGAATGTTACAGAATATGGCAATAAATTAAAGTGTAAAATTTATTATAAAAGAATACAATATTTTTTTATTTAAAACAAATTGATCTAACTGAATAAATTCAAAAGATTATATGCTTAGAAATCTAGCATTATATTGCTATAGGAGGTACTTAGTATTTAACGATTTAAGAACATTTCAATATTATTTAAATATTACAAAAATCAGCTTTGTAGAAGTGTCATGGCACAGTAAAAATATTAAAGCATTCTTTACACATATATTATTATTACTATAATTTCCGTTATTTGATCCTTAATTGTTACACAAGTTCTTAATATTCAAATATTTTGACAATTGACTGGGTTTGGGAACGGCTTGACCAACATTCCAAACATTGATAAAGATTACATTGTTGTATTAACAAAATCGTTAAAACACAAAACGGTGACGAGGAAAACTTAATTAATTAACTAATACTGATTCACTAATTATAACACACTATTAATAAACATTAATCTTTACATGACGCATTTGTGTCTGCATATAAAACCTTGTACGGTATAGTACTGCCCTTTGTTGATGCCATCACTTGTATGGCATATTTGCGACCGGGCTTTAGACCGACAACTTTTTGTACTATAGCTGGTCTCGACCTGAAAAATACAATTAAAATTATGATACTGCGGTTATTTCAGAATAATTTACATTATGTTTATAATATTTATAATGTCTTTACATTGTGTTTTCTTAAAGAAAATTATGATATGGTCATTGTATAATCACGACATTTTAAGGTTGATTATCTTAACGTTTGCTAAATATCGCTTCAAAGGAATTGGAATAGAACTAGGGAAATATGCTATTAGACTTTATTTATAACCAATCCATGGTGGAGAAATGTAACATAATAGTGTTCTATGTCAAATATATACTGAATTTATCACTGTAGCATAGGATCTGTAGGGTACATTGGACACTTGATAATTATTGTAATAATATTTTGAAATATCTTACGGCGTTCGTTGCATGTGACTGATACACTGTGCCTTTGATGAAAACTTTTTTGACAATGCACATATAAATCCGTCATTTTGCAATGTCTCACGTGCAATGATACAATATCTGAAAGGTCCAATTTTACTATATTAAATATTCTATAATTAAAACGTCTAAAATATAAACTGTATATATATAGAAGGGCGATTCATCAAAACCGAGATGAATTTCCAATAATTGACTTAATAAACAGAATTTACTAATGAAGTGGCGATTCCAATAATTATGATGACATCTAACGAACCTAAATTCCGTTCATGTTACCGCAATATCTGATGGTATTGGAAACATGGCTGAAAACTCAATATTGAAATCGAAAGCCTTCAAAGGCTTAATAGGTAATACATCAGTGGGAACGTTAAGTTTATCAGACTCCTCATACCTGATGACGTCAGTGGCGTTATGGTTCGCAGGAAGAAACGCTACTTCCACAGACTGGCATGATCGCCGCGGTCGCAGCTCCCTCACACTATCGTCCAACAATTCTGGTGTACTGGCACCCCATCTCGTGCTGGACGCTGTTAACTAAACATGAATTCCTTGTAAGTCTTAGATTAACGCGAGTATCACTCATATAAAATATTGTATAAAAGACTGAAACTCAATTTATTATTGATATTATATGTATGTGATCGCGGGTGCGAGAAGCATCAATTATAATTTGATCCGCATCTAACTCTCCAATCAGAGAATAAGCATTCCACACAGATTTTCAAAATATACTATCAAAATCTTATTTTTTTAATATTCTATATTGTTTTGTTTTTAATTTGAAATAAGTTTATATGTACACTAGCTGATCCGGCAAACGTTGTGATTTCAATATTCAATTAATAAATAAAAATTAGGGTTGATCGTAGAAGGGTGAAAATTAAGGAACGTATGTATTTTTAAATGTTGTATCATAAAAAAAAATAGAAACTAAAAATTTTATCTAAAAAAAAATTTTGAGGTGGACATTTAGGGGGATGAAAAATAGATGTTGGCCGATTCTCAGACCTACTCAATACGCTCAGAAAGTTTCATGAGAATCGGTCAAGCCGTTTCGGAGGAGTTCAAGTTCCAACATTGTGACAGAATTTTATATATTTTATATATCGAGAATTTTATATATTAGATATATATCGGGGTTGAGCGCAAAGGGTGCTTTATCAGTATTTTGGAATAAATAACGTTTTGAATTTCATTTTGCTGTTTAGAGCTCTTCTCTTCACGACAGAAATACATTATCTGAGTCAATTTAAACTTCTCTACCTATCCTTTATAAATTGCAGCGTAGTTTCTTAGTAGTTTCAGTTTTTACCCTTTCAAATATTTACCTCTACAGTGACTGATTCATCTCGGTACGATCTATTTGGTGTTATGCGCACAACGTATCTGACTTTAGCTTCTTCCGAACTAGAGTCGAATTGTATGGATCCTTCGTCGCTCGTTTCCTGAACTGAGGAGCTCAAAATAGGGGCTGGTATGAAGAACTTCGAATGGTTTACTGAAAATAAATAAACATATTATTAAGACATGTGCTCTGATTGCATAAAAAGTTGTATTTAAAATTAAATTAATGCATATTAATTTTATTTACATAATTATTGTATTTACAAACCTCGCAATCGGAAAAGTATTTTATTATATTATTTTATATATTATTTTTATTTTAGATAGTATAGAATGTGATTTATAAAATTTATGATTTATAATGTTAATTAATAAATATATTATATAAATCCAAAGACATAGAATTTTGATTTTTATAGACAAATCATTTGCAAAAATCACTTTCACAATTATCTGTTAACTCCAAAAGATTCTAACAGATGTCGTACGTTTAAAACGCTTTCGATTATAAACATATCCGCACATTTTTTATTGAACTAAAAAATGATTGCTAGAAATCATATTTATGGCAAAACAACGATTGCCGTTTCAGCTAGTAATAATATTTAAGTTAAGAATGAGTTAAGCCTGCAAGGAGGTTTTATTTGTAAGTTTAGGTTAAAGTAGTTTTTAAATATGTTTTTGGCTGTAATTAAATAAATAAATCTTGTGAAAACAGCGCCGTTACAATATAAACATTATAAATATAATCTTAATACCTATATCTTTGATCGCATACAGTCGTTTTCCTTTAACAACAACTTCAACGTCGATAGAGCCTCCGCACGTTGCCAGTGATAGCCACATACCACTTCCAAAGCCTACTCACCTTAAATTAAAAATAGAAAATTTGAGCTTTCATTCGGAATTGTATTATATAAAACTGGCAAAATTATTTTAACAAATTTGGATTTTTCTTAATTCGCTGCAATTTCTCGAAATGAGAGTTCTAATTGTTTATTGTTAAGATTTTTGCATAATCCGGTGTTTAATTATGTGTTTTAAATCGATACACGCAATTTAGTATCTTGAAATCTTGGAAAAACAGCGTTGAACAGCCAAAGGTAAATAAAGTTATAAAACATATATATGAAAAGAAGCCGATGTTTGAAGAATGATGTTTATTTGGTATATATACAATGTGGAGAGGACAATGCGACAATAAATAAAAACACAAACAGTAATAGTCCCTAGTATAATTTTGAAACTATGAAATGACCCCTCAACAAAATAAAAAAAATAAAAATTTCTAACAAACTAAATACAATATAAATCGAAACAAAATGTAACACCATTTGGAAATATAGGTTCACTAACCTGTGGTAAGAAGAGCGGCAACAGGCCGCGGCGCGCTTTACAATCGCCCGACGAATAAAAACAATTAGATACCTAAACCTACACTGAATACGATCGTCATTCACCTCGAGTAGTTCAATCCCATTAATAAATTTTTTCCCATGTGCCCCCCCCCCAATCACAGGGACGCATAGTTCGCATCTTAGAATATTATTTCGCGACTCTAGTTAATAGATCGGAATTTGCCGAGATTTTTTCCATACTGACTGGTACTTTTACTGGTACTGTAGAGGAGCACTGTCCGATGGGGAAAAGAGGTTATTTTCCCAGCCTCTGGACAGCCTGAAAAGCCTTGGTAGGGCAATACCTAATCTTTCTGATATGTCGTATAGCCAATGCAATTCCGTGGCATTCTCCGTAAATTAAAATCATGTCCGGTGTACTCTAATCTGTTTTCGGTAATGAGGCATTGTATAAACAAAACAAGCTATTTAACACAAATAATAAGCGTCTATTTTCGCACAATTCACCAATGTCACTAATCAGGTGTTTAATTTATTACGTGTCCTATCACTAAATTAAATAACCGTCCAATTTCGCGGATAAAATAAAACACGCAAGTCTAATAGTAATAATATAAGCGTCCAATCTTCGCACGACATACCAAACAACAGAGCGGGCGCTCTTCAAAGGCGGCGCTTCAAAGGCAGGCGCAAACGCAAACGAAATAATTAGTAGTGACGCGAGCGACGTCACAGGATAACGGCGAGACCTTGACACACTACACACTTCGCAAACATGAAATAGAAACAATAAAACCTTCATTTCTCCCTTTCCCCCCCCCCTATTGTTTATTTTCTGTTTAACTAGTGTGTAGAATTATCTACTTTTTTAATTTTTGGTAATATGCATTTATGACTTAGTAATGGGCATATAGGTATAAAAAGAAGCTGAACCTAATTATGTACTAAGATTTTTAACATGGCAGTTGACAACATGTGATTTGTAAGCGGTCATTAACCTGATAGTGATGGCGTAGTAAACAAATACGGCATGTTGTAAATGTTCAAAACAAAAAATGATCTCCAATGACTTAACTGTTAGATTATTTGTAATGAATATTTGTATACTGGCTAGGGGACATGATGAGGTATACGTGTTTATATATATTGTCGCATTGTCCTCTCCACATTGTATAGGACCTTCAAGGACTTTATATATTGGAAGGAATAGCGCGATATTCAACAAAATACAATAAAGAAAAGTGAAGCAGCACTCCTTATATAGAACCTACTTACTTTAAAGTAAAATACTGTTTTCCCTCTAATATCCGTCTTGTGGGGAACATTTTCTTTCAAACGCTTCGCGATCGAGGTCCTCGGCCGCACGCTGCCTGTCGCAAGAAGTGAGCCAGCTCTACGATCTCTTGCTAAACCAAAAATGCTAACAAAGTATGTCTGAAAGAGAAATCCTATATGTACTATAGTTTTGGTATTTTATAGAGAAATGATCTCTATATATGTATGTAGTACGTATATTTTTGTTTGTTGTGTTAGCACCCATAACACAAGCTATAAATAGATTGGGGCTGGCCTTGGGGCTAACCGAGCATGTGTGAAATGGGTATGACATTTATACCAGAGTGTTAGCCTAGCAGGTATACGACCTTCAATTTGACGTCACGCGATCAAGAACCTCGCATCGTTATATTTCTATACATGTCCGTCATTACTTTTAACTCCATTATTATTCAATATTACGTATACGGGATCGAGATAAAAACACAAAATATATATAATACCGTGCTGGGATCCAAGTTTTCTATCAGGTGATGTGTTCTGTCACCGACGCAAGCGATCATGGGATCTTCACTGGAGACCCTTGTGCTGCGACCTGCGAAATATTAGGGCTCATTTGATTCCAAATATGAGAATTATTTAAAAGGTACATACACTAATACATACAAGTTTCTACACATACATAATATAAGGTAAATAGCATTTAATTGCAAATTAACTTGTTTTTGATGAGAAACTATTAGAAGAAGACTTCAATTAAACCTTTTTCTTATATGGTCCTTGACAGCAATGAATTAAGCAATTTCATCAACTTCACTTAAAAATGAACTTAATATCGATAAAGCTCTAAAACTATTAAGCTTTGACGGTTACTAAGAAGCCAAAGGTTTCAAATGTAAGAGGCTTTGATTAAAATATGGACTAATGAAGATTTTCTTACCAAACTTCTTCCTCCGAAAGACATTCTTCAAATTCCCTTCAAATATGTTGAACCTGTCAATGTCCATCTCTATAGAATTTTCGGAGTCCCGTGACGTATTGTAGCGTGTTTTGCGAGTTTCACTCGGTTCTTGATAACGTCTATTACACACGCTGGTGTCGTATTGGGCAGCGCATAGTGAAGTGTAGTTCTTTCTGCGAGATGCCACCACACAGTATGACGTCATTTGAGGATCTATTGGACTGTAAAAAAATAAATTTTCCGGTATTGGGATGCGCTTATGAAATAATTTCATTCAATCGCGCTATATGATACTTTTTAGGATTTCGTACACAAAGGTTAAAAGGAATCCTATTTTCGAGACTGCTGTAATATCAATAACTAGCTAATCCGGCAAACGTTGTTTTGTCATACATGTGCTTTATACGGCGCTATGGCGGTTTTTTTTCACTGTTTGAATTTTTTAATTCGTAATATCTTTTGAATGGAGAGTCCAATTTAAATAATTCAAAAACTATTTTATAGATAGTTAAATGCTCTTGACCGTAAAATTTTTACCGTAGACCGTAGACCGTATTTGGATTTGGTTAGAATTTTCGTTAATGTTTAAAATGAAAAAAGTTGTTGTAGTGACATAACTACAATAGTTGGACATATGCTACCGCAAAGTTTTTTGTAGACATTATGATGTTCTTCAATATTGTTGTACATTATTTTGTTCTATCGCTAATAGTTTCGGCAGCGCATTCGACGAAAGACATTTTAAGACTAATTTGTCTACACCTTCGGTTACATTGTTCAAATTTTACCAAGTATCACAAATTTTTTTCAAAATGAAATGTAGCCTATGTCAAATTGGAAGAATGTAGCATTCTATGGGTGAAAGAATTTTTTTAATCGGCCCATTACTTTTTGAGCCTATTCATTACAAACATACAAATCTTTCATAATATGTATTAAGCCCATAAAATGATTGTTTTGTTTAACGCACTGCAATTATGTTTCGATTAATTACTTAACCTTCTACTCTCTCAATTGTTAGTATATTTATTTTCTATTTCGATTCGACTTTTTGTAGATGTCATTACTTAAAAGTTTATGTCCAAATCTATAGCAATATACTGAAAAGTTTCATCGATTGAATGTGTTAAAAAACTCTAACAGACTATAAACAAGAACTGATATTGAATTTTGAATTTTGAATTTAGAATTGAACAATGTTGTCAAAACATTAAACACAGCGTGCAAAACAGCTACTGTAACATGCTTATTTTTAACTCGACGGTTTAAAAAGTTAATCATCAAATTAACTGCACTAGCTAAAGAATTTCGTCAATCCTATTGAATTACATTAATGGTAATAGCATTCTACCGTTTATAGAGCGCTACTATTTCATTAAAAAAGTTGCTTCTGCTATGCGCGAGGGGCATATTCTCAAGCTCTGATAAATACAGAATATAGACAGGGATTCCTTTGAAACTAATAACTGTATTCGATATTCGGAGGAGTTCTAAGTGAGTACTTGTTACATGTAGAATCTGTATATGTATAATATTGTTAATTGTTTCACTATATGTTTTATACTGTCGACAAAAAGATACTTGATAATTGAAATTAATTATTTAAATTACAATCTCGGGACAAACTTAACAGTGGATTATACCCAAGTAAGCTATTTATATTTTGTGTCTTAGACATAGGCAATAAAAGATGAATGTTTTTATATATACATATATAAATAAATAAAGCCTTTATTTCTACTAAGCTAGATTGTTATAATTGATAACTAAGCTATACAATTAATTATATATTGTTGAGGTACATTAACTAACTAACATACAGTAGTTGCGTCTGCGGAGTAGGCCTCCCCTAAAACATCCCATTCTATCCATAAATACATATATAACACAGCTTATATTTATCACAAAAGTCTTGATTGTAGCAGAATTTGAACTCAAAACCCTATGAGTGACAGACCAGTTACATTAAAACAAATTATAAGTATGAAAATAATCATTTATTATTTTCAAAATTATTGAAATATATTGGTTAGTGTGAACACTCTTGTATCCGTATACTAATATATTTTATATTTATATCATTATATTAATACTCGATACATTTCTATAGTTATTATCGTTTTTCTTAGAAAACAAACTCATTACGCAATTTAATAGTTAAATAATCCTTAATAACAGTGTTTTTCAACCTTTTTCATGATGAAAAACAATGCTTAATAAAATCAAACACTGCCCGTGCTGGACTAAGACGTGGCGCATTCATTTTTCTTCGCGTAGTACATCAGTAAAATCATTTGGCTTAAGAAATAATTGCTAAGGACTTTTATGGGCAATTGAAAAGATTAATTAACGTATAAACGATACAAATGGATCCCCAACCGGTTGGTAAGTGAGAGAATCGAGGCAATGTATTAAATTGTAATTATTATAATCGCAGCCATATACACCGGGTAATCGTTACAATTAATAACGACTAATTAAAGGAAACACACATGAGAAACAGCAAAACGCACCCATAAAAGGAGTTATTGGTCTAGGCGATAATCATCGAACAGTTAGTAGTGGAAAAAGTCGCACGTGCACAGAATAGTCGCCCATCAAGTCCAGTTAGGTATAATATGGTTATCAAGAAAGCGGCTTCCTATAAGAACTTGCTATTAAATTAATTAATATTACAACTTTTTAAATTCCCGAGGCGAATATTGTTATTAAATGTTGTTACTATAATATGTCGATGAAGTTTGTATGTGTAAACGTCATCTGCGAAGTCTCCAAAGAGGTTTATGTTCAAGGTGAAATATTCGAAGTGATGTATAGAATACCAGTCACTATTTTTTATTGGCCAATTCGTAATTAATACGTTTCTTGATTTAAATTTGGAACATTTTACACAGTACCCAAATAACTTATTCGTATATAATTATAAATTTCGTTGTGAAAACCATTTATAGGCGTATAGGAAGAATCAAAAAATCTTATATTAAAAACACGTGTCACGGGGTTCGAACTTGAACTCCTCCGGAACGGCTTGACCGATTCTCATGAAACTTTGTGAGCGTATTGAGTAGGTCTGAGAATCGGCCAACATCTATTTTCATCCCCCTAAATGGTAAAGGTAGTCCACCCCTAAATTATTTATATTATTTTGTTAGACAAAATTTTTAGTTTCTATTTTTTTATAATACAACATACAATACATAAAATCCTAAATTTTCACCATTCTACTATCAATCCTTATTTTTTTATTTATAAATTAAAAATTGAAATCAATACTGACTGACAATATACCTTATATATATCCATAGACCCATATCTATAATTCGATTTTAAAGCTCATGTTATCGGGAAGTTTCGTAGTCATATTGCGATAGAACTGGATTTTCTGTTGATTAGCTGTACACATTTTGAAAAACTCCGTTATGAATCTATTTTTTCCTTCGATATATGTCTTGATAATAGTGTAGTAATAAAGTAAGACTTAATTAAAATAGTTTCTATTGTATAAATATTGACACTTTAATTGTATGTTTATATCCTTTGTATTGCAATTCTACTATGATTATTTATGTAATATTTTATTTTTTTGACTATGTGTTCTGGACATATAGTAAATATACGCTTGAGTCGACACAGATAACTAAACAGTTCTTAAGGTGCTATATATTAAATTTAATTTTAATTATATTGCTAAATATTACTTTTGACGTAAAGAACGGCCACACATTTATTTTTTGTAAAGAATTATATGGATATAGTAAGTAAATGGTTTTAATTTCAAACACTATATAAGTGTTAAGTTTCACAATTTTTCCGCACGCATTTCGTGGTATAGTAAAATTGATTAATAATTACAAATACATTCATTTGCTAACTCCAAGGAGATTTAATTATAAAAATTGCAGCGTGTGTTAGCGGTGTTGCTAGTAAATTAAATGCTATTCGCAATTATCGTATCAGTGTACCAGCGCGTGGTTAAGTCCACCGCAATTTATTTTCGTACTAAAAAATAATCAACGTAAGACATTCATCCCCTTATCAATAATCATCGAGAAACGCGTATTAAAATACTCAGCTCGGCAACGCTCGTTTTAATTCAGGAATTGACATTTTTATATGACAGACGAGTATAATTATTTTCCCGTATGGTAGAGTAATGAGTAAACCATTGACAAATGCGTAAAGTCTTGGTAAATGTCAGTTGCGATAAAGACAATTGACAAAAATATTTTTACCACTGTCAAAATCTTGAGTTCTTTGTAAAGAAACCATTTTTAATTTTGTTTAGTTCTCTATGTAACAGATAGTTAAATTAATTATAGATTTAATCCACAGATAAACGCCTACCACAGATATATAGAAGCGTAAAATCGATAAATTCCAACATGCTCTCGGGCAAAAAGTTGAAAGAATCATTCGAGCCACTTTATTCTATTTAAGCAAGTTCCTATCTAGATTGTATAAACACTATACCAATCGAATGTTAATTATTGTAAAAGCTTATTTAGAATCGTTGCCATTAAGCTTTATCAGTCTGAATTGTAATATTGTCCATAACTATTACTCATTTAAAGAAAAACACTTTGTTAACGGATTAAGTTATGTATTTTACAAAATTTAAGTAAATTACATTTTTTTTAAACTTCCGACGTTTCGCGTGCTTTACAGCGTGCGTGGTCATGGTAGACTGAAGACAAAAGGTGTTAATTGTCAAAATAAACCTCTCTGCAGCTGCGACACTTATTTTACATTAAACGTTCTAATTTTTTATTTTTATTTTTCATCCCCCATGTTAAGGGTAATTTTTTTATTTATTTTTTAGACAAAATTTTTAGTTTCTATTTTTTATGATACAGCGTACAAAAATACATACATTCACTAAATCTTCACCCTTCTACGATCAACGTCTTATTTTTTATTTATTAATTGAAAATTGAAATCGCAAATGTATGGCAAAACAACGTTTGCCGGATCAGCTAGTAACTAATATAACTTTAGTTGAGACATGTTAACATGCCCTTTATGACGTTACAATTAGCCGTATGTAATATTTTACGTAACGAGAGTATAAATTGACAGTTTGTAATAATAATTTTAAGCAATTCACTAATTAAATGAAAATTTCATGGAAAGCAAGCTCATATAAACATGTATTGAAAGAAATTTTTATATTCTACGCGTGTACAGGTTAATACCGTACAAATATGTTAGGAATGCAGATAATCTTCATCTTACAATGTAATCGAAATGAGACCATCAATGGGCAATTACTATGTTTATTTTTTTAATCTTGTACTAAGAGATGACTGCCACGGTTAATGATCTTAAACTGTTACGACTTTGTTTGTTTCGTGTTAAAAAAAATTGTGAGTCATACTCGCGCGAAGGTTTCCGTAACATTGTCAGAAAGTTTTAACCCCCTCGCATATTTATTTAATAATTAAATTTAGTATTTTTGATAGGTAACATATGGTATGCTCGATTTTAACATTTGGGTACGGAACCTTAGAAAAAAAACCGGCCAATAATATGCAAATATACTTTGTACTATGTAGAAAACTCATATGGACATTCTCAGCTTAAAGTTCTGTAGACAAAGATTTCCTTTGAAGGGATGGGTACCCGACAATTATGAATAAGCAAGCTCATTTTATGATTCCATTTGTATTTTAAAATCAGTCGTTTCAGAAATGAGTGGTCCATTAAAATTATAGACAGCAGTAATTTATTTTTGGTTTACCTTATAAATGTATATATTCTATAATCTTCTAATATATATTCTGACAAGTTTTTATATATGTCCCAGTTATCAAGTTGTTATTAATATCATCTGAAAACCAAATTTTCTTCTAATATCGCAATGTTAACGCGTCTTAAGCAACTACCAATAAAGGCGTGTACAGAAAGCTTGCTCCGTCATACCATCGCGTGTAGATATTATAAACGCGATCACACAAACATTTATCCGACTTACAAACCAGAGGTTTAAATTCGATGTGTATTTAAGGTTATTTTAACTTTTTTTGTTAATTTTTGACGAAACCATCCATACATTACAAAATATTACCGAAACTCCGCAAAAATATTTCTGTCAAAGAGAGCTTTGTTAATATTACAACGTCTTTTATTTACGCGAGTGCATATTTAAATATGTTTTTTCTTTATATTTTAATATTATAGACATTTTAAACATCCATTTTGTATAAGACACAAAATGTATTGATTGCAACTGGGAGTAAAAATAAACTTTTGGAGTGATCTAACAAATATTAATTAAATATTAGTGATTTTTTTTACAGTCGTTTATCTCTAAAGTTCACATATTACTCAAACAAAACTGATAAACATAGAATATCCAGACTACAACCAACATTTATGCTTTTCATAATGTTAAGTGTACCCGGAATCGAACCCGGGACCATCTGTTTCGCAGTCCAGCATGGTGACCAATACGCCAACGATGTTGTCAAACATCAAAAGTGTGACATGACAACTTAAAATAAGCTAACGCAAACCCACAGACTATATATATATATAGTCTGTTTCGTTAGCTAGTACAGATAAACATTATAGATTATTGACGTATATTTCCAGTGTGAACGGTGCCTTATTAAGTCATATCGTGTCCATTTATGGTGCATCATAAATTCATCTATACATGTGACGAACTCCGGACAGCATGGATTTATGGTTTGTGAGAGTATAACGGTGCTAACTTGACAGGTTTTAGTTCAGTTATGAATTAAATATGCGGATTTAGAGAAAATAATGCCGTATGAATTATACGGTAGAATAATTTAACTGTAGGTAGTAAATTTTTGCATATTTATGTCACGAACGTAGAAAAGTGGTTGTTCTAGATATTAACGATTTAGGCGGGAAAATGTGATGATTTTTACGCTAACAATCACGATTCCGCATAATAATAGTTGAAATGGAACCAGATCAACAATCCTTATTGTATTTCTATATTGTCAGCGAAACGATGTCTTTCCGATGACGTCAATATACATCATACGATTATTTTCTACTTAATAAAGGGTAGAGGATAGCTGATCAGTGGAAACTACAAAAATCTTTTCTATGTATGTGATGTTTTATCTCACGACTCTTGAATATTGAAGTCTAACGTTAAAATTTCCAAAAGTTTAATAAATAAGCATGTAATGACAACTATTTACGTCACAGCCTGATACCGCGATTTACATTTTATTTCCTATATATATATATATACAATGTGGAGAGGACAATGCGACAATAAATGAAAACACAAACAGTAATAGTCCCTAGTATAATTTTGAAACTATGAAATGAATCCTAACAACAAAATAAAAAAAATAAAAATTTCTAACAAACTAAATACAATATAAATCGAAACACCATTTGGAAATATGGGTTCACTAACCTGTGGTAAGAAGAGCGGCAACAGCGCGGCGCGCTTTTACAATCGCCCGACGAATAAACACAATTAGATACCTAAACCTACACTGAATACGATCGTCATTCACCTCGAGTAGTTCAGTCAATCCCATTAATCAAATTTTTAAATTTTTAATGTGCTCCCCATTCATACGGACACATAGTTCGCATCGCCTTATAAATTCCGTAAATTAAAATCATGTCCGTGTACTCTGATGCTGTATATCGGTAATGAGGCATTGTAAATAAAAAAACAAAACAAACATAAATCTAACACAAATAATAAGCGTCTATTTTCACACAATTCACCAAGTCACTAAGTAGACACTTAATTTATTACGTGTCGTATCACTAAATTAAATAACCGTCCAATTTGCTGATAAAATAAAACAAACGTAAGTCTAATACTAATAATAAATAAGCGTCCAATTTCGCACGATTCATACACAAAACAAAAGAGCGGCCGCTCTTCAAAGGCGGCGCTTAAAAGGCGGCGCGAACGCAAACGAAATTATTAGTAGTGACGCGAGCGACGTCACAGGATAACGGCGAGACCTTGACACACTGACACACTGTCGCAAACATGAAATAGAAACAATCAAACCTTCATTTCTCCCTTTCCCACATTGTTTATTTTCTGTTTAACTGTGTGTGTAGAACTATCTACTTTTTTATTTTTGGTAATATGCTTTATGACTTACGTAATGGGCATAAGGTATAAAATGAATTTGGACTAATTTGACTAAGATTTTTGACATGGCGAGTTGAGAACATGTGATTTGTAAGCGGTCATTAACCTGATAGTGATGGCGTAGTAAACAAATACGGCATGTTGTAAATGTTGAAAACAAAAAATGATGTCCAATGACTAAACTGTTAGATTATTTGTAATGAATATTTGTATACTGGCTAGGGACATGATGACTTATACGGTGTTTAATTTATTGTCGCATTGTCCTCTCCACATTGTATATATATATATATTTAGCTTTTTTATTTTTTTATTTTAGCTTTTTATTGTCGTAGTAAATACACATATATCCGTGCAAAGTTCCATCCTTCTAACACTTACCGTTTCGACGCTACAGCTACGGACATGACGAAGATTGCGGAACCCTAATAAAAGTAGCCTAAGTGACTCCTAATTACATCAGCTACCAATCAAAAAAAGTCCCGTCAAAATCGGTCCAGCCATTTCAGAGATTAGCCGGAACAAACAAACAGACAGACAAAAATTTTAAAAAACGTCTTTTCGGTGTATGTATCGTATATATTCATATTCATGTAGTAAAAAACGTTTATTTCAATATTAAAAACAGACACTCCAATTTTATATATTAGTATAGATTACCTCGGGTCCCAGTTAGCTGAAAGTCGTCGCCGAGATCGTGTGCGTAATCGCATCCGTACGTTTCGCGGAGCCTCACCTCGAACGCTAACCGCTGCAGCACCCCCTTTTGACGAGAATAACTGGAAAATAATAACTTGTAATGTCATAAAAAACTTGAGCTTGTCACTTTGAGCTTTGGACTTTGATTAATTCTATGTGTTCCTCATTGCCTACGGTCTTACATTTTCTTACTAATAATAATAATTATTAATTACTAATTTACAATTGAATAGTTTGTTTGAAAGTATATCATGAACTATTAGTTTAAATTGAAAGATTATTTAAAAGTTGAACACTTCATGTATGCAGAAAGCCTCTTCTAGCATAAAACATAATTATTTAACAAAAATCATGAGTCTAGAATAAAAATAAATTTAGGCATATTTACAATGTTTCCATTCTAACGACACAATACTACCCTGAGAAAAAGTCCCTATAACACTTAACGCCACTCGGAGCGGTGTATAGTATATATAATAAACCTTTCGCAAAATAACGCCTCATTCTATTAATTATACAATGTTTAAATTTATAAATTATTAATCTACTCAATATTATTACCTGTAATATGTACCGGTCATCGTTATTTATTAACGCAGACAGTGTGCTCGTTTCGCCTCCACTACTCTCTTGAAGAAGTTCCAATTCATCTATTGAAGAAGCATTTATTTATTTGAAATATTCCTTCAACAAATCTTCGTTGAAATGTCGAGTAAAAATAAATTTTTATATCCTAATTCAACACAATAACGTGAAAAAAGCTTAAGTCTGTAGTGAGCGTCTTAGAAATAGCAACAGCTAAGAAGTTTCTAAATAGTTAAATAATCATCGAGGGACAATACGAAATTCCATCCGTATTATGGCTGTAGTTCCTCAATTCAGGACTTCAGAAGGCACTTTCTACCAAGCACCACCATTATTACCAGCTGCTAATAGAGAAATTGCCGAACGAATAATATAGCGTAAAGATATCATAGAGTGAGTGTCTATGAGCGGTAGTATCACTTACATTAAGATGAGACACTAATTGAAATAAAATTACTTCAATGGATTTTGTCTGAAAATCTTTATAATTAATATCCGAAATATTAGTAAAGAACACTAACACCAATTTTGGCATACATAAACGAAAGCTAAGTGATCTTAATCGGCTGAAAAATGTTTTCTCGTAACGAAAGTATTAAGGAATAAGCACATTGGTTGTCGCTGCGGTGACCAGGCCACCAACATATAGAGATGCGCCATGGCCATGTCTAATACTTCATAACGACAATGATTAGAAACGGTTTACAAACTAAAAAAGCCAAACGCATCATATGATTTGAAGTCACGCATATATAGTCAAATCAATATGTGACAACCGTTGCGTGATTATAGACAATATCAATAAGTATTAATGATCATTAAAATTATCCAACCTACCGTGTGAATCTTTGAATTCGCCTCTATACAGAGCCCAATGAAAGTCTCTGGAGCAGGGGCTCACTGTGATATAAACCGTTGATTGTATTAATTGGCTTGTGTTTAGTTCCAAACTGAAAATGGGAATAAATTATTTTAAAATCAATCATTTATACAAGGTTTGGTCTCAAGAGAAATACATATCGTTTGCGAAAATTGTAACTCTCTATCACAGTTCAGATGTGACAGTTATAAAACAATAATTATTATCGTACGTGCCTCCGTAATTACAAACATACAAATCTTTCATATAATAATATACCTAACTACTATTGTACTTGGTGTTAAAAATCTACAGCTAAGTGTAACGAACCGCAAAACAAAAAATCCAGCAAAAAGCAACAGTACAATGTTTATTACATGGAAAAATAAGTCTTAATTCGTTATATATATAGTATATACCATATCTAAGTAAAAAAGTACTTTCGAATATTTGTATGCTAAAATAACATTTATGGATCATTATAGTTTCACTTCTTGTCTCACACACCACACGGTTAAAATAATGCTAATATAAATAATATTAGTTGTAATTAATAGTAATCTCTCTCTGGGTCTTGATGGCTAACAACTATTCAAATTCGTGTTAAGTTTTCGATTAAGTATTCGAAGCTCTGGTAAAATATAGGTCTTCAAGATGTAGGGGCCAATGTTTGAATTCTCTTATCTAATCTCTTACTTTCTAGTTTCCCCTTCATCTAATCTGTAGACAGTTTGATTATCCATCGGTAGCCACTCCACCGCCCTGGACACCGGTCTAGTGACCAGCACACTTGGAGCTGCCAAGCCTGCACCGGCAGCTTGGAGAACAATCACCATGAAAATACGAAGTGCTGGCCGCTTGATAGTTCTGCAAACATAATAATGGCTATAGCTTTCTTTGTATCTCAGTGTGAACACATAAACATCTTATTAGATTTCAGTCAGCTTCGAGCTTTTGTATCGAGATTTTAGTACCGTACACACGTTTTTGATAATTTTTTTTGGAATGCACTTAGGTATTTACACGTCTCTTCCTGTGATTAAAGCAAAATAGTCATTTCTAAGATGGAATGAGTAACTATTAGGAACATAAGACCTCAAAATGCACAACCTTGATTCGAAAGGATGATCTCGCGGTCAGCTACCGAATAGAATCCCTATGTCGGTCTGATGATGAAAATAACGTCACCTGACTCGTCAAAGGCGTGATATTTTAAACACTCATTCATTAAAGGGCTTAAAAGGTTCAACTATAAAATTAAGTATATTTTAGCTTCTATAACACAACTAAGTATTGTTCTGAAAACTACAAAACCTATTGATATGGAAATTACGAGACTACAATATCAGAATCACTGTATGAATAATGGCAATAAATCTAGCTGTTATAATTAAAAAATGTGAAAAAAGATTTCCTAGAAAACAAGACTATATAATAAATTTAGGGCTGTGTACATGAGATGTGACATCGAACGAAAGAATCAGTGATGCACGAATTTAATCATTTTTAAATATTTTCTTTGTATCAATTCACGTTATATACGATTTCCACTCCGAATAGTTAATTTAAGGCACAGAATAAATAAAATATCTTTTTTGATGATAATTATTAGTATTTTGAGCTTTCGTTACATTAAAATTCAGTAACATTCAATATTCATTTTACAATATAATTAACGTGATTATTTCATAATTTTCATTTTATATAAAAGCTCGATTTGGTCAATAAAATGTTTTAAATAATAAAAACGGTCTCATTTTATTAAAATTCTTGTAAATCCTTCATATTGATGCATGCGTGTTTTAAACGTCAAATTGAAACAATTAGTAATTAAACTGTGTCTTTAATTTTAATAAATACTTAAGGTCATGTAATAGTTAGATAGTAACTATCCCGGATGAAGACAAATGTTTCTTTCAGTGTGTATGGAACTTATGCACACAGACATGCACACGTTCCAAAGTATAGCGAATAGCTATCTCTTGGCAAATTTAAGGCAAGATAATTTTGCCCATAAAGTGACCGATTAAATTAACGCAGTAATGTATCTGCCCCATACCCCTTCTAACGGAACTTTATGATTCAAGTATTGTATTTCTAATCTAAAATTGTGAAAAAGCAAATATTTGATATATGTTTTTACCAAGACCATTTCCGCTGACCTTAAGGCAAATGATATGCTTATTGTGATCTTGATGTTTTAGTAATACGTTAGTTTCCAGGTCTCCGATATCTAAAACTAGCCCAGCAACTCACTGGCCATTAGAAACTGAATATCTTTCAAATAATTTTAATATTAAAACGAACAACCAACGCTGCAACCAATGACAAAATACCACTGTGATTTTCTATGTAATAGAATGTTTTTATATGTATGAGATATGTGTTTAAATATGATTACATATATATTCCTTTGATAGACCAACATCGTCAAATTTATGGACTAAAGTTAAGTTTTATAGTTCGCTAGATTATTTGGAACAGCTTGAGGTTAAGACAAGACTCTCGACAATCTGCTTCCAAAGAATTTTGGGCTTTGGTCACATCGCTCGCCGGCAACCAATAGTCTGCAAGCTGGTTGTGGGGGAAAGTGGAGGGAAGAAGACCCCGCGGCCGATCTCCTAGCCGCTGTGTGACCAAGTTACAACCATCACTGGACTGCCTGTTGTAACCGCCCTAGAAGGCCGAGAACCGATGGAAATGGAAAAACCTAGTGCAAGAGGCTACGAGACGCTTTCAGGGACACGACCTTCAGAATTGAAGACAACGACCAAGAAGAAGAAGAAGATATATATAGGACGCTTAGTCTTTGTCTGTTGCATAGTGATTTTAAACGTCGCGTCGGCTTGATAAATATATATATAAAAAACAACCCAGCTTTTTTTATTAAGTACAAACTTTATTATAAAACAGCATTAAAAGCCCCTTTTTACACAAAAAAATAATACATTAAAATTGAATACATTATTTTACAGAAAAAATGAAAAAAAACGAATAATTGACATGAGTCTCTGTCTTAAATAAAAAATGATTCGTTTTTAATTTTTCTGTAAAATAATCAAGAGACAAACAACCCAGCCTTTTTATTAAGTACAAACTATATTATATATAATATATAATACTTGTATTCTATGATGATATTGTATATTAATCCATATGTATATATTAAAGCATTTTTATGCCCCACATTTATTTCAATCACATTTTACACAATTTAAACACACACCGCGTACTATTTCGCTTCAATAAGCACATTGCAAGGTAACCATAAATCTGCCTTCATACCACAAGAACTCATTGTTCTAAAGGTTCTTCAGGTCAAATATATGCACACGAAAACAACCTCCATTTTGTTTATAATAAGTGACAGAAACGCGTGTAACTTTTTAAATTATTACATATTCTTTCGTTGCCGGACGATAAATCTCGGTGTAGCTATGTGTAGTAAATTCCGTAATGATTTAGTGTTTCCATTATTTCTTTAGTGTGAAGTATTGCCGCGTAATTTTAAACCACAGAGTATAAAAAGTTATTGAATACATAAGATGGGTCTTGAAGGGATTTGACCTTAATTACGTATAAAGCAATTAAGCCTATTTTATGCTAGCTTAAACGCATTATGCGATCGATAAGCGAAACACTTAATTTAACTTAGTTACACATTGGAACTTAACTAACCGCTTTTGTATGATCAGGGATACAAAAAAATAATTGATTCGCCATGGGGACTATATGGACACATATCTGCATTTATTATTTTGATAATTGTTCCAGATCACAGTCATGCACTTTGATTTGCAGATAAACAATACAGTTTCCTCAATACTGTTCATGAGATCATTGCCCATATACAACGAAAATCTATTAGAACCGCGCCGATTTCAAACGCGTTCTCAGAATTAGAATCGAATTATAACAATTTTTGCATCCTAATGTTTATAAATTAACAAATTCTAATATATGTTGGCACCGTTTCAATTTCATAATTAGAACGCGTTCAATTCAAATACAAATACACTTGCCAGTTAAGAAAAATTTCTACAACACTGATCTTTTCAATCGTGACAATGTTGACATTTAAGAGTCTTTTATCACTGGCAATAGTGCTAGTAAAATAAATCTCGATCTAGATTATCGAATACCAGTTATCTTTGTTTTATTTGCGTCGATAAGGCAAAAAGGCCAAAGAGATAATTTTCGTTGAAGGTGAGAGAAAATTAATTTTAATTTAATTGAACCTTTTTTCTATCTATAAATAGTATCTTTTAGTACTACTAAAATAAATTTAAAAAGTGTGTACCCTGTCTGTGGCAGTGTCCCTAATGATGGTGGCGTTTTCAGCTGAGTGTGGTGTGCTCTGGGGTCACTGGTACTGTCAACACGCCTACATCTTTTATGAAATCTTTTATTTTTCTTAAGTTTTAATCCCGATTTTTTCTTATTATTATTTATGCGTTTCGAATGCTTTTCAGCAACCGCGGCCACGGCCAGATTGGACTGTTTATAAAGTATTTTATTGAATCTGTGTTAGATTAAGCTATTGTTAATTTCAATTACATTTATTAAGATAAAATTAATACTATTTAGTAGTTGTAGTGATAACCATATTTAGAAATCGCGTGTTTAGTTTAAAGTATGTAATTCAAGGCATGGAGATTAAAAGTTCCTTTAGTTGTTTAACAAAATAGATGATGTGAGATAATGGCCGGTAACAAGATTGTATTTAAATAGAAGTAATTCTATACAAAATTATCTGAGCAAAATTGTTTTTGGAGTAAATTTTTAACGCACACATGATTGTCTTTGTTGTTTTTAAAATGTGCTTTTATAACTTAAAATTAATATGTTCCTAAAAATTAGTATTCAAAAACGAATTAGTTCATAAATAATAAGACATTACAAGAGCAAAAGCCCAAAGACAATTTAAAGTATAATTTAAATTGAGTTACTAATTTTTATTTTAAGATCAAAGCTTATATAATGATAAATCTAGTTGTCTTGATCGTTATAGATGTTATACAAATATATGTTAATATTGTACTTTATAGGATGTTTGTATATTAAAAACCATTATAATTTTATAATATATTTCATTGTAATTGAATATTATGTCAATTTACATATAATAATCTATTTTTGCTATTAAAATTGTTAATTATATACTAACGTATAAGCCTTTAGCCACCGGAAACGCTCTACATTCTTATTGTATGAGACTAGCTTGGGAATTGGGATCATGTTGAGGCAAGTTCGAACTATGACTCCCGGATTGGTTTAGAACGAACGTGAGTAATATAATCTAATATGAATTTGAGAGAACTTGAACTCCTCCGAAACGGCGTGACCGATTCTCATGAAACTTTGTGAGCGTATTGAGTAGGTCTGAGAATCGGCCAACATCTATTTTTCATCCCCCTAAATGTTAAGGGTAGTCCACCCCTAAGTTTTATTTTTTATTTTTATACAAATTTTTTAAGTTTCTATTTTTCATGATACGACATACAATGCTAAATTTTCACCCTTCTACGATCAATCCTTAATTTTATTAATTGAAAATTGAAATCACATTTATGGCAAAACAACGTTTGCCGGATCAGCTAGCTCTCATATAAATGCATAAGTGACTGTCCCAAACAGCATTTTGGATGTTCAAAGAAATTTTCGCTACTTCGTCAGAAATATAACTCCCGAGTACAATTTTAGTCTTTTTAACCATCTAAATATAAGCATAGTTGACTCTTTTAGTTCTCTACCAAAAAGGAAAAGAACAGTAACGCAGTACTGGTACTACCGTCTGTATGTGTGAAATATATATATATATATATATATATATATATTTTTTAATAATTAAAGTTTTATGTGTAGGGTTCCGACATGGGTTAGTAATTAACGCCGGTACCACCGCATTCGATTTGTCGCCAATGTCGCTACTGATTATGTGAAATTCCTGCCAGAATTAATTAATTTGGCGACTACTCAGCATTGGACCTATCCTGTGAAGGTGTTACCATCAAGTTATATAAATATATGCCATTTTGGATACTAAATCTAATATGTTCTTTTGAGTCATTCTATTTCAACTAAATTAAGAGTTTTGCGGAATTCCCAACAAAATTTATTGCACGACACACGTGTCGGACATAAATATGTCAATTTTCAGTTGTTGAATGTCGCGTTACTTGAGTTTTGGCACATCTATTTATATCTGTTTAATATGCAATCAATTATTAACTAGCTGTTCAATGCGGTTTCACCCACGTTCTCTTACCATACAGAAATACATGTTTCAGTACAAACCGGTTGTTCCTGAGATTATCGATTATCAATGAAAAAATATCTCTTCGTCTATAAAATATAAATCAGTTTAAAAACCATACTATTATAATCTATAATTGAATGGTTGCTAGGGTAACGATTTTTTATAGACATAATGGTAGTAAATATCGCACGAACTTTAATGCGCCAACTAAAATGGCCGCCATTGGCGAAAACCGTACTTAAAACGTTTTTTTTAACTTCTACTGAAATTTTCCAAATTGACATCAAGGATTTATGTTAGAAAGACTTAATTTAGTAAGATTTAGTCAAATTTATTATTAATCTAGATGAGTTTATTTCGATATTTTCTCAAGTAGACATGTTTGACAGGACTAAACTAAATTTAGACTAATTAGTTTCGTTAGTACGCATTATCGATCGATGGCATTGTCTTATATCTGTTCGAGAAATGTTTCAATACGTTATTTGATGAACTGTGGAACTAATATAAAAACACCGTTATGAAACACGATGCAATGGATGCAAACGAGCAGGATCTGATCATCCTACTGATCTTAAAGGATACCGCCGCCCATACACACAATGCCAAAATAATAAAAATTAAAATCCAATTTGTCCTTATAACAACATCTTAAAACTAATCCGTATCAATTAATAAGACAGTCAAATACACTCTTCGAATTCGGCTTTAACAGCCATTTAAGTAATCATAATATTGCTAACTGTTGTAAGTATTCTGTCCCAAAGAGTAAGCTGTTACTATAAAACAACAGAAATATAACTATAAATAAACAGTCTGCCGGTCCGTCTGACGATGTTTTGTGTTCGTCTGTTTTGATGTATTTCTTGATGTTTTCGGATTTGGATACATCTGGGTATAAATAACTCAGGGCGTTGCACAGAGCGAATTTGAAGATTTATGATCATTTTACAAGAAATAAGTAATAGTTTGCGCGTTCATTTATTTTGTTTGTTCACGACATTATATAGGCTACGCATTTAATATGGTTTGTGTTAAGGTGAGGTGATCTTTATAAAAAATAAACACAAACAAGTATAATTATTTGTTCAAATATTAAAAATCTATCTAAAAGCGATACCGAACTGAGAACTTATATATCTGATTTGCCTTTCCATGTAACAAAAATGAAAAAATCTTTTGGAGTTAACAGATAATTGTGGCTGTCAATTACATATAGACAAATAATGTGCAATAAAAATTTTTTGCGACTATAATTAAAGATTTAAGCTATCCTATCTCTTAAGTTTGACCAGACTGCTCACTGTGTGCAAATTTAATAAAAAATCTGTTAAGTACTTTGGGAGTCCATCGTGGGAACATCGTGATAGGAGATTTATGTATATTAAGATATGCCAAACATCAATAAGAAATTGTATAGTGTTATATTTGATTTTCTTTTCAATGGCACTTTAAATTTTTAACACGTATATTGTACTCCACCGTACCTCCTCCACGTACTTTACGTATCAAAATATATAAAAAAAAGTTAAGGCACTATGAGAACTGTCCATAGTAAAACAAATAATCTTCAAAGGTTCGTAATCTCTGCATTTCAGTAAGTTTTTACTATTGATGATCTAACTATTTTATGTGTATAATTTAAATAAAAAGCCCAAGACGTGACAAAAGCATCAGTTGTAGAATTAACACTGAAAATATTAGTTCACGGATTTTGAAGTAGGGTTGACATATAGTCATATTATATTGATGTAAAAATTATTGATATTTTGAGTAGGAGATAGTAACCATATTTTCTTATAGTTCCTTGGTAAAAAGCTCATAATACAAGCAGGAGATTGAAAATATATCGATCCAGTTGCACCATGTCAAAGTATAATATCCCTTACATCACAGGGTTAACGTAATTTGCCGGAAATAGCAGAAAAGTTTTATAGTATAATACCACTTGTTTAAGTACATATTAATACGATTAATATGTCAAACAAAAAAGTTTTTAAAATTCTAAACATTCATATACTTGTGACAAAGATGTGGTTGCAATCATATAAAACATTACGCAATGTTAATAGTAAATGATTCTCATAGTTATATGAAAAATATTAATTATACGAAACTCGTGTGACTAGTGGGTAACAACGCAAAATCAAGTTATTAACTGCCGCTGTAATTAAACTTGTATGCGCGAGCGCAACCCTAAAGGTGTTAATACAGGATGTTATGACTTTTGAATCCTTTAATCGATAAATCCCGTTTATTTATGCAATTACTTGGAAGTCGCTTAAATGTTGTCTCAATTGTGTGAATTAATGTCTTTACACTTTACATTCGGGCGTTCTGTTTCAGTTCCGATTTTCGGACGCGATTTGCATGTCTTCTTTTAATTGCAAATTTTACAAGATTTTTCACAGATTCTCCACTTTTGTTATTCCTAGTGTGATGGTATATATCTTTTTAATATGAAGTTAAAACGATTGTATGATCTTCGTTGCTATTATGAAATAGCACCAATCATTTTGAAGTTGTATATGATATAATTTACATTTGTATGGACAGGATACTCTCAGGTCTAGAAATATGTTTTTTTGTATAATAACTGTTTTTGCAGACACTTTAAAAGGATAGTATGAAATGTAAGCTGAGCTGTTACTTATTACTTTAAGCTCAAAACAGATATTAGTTGATATTAGTAGTATTATTAGATTAAACAGATTTGTTGCTAGCGCTAACTCATTTTATTCTTATCTGTCTGTGTTTAATATTGAAGTTTAGATTAAATAGAAGATTTAATATTGAGTGTCTGTTTTTAATATTTAAATAACCGTTTTTTACTTATATATATGATACACACACCAAAATGAAATTTTTTAAAATTTTTGTCTGTCTGTCTGTTTGTTCCGGCTAATCTCTGGAATGGCTGGACCGATTTTGACGGGACTTTTTTTGATTGGTAGCTGATGTAATAAGGAGTCACTAAGGCTCCTTTTATTAGGGTTCCGCAGTCTACGTAAAGGAACAAAACGCGCGTAACGAACGTCAACGTCATGAGAGAGAGTGAGAGAGTCGTGGCTTATTTCTATCGCTTTCACTCTTATAAATAGCAATATACAAAATAAAATAGTGCATCAAAGCTACGCTAAGGCGGTACGAAGTTCGCCGGGTCAGCTAGTCTACTCTATGTGTGATAATGTCAATACTAACTAAATATTCTACTAAAAATTATTAATTCTAGATGATATAGGCTTTGCTGACTCCAGCCGCAATGAATCCGCTCTTAAAAAAACTATTAAAACTATTTTTTAAGAGCGGATTAATTGTGGCTGGAATCAGTAAAGCCTGTATCATCTAGAATTCATAATGTTTAGTAGAATATTTAGTAAGAATAGTTTTTAAATAGGGAAAGTAAGCTTCTGGTTTGCTCAAAATATAAATTGTTTAACAAAGCAATACACGAACGTGCCCTGCTCAATGTAATATGATATGTTTTAGTTTCAATTATTATTTCTTGCGAATAATTTATTGCTGTAGGGAATTGTCCTTAATTTATTAACGTATTACACGATTCCCATTTAAAATTTAGCTTTGTGCGTTCAATATTGTGCTTAAGGGACTCGCCTTTTAACAGCACGAAACCGCAGGGATTATATAGCCCAAACTAATACTAATACTAATTAATAGTAAGATAATTTTATCGAAAGATTTAGTTTTATTTTTCTATAATTATTGCTAGATGAGCGGTATAGACGTAACGATAACGAATTTAATTGAAAACGTAATAAAATCTGCCGTTACTGAGTCTAATCTGAGAGTCGAAACAAGCTGCTTAAAACTCACGAAATTGTCACACCTCACTCAATATTTAAAATAGCTATTAAAGGTATACGTGATAATATTTATTTCCTGTCAGCTTCCGTAATATAAATTTGTATGTGCTTAGATTATCATGGCATTAGAGGATATAATGTTTATGTAACGGTGAACGAAATGCTTGTGGCATTGTTGACGTCAATTTTGGGAGAGACTTCGCGTATATTTTCAAAAACAGTATGCTTTTATAGTTATTTAGATGAGGCCTTTGAGATGTCAGAATTATTTTGAGATTTAAGTAGATTAAGTTAAGATATAATGACTTGAAGCTATTAGATTAAACGGGAAAGATTAAATTATATGATGCAATTTAAATTGGAATTATAAACATAGGTTACATACATTTCGTCTTTTAGTATATAATAATAGATATTTAAAGAAAAACACTTTATTAACAGAAGCTTCGATCAACCGTGACCACGCACGCTGTAAAGTATGCGAAACGTCGGAAAAATTAAAAATAATATAATATATACTTAAATTTTGTAAAAATACATAGCTTAGTCCGTTAATAAAGTGTTTTTCTTTAAATGATTAATAGTTGTGTTAATAGAAGACAATATAATAGAGAATGCACCGACGGTACACTTTTAGTTAGTTCTGTCCAGCAGTGTAAAAGAAAAATACTAAATACGATTTGCCATCAAACATTCATCATCCATCTTAGTTTCAATTGTTAACAATCAAGAAATACTTTAAAAAAATAATTGCATTACATTGCCTACTTAGGGAATGCGATCACGAAGAGTTCTTTGGTTGTATGACTCCTGCATTCAATACACCATAAATGATACTTACAGGTTTCATACAGTGTTATGAAATATTTCTATGTACGTAATATTTATTGTTAATGTAAGCATTCCGAAATTCTAATCCTAACAATTATCAAAGACACAAACAATAGCACTCCAAATATGATAACTGAAATGTGTTTTTGTTACTGATTTTTCATACTACATGCCAATGGACATGCCAATACATTAGTTACAATATAATAACTACTAAAATAATAGAGATCTTATGAGAATACTTTCTCTTCAGTTGTATCAACTTCCCGTAATTGACAGCTGACATTTGACATTTTACTCATCATTAAGCGATCCTCTAATTCGCTGTAAACAAATCGATTGTAACTCGATAGTTGCATGTCGCACGTTTAAGTAATAAATTGATGTATTATGTATCGTGGTAAGTGGGACGGTAAGGCTTCGTTATTATGTTTCATGGGGTTAAGTGTATCGATTGATGCCCTTTGCATTATAAAATGTACAGTCTATATATGGGCTAAGGCTTCTATTCCACGTTGAGGAATGCAGTTTTTGTTTTATAATCCTTCCATAGATTTTTAAACTGAAATTTTACGTGTTTGAAATAATGTATTTTATTGACCGTATCGCCAAGCTTTGTTTGAATCGAAGGTTCATTTAATTAAAAACATCTACTCTGTATAAAATCTAGAAGTATGAACGATAGAACGAATTCGCTCTACCTTTGGAGATATATATTTTTTAAATAATTAGTATCTAGTCTTCATCACATCTATTCTCCCTGCTAATGCTAAATCAACGTACCTATACATTATATTCGCTGATTTACAAATATTTTTTTCAGACGAATGTTTTTCTAAATAATATAAGACGACATGTATAATTCAGAGATGTTTGTGTATACCAAACTTAATATATTAAGCTATCATCTTGTACTTTGATTGAAGAGATTAAAACGTGTAACAGTAAGGAAATTATTATATTACTGCAACCATAGACTCCTGATTAGTCCATTAAAAATAAAAACTTACCCCATATTGGATTTTCACAATTCGACACCAAACCACTTCGTACAACATTCAACGGAAAATAGTCCACAGATATAAAAACAACGCCGCTTATAAAGACATATTTGAAATTCAATGTGATCGTGAAAAATTACTTTGAATTTGGAACCGATTTAAATGCGGCAAGTGGATGGCTCCCGCTGATTGCGAGCTTACATTTTTATGACAATTTGAAATTTGAATTCGCGCAAGTGTTTTCGGTAGCAGTGCAAGTACTGTGCGTGACGCACGCGCCGAGCCAACTGCAACGATCATGCGTGTGCAGCGGGCACCTAGCGATGCATCGCTATCAAATAAACAAAAAATTCGCGAGGGGTGCTCAATCTTAGGCGGAGCTTTAAGCTTAGTCACTTTGGGGAAAGTTTTGCAGGGATTTGTTTTAGTAAACGATTCGTAGACTTTCCTTGATATTGCTATAGGCAGCTAAAATACTGTGCGTTGTACGCAATACTTGGACTTTATCTTTAATTAACAATTGATTTTAATGCTATAATTCTAATTCATTAACGAATGTCATTATAGTTGTATTAGCATATATAAAATAAGAAGAAGATTCAATAAATGTTGAGTTGTTTGAATATAATTTTGTAATTAAGTGAAAACGCCAGAACGAGACCTGATATGATTTTATTTTTAAAGTATTCGTAATTAAGATCCGTTAAAATGTGTGATATTAACAATATTATTGTTGTTAAACATTTTCCCCCTTTTATTAACGTAGTTCTATATATGAATAATAATCATCAAGCCGATGCCGGCATGAATTTATTAAAAAAATATTCACAGAATTAGAGTAAGTGATCTATTTGGACCGGCCTTCCGTATCCAAATGATTTATGCTTTATTACAGTAATATATGCCATATGACGTCTTTTGACACAGTAAAATTTATATCTGTTACGTCATATTATCTGTTTATATGTGTGGAAAGTAGATCAATGGAATATGTTATTTATTGAAATAATAAAACTATCGAAACTCGTAGAAAATACTTCAGATGGCAACATATTATGTTCAACCTTTTCCTATCCTGGAGCCAGCGATATGACTGATGTATCATTGCAATGTTAACATCGATCTTGAGCTTATTAATAATTAGTAATTTAAATATGCGCTAAGATCTCGGTGTGTAATCGGTAAATTTCATTTGATATATCATCAAGCAGCTGAGTATTTGCAAAAAAAAAAATATATATTTCGTTAACAATTTATAAATTTAAATTAAGCATACGTAACAACGTTCTACATTATATTCTAGTTTCAGATCCAAAAGCCATAAAATTTGGTCACGACCTCAAATAGTTATATATCAATAGTAATATATATATATAATACATCGAAGTATATAGAATAGCTATACAGAACGCTAAATATATATAAGGCGAGTGTTAATAAAAAACTGCAAGCAAAAAAGGCTCTATAAGAAAAAAAGTATTTAATTATCTATAGGTTCATAGCGGTCTAAAAATATCCAAGAATGTGAGAGTCTTTTAATAGACGATAAATTAACCCTTAAGGATGGTTTCATATATTTGCGCGTTATGGCTTTACGATCTTAAAACAATATACTTATTACTATGAGCGTAATCTCCTTTCTCCACAGAAGAGATGAAAGAGTCCTTTCGTTGAATGACGTCTTCTTTCTCTAAAAAAGACGTCATTCAACGAAAAGACTCTTTAAGGACTCTTCTCTAAGAGTGACATTGTTAAAAATACAATGTAATTAGATTACATTTGATTACACTAGCGACGAGAGAGAGAGAGACTAGAGAAATAATACAATTGTCTAATTTAGTTCATAAAATTGAAATATATACATTATACGGATTTCTCTTTTTATGACAGACTTTTAGCAGTTATATAAATTAAGAGCTCTGTATCTCCATTAACGCTGTCGAAGTCTTCGATATGGCCCTCTTTATGTTTCTAATATGGGTATGATCTTGGGTCGTGAGTGTATCAACAGCATTATTAATTTGGATTCAAAAATTGAACTCAAATTGTCTACTATAGTATCGCCTTGCCTTTTGGCCTGTTTTTATAAAAAAAGGATATCATAGACTGATAATTAGGTAGTACGAGTGAACTAGGGACTTTTTGTTCTACCAATAACATAAGATAGGATCTTAAATAAATTTTAATTTCCTTTAATTAATGTTAATGTATTTCATATATGATAATGATATGTACTTACAGTGTTAAACTTAAATAAATGTATAATTGGTGTTATTTTGGTTAAAACTCCAGTGGCTGTGAAATAGATAAATATTATACGAAATGTTGACGTCCACAGTCAAGAAGCATGCGCTGCTTTTATATTTAGCACGTGACAATGGACAATCCGTCACGCAACGAGTTAGTTCAATAATAACTACGAATTAATTATAACGATATGAGATGCAGTAATGTTTTCTTTGACTATATAAATTCAACACTTTATACGGTTTACAGTCAAAATTTATTCATATTTGATATTACAAAATTGTATATTACATATAGACCAAATACAATTTTTAACACAGGTGACTATATAAAAGGATGTGAAAATAACTAATACAAATTTTCAATTTATAGCTTATAGAAATTTAGAATCTTAAAGGCCGGCAACGCACTGGTGAGGCCTCCGGCATTGCGAGTGTCCATGGGCGGCGGTATCACCTTACATCAGGTGAGCCTTCTACTCGTTTGCCCCTGTTTAAAAAAATACTTGCTTCTTTACTGGGAAGTAATTATTAATTAAATTGCATTTATTGAATCGTACAATTTTGTTCAAAATGTAGTCATTAAAATTCTTGGTTTATTGACATATTTTTTTTTTTATTATCTCCATACATTTATTGAGGAAGGCTTATATATTACTATAATTAATGCATTAACCGCAGGTCAGCTGGTAATTTAATCATCTTAATAATATTAAATATTTGTACGAAGTATTCAAAACTAAATGCTACGAAAATAAAATCGTATGCAATCAATCAATCGTCATTGCCACAAATTCATTTACCAAAACCTTTCAGAGAAACGATTAATTTATTATGGTGCACCCTTTTCGCGCATCCAATTTAAAATTTGACATCTTAAACAGTCCCAAATTACTTGCGGAAATTATTTTATTAGCGGCGCGCTTCGCCCCGGGCGCAAGTAGCCGGTAATGTAATCGAGACAGAGTATTTCGGCACCAAAAAGTGCAATCAACACGTCAGTGGGACTCCGCCCTTGGGCCTTTGATCATCGCCCGACGTCTATTGGCTGTAAATCGTTACAAATACCTGGATTTTTGTAGAAATTGCTCACGCCATACTGACAAAGTGTTGATTTGAATTTTTAATGTAGATTTACTGAAACACATGTATAAAAAAATACTAAATTGTTACGTAATATTTTAGATTACTAAACTTAACAGAATTATGAAAAAGATTTTCATTCGAAACGTCGTCACGTGGCCACGACTGGTCTGAAATAAACTACCGATCTGAAGGTGATAATTATTGTAATTATCTTTAAACCTGTTACATCATATTTTAATATGTGATAATCGCGGTCGTAACAGTGATAAGTTGTTAGTTAATTAACTGCATGAGTGTCAAAGTCATCCATCAATCCCAGCTTCATTTTTCAAGAAAGCTTCTCTTATTTGTAATAGCACAAATACCTCTCATACTCTATTACCTGTTTCTGAAAAGCTGATCAACACGAAAATTACAAAATAAATTATCAACTATTTGTCAAAATTGTAAACAAAATAAAAGGCCATTTCGTTTTTTAGTTCATTTTAGTGTTTTGTTTTAAACAGAGTGGATTTAGAACTCTGTTAGTTTTAGTATTATCGCGTATTAGTGTTATCAATGCTTTGATGAATTGATTTGCCATCTTAGCTAAGACCAGACCATTGCCCTGCAGAAGTACCTTATAAAGATAAAGCTATTTCATATCTGCGTTTTACATGCATTAATATACACACATACATTACTCAAAATCCATTCTGGAGGCTTGAGACTACCAAATGTAGTGTTATGTTATCCCGAATGCCTACCTGTGATAATTCGATCGCTATATTGTATTAGGTTCGCCTCGATACGATAAAAAACGAGATCGTTTAGATCTATTTTTAGATAAAGGCGAGCTTAAAGTAGATTATTCTGGAAAGAATTTCTTAACCGAGGTATAAAATGATTGTAGGTAAGAAAATTGTTGATTTACGAGTAAATTTAACGCTTACACGTTTATTCAAGTTAAGGTACATTTTTTATTCAATGAAGATGGTTTGTTCAAATGGTTTGTCAATATGCGAAAATAAATAAAGCTTATTCAAGTATTAAAACATTATTTTTCTTAAAATTAAGCTCTACATAAAGAAAATAATTATATATTGACATTTTTATCTTTATTTTAGTACTGTACAAACGCACAATATTGAAAGTAGTTTAGTGAATACTAAAAAAGTAATTTAATGCAAATCTAATGCCGCGTAATTCATTAAAACTTAATCCCACTTATTTATTTATTTATTATGTCCAACTAAATGAACAATTATTAATTCTAATATAAACTTAAACAATATTTATTTGTACATCTAACTCAAAGGTGGGCACTTATATAATTATAATTGCGAAAGTCTCAGGCTCTTTTAAAGGACCAGTTTCGATTAAATTTGTATGAGAAATTATGAATATACTCTTATATATATTCTTCTCGATATTCAATGAAAAAGAAGGAGATTTGAAACGGAACTAAAAGTGATGTCTTGGGAAGAATGAATAGCAAAAAATGTATATTAGTTTTTTATTTAAAAAGGGTATTATTGTATTTTTAATTTTTTAAATTATTATTCTACTTTCTCGCAAGGATAGTAAATATTATAGTATAACACAAATGCAATTTAGCATATCAGTAAAACTCTATCTAAAATAAAAAAATAAACAAATGAAAGTATTGTACGTAATTTTTGTACACATGACAAAATCATTATCTTGCCGAACATCTTTGTCGTACGAAAAACTCAATAACTTGGGAGTTAAATATTAAAGTGAATCCATTATTCATTTGGATATTATATTTACTCATTTCTTTGTTATGATAAGGCAGCAGTCACGAAAATGAAAAATCCTTGTTTCTACATACTTAAGCGAATCAAAGAAGGTATATCATCTTAATCAAAGTATATCTCAGTCTGGTCCAACTTAAGAGATAGGATAGCTTAGATCTTTAATTATAGTCGCAATTTTATTTTAAATTATTATTTTGCAAATTATTTGTCTATAATTAATTTGTTAACTCCAAAAGATTCTAACAGATGTCGATATTTTTTGTCTAGATTGAGTGAGTAATCAAAAGTGGGAAACCGAAAAATGTATCATATAAAGATTATTTAATTTACCTAAATAAAGCATAATTTTATTGTTTAAAACGCTTTCGATTATAAACATATCCCCACACACTTAAAGCTGATAATTATCTTTATTGAACTAAAAAAATGATCGCTAGAAATCTCATTTATGGCAAAACAATGTTTGCCGGATCAGCTAGTTGTATATAATTCTGGCGATGTTATAAATTGTTTAAGGCATTAAAAAAAGTTTTTATTATATTTATGTCTCCTATTTCGCAATATAGAAGAGGCTTGGCGAGGCTTGCGAGGCTCCTCAAAATCTCCTCTTGCTTTGCCCTGCTCTTAAAAACAGTTCATCATCAGTAAACTAACTGAGGTAAAAGTTAAAATCAACTAACTAAATGTTTGAAATGTGTAAACATTATGATTTAATGTACTGTGAATGTACCCTTATATAAATTAAATCGACTATTAACAAGCCTGGATGCGTCCGCGTGTACTAACATTGATAAGCCTGCTTTGGCTTGCTAAAAGGAATTCGTGCGAGCACTGATATATTTCTCTGATTCTCTTACGTGCAATTCCATAAGTAAATTATTGTATTTTTTATAAACATATATGGTCTGTGGATCTACCTGCCACTAGATACAATTCTTTGAGTGCGTTGACTATACTTTTCTCTTTTAATTTTGTGAATCGAAAAAAAATCTCTAGAAACCGGGTAGTTAAATTTCTGTGCTGTGGTATTGAAAAATGTAATAACCTTCTATGATTAGATCTGTAATAAATACTTCTTGTTTGGATCTTATTTTGTTACATTATCTCTTAGTTCGTCTATTTTTAGTTTATTTATTCACAAGACGCGGAGGGTTTATCTAAAAAACAAAATCAAATTGAGAAATAGTTATTATCTAACCTTATATAAAACTAGACCGAAACAGATGCAGCCGTTGTTATTATTATCTACTGTAGAAGCTATTCTATCTATTTCAGATGCACCATATTAAGTCCACCCCATTATTTCAAGATCGTAACGTACCTGCGGACTAATTCACCATTATTAAGTGTACCGTAAAATCTCACACTAACCAACAGTTATTATTTCATAATTTCGAGCGATAAAAACACTCACAAATATTGTTTAACGTTTAAAATGATTGCGGGATGTGTTTGTTAGGACGCGTTCATGGAGATCGTTTTGTCTGTAATAACAAAGAGGAATGGAATGATACCAGCTCCGGGGCAATAAATACAGATAACACAACTTTTATGCAGCTGTGACACTTTTTGACAATTAACACCTTTTGCCTTCAGTCTTCAGTGACCACGCACGCTGTAAAGCACGCGAAACCACAGAAAAATTTAAAATAATGTAATATACTTAAATTTTGTAAAAATACATAACTTAATCCGAACAGAAAGTTTATGTTTCGTTTTCGAATCACTCAAACTCAAATCCAGTTTCAAGACCTATTAATTTCTATATTATACATAAAATTTATTTTACGTTTTTGCCATAGGTTAGAATGTAAGAAATAATGGCAACTCCAAAATCTCCCACAAAACTCTATACAACATATAATTCTCCTAGTAATACAAAAAACAAGAGAGATTTTATTTTATACGTTCTGGTACATTTTGAAGTCGCTTTTTAAAGGATAAAAACGTAACCCAATTACTGAGACTTTGATTTCCGTCTTTCGTCTTTTATACAACCCTACAGCAATACTTTCAACATCAGCGTTCCTACTCTATAACTTCCACTGGCAAAGTTAAAGGGTAACAACACTGGCTATAAGTATTTTCCATTGCCTGCAAAGGTGATAAAAGAAATACATTACAGGTATAATATATTACAGTCGTAAAAACCGTGTCGTACCATAAGTGTAGTTCACATTAAGGACTATTAAAAAATAATGTGTCCTATATATTTGCTAATTGCGTGAGCACGTAGGCTGTGTTTAAAATGCGATCACTCAGAGCTAAGTGATGGACAGGTCGAACTAATAAATTGCTGTATCAACATTGTTAAGGCGCGTTTATAATAAACAAATAGTTTATCTTTTTTGTTATCAATTCTATATTAATCGTGTATTTATTATCTGTATTTATTTGGAATTTGGCGCGCAGATGTTGAGAATTTGAGCGGAATAGGTTTTGGCGGGAACGAGTGCTAACTAAATGCACCAGCACTTTTAAATTAGTCTCTTCATTCGAACAAGATAACTTGTTTAAGAAAATAAATAATTAAATTAATGACATAACGTAAGACACAAGGGAAGGAAATTGAAATAGAAGACAAGCGTGGAATTGGTCGAAGGACTCTGGTCTGCCCTATGAGCGAATAAAAAAATGATTTTCTTGTTACTCCATGTGAATTATTATTGTTAAGAATTTTATACTCTTTAAATAGCGAAGAAAGAACCATCTACTATAAACCGACCAAAACCCCAAAAATTTCTTTTTTTTTTTAAAAAAAAATATTCCCCCCCTCTTTTTTTTAAAAAAAATTTTTTTTTTTAAATTTTTAAAAAAAAAAAAAAAAAAAAAAAAAAACCTTTATTTTTTTTTTTCCCCCCCCCCTTTTAAAAATATTTTAAAAAAAAAAAAAATTTTTTTTTTTTTTTTTTTTTTTTTTTTTTTTTTTTTTTTTTAACATTTTTTTTTTTTTTTTTTCCCCCTCCCTTTTTTTTTTTTTTCCCCCTTCAAATTTTTTTTTTTTTCCCCCCCCCTAAAAAAATTTTAATTAAATTAAAAATAATTTTTTTTTTTTTTTTTTTTAAATAAGGATAAAGTTTTTTTTTTTTTTTAGAAAACCGATTAACATAAGCCTAAAAATTGTTGATCGCATAGTTGATCCCTATTTATGGATATCATTCGATTATAAAAGAAAATTTATCCGTCCATATCTAATTATATTAAAAATCTTCTATATATATATTTAAAAATTTAACGAAAGAAACATTGATAAATTTACAGTTATACCTCTTAATAATAATTTATTTCGTCAATTTATTCACTTGATAAATTTAATTTGATAAAAACAATCGTGATTTAGTTACGAAGGCGCAGCGCGGCTTTTTCTCGTATTAATTTGTTGAATATGCTTTTCGAAGCTTATCGTATGAATTTATAAGCAAAAGATTGTATATCGTATTTATTCATTAGACAACTTTTTTATTGTAAAATAATATTTACGAAGTATGTGAAAGACCTTTCAATATAATAGACAATTCATTTCCTAATTAGTACGATTTATAAATGTTAATGTTTAAAGAAAAACACTTTATTAACGGATTTAAGTTATGTATTTTTGCAAAATTCAAATATATTTTACATTATTTAAAATCTTTCCGACGTGTCGCGTACTTTACAGCGTGCGTGGTCAAGATAGACTGAAGACAAAAAGTGCTAATGGGAATTTTGTTTAAGTTATTTTGACAGATTTGTTTTTGCCATTCGATATAATTTGGAGATAAACGCTAAAACTTGTATAATTGTAAACTATCTTTTGCATTCATTTAAGACGCGTGATTTTTTATCGGTCTCTATTCCCTTAAGGCTTGATAAAATCGCTCTGGTGTTTGGCTTTACTGTTTTATGAAAAATCATTTAGTATCCTTACCGACTTCGATTTCATCGAGTTTCCATAATTTCATTTTATTATTATAACTTTTATAGACTATATCAAAACAAAGACAATTATAACTTTTGTCTTTGTTGTAACGGCGTCATCAGAATACTGTGTTCGATTGTCAATTGTTAACTTATTGTTGACATGTCTACTACGTAAATTGTAGAATAAAGTTCGCAAAGCAAAATCGAATTCAGAAAGCGCATTTACAGTTTCTATTCGAATAAAAAATCGCATTATCAACGTTGACGTCATTCGCGTTATCAATAAAATATAACTCAAACGTCACTTGATCCTATAAAAATGCAAGATTCACCTGCCAACAGCGTATCTTTGATGAGCACATTGACAGCTTGGTCTAATGCTGAATTAATCGCGCTCGTGTAACCAAAAAGCTTTGAAATTCAACTCTATATCACAGTAATAAAGTTCACTTTTGAATAGATATAAAAGATGAAAATTTCGGAGCGAACATTGATGAATAACTCCCGCTTAGGCGAGTGCGGGTCACAAAAATGGGCATATTTTAAATTTTAAGAGCCTCGGCGCTTGTCAACTGAAAAACAACCTGTTGTTTCGGATTCCATAAGAATGGATGATAGGATAACTTTTTTGTTGGACGTACAGCGTATACGTTGTTTGACATGACAGCTGCGTTTTTGCAGCGCCCGTCGTCGGGTTAACCGTTTTAATTTAATATTCCTTGCTTGTGTTGCATAATATTTTGTGCGCACCCTATTACTTTAAATGGTAATCGATTATAGATTTAAGCGTTAAAATCAATTCAGCTCTTTTAATATTAATAATGTATTGGACCGTCTTGTCTACAGCCTGTTTGCCCTAAGCACTTTTGACAACTCAGTCGTGTTTGGAGTCATTTGAAGGTTCGATATAACAATTGACTTGTGCTCAGATAGGAAACCCATTTTTTAAATATTTTTCAATATTTTGATGCTCATTTGTTCAGTTGTATATTTTGAGCGATCCGATTGGTTACAGCCATGTTGAATTTTCCATTGTTATGATTTGTTATGATTTTATGACATGGGGCAAACGAGCAAGCCACTTAGGGAAGTGCAATCCACCGCCCATGGGCACTTGTAATGCCAGGATACCTATATATATATATGTTGCCAGCCTTTATGGGATTAGTACGATCTTATTTTGAAGGCACCCAATTCGTGTCGGTTCGGACGTCGTCTGTCGGTAGCTGGTAATACAAAATAGTTGTGTGCGGTAGATAATATACTGGTTTTTGCTTTAGCCCTCCTCATATGTCTTTTAAATAGAGACGCTGTACTAAAAAATAATAAAAATTAATATTCGATTGGCTAATATCACGGGTGAAGCAGAACATTTGCATTTTTCCATGCTTAAAATCTGGGTCAAGCGTTATTATGTTAATCTATATCGCTTATGAACAACACGAAAATATTGAATTAGTAGAACATTAAATAATACTTTTCGAAGACGAAAATTATCAGGAAGACATGGAAGCACCAACACCAGACGCTTCTTATAGTAGGACTCCTTTAATTGATTTCATGTAATTGAAGGCTCTGTTTAGAGGCTCTGAACTGGTTTGTTCCTAGAATAAAATCTCTATCCCGATGACATCTTAGGCACTGACCAAATAACTTTAGATTGTCATGTAATCATGAAAATATATAAAAACTATCGTACAAAATAGGTCTTTTCGGCTTTTCACATACTAAATTACAAAAATCCATACAAGAAGCTGAAATAACGAAGCGCAAGGGTTCCTTTACTGGACTATAGGAAAGAAAATATTTTATCTATTTAAACTAATCAGACTCACATACAACATATTCAAATTGTTGTAAATAAGTAGTAAAGCATTGTAGGCATCCTAATATAATAAACTTGACAATCCACGTGCGCTGACATTGTCCCAATTTGCTGCCCTTAGCCATGACAATGTAACAGATTCGCAACTCATTATTCACAACGCATCGGTGGACATTATATAATTTGCACCAGTGACCTTTATGTTTGAATGGAACAAATGACAGTTGCAATGTTTTTAAATAAACAAAGATTCCATTTTTAAATTTAATGATATGTTGATAACCGTGAAAATTCGATCTGCTGCGGTCTGAAATACGTTGCTATGGTTCTCTTCTTATGGCGGTGAGGGCTGGAATTTTGAGGTTCCACTGCCGTGAGTTCTATGTCGCACCTGTTAATGCAACCATGTGGGGCTCGCAATGCTTTATCTGATAGAAGTGTAAGTAGGAACTGTTTTAGTGAAAATAAGCAAAATTGTTCTATTTTCAGAAGTAGTTTTGAAATACAATATAATGAAAATTTTGTTTTTATTTACCATCGGAAACTTTAGTACCGAATAAATAAATAGTAAAAACCGTTCCCACTGCAATAAGTTACATACTATTTAAGTGTAATATGAGATTTATTATATAGATAAATTTACTGCGCCTCGCACTAGGTAACCTCGCACCTAACTCATACAATGATCTCTTTTTAATCTTATATAACTTTGCCCAGTCATACTACTAAATTGCGTTACCTAAACGAAGGGACATACAATTGTACCACAAATATTTACCATAGCGAATTCATAAAAAATTCGTCGATACGTCATAGTGTGGGCGCACCCGCATCGCCACGGCTTCAGACTTCAAAGCAGACACCGACCTTCGGGCGACCTCTGGTGCCTTATCTTCACCATACGAAATCTTTTCCGCTTTCCATTTCCGTATAGTAATGTGTTAATCTATAAATAGACAATTAGGAAGACAATCCAGCAGGAAAACTTATTTCATCAGAATAATTTATTTATATATCAAATAATATATAAATAAATTATAAATACTTTAGACTGTTTACACACTTTTTATTCACCTTTTTCGACATGCAAGTCTCTGAGATATTTCAGAAATCAAATCCAGATCTTCCAATTGTAATTTCATATATATGTAATATACCACACTACTATTAAAATGAAATTCAGATATATTTGCCACATTCGATTTTTAATGCAATTTTATTTTGTATTCAGTCAATTGTCAGCGAGGCTCCGTTTATTAAAAATAGATTGTTTCTAATATTTAGCCCGGTTGACTCTTCAAACTAGATTGAAGTTTCGTCGGTATGAAATAAACTATATGGCAATAAAAAATATTTTCTTTTAATTTATTGAACATTGAATAATCTCAAAAGCTTTGCTTTTAAGTCTCGTATCAGATACATCTTCGTTTTAAGTAGGCCAAGATGCTAGTGTTCTACTTTACTATGCACTTGGCCGAGTAATGCGTTGTGGAAGTAATCAGTGTTAGGGTAACAAAAAATTTTATTTTTATGAGGACTTATGTCGCACCACCGTGTGGAACCAGCTGACAATAGAAAGAGCTTATCGTAAATGAAAGAGCGGCAACGCAGTTGCGAGCCCTCTGGCATTCTGAGTTCGTAAAGATTAGCGAAGCCGAAGCTGTATTTTATAATGAAAATATATTTGAGCTTACTCCATCGTCTCTTTCATTCACTGTGATTATTTGTGATTATGTAGTCTTGTTAAAAGTCTTATTAAATTGATTTAATTTTTATGATTGTATACTATTGTTGATATAGAAAGAACCAGAGACTCACCAGTGGGTATTATATTATATATACATTATAATGTGTACATTATATCCACATCACATCACAAACTATTTTTTAGTATAATTATAAATATAACAAGTATTTTAATAATTTATGATAAATTTTGTACAGTATCTAAATTTCAATAAAACCATAAACACCCTAGTCCAGTGCAGTGTGTGACATTGTAGAGAAATATTTCGATAATGTATTGTCATTTATGTGTAATGAGTGGTTCCGCGACTCTTATCAGCTTATCAACCGAGGCTGCGTCGAACCTGACAATGAATTTTAATAGAGATCACCATCGATATACCGATATCGATAGATCTGAGTATTATATCTATTTTAATACTTTTTGCTATAAACAAGTTATAATTAATAGAATCAGGCGTTACTTTCGGAAGTCCATAGTACAAAATCCCAGTTGACCAATATACAAGCAATACTCCGCGAAAAACCCACAACCACTCGTCGCACGTTTCGCTCCGACACCGAAGCATCATCAGGATTCTGCCTGTGGGTTTTTCGCGGAGTATTGCTTGTATATTGGTCTACTGGGATTTTGTATAAAAAAGTTTCCTAATTCAGTGCAAGGTAAATGTTTTGTTCATTTATAAGATCGTTCAAGATTCGGTGTAAATTAACCCCTATCTATTTAAAATTAATAAACTTAGTTATTATTTTCATTCTCTTTAAAAGCTTAATATATTAATCTTTATACACTTAATGAATGTTAGTATAGTAGGATTAATGGCGTTATAATTAAGAAAGGCTAATTTTGTATATACATATATTTCTTTAAGTGACTTTTAACAATTTCAATTGAAGTCTAAAACTATCGATAACCGTGCGCCTGCGCACCTCACTAGCACCATAGGGGTTAGGCCTTCATACTAAAGGATTACTTGAAATCATAGAATCCTTTAAATATTAACTGTTTGGCAATTGGAGAGCATAGTGTCATTGTGTCTGCGGCATAGATGCCATTAGGAAGGAAATATAAAGTCTTACAGAGCAGTGGTATAATCAGATAATAGGAAAAACTTGTGAAAATGAGTCGTGCTGTTTTAAGTTTATTATTTGTGATCTTCGATGTTGGATTGTGTTATGTTAACCGTAAGTAAAACCAAAAGATTTTTCATAACTTGCATATGAGTTTTAAAAACAACCGTTAAATGTGTTATATATATTAATATTTTTTACTATTAAAGAGGTAAAGTAAATGGTACGTTTCATGTTTTATTAATAGTTATTTAATATAATAACTACATTCAAGAATATAAAGGCTTTCTTTGTAGGGTTTGACGATCATGACGCGTTGAGTGACAGTCATGTGTTTTGGCTTTATATATTTATATAAACATGTTATATAAATATTTAACAAGTATTAAAATTTATATTATTATAATATTAGCACCCAAGCACTCAGATACTGAAATATTTCGAAATTTTAAGAAGAATTTTAGGCTTCTGCTACCCGTAGCCCAGTCAAGGGAAAGCTGGTTTTCATTGGACCCCCCTCAACCTCAAAACGGGTAGTACTAGTAGAACTCAATTTAAATAAAAACCTATATAGAGTTTACATTTGTATCAGTAAAAGGCTTTTTGATTATTTTTGATTATATACTACATAATTCGGGCGTATAGAGGTTCGGAAATCGATTCCTGATTAAAATTATAGTGTGTATATTTTCAGTTGTTTTCTGGTTGTGATATATATAATAAGTCGCGTAATGTCGCGTTAGCAAACAAGATATAAAAAGCTTGGACGAAACCAACCGTATGTGAAATTTGTTCTCATATTATTTAATTGTGAATATAATATACTTACCTACAGAGACATTGTATATAATTGTAGTATATAATTGTAATTGCACATACGAGTGTGCTATAATTATAATTACTCGTGCATTTCTTATGCTTTATAAAAACAATCCTATCTGATACGTGGTTGTCTATTTCCAGCATGAACAAAACATAGTCTAAGGTCAAGGTCTAAATATATTTATTAATTAGTAAAGTAAGAAGTTCAATTCAAATTAAACTACTAATTACTTTTCTAAACTAAGATTTGTTGAATTTATTTCTTTTTATACACATGAGCATATCTGATTTTTAAGAAACTTCATTTTAGTAACATAAAATTGTCCGTAACAACATTACAAGTTACTTACAGTAAATTGTAAACCATTTTTTAAATATTTGACAGAGTGGAGAGTTTGCTTGAGATACCGAATTTGTACACAATAACTGTTTTTTTTTTTTTTTTTTTTTTTTTTTTTTTTTTTTTTTTTACTTTTTTTACCCTTTTGGGGGGGGGGGGGGGAAAAAAGGGGATTCTTTTCCCCCTTCTTTTCCCCCCCCCCTCTCTTTTTTTTTTTTTTTTTTTTTTTTTTTTTTCCAACCCAGGAGGCCCCGGTTTTTTAAAAAAAAAAAATTATAATTTAATTAAAATTATTTTTTTTAAAAAAAAAATAAATAGAAAAAAAACCCCCGCAGGTTTTTTCCCTTTTTTTTTTTTAAAGAAAAAAAAAAAGAAAAAAGGGGGGGGGAAGAGGTTTTTTTTTTTTTTTTTTTTTTTTTTTTTTTTTTTTTTTTTTTTTTTTTTTTTTTTCCCCCCCCCCCTTTTTTTTTTTTTTTTTTTTTTTTTTTTTTTTTTTTTTTTTTTTTTTTTTTTTTTTTTTTTTTTTTTTTTTTTTTTTCACAATAACTGTTTGAATGTAAATGTTTGTGCCGGTCTACGTAGCTTGAATCTTTTCTAGGATCTGATTATTGAAACTTCAATAGTTATGTACTACAAATATTTAATATCGAATGATAAATGTTGTTCGCTATCGATAAATGACGAAAGCATTTGTCACAATGGAGCTTCAATACATTCACTGGAGTCATGTATATTCTAAATACATTTCTTAAATATTCAAAGTGTTATATAGTTGAAATTATATTTTTTTTTATTTCAGTATATAATATATGTATCTAATTTTAATTTAAAAATTAATTTGCAATAATAATATACTTTTCAGATATTTTCCTTAAATTGCATAGATAAATTTAATGTTTGCCTTTGGTGGATGTTTACTAAACACTATATTACTAAAACGTGTGTTTTCTTAAAAATTAAACATTAAAAATTATACAAGTGTAGCCGAAAAGTTTTATAATATATTAATGGAAAATGAGTGATCTTACGTAAACAAATTAGATCGCATGTGGGACTTGTATAATTAATGAATTGTATACTTATGAATTATTTCTTGTTATTTATAGTGGCGGATATAGAATGCGGTGCCCAGACGTATCGGAATGCTCGCATAGTAGGCGGCACGAGCAGCCAGCCAGCTGAGTTTCCATGGGCTGCCAGCATCTGGAGACAAGGCACCCATCAGTGCGGAGCCACAGTCATAAGTAACCGCTGGCTGATCACCGCAGGTCACTGTGTTTGCAAGTAAGGTTGCATTATTTATCAACATAAGGGAGCTATTCTGGGAGGTTTTTTAATTAAACCAAAAAATTTACAGAATTTTTTCGTTTCGTATTATTATATAATACAGGTTTGAATCCTTTTATAATAACAATTTAGAGTTTGACAGTATTGTTGAGATAACATAAAAATTTTCATAATTTTAACATATAAAATTTTATCTTTAAACTAATTATCCAGTTGGTTGGCTATTTTTTTGGGTTTTGGTTTACGCTTTTGAATTTTCTTATAATAAATCTTTAAATGAAAAAACATAACTTTTATGTCAGTAATTGTCAAATAATAACGAGCTCTAAATGGAACTGCGAATTTGGAAGGTTAGAAAGGATAAAATCCTTTTCAAAAACACATAAATCGAAATTTGTTCAGATACAATGAACTTATCATACATAAGTGGATCGATCGAAGTAAGAACTTTTTTTGAAGCCTGTTAAAATACAAATAAAATTTGTGTGAAGCTATGAAAATAATGAAATGAGTCTGTCCCATTTTCACCCACTGAACATTTTCTAAATTTCAGTGTATTTGATGACTTCTATAAGCCGAAACAATTAACCGCCGTGATTGGCTTTACCGATATTTCAACGTCAGATAGAAACGAGGCTTTATCGAGAATAATTCCACATCCTGATTACAGGTAGGTATTGTGCGCAAGCGTCGTTTTTAATGATCAATATTGACTCTTGATTGTACCTATTGTTTTTTAGCTTCCTGCCGCACTGTGTAGGAAAATCTAAAATTACGTTTTGATACAAATTAGCATGAATTAACGATGTAGTTTTCCGTTGTTTATATGCATTTTAAAGAGATAAACGGAGATAATATAATTGGGGCTACATATTGTGAAACGGGGAAAATTATTAAAATGCTCTACAACTATTAAAATTGATTTTTCCATATTAATTCTTGTACAATTTTAGGTGCAAGAAGAAAACTAGTGATGTAGCCTTGCTTAAAACAATTCGTCAGCTCGAATGGAGTAGTTCCATTCGACCGGCGTGTCTGCCGCAGCCATTAGCTTCAGACTATAGTGGAAGGTTGGCCACTGTGGCTGGCTGGGGCTTCACTAATGAAGACAGAGGAATTGGTAAGTTACGAAATGAGGTTTAGAATTTTAGTGATATTGATATACTTATCAAAGATATATAAGGCGTCGGTACTATTTAAGATCGGGTAAGCCTGTTCTATGTAAAGCAAGATTCTTATTATCAGCCTGTAACATGTTCTCGCATCTTTAGTATTTTTTAATAACATTGCCGTATGCTGTAAATCTATTGATAAATTGCGTTTTAATTATCAAAGATATTATACAGTTAAATATCATTACAATTTAAACATTGATTCGGTTTAAGTAAGCTATTTTATGATTCATAAATATTTATATTTTTCATTTAATTTTTTAATTTCGTAAATTTTAGCCGAGAGACCTAACATTCTCCAGAAGACTGAGGTTTTGGTCGTAAATAACGATGTCTGTAACGATTGGTATAAATCCCAAGGGAGTAAAATCACGATTATTGGCAGTCAAATGTGTGCAGGGCACGAGAGTGGTGGCAGGGATTCTTGTTGGGTAAGTATTATTCAGATTTTCATTCATTTTAACCAAAATGATTTATAATTAAGGTTGTTTACCAAAAATGTCCTATGTTTTTAAATACTTGATTACTTTGAATTAAAAACATTGCCAGATTTCCCAAGTTTCTATATATATGTCAAAAAACGAAATGTCATAACTGTCAAGTGTCGGTCTGACCATACTTAAAAACTAGAAAACTACCAATATGTTTATTATAGAAGATTATTCTATACTTTCCAAATTCGTTTTCAATATCATCTATCTAATTTCATCTCACATATGTGCGGAATTAAAAAGCAATGCATTAAATAAATCAAATTCTCAATATATATAAATTACAGGCTGATAGCGGCGGCCCCCTCATGACGAAAAGTGAAAATGGTCACACTATGATCATTGGAGTTGTTTCAACTGGCTCCGGATGCGCAAGAGCAAAGATGCCTGGTATTTACACAAGGGTTTCTCGATTCACTGAATGGATACAGGCAAGTGTTAATGAGGACATATCGCGATCTGGTTTTAGATGGTTTTCGAGAAGACGTTAGTGGCAAAGACTACTCATTTCTAATTGTTAACTGCAGCTTACTTTTATTGCGATTTTAAAAACCATAATCATGTAACGAAACGATATTTCAATGTGTGGGACTAATATAGACTATTTGATATGAAAATGAATTTTAAAATCGATTATAGTAAGCTGTAAGATTTGATCCTTGTTAACAAGATAATAGTTTTCTTATAACCTTCAAAGGATGTGTCAACTCGTAATGTTTGAATGTTGTGATTTTAGTAAAATTAAACACCTGTGATATTAGTATTAAGGATATTTATTGTTATAAACATTAAATTAATCTAGACGATAATGTTTTTTTGCTTACAATAAGATTCCAATTCCTTTTTATTTCCTTCAATAACCGAATACAGTTTTTTACCAGACGCCTCTCCAAGGTCGTCCGTAAGTGAGCCTAATGCTATTTCTATTGCATTTTTAGCCTCTTTCAAAAGTCCTACCATCTCCTCATTTGTTTTAAAGGAACCATCACTTTTCATCTTTTTAGATTTGAATACTAGAGCTGAGTGTAATTCGTGATGTAAAACAGAGTTGTATAAACTTAATCTAGCGTTTCCTGGATCCAAAGTTTTGGTAATAAATATAAGGTCTCTACACATTTTAATTTTTTTATCCAAAAAGTCTTCCGTTAAATAGCTAGGCTGTCTTCCGTATAACTGAATAAGCGAGTGTTTTATAGAGTACAAATGGTAGTGATTTGGATGCAAGAACATTGACAGTCTGCATAGAATATTTTCTAGCATTGGTACAGAGCCTCCCATCATTAGAACACCATCAACTTCTTCCCCCATTTGAGCAATTATTGCATTGATTTGTGAACTACCGACTTTAACCTTACATTTACTGCAAGCCCAGTCTGTTTCATTATCTAAAGGATCTTCCGGTAGATGGATTCCATCACACGGTTCCCTTCCGTCACCAATGCACTTCATAGCACTCAGGTAAGTTCCTAGCTCTGTGGGATCACTACATCGTAAGCACTTGCATGAAAAATATTTTGTTTCCTTCAAATGTTGCCGTCTTGCCTGCGTTCCCCACAGAGCGTGACTGTACATTGTGGATATGTGTTGACCCTTGAGTATCGGTACGACAACTTTTACACGTATATCATACAGGTTGGGTTTTGTTAAGTGGAAAGTATGTTTTGTGTTAGGTATGCAGCTGTGTTCCAATATACTTGTTTTAGCGTATAATCCGTTTAACTCGGATCCATCGGGGAGCCGTATTTCTAGTGCGTTTGTATCAATTATTCCACAAATCGTATGCAATAGTTCCTTTGAGACATCAGGCAGATATTTCCTCTTGACATCATCGTTAAGTCTAGATATGAAATGAGTTATAAGATATTCGACTATATATTCATCAGCTTCTCTGAAATAAAAACGATTGGAGAATTAGAGATTAACTTTTTTTTGTATCCGTTGCAGTGCCATGTTAAAAGAGTTTTAATCTTAAACAGTAATTTAAAAGACGTGTTAGTCGTATAGTTTTCCATATATAAAGCAATTTTAAGTACTTAGAAGATATTTACTCATAAGCCTCAGTGCCAGGTGCTCTACTTTCCATATGCGACTGCATATTCATTACTTGCATCCATCGGACAGGATCCGTCTCTTTGAGTAGAATACAGCGGAGTGGGAGAAGAGCATCATGTCTGAAATGTAAGTCATAAAAATAATAATCAAAATAAGTTTATCAGTTTTCTCAAACACTTCTTAGTATTATTTCACATGATTAGTTAATTTTGGTTTACGCAAGTATTATAGTTTTAAATGAATCTTCATTGAAGCAAGTGGCGCTAACTTCGTAAAGTGATCTCCGATGGCGAATACAAAATGGAACTTTGCTCATATTGTCACAACACTGATTATTTATTTGCAAGAAACGTGTTTTTTCCATTCGTAATCTACATTTCCTCCCACAAGGTACCTATAGTAGTCAGCCATATTATCCAAAACGCAGTCCGCCCTTGAGCTGAGGATGTGACATTCCACGCCGTGGTGTCTAGGGTCTGTGATACCCGAACAGTTGCCGGAGCATACTGGCCAGCCGCATCTAAAAATATTCGAAATTTTTATTAAAAATGATTGGGATATGAGGTCTTCTGCTTTAATGCGGTTTTGCTATCTGAGTTCTTTTGATATATCTAATTTTTAAAATGTGTTTTCATTACATTAGTGTAGTAAGAGTTCAAAAGTGTTTTCTTTTGCACTCAAAATTTTAAGACTCCCGTGCGCTACAATTCATACTTTTAAGGTTCCGTACCCAAATAGGAAGGTGTACTTTGCTATTCATCTGTCTATCTATCACCAATCTTCTTCTCATCAATCAATTTCGTTGTAAATATTAGTAAATTATTAAACAGGGCTTCCTTACGAAGAGAGTTTTTGAAAGCCATATTGATATATACAACATGATCGTTAGACTAGTTTGAGACGTCTTGACTCTTGATTGATTCAGACGTAGTAAAATTTGTTGAAAGGAATATAATTATAATATGTAGGACTTCTAGAGTCGACGCTATATTGAATGAAACTTATTTGCTTGGTTCGTGTTAATTTTACTTGCTCTTGTATTGCTACCTAGTATCTAATGTCGCTTATTAATAACTATAAAAACTCCTTTCACACCTTATAAAGCTCAGGATACTCTCAGCAATCCAGGCCATTACGCTAAATTTCTCAATAATAACTGAATATCATTAAATATGTAGAATATTTTAGCCGGTCTTTGAACATCTAATTATCCTTTAGAGGCCTAAACATATAAAGTATTATATGGAATGCAGTGTCTTAAATATATTTATACATACTTTGAACATCGTTCACCAATATCCGTATATATTGGCTTGTAACATCCGACGCAAGGCATTTTAGCCTCTGGGTCCGGCATAGCTTTCGGACCAAATACTATAGGAGGCTCTTCTATCACTATATCACCAGGTGACAAGTCCCTGGATGACACCAGGAACCTTCCAAGATCTTCGGATGTGTGTATCTGTGGATTTAATTTAAAAAAAAAGTATATAAAATCACTAATTTATATAATTGTTCTAGCTGTTAATAGAGGTTTGCTATTGCTATTCTGGTCTTTGGGATCTTTTGCCAGTTTACATGAACAACCTGTGAGTAATTATTACGCGCGCGGCCTATATCGCTCTCGGGGTTACAGATTTAGAATACTGTCAGACCTAACAGTATGCCGCAGCACTTCTGAGATGTTTGAGGGCGATCATACAGATGTCTTTCCAGCCATAATGCTAAGAAACGGTGACAACAGCTATTTTAAAGTGATTGCTGGAAGCTGATTTATTATAGAATAGCTTTTTTTTTCTTAGATAAAAACATAAAAACATAACTAGATTCTATCAATTCGCATAGATTTATTTTTTCTTGTCTGAAATATTTTTATTATCATGAAGTAAATGGATACTATTGATAAGAAAAAGATTAATATATACATTTACAACTTTATTGGAACATGTTTTCTAGACGGAAAGGATTTAGGCAGGAAACGAGAGATTTTTAAACCCCCACGTAGGTAGACTGAAAAAGGTTTATTAAAATGTATTATGCAATTTTTATTAGTATTTTATTATTTGTTTAATTTATTAAGTTTTTCACCAAAAAAATTTTTAGTAGGTTTGAAAGCGCCATCTGTTTTCCTTAAAATAAAACAAGGCGCTTTCCGGGCAGCTGTTATGAAAGGGACGTTTAATGTGTTTTAGTTCAAATATTTATTCATAGGTGGCGCTGAAAATATCTACTAACCTCATAAGGCAAATTTAAGGTATCCATTGTTCTGAAAATAAAATAATATTATAATGCACAAAATATTTCAATAAAAAAACTTAAATAATTAGACCTAATGATCTGATGTGTAAATCAATATTTATCTGACGGTATTAGCGAATTCTGTTAATTTCTTTCTTTCTTCAAAATCTATCTCATCAAATTCTTGTCTCTCTAATCTATCTTTTTATTGGTATCTTTGTAAGGAAGCTAAAAAATACAAAAGGGCATTGTAAATCTTTTGGTAGTCTGCCAAAGTCTGGAATAGATGTGAATATATCATCCTTATAGAAAATGTCTAGTACACATCTCTGAAAGTAAATCAGTGTTTAGTTCTAAGAACCGTAATGTTATTTCATTTTTGTTTATACATAAAGCGTCAAATAATCACGCGATTATCTCTATGAAAATGAAACTCCATCCTCATTATATCATCATCATAATATCGACTTAATATATATCCAGGATTGTCCAGTGGAAGTAGGTCACGCTCAGCCAATGCTCCCTCATCAAATGTTAGTTATTAAAGACAGAAAACAAAACAAATAAATAAACAAAAGTATTAAACAACGGCTCACGTTAATAATAATAATTGAATAGATAACAAAATAAATTGACACAGACTATACCAACATATTACAAATAATAATAGTAAGATTTATTTTAACTCGACGAAATTCAGTTTTTTTATTATCTTTACTAGAGATAGTTGCACAAGTTAGTAAGTTTATTTTTTTTTACTCTGCGATAGTTGATAAAGGTTTCGGTGAAATCTTACTTGAAATAACAAATTGCAAAAATTATTAAATTCATGTACTGATTTTTTGCGTGTTTCATGCGTACCGATTTACAGATTGACTCAAGCCTATTTTAATTAAGTGACATGGTCGGACCGCAATATACGACAAAACACATTACAGTTGAGAAATTTAATCATAACTACCAGCAACAACCCGACAGAAATTTACAGTTTGAATATATGTATGACCTATTCTTAATATACACTTTGATTTAATGTTCGGCTGCCCTGATTTTAGTGTTTATATATAAACGTAGCGCGAGCTTTTTACACCATGAATGTCTAATTGATGAATGAAAACCTAAGAAATGGCTATATAGAATACCCATGGATATCATATATTTATGTATTTATGTAATCGCCTAAACCACTAAACCCTGTAGAAAGATAATCAATTTAGTTTCACCGTTCATATTAACTGAATTTTACGAAAGATTTTTTCATTACATTAGTTCAGAAATTTACTATTTAGATTTTTGGCGTATCCTTTAATGTCTTGTTTCTGAGCGTCACTTAATTTAAAAAAAATAACTTGTAATGCGAGCAGAACATTGAACAACCAGATAGTTTAGAAAATAAAACACATGCAAATCAATTTTCCAGAGCGAGATTCTTAAAGTTTTATCAATCACTCAAATTCATTCATATCATATATATATATTGACTCATCGAACGCTGTTCGTAGAGGCAACATCTCCTGATGATGCTCCGGTGTCGGAGCGAAACGTGCGTTGAGTGGTTGTGGGTTTTTCGCGGAGTACTGCTTTCATACTGGTCTATTGGGTTTTTGAACTATGGACTTCCGCAAAGTAACGCCTGATTCAATAAATTATATTATAAACGTTTTGAGCTTTTAAAATAATTGTAACGTTTAATTTTAATTGGGGAAGTTTTCCCCCGAAAAGGCGCTTAAATTCCCCGGGAGGGGGCCCCCCGGGGAAAATTTGGGGAAAGGGGTTTTGTGATAAAAATTTTTTTTTGTGTTTTTGAAAAAAAAAAAAAAATATTTTAAAAAAATCGTCTATGGAATTATAGGGCAGTAAATTAAATTTTTCAAAATCCATCTATTCGACATACATATCCGAAATATGCTATTTACAGTACCCTTAACAGAACTCGAATTCAAAGCGTATTGGAACTTACTTGGCAATAATCATAACTCCATAAGAAGGGCTGCGCGGGCGCACTGTAAGCTTTCCAGCTGAAAACTGAACGTTCGCTGATTTAATGGCACGATGTAGGAATTGCGTAATTCATTCAGAAGTATGTATCATTCATTTTTCCTTCTGTAATAATAAATATTACATAATTTATAATAGTTTACATTATATTATAAATAATTTGAACTCCACAAAAGATTCATGACACTAAAATGTAGTTCCAGCTGTCAAACAGATGCAAGGTTAAACCCCTCTAGTGGTTTTTTGGTGCCTGACAAATGTATTTATTTATTTTTTATAAATGTAATAAACAGTAATAATGAAAAAAAAAAAACGATTTCACTACTATAATTTTGACATTTATGACAATACTCAAGAATATATTGGATTTTAATATTTTATAAATAAATAGAGCAATTTGAAGATTAACAATTGAAATGGATTCATTGACCAACCGTGTGTGAAGATATCCCAATATTATTATTTGATTTGTTTAAATTCGTTCTCATCCAAGCATTTGCCTGTATCTATAGATAATAAGTATGGTGTGTGTATAATTATAACTAAACTTTTCAGACCACAGATCCATATATGCCATTTCTATAATTAAACCTTCCCATAACGCGAACTATAATTGGTATTTAATTCTTATAAGGTTTTATAAAAAGATTAATCTTTATATTAACATATTGTTACTTTTTATTGTTACTGTTACTACTAATACCGTTCGTTATGGTTGCAATCGGTGCCGTAGTTTATTCGTTTCAAGCACACATACAAATCTTTGTTATATTAGCATGACTGTTACATTACTATAAAATAATAGTGTTGATGTGAATTTAGCAGATAAAAGTATGAATAAAATTAATTATACATTTAAAATTGTTACGATAAAATGTTTCGCTAACAAAAAAATAATGATGAATTAACACATAAACCGAGACGAACGACTTTTGAAATATTTAAATTTTTGGCAAACGGCCGAGGTGTTCGGTCCGCTGTGATAATTACACGTGTCTATTTCTATCGAGTATTGTATCAGAGAGCACGCCGAGCACTCGCTTCGAGCTTCAATATTATGGACAACAAAAAAAGAAAAATGCCCGCCTGTGAAGTGTGCCAACAGCCGGCAAATCAAACATGCGGTGGATGCAAATCGGTCTTCTATTGCTCAAGAAACCACCAAAAGACCGCATGGAAAGAGCACAAATTCCAATGCCGACCATTCGAAATTCAATTCTCAAATACAGCTGGTAGATACTTGGTAGCCACAAGAGATATAAAACAGGGGGAAGTTATATTGAGAGAAAAGGCAGCTGTGAGTGGACCAAGAACTGCGTGCACCCCTCATTGCCTTTCCTGTTATAAAAAGCTGGAACCGAAGAAAACAGACGACGCATTGGATTATTACAAATGTTCGGCATGCAACTGGCCTATGTGTAATATAAAATGTGAGAAATCGAATGTGCACAAAGAGGAATGTAAGCTCATGTCTTCTAATAACTACAGGTGCAACATCTCATATAAGAACCCTGAGAAAGCAGAGGCAGCGTATTGTGTCATAGCGCCTTTGAGAACGCTCTTCCTGAAGACATCAAATCCGGAAGAATACAAGACTTTTATGAGTCTAGAATCACATGTAGATAAGAGAGTCAACACACAACTATATTCCATTCTGAAAACAAATCTCGTCACGTTTATTATTAAAGTACTTAAACTCCCAGTTGACGAGGAGACAATACTAAAGATTGCCTCAATATTTGATACTAATTCGTTTGACGTGAAATCACCGGACGGTGTAAGTAGGTTCAGAGCAATCTATGCTACCGCTGCATTGATGAACCATAGTTGTACACCTAACACGAGACATATCTATTTAGGTGACGATTATACGTTCACATTGATAGCAACAGTGCCTATAGCAAAAGGGGAGATGCTGACCGCGACATATACCCAAGTCTTACTGGGTACATTAGATAGGAGAAAACATTTATACAGTGTAAAATACTTTTACTGTGAGTGTGAGAGGTGCAAAGATGCAACTGAATTTGATACTTATATTGGAAGTATATACTGTTCATTATGCGCTGGGAAAAAAGACAAACCAATGATGTTGTCCACTGATCCCTTAAACGAAACAGCACCTTGGAAATGTGGAAGTTGCGGTCATTGTATCGAAAGTCGTCAAATGTTTTGGGGGAACAACGCTTTGAAACAAGATCTCAAAACAATGAGTAAAAATAGTCCCGAGGAGTTTGAGAAATTTATTGAAACGTATAGCAATACATTACATCCAAAAAACCATTTGGTTATACAAGCGAAACTGGCGTTGATGCAGATTTATGGAAATTACGAAGGGTACAGTCTAGCAGGTATAATCTTATAAATTATATATAAACTAACATTAATTAACGATTCAAGCAATTGGTCTCAATACCGGATTGTTTAACAGGGTACGATGAAGATTTGTTGGTTTTGATCAAGATGTTATTATATGTTTAATGTACATAACATAATATATATAGCTCATATTTAGGCTTACCGAATTTAAGTCAAATATCTGTTGTTACGTTAAAAATCTTCGATGAAATTTAATGATTTTGCAGATTTATCAGATGAGTTGCTAGAAAGAAAACTTGAGATATGCCATGAACTTCTGGAAGTAGCAGATAAGTTAGAGCCGGGCTGGTCCAAGTTCAGAGGCTCCATACTCCTAGAACTCCAAGGTGCAATGGTGATGCAGACAAAGAGAGATTTTGAAGCTGATAAGATAACAAAAAATGGCGCGCAGGTTTATTAATCTTTGAATATTACATTCCGTATAACATATTAACACTAAAAGTCAGATTTTTTAATGAAAATATCCCGTATTTAAGTGAAATCCATAAAGCGAGTCATAGCATGAGTTTATTATTCTCGCATCTTAAGCATGGAGTCCGTATCATTAATTTAGAAAACCAATAATATTTGTAATTTACCTAATATCATTATTTTATGAAAATTATATTTTTTATATCATCTGTGGAAGCTTCAAAAGTCTTTCACGGTTCACCAAAAACACCCTAGTGACAGACGAACAAACGTTTTCTCCTTTTTTTAAAAAAAAATAATACCCCCCCCAAAACCCCCCCGCGAAGAAAAAAAAAGGGTAAAAACCCAAATAAGAGTATTTATGAAATTATAATATTGTTTTTAAATAATGGTTGAATATTGAAATAAAACAAAATAGAGGTATAAATCCTTTAAAAATTTCAGGATCAGTTAATGGAGAGTATGATTTTACTTCAAGAAGCTGTTAATATTTTAAAAGTTGAACCTCACATGAGGAATGCATTGGAAGAAAAGGTGCGTGAATTGTCAGCGTTAATGGAAACAACGTCTTTTGAAGGTAGTTGATTTTTTTTGTTAATTCTTTATTTAAATACAAGATTACACTGAACAACTTTTATCTTTTAATATAACCTTATAATTTTTACCGCAGCCTTAATATAATACATTGAACAATTATTATAATTTTGGTTGGTTTTAATAATTATATGTCAATAACACTGGATCAAAGTACAATTGGAATGAGTTGGAAACAATTTGATTTCAGAAAAGCTCACTTGGAATAATTTTGAACTTTGGTCGGTTGTATTTTTGTGTACTTTAAGTTAAATGTAACCAAGTATGTTATAACGTGTTCAGTGTCAGTAAAAACAGAAAAAGCGGTTAATATTAACCGCATTTGAACCCGCGGTTTGTAATTATACTTCATTGCAGTGATCCATTCTTATTGGCGTAATCTTCGTAGGTTTAGTAGTCACTTCGTCCAGTCTCTGAACACTTAGTTCGAGAGTCTGCTTGTTAATGTTGAGAATATTTTTAATTGCGTTGGATAATTTCTTTCTTGGCTTGGGCGTTGTTTCAATAATGAATACTTCACGTTTCGCGTTTTCAAGATCGTTAGTATTCCTGGCAACCTGGAAAATGTAAATTATAAATATGTGTGCGGGACATCATACAAAAGACCATAGATACAACAAAAAATATGTATTTTATAAAATTTATTTAATAAAATTTGCTGCTTTAAATCTAATGAAATAGGGTAAAATTGAGACAAGATAAACTTCATAATTTACTGAAACCGAAATACAAATTACACCTATTATAATAACTAAATAAAATAAATAATTTCATGAGTCATTCTTTTTATTTAGTTTATGAGCTATAAACAGCTCCATAATCATTTCTTACTTCAACCCCTAATGGCTCAAAAAGTGGGCGAATCAAGAGAAAAAGAAACACTGGTGGTTGACCAACCGAACGAGGGTCGCGTGTTCGATTTCCGTTGGTTCAGGATGTTTTTATGTGATCATCATATTTGTTGATTATTTATATGAGTTTATAAAACAAGTGTTTTATAAATTTATAAGTAAGTTGTGTTAGCAAATAATAAAATATAAATCTTACAACGGGCTGACCGTTTGTTGAAAATTAAAAACGCCTGTAATTTTATTCGAGCAAATTGTATCAAACATGTGTAATGCTTTTATTTTTCCTTAACTCACTATACAATTTATACGAAATATTCAAATGTGTATCACCGGTTCACCGAATTAAACCTCCTGATATAAAATACATACTAAACTACACACGCAGCACCAAGCGCCGAATCGGAAGCAGGCTAATCCTGGCGTCCTGTCCATGGCACGTCGAAACCTCACGTTTGTGAAACCATAGATTAGTGGATTCAAAGCACAGTTGGAATACATAAGATAACTCGCAGTAAACCATAATACTTCATAAGCACCTTCGACCTGTAGTTTAAACATAAACAATTATTAAATAATGAGTTGGTCATCGTGATGTTCTGCCGGTTCGCTTAACTTGGATAAGTATATCTGATGGCTGTGACCTGGGTTATATGAAATTATATATCGACATGTCATATAACTATTTAAACACGCCCAGTCTGAGAAAAGTCAAGAAACCATTTGAGTAAAGTGAAGGCCATAGCTTGATATGACAAGAAATGTAAATGTCATTCAGGCGTAGTGTTTTTGTTATCAATCTTATTATTTAAAGAAAACGCTCGGGTACCTTAGGGGACATCTACTTCAGCGTATGATGGATAACATAAAAAGCTTTCTTATATAGACACTAGAGGGCATTCAAATAAATCTCATTTGTAATCGTCTTTTTCATTCAAGTATAAGAATAAAATTTGGTGATATAAAAAATTATAATAAATATTATATAATTTTATATAAGGCCAGGCCCAATGTTTTCTATTTTAACTTCTATTGCTCATAAAAATTCGTATTGTTCCTTATTCCCTTCCTCTAGAGCCTAAAAAGGACTAGAGTAGAACCCATTTGAAATATTTCTCTATTTTATCAGCCGCCAACGCTCGTAAGTCCATATTGAGTATTTTTAGCCTCACCTTAAATGGCTAAAATGACCCAATATTTATATTTACATTACATTACATCACACATCACTATGTATACATATATAAAACAACAAAAAAATCACGTGAGATTCATTTCATACGCAAAAGCGGTGTTACTGCTAAATACACCACCCTAACAAAATGTAGCCACGAAAAGTAATATCTGACATATTAACGTGCATCTTTAATATTACATCATTTTTAGTATATTTCTTTTTTAATGTGAAATTCGAACATTGTTTTTAACCTACCGCATTTATTTCCTTAGCCATATTATTCCTCCAGTAAATGAGGACGGTGTATGGCAGTCTACACAAAGTGGATGCGACCAAGACCATAGCAGTCACTCGCATAGCTTTTCCCCTGGCTTTCATCACTATTTTTCCTCCACCGCGCGATGACAGTTCGCGGGCACTGCATTCTAAGCGCCATATAATTCCGCCATACTGAATTTTTAGAAAAAAAAAAATTAAACATTCTTTATATGTATACTAGAATTTAACATATAGTTATATGAGGCTTTTTGTCGAACAAAAAGTAGAAGAGATATATAAAAATTATATTTTTACTTTTGCTAGATTTGAGTTTTAATATATGGGTATTATTTTGTTAAAGTAGAAAATAACTGATAGGCATACAGGTGTGTTGCCGGCCTTTAAATGATTACAATTATATAATAATAATAAATACACTTTGCATAGTTTTGTTAATTTTAGCCGGTCAATGTTGTTTATTATACTTTGTGACACACTTATTAATATAGATAATAATAAGAACTCAAGGCTAAACACGTAAAACCTTATTCCACTCATTTAAAATAACAATAATTAATAATAAAACGCTTCAATAGTTATAGAAAATAAAGAAATTTGTTGGTTAGTTAGAAAAACATAACCTATTCTAATAAATAAAGCGAAGTGTTGGTAGCGAGGTGTCCAGATTGGCAGCAATCTATTTAAGAATGCTGTTGTCACCGTTTCTTAGGCATATATAATGCATTTGTTCGCATTATGGCTCTCAAGACGTTGCTTGAAAGCAAATATCATCAAAATATACAACTAAACACAATTCAAAATAACCAGTCCGTTGTATTGTTATAATTTCTCTTTATATCACATAATACAATTACTCACAGTTACGATCATCACGCCAAGTGGAAGCCAGACGAGCAGCATCAGAATGAAATGCCAATAAACTTCTAGAAACTCAACATCTTCCACGCAAAACATTTCCAAGAAATCGAGCCATTGCCTTTCCTGAAACAGTAAATCGTTTATTTATTTACGTATATTATTTTCCGATTAATTTTTTTTAACCAGTGACTTGATTTGTTCTTACCTGGATCAAATAAAATACAGTAGTCTAAATGGAGCAATGCTCACCATGCTGAAGGTCCTGAGTTTGATACCATTTAAAGATTAATTATTATTTTAATTTTTCCCGACGTTTCGCGTACTTTACAGCGTGCGTGGTCTCGGTCACGTCGGGAAAAATGTAAAAATAATGTAATATACTTACATTTTGTACAATACATAATTTAATCCGTTAACAGTGTTTTTCTTTAAATGAGTAATAGTTATGTTAGTAAAAGACAATATTAATAAGCCTATATGTTAGCTGTGGTCTAGGTGTTAAACATATTATATTTATAAAAAGTATATGTATCAGTTGTGACTTGTGAGTGAAAAATGTCCCGATATGATATTATGTAAAAATATGTAAGAATTGATATGATCGTTCAACAAAAAACATGTTTAGCAATTGGTTACGGCCAGACTAGATGACAGAAATTTTAAATTATTACAAAGTCACCATTAACGCCCTTTCCTATGGATACGTCGAGGAGGTCGAACGCCAAAGTTTATAAGTGTGGATGAATATTTCTCACATTTTCAAAAACAACTGAATGGATTTTAATGAAACGATACAATAGCATATATTAGCATTAATTATTAATATATAGGCTATTTGCACAGACTCATTCTGCTATTCTGGCGCGGGCGTGGCAAGATCGCTAGAGTTACACATATGTAATGTACAATGGACATATTCATCTTAAATAGTCCTACAAAGTATATGTGTAAGTAATTGTAGCTAAAATAGTGAAACCATATCTACAATCAAATTTATATTTTTTTTTCTTACACATATTTGGTAGACTAAATAGCTTCTATTTATATTAGATATATTAGAAAATATATGTATTTATATGCACGCGTCTCTTAGTTTAGGTGTCTCGAATGAAGATCATCTAGATTCTTATAATTTTCTATGTTGGTGCAGTACTGATTAGAATTGTATAAATTTTAATAAAAAAACTTTTTTAGTTTTTTAACAGACAACAGTGTTAATAAAATGCGATAGTAAATCGTTTTCAACGAATGTAAGAGCTTTAGACGAAGCAATCATTTGTACGATTAAAAAATAATTTTACCTGGTACTCTCTCTTGATAATCCAAGGTAGAGACAAGCCCATTGCTGCAGCCCATGTTATCAGAATGAGCTTCGGTGCACACGTCCTGGTTACTCTTGCTTCTGCGGTGAGGCATGCAGCTGCCAGTCTATCGTAGGAGACCAGCATGATTGATCCAACACTCGCCAAAAGGAGAGTAGCTGAAAGATGTGTCATGAATGTTATGTCAAGTTATTTCTGTTTTATCAAGAGTATGCATAAATTTAATGAAAAAAAAAAATCTAATTAAAGCTAACAATTGGATAATACTACACTATTATCACGAAATTACGGAAGCCTGTCTGTCTGACGGTCTATATCTATGTCAGTTATCCTTTCACACAGAATGGATGTATTTAAAATAAAAATTTAATAATTTTAACATAAACATTTGTTCTTAAATTGTCTTATGTTTGAACCCGCGATGAACTCAGTATTAATAGTAAGAGTAAGTAAGCCCTCAAAAATTTCACCAAAACCATTATTAATATATAGAATAAAAACAAGTAATTTATCAGCCACCAACAAGACAACTATTCTCGTATACAGATAGTATAAAAAAAATATTGATCTAGCGAATTATTAATATTCTCACCTTGCAAAAATCCCTCAAACCGGCATCCAAAATTTCTTAATACGTAATTCTGATAGAAATCTCTAATAAGCATGAACCACGGACATATCAGCAGCGTCAGCATGTCCACAACCGCCATATTCCCGACCAAAATATTACTGGGCGTCCATAACCAGCGGTTTTTCAACAGGATTATGAGGATTATGGAGTTCAGGAAGACGCCAACGACACCAATGACAACCATGGCTGAGCTTTTGAAGGCGATTTCTCGGGCTGGTTTCAGAATCCATAGTGTGTTTGGAAATGGGTATTGTGACGTATCTAGCTGGAATGGATGGAAATAGAATGTACGATATTTCAGTGAATTAGTTTCCATCTTACCAACGACACGTCCCGTCGGCGTTTAATTTTTTAAAAAATTTGCGGCCATAGTAATATAATTTCAAAAAATGTATTTAAACTTTTTTATAATTGACTTAAAAAACTCATTAGGCACAAAATTTTTATTTTATAATATCCATATGATCTATAAAAAAATATTTTTATATAATTATAATTCCTTATCCTTGTGAGTTACAAAAAGGTCCTTATCTAAATAGAAGTAGTCTTATATATCTCATACGAGCCGTAGATATTTCAATTAAAAAGTCTATACATGTGTCTGTTTATACAATAGAATAGCACTGTAACTTAATGTATTAAACGAAAAACACTAGTCGATATTTGAAGTACGATAGCAAACGAGATTGGAATATTTTTGAATCCAATTTTAAACACGATCAAACGAAACGTAAGAAACCTACGGATTACTAAAACTGGTCCTTCGACGACGGAATAAAAACCAACTAATATTTTTATATGCGCTCCGTCCGAATTTATATATAAGCAATATAATTTCAACTAACTTACATCCAAACAATCAGCAGTTAGTGCCGTACAATTGGCAAAATATTTCGCTTCGATTTTATACAGATTCGCACCAAACATTTCCAACCAGACTCTACTCAAAAATAAAACGCATAAGTGAATATCACTTGAGATAAAACAGTAGTCCATTAGCATGAAAGGTTTTTATCTGGGATTATGTTGACAATGTTATTGCAACATCCTGATATTGATAGGTTATGCTAAAGTAGTTCAGTACTCTTTATGCCCTTATTAAGGTAATTAGGTTCAATACTTTTTTCCCTTTGCATACATTAATAAAAGCAAGCAGCAACATCCAAGCAGCAGACTATATCAATAATAATAATGCTATCGTCACAACGATGATAGTAATTTTAGTATATAATGTTGACTTTTTTCTCATTCGAATACAATATTAATATAAACAAATAAAAATTTTTATTCAATAATTTTTCGTGAATCTTGAATCATTTTATTTTAATATTCATGAAATACTACTTTTTTCTCTATTGTAAGTTGTATTCTTGATATAAATAAATTGTTCCATATTATAACTAGTACTGTAAGGCTTTTCGAAAGTTCTGACATAAAATAAGCTTGTGTGTGCTTTTATAATTTAATAGTAAGTGTATTTTAACTTAATTTTAAAATTTAATATAAATCTTACATAAACATCCAATATTGTTTCTATTCAACTTTAACACTTGAAGCCGTGAAATCGTTCTTTGACTTTTTATAAACGTACTAGCCAGAATTAAAAGATTAAATATTTGACGGAGCCAGTATATTTTGCCAAGCATCGTTGTCGAAATATTCAGATCTGTATTATGAAATATCATTTCTAATACTGCCACCTATCGGATTACATTCCACATAAGAACATAAAGCAAGATTATTAACATTTAGAAGTGGTTGCAACAAAACTAGATGGCGCTAATATACATAGTGTTTTGCTGAGGAATTCAGTGTCCAGTAATCCAGTAGATATGTGACACGGACAATCTCTCTAGATACATTTTTCGACACGTTACAATACATGAATTGACATGCAATTGACTTTCATGATAAAATGAACTCTCCACATAATATTGTCTATTATTAACATAACTGTTACTTTAAATATATTTTATAAATATATATCATTTTAAATTTCTCCGACGTTTCGCGTACTTTACAGCGTGCGTGGTCACGGTAGAATACATTTAAAATTTGCAAAAATACATAACTTAAATTCACAGTGTTTTTCTTTAAATGAACTCTCCACCTCAATAACTGTCAATTAATTATTTATTAAAGCCAAGTCAAGCGACAACTTAGGCCTAACAATATTTGGAATAACGTTTCGTTTATATCTATTTACTGTTTGCCTAAGTACCCTTATGAAACGGTAAATAATTGTGAAAAATTATCATAGATAAAGATCAAAATGCCTTATGTCCGGTAAACTTAATGTGTATTTAATTTCGTACGAGTAACGTATCTGTAATCTGTGAGTTACAATTTACTCAAATTGTTTTATATGATCTATTGTTTGCATGTTAGACTTGTGATTATGGGTATGTTTACCTAGAAATGAGTTTAATACTTTGTATTTATTTGTAAGCATAGATTATAGGAAGCCATAATTTATTACAAAATAACATATAAAATTGTATAGTTATTTTTATGGAATATATGAGACGTATAGAGTACTTTGACAGGTGGCTAAGTCGATATTGTTATTAGCAAGTTTATCGACAACATGGATAATACGTAAGAATCAATCCGATTAGGCAAGTGAGTCGATTATAAAAAATCTAACGGTCCTTTTTACATAAAAAACCATCTTATTAGTTTAGTAGTTATCTCGTTCAAATGCAGCTCACAGACAAGGCTTTAGAACGGAGGCGGATTAAATTTTTTCTAAAAATAAAGCCTTGATTTATGTAATCAGACCTTATCGAATATTTGTGTTATCCGCGAGAGTTACGAAATATTCATAATTTACAAGTGACTAGCTTCATCCCTCAGCATCACCTTAGTAGATTTTATTACCCATAGATAATATCCATTCATCCATTTTTTCGCAGTTAAATTGGTATAATTTTTCCGACCACTTCCATGATAATCGTTGTATTTCTATATGTGTGACTTATACACCGTCTTAACGAGTATATTAATTTGAGATCCCCCTTGAGGTGAAACTTATCTAAACTATAGTAACAGTTTTTAAATAAACCTCAAATTATGATTATTTAATGGTGGAAAAAGAAAAGGGTATTGTAATTTTTTAGCTCGTTTACTCTTTGTGTGACGTTGTTTTTTTAGATAGTATTTACATCTATGGTTGCCTTTTTATTACGTAATCCACTTCAAAGGTTAATTATAGAGAGATACGAACGTCTAACGAATTTCGATTTGTTTTGAAAAGTAATATTGTATTAAATGCATTGAAATTTCTTAGCATATTTGATAAAATATTGGTAAATAAGCAGCCCTGTATACTTCTATGTGAACATAATACTCCGTTTGAAGTTGGTATTTTCTCTGTAATCAGAGTTAATTTGCGACAGACAATCTCACACGCTCACCTCTAACGGTGCGAATGTTGTTTTGCTTTATTAATTTTTGTACCTTGTAATTTTATAAAACACACGCGGCGGGCGACATCTTATTCTGTACATTTTCTTAAATTTTTAAAGGAAGTAGTAATAAATATCATGTATGTTAGCGGTTAGCACCCATAACATAAGCTATGAATAACTTCTCTTGGGTCTTGACCCTATCGGTGTGAAATGTGTACCGATATATAGGTATAACTAAATATAGTACAATACTAGTCAAATTAGGCGACCCAGTGGCGTGGTCACCGTTTCGAACCCCGTCAGTCACAATTTGTGAGCAATGTTGGCTGGTTTGATCGAGTAGATATATGTATGTTTATAAGCACCTTAAATACAAGCTTGCCTTACTTAGTGTATATAAAGAAAAACACTTTTAAATGTTATGTATTTTTTGCAAAATTTAAATATAATTACATTATTTAAAAATTTCCCGACGTTTCGAATACTTTACAACGTGTCTACCGTTGCGTTAAAAGTGTTTTTCTTTAAATGAGTAACAGTTATGTCAATAAAAGACAATATTAGTGTAAATAATAATGACCAATTATAAAATTAGGCTTGTCTTAAATAAGTTATGTATTACGAATTATAATAGTTTATTTGAAAATAGTAAAAAAAGCCTTTTATTACATGCCAAAGTAGAGTTTCAAGACAGATATCTAGTGTGAGGTCAATTAAATAAAATATATTTAATGTCAATTATAATTACAAATTACCTAAATTTGTAATTCCTACGCACAATGTCGAAAAAATTATAATCTAATGATATTTTTATAAATATTATACATGAACCCTCAATGGAGGGTGAAGGCCTCCAATTTGAAACCAAACCAATCTTGAACAAATCGAAAATTCACATTAAAACAGTCAATTAATAATATAAATGATAAGCGAAAATTGCTTCATGCCGGAGTTTAACAATTTACTATACGATATGACCACGGTTAAGATACCCACGCTCCATCCACTAGGCCAATTCCAAAAAAAACGTATTGCCTGATATTGTTGTAGTCTTTAGTATGAAAACATTGAAACTGGCAGAATAAGCCCGCACAAACCGCAGCTGTCTGCATTCTGCAATTTACATGAGTCTATACATTATAATCGTTAAAATGTATTCAGAATGTCGTGATTTCCATTTCTTTGTGCGCAAAGTGGTTGGGATTCAGCTTCTATACATATTACACAGAGTTGTAATACGACAGTGGCTCAGTTACTGACGACACAGATGACGCAATGTGGACACAATATTTGTGTGTTAACACAGTGTATTAACACAGTTAATAAATATTCTCATAATCTGGTTGGGATATAATAGGTGTTTTAAGTTTATAATATGTATATAACACATTACCTCTCTGCAGCTGTGACACTTATTTTGACTGAATTAATAGAATCAGGCGTTACTTTACGGAAGTTCATAGTACAAAATCCCAATAGACCAATATATAAGCAATACTCCGCGAAAAACCCACAACCACTCGACGCACGTTTCGCTCCGACACCGGAGGATCATCAGGATGTTGTCTCTACAAACGCTGTTCGTATTATTTTATTGACAATCAACACTTTTTGTCTTCAGTCTACCGTGACCACGCACACTGTAAAGTACGCGAAACGTCGGGAAAAATTAAAATAATGTAAAATATATAATATATAAATTTTCTTAAAATACACGTATATTTGCATGGTTAGCCATAACAGAAGCTATAGTTTGGGGCTAATTGACTTTGACGAATTGACGAAATCTGATATGATTTATAAATACCAGTATATTATACAGTTTGATGATATTTGAATGTTTTTCTTTTTTATAGAACAGGGGGCAAATGGGGTGGAGGCTCACCTGATGTTAAGCGACACCGCCGCCCACGCTAGAGGCCTCACCAGTGCGTTGCCGGCCTCTAAGATGTAATTCTAAAAATATGTCAAATCTGATCAGATTTCACTATTGTATGTGTATTGTATTTTATTTTTTTACTATTAGTTTTTAAACTGTAAAAGTAATTGCGATGTATTTTAAAATAAAACGTTGAAACACAATACATACTATGAATTTCGGGATAAAGTTGAGATTCATATTTATAGTAAAACTCATAAACTTCTGTAATATAAATTTATGCTATTCAAACCTCTTCTTAGGCATGAGTTTTCTTATCAACTCATAACTATAGTAATATGGATTGAATTGGTCTAATGAATGAATGAAATAGGATATTCGACCATACTTTTCTATTTTCAGTTCCGTCACAGAAATATAAACGTTTTCATTTTAGCAGCGCAATACGTTCGAACTCAATTCAAACCTAGCCACTCGCCAGAAAGACTTAAACAAATGAAGCATGACAATAAAATATGAATCGTAGCGTAATATTTATGCACATACATTTCCCGGAGCCACAGACTGGAATCTAATAATGGAAAAATCTTGAGACACACGGAACGAGAAATTAAAGTTAATTGAATGAAATGATGTAGGAATGAAGACTCGCGCTGAATAGATTTACATCGGAGACAATTTTGAAAATCTCTGACAGGTGTTACTTGACATTGAAGTTGACAGTCATAGTTTAACAATATTTAATCAATTGCTTTGTCTAATGTTTATGGATTTATTATCTGTGATACTCTGAAACACCACTCATCTGTGGGTAGATGGCATATAGGCAAATTGGAAGAAGAAAAAGAAGAATTGTTTGACATAAATTTAATACATGATCTTTGCTGAGATATTTGAGAATATATTTTTATAGTAAAGTAGTTAAGAGGTATATTAAAGGAGGTTCAAAGGTCACCAAAAACTTTGTTGCAATACATACCTGAGATTTAAAACTTAGAATTTCTATTTTAATATTAGCGGATTGTGAAGCTGTGTGTGCATTTCTTATCGGCAGACGCGCAGTCTGCTTGAAGTAGAGTCAGCAGAATACTTATTACTTGAATTTACTTCCAAAAATAAAAGAGTTCAATCGTGAATTCGCTTCGACGAATAAAAAAATAATAATGCATTATTTAATTTGAATAGTTTCAACAATTCATTAATATGGAACAACTCTCGGTGAACATGATTGCCGCAAAGCAATCGAAGCGTCGAGTTATGTAAATAAATTCATTTATATCTGTTGAAGTTTCCACTACGTGTGACTCGCGAAAAACCAAATCCGTATAAGAATTTACGAAAAACGGTCTATAGAAAAATTATATTTAGAGTTTGTGTAATTCGTTAGTAATCCGTAATATATACCTTTTTTCCCGTGGGGGTTCGCAGCTTCACACGGCGCGGCTGCTTGGTGCAGGGGGTGATGTGGGACTCGCTATAGTGCATACCCAATAAAACCCCACGATGTCACCAAGGTGAGGAGATGGTAACAGCTGGGCCTTGTCCGCTTGCCACCTCGCAAGACGGCTGTCTTGTGTCAGAACTCCACAGCCATTTATGATGTGGTATGACCCTTTTATATGGTCGTAAAAAATAAGTTAGGATTGGAATGGTGTATGCTTAAATGGTAATACCTCATAGATCCTTTAGTTTCTGAATTAAATTTTGATAATGAGAGTCACTGATTTCAATCATGTTTATCCAATTAGTGGGCCAGTTTTAAATTCTTAATACATCACTTGTTTTGCTGTCGTTACAAAATAGCTCATATTATCGGCACATCAGGTTCATTTGAAATATTCATACGTAAGTACAGATCATTAATGTTCCAAGGAGTATTATCATATTGAAGAATGTAGTTGGCTTCACATTTATTACAGTTATAATAGAAAAAGATCCAATTTCAATATTTTTGCCGTCTCTTTTCATAATAGCGTAAAAACAAATGCTCAGAAAGAGACGGTGGAGTGCAAGAAGAAACTTTTGGGTAATACTTGAACCAAATAATAATAATACTAAACTGACGCTTTAACTTAGGACATACATCCTAAGTTCAAACGTCCTTTGTTGAAGGTTCCGTAAAATGAAATATATAACGATCATATTAAAATATAACTTTCAACATTGAAGAGCTGTGGCGTGTACTTTACAATTCTTTTATTAATTAACGCTTACGCAAACAAACTGGTGCTTTCTGCTGGAAGTGATAATTGTTTCAACCCTGATTTTTTATGTAATATCGCTAAATAAATATAAATCTAAAACTCCAATACGATACATCCTTGAGGTATGTATTACGTTAAAAAAAATTACTTACAAATGTTGTAGTAACGCTATAACGTAAAAAGGATCTTTTTACTTAATGTGTTTATTGTAAAATATATTAATTGATGTGTGCAATAAAGAATTATAATGATTACTAAAATGTTACTTGTTACTATTGTTGACTGTTTGCATTTTACAATAATCTTTAAATATTACTTCTGTGAGAATATGCATACGTATTCTCTTAAATTTCCACCACAAACTGTTCCAATCGGAGTAACCTGCATTCAAGGGGAAAAAGCACATTTTCCCAAATATATTTGAAATTACCTTTACTCTCGCACACTATAAACAAATTTATTACGTAATCCCATCACGAAACCTCCCAAAACCTTATCAAATCTCAAACCGTACATAATTATTTAACACATTGTGTGAGTCCCTTCCATTCGCTCGAAAGAAAATGAAATAAGCTTAGTCATTCGTTCGTATTCATTAATTAAGATCACATGCGGAGGCTTAAACCAATCTTGAGAACAATTGCCTTCTTACATGGCTAGGGTGACTGTGGTTCGAATAAAATCCTATAAAACATTGTGCCTTGCCACGTTTAACCTCTGGACTAAATTTAAGATTTGAAAACATTTTTTTATTATTCAAGTGCCAGTGTCCGTACTGGTTCTAGGTGTTAGGTGTTAGGTGTTAGGGCTAACCTGGTTTAAAGTGAAGAGTATGTGGGTAGTTAACGCATGCTTAAATTCATTAAAGCATGCGATGCTGACTGCAGTCAGCATTTTTTTGAAGAAAAGTTGGTGCTATAATCATGGATCTATAATGTGTTTATACAAATGTTGTATGCAAATATATTTGTATTATCTGTGTTATCTCTAACACAGCTTACCTTAGAGCTAACCGATCATTATATTAAACACTATTGTGATGATGGTATGTAGTCAGACTATCTAAACAAATAATTATACCACATATATGTATTTAATATGAATAACAAGTATTTAAATTCTAAATAATTTCGTATAAGGTAAAAAGGTATAGAAAGCAAAATATATTATCACAAAAAGGTATTTCCGAACATTTCCGACTTCTTCAAGAGGAGAGCGTATAAGCATCTTAGAGGCCGGCAACGCACTGGTGAGGCCTCTGGCATCGCGAGTGTCCATGGGCGTCGGTATCACTTAACATCAGGTGAGCCTCCTGCTCGTTTGCCCCCTGGTTTATACAAAAATTTAATGTTTAACGATCATAACGTGTGGAATGGAGTGTCTACTTTATCCGTAAGATACAGTCACCCTAATCAAAGTTGCGGACGTGTTCTACTCTTGCCGAGTTTTGTTGAGTTGTGAAGAAAGAGGTACGAGAGATGGATGTGTGGGTGATTAATTGTAATTTCAACAGTGAGGGCTTTTTCCAAACCACAAGTATCATTGTAAAATTTTCGCTAGAAATAGAACTCAAACAATTCCAGTCGGAGGAACTTGGGTTAGGCCACACAATTAAAAACGCACTGACTTGCAATAGTAAAAGCACAAAAGCTTGTTTGTAAAAAAACAAAAAAGAATCCCCGATTACGAAAACTTGATGAATATTTGGATGAGTATAATGCGTAAGAAAAGACAAACAAAAATATCTTAGTAGACGCATTCAATAGAATGCTTAATCATGGTTCGCGATACATTCATTAAGGCCTCTTTTGTTCAAATATATTTGGGGAAAGCAAAAATTATAACATACAGTGTATTGTGAGGGAGGCGACGCGGAATAAGTGGCGAAATTTCAGTTCCGCTAGGGTTGTGTTATTTTTTAATTGTGCTCAGTGCGAACTTTTATTTTGCAGATATTTGATTTAAAGAACGTAACATGGACGATTTCAATTTTTGATTTCTGTTGTAATTTAGAGTTTTAATCTATGTCTGTGTTTCTAATTCGCCAGTTCTACTAATTGATGTCAAAGTTATTCTGTAATGTCATGTTTTGTACGGGCTGTTAAATGTAAATAAAATAAAAAGTTATAAAGTTTGGCCTTAGTAATACTTGTAAAATACTTTGTAAAATTGCACAAATATGCGCGGATATTTTTGATTGCCATATTTAATCAGTCTCATTTAAATGAATTGTTATTTTATTTTTTTGGTTACGGCAACCCTACCATACATAGACGCGATTTAAAGTCTCACGTTAATACTAAGAAAACACCCGCTCCAGGGTGATCTAAATTCATTCCTTTAAACAAATAAATAACGTATTTTCCGCTTCCACATATTTTTCAGAAGGCTTTGGAGGAAAATTTGTTTCATTTAGCTGTGTACTTTATGTGCAATTTTACAATGGAAATGTTGACTATATCTTTTGAATGTTTTTATTACACTCTTAGAAATCATATGGTTCTTAGACAGTGTTCAGTATTTTGTAAGTAGTATATACGTTACAGTAGATATTATTTAAAGGCATATATACGCGTGAACCAAAAATAAAAGCAATTCTTTAAAATAACAGCCTGTATATGAAGCAACCGTAATCGCGAATCAAAGATGTATTCAAAATGGGTGAACGCACATTTACGCGTCACAATTTGTGGTAGAATTATGGAAACTTCGAGAATGACAATAGAATATCAAACGCGCAGATAAAATTTAAATTTGGAATGCGTTTAAAATTGTTTTTTTTAGCGTATCTGTTGTGGACAATTTAAATTTGGATTTAAAGGTTTAGTTGAAGAAACTTCTTTCTAAACCGTATTTCAATTTGCTTAGGCATATGCGGTATATTAGAATTTATAAACTTGTTTTTTGGAGTTCTTTGGAACCATCTTTAGACCCGGCAACGATTTTCTTGACAAAGAACATAAAATAATTACCTTTCTTCACTTTTATTCTTTGACCAAGTCCAACGACAAGCCTATCAATTTCATTTTCGATAGTTACGTAAAGTAAAACACATACGTTCACATTCATCACTAATAAAAAAACATTGAGAAAATTTTATTGAATACAATACAATGATAAAAATATCCCAATATATTCTGACACTTATTTTGATCACAATTCGCCGTTTTTATAAATTGAACCATTTACCATGAACGCTACTTGACACAAGATGGCACCAGTTACTCCATAGAACACAAGCTTTAATAAAAATTTGTATTTTATAAATGACTACTTGCGACTAATGATTATCTTAATTCATGTTTTGTAGGCTGTTAATTAAATAAAATAAAAAGTTATAAAGTTTTTATCACCATTATAATCGATATTACATCGATTATAATTATGTGTGATTTTTTTGTGTTCCGATAAAATTTAATTAGTTTATTAAATACATTGTTATAGATTATAAATGAAATCCGGATTTCGTTCTATTTTTAATTTTTTTATAAACGTCACATGTCAAATAACAACCGTACTGAGCGTTCACATTTTGTACAGATACGGATGACGCATAAAAAAACAGATGTATAAACACTCTTGATAACGATCTAAGTTCCAATTGTTATATATAAACCCAATTAACATCTGTCTGTTTATCCTTTTATCACGATTGTAGAACAATACCGCCTATTAATGTTGTGAAGTTGATGACGTCTTATTACCGACTCAAATCGGATCGATCATTGTACCAATTAAAAATGATGTTCTGTGGAATGTGTGATAGTAAGATTTTACCAGATTATAAAGGCGTTATTATCTATATAGAATTCTATTAATTATATCAGGACAAACCCGGTTGTTTAGTCTCAAGGTAAGGTTATAAATGTATTCGTTCATACTATACATACATGCTATTTAAATTTCGTTTTATAAATACATATTATAACATTCAGATATATGCAACGAATGTGCTCTTTATTTACTACACTGGGACTAGAACCGGAGACCCTGAACCACAGGAGGTTTTATTTATTACTACTGTTACTTTCGCGTTGTATCAAAGATAAAATAAATATTATTGGCTCATAAAAATAGGTATTCAGAAAATTATAGGCGTTTTAACTAAGTATCAATAAATTTTGACAAAGTAATAAAGTGAGGAAGGACGAGATTTAAAAACGATGTATTTTTGAGTATTTTAAAAGTGTTCGTCGTATTTTTCTAAAATTCTCAAATCTCAGACAGACACAAGAATTTACAAATAGAGGATTTAATAAAGCCCTACTTTTTAAATGCAAACTCTACCAACAATACTCTGACGGAGTATGGAACATCAAAAACAATATTTTGAATTTATATTTTAATAGATAAATATCAATAATGTTGTTAAAATATTAACAAGTACTAATCACATGAAACCATTTTGCAAGAACAAAACATAATTGTTATCTTCGAATTGATCTATCACGCGCGGTTCGCTCCCGATTCTTCCCACGCGCTTCACTAATCCACTATTCATACACTAATGTCAGACTATAATATATATAACATTTTGTAGGCTCCTAGCTATATTGAGACTTGCATGGTATACACATTTTGGTTTTCGGACATTTGCACGAGATCATACCAATTTTATAGCATATACGTGTTTGTACACTTATCGGCTTTGATTAAGATTTTAATGACAGTTTACTAAATTAACAGATCAAAAGTTCACCTTACTATGTTACAATGTTGATTTCCAACATGACCTGAAGCCCTTCAAAAGCCCAATTGATGGAGTTGTCATCCAAATGCCTCTTCAAACATTGAGCTGGGTGATAATGATGAACCATTACCATTAATTTCTTACAGCCCAATCAATTAGAAGACTACGTTTTATCGATTCCGGATGAACCCATCGCTGTCATGAATGACAAACCAACAAAGCGCGGTCAAAACAATTCAGAAAAACTCTTGCGCTAGTCACATAGAAACGCTTAAAATAACTTAAACCAATAGATTTGGGAGCACTTATTTCGATTATAAGATGATAATACTGTCAGTTTTATATTGTTTGATCATTTATAGATATTGAATCTACTCCTAAACCAGAGTGATAACTGTATTACCAATAGTTATTGAAGTTATACCCCACAGGATGAGCTGACATATTTAGATACGACTTTGGAGGGTTATGCTAAATTCAATCTTCTGTCACGATAATAAGGACTCTGCATAAGTATGTTATGAGGAATGCAAAGAAAATGTCAACAACAAATGGTACCTATGTCATATTGATTTATATTAGAAGACAATCTCCAGTACAAGAGTGAAATGCTAATAATTTGCTACACAATTTTGAACTTTATTTTGAGAAGTGAATTGTATGATATGACGATTGTAAGATGGAAGATTGTATCTCACAGCAGATTTGTAAAAGTTTTGTCATGGCTAAGTTTATATTTACATTTTAATGTTTACGTCTAAATTTAGGTGTCTCCAACTCTTTTGTGGGATCTTACCATTTGACGATTCAGTTGGCGGAATGGTTACCACACCCGGACTGGCGAAGTTTCCCTGGTACGAATCCCGTTACGTTCAACAGTAGTAAAGTAGTAACTAGTAAAGATTTTTAGTATAAGCTTAAGCCTAACCTAGTAATGTATATAGTTAATGCCTATTTGTTAACCTTTAAAGTCAATAAACGATATATTTTTCTTTTCTAGTTTTATTTTAGGCCTAAACAATCGAGTGTGTTCCGATATTATTTAATGGATAACTTAAAGAGCCTAAATGTTATTTAAACAATACTATACAAAACCGTATTATTTAAAAAAAAAATACTTGTAACACTTTTAACTTAAGTACTTAACTTTTAGCGTAATATGTGTGGGAAAGAGGCGAAATAGTTTATAGGTCCCCAAGTCACCGTACCTTAATAGTATGAAGTTGTTCGGGTGATTGTTCAATTGAACAGTGAAGACAAAGCCACAAAACTCTAATCTCAATCGATACATCGTCTGCGAATTATAGAATCGAATATATTAATACGTGAACGGCTCCAGTTAGTTTGGAGATGTCTGCCGTTCTAAATCAGTGCAACAATGCGCTCTCTAGATGCAATTTTCTGGGTATAGATTTGTATGGATGCGACAGTTTTGAATTAATTTTGTTTTGTATCTGGGTGATGCCAAGTCCCTTGTCATAATAAATGTACAGTTTGTTTGTGGTTTATAAATCGTGAATTATTATTGGATTCAAAAACGATTTTCTTCCTGCTGTAGTGGCTTACATAATAAAGGTTCCATGAGCATATAAAATTTATTTTTGTATACAAGATTCTAGGTGGTACCCGTAACTTCTTTTGGATGAACAAATTATGTATTGGTTCTTATTAAAGTTATTAAGTAAATTATTATAAATTAATATATTTGCTTCAATGATTTTACTTTAGGCGTACGTAAGTAAAGCGAAAAAGAGGCTAAAGTATTTTAACTTAAATTTTGCCTGTTTTCGATTTGGTAAAATTTGAGGCTGCGATAATTTTTCAATATCATCAGGAAAAATATATCCAAACGAACGATATATAATTTCAGTTATGATCTTTTTAGTGATTTGTTATAACCATATCGACAATGTTACAAAGACTGCTATGACCAGACCTGAGTTCAAGGTAAGGTTTATTGATTCAATCCATAATGTGGATTGATTCCTCTCAATAATATTGAGACACAGTCTACAGAGTACACAGTACAGCGTAGTAACACAGTCGGTTAAAAGTCCGCACTATACTAACGTCAGCGGAGACACGCGGACAGTGAACATTGCAAAGTCCGCTTGGCTTATCTGTTTAGCACATTTCCCGTTTCAGCCAAGTATGCGTCATTCTCATATACCTCTCATTGTTAAATTTACTAATAACTTTGATATTCAATTTATCGAAGCCATCTTCCACAATCGGACATTGAATATTTATTATTAACATCAATTTTATCACACATTATGATTGGTATCTGTATATTTGAAACAAACAAATATCACTGACAAATTGCCTTACTTACTCAGTTCTTTCTGATATTCAATGGGTATATAAATTAAGATTGTTTTATCATTTACATTACTTAAAAACTGGAAATTATAGCGTAACAGGTGGGCGTTTTGGCCAGGTTTTTCCTTCTGTATGACTACTTTTACTCTTCACTTACATTTGATCCTTACCTAAAGACCGTCCATTATCCATGGTCAATATGCCCACCATGACCAGTATCCATGGTCACCATGCCCACCATGACCAGTATCCATGGTTGTAAAGTAGATTTGTCTCCACCCGTAACGCAAGCTCTAAACATTTATATTATGATTATTGATAAAAACTATATTTTTTACAAGTAAAAACTATAGTCCCATCGTGTCCGTCCATAGCTAGGAACCACAACTATTTGGTCTTCGCAACAAATTCACAATTTAGATAGTTGCGTTCAAAAGCATTCGTGTAAGATGTTTAGCATTTAATATATGTTTTACCACCTTATAAAGATTGCGTCTGCGATCTGCCTCGGGCCAGCGGCACGAAGCTTGTACGACAGTTCTTAGTTATAGACCCAGAGTCAAAGGGACTCTCTTCAAAATATAACACATTGCTACATTTAATACAGGAGAGATGAGCATGAATTTATTAAAAAACACATAATTCTTACGCAAAACAACATTAGCGAAGAGTACTTAGTAAATAAACAATATTTTATTTAATAATGCGCATTGGTGAATATATTGAAAATAAAATAAATCTAAGCAGTTTGTAATCATGTATCGGAAATAAACTTATATTATCTTTATAATGGATTAAAAAACCAATTTATTGTTAATATCGTGGTCACGGCCAGACTGTACGGTGATATTTAAAATGATCACAAACAAGAAATAGATGGCGTTGATACGGAAAAAAGTTGCCTGAACTGTTTTAATATACGTTTACTTAAAATATATGTTCTTACTCTTGGTTCACGCATGCGCATATCTGCGCCTGCGGCTACCATGTGTGCCGTGATGGGTGCAACAGCGTGACTCCACGTTGTTTATTAGACATCGTATTACAGGAAAAAGCTCAAGAAACCTAAAAGACATAAAAATTATACACGAAACAACAAATTATACTTAAGCTTAAAATTCAAGCGTGCCACATCCCTACGGTTAACACTTTAATGCCCAGTACATAATCAGATATTTGTTTTAAATTATGGTAATAAAATGTCTGTGAGAGTCACGACGTATGCGCGTGCGTCCGGAGAATTGGATCAGGATTAAACTGGATGATGACGAATTTAGATGGTGCTCACTCCTGTTTTGTTCGCTAGCCTTTGGGATGGTTCAGTAATATTCTATTATTACTTTTTGTTTTGTGAATTCAATATGGCTTTTAAGTGATGCCGTTCATGAGGAGTTAAAACCGGAATTATAACTGAAACTATCTTTCTATTTGTCCGACTTACACCTGTATCGTATTTACTGTGAAATTTTTACTAATGATAGATTGTCTATAGTTATAACAACTAATAAACAGTATATACTTAAAGGGTTACCACAATATTATTATAAATAATTTTTCCCCTAAAATAATGGCACGGAATCACCAGCCGGGTTGGCGCTTGCTTCATTTTTATATCTATATCACTCACTATATAAATGTGTTCATTATATGACTATATATATAAGGACTTAAGGACCTTCAAGAAAAGAGTGTATAGGTATCTTAAAGGCCGGCAACTCACTGGTGAAGCCACCGGCTTTGCGAGTGTTCATGGGCGGTTTCACTTAACATCCGGTGAGCCTCCTGCCCATTTGCCCCTATTTTATAAAAAAAGTATTTGTACAATATATCAAACTTATTTTCAATCTCATGGGAACACTTACATTCATTCACTAACTTTAAACATGGTCAAGGTGCTACAAAACATTTTTGAACTACTAAAATATTTCTACAACAAAGAAATGCGATGGACAAGCGGTCCGCAATTTTGAAAGAGTCAGTTATAAAGTCACTTAATATGGAATAGACAATAAACTGACCATAGATTACTAAACCATAGGAAATAGAGCAGTCAGCCTACCGGGTCCGAAAGTAATAAATCTTCCGATCGCCTTCCCATCCAGATAATGTATTTCTATTCGGACGTTACACTTACTTTGGCAATTTGCGGGAACCTTTGTGCCCTCCAAGATATCTTCAATTGTACTGGACATATGGATTTATATAGAGCTGTTTTTTAACACCTGTCTTGGTCATTTATTTATATTATCCGATTTTAGGCTATATTAAAAGGACGATAAAAATTTATATTAAAGTTAGATTAACAGTTTTTGTAAAGTGAATTTAGAAGTCCTTTTAATAAAAAACGTACGATTGATTTTATTTAAATGGGCAGGCGTCTAATGTAACAGCCATGTGATACAGCCATTTATACCGACAGAGAGATAGCAAGTGCGTTGCCGACCTTTCAGGTGTCAGTACGATGTTATGTAAGTCATGTTACGTCTACCTAAGTATATAGTTACAAAAGTAATTGTAACTCATAGCTTATTTTATAAAAAAGGGAGTAGACGGGAAAAAATCTAAATACATAAAATATTTTTTAAAGAGAATGCCTTATTTATTATGAATTGAGCACGATAAAATTATACAAACAAACAGCTGTATATAATTCCTATTACAAAGTTATCTTCTTGGCGCGTGATATATCCTCGTCTTCGGAAGGGCTAAGGTCCAAGCCCATTTACAAATCACAAACAGAGACCACCCCACGCCACCCGAACAATTATGTACAACCCTTCTGTTCACCTTTCCAACTTACACTTGAAATATAGTTGGATTTAGGCCCTTAATTGTCTTACTTGTTATTAGAACAGGTATACATTGACCCTTCCGTCTAGTAAATTCTTTATAAATCCAAATTTCAGTATATTCACTATGGTTGTAGAACAACGTTCAAATTTACTTATCTTAAATACTCATCTGATTGTTGTCAGAAACAAACTATGTGTTCATAAACTTACAAGGCTTTCAATTCAATTCACGACGTCGAATAATTGTCAAATGATATACCATAGAGTAGAAACCTTCAGGCCATGTGTCAAATTCAAAACACGAGTTTATGACAAACGCTTATGAATGTTAAACTTAAGATTGTAAATAATATTTACTGTTCAGTTCTCAAGAACCTACACCGGAGGAAAAGGACTTGGAAGAATCTTAATACTTTTCAGCAAATCGTATTCTATAAGACTCAAATCAAAATACAAGTGTAATAAGTGTAGTCCAATTATGAACAAGGCTTGTGATATACGGTTAACATCAAGTTAAAGTTATTTACGACTATATCTGTTAACGTTATCAACCCTTAAGCCCATTTGAATAACTATCGTCAGTTAATTCTTCAGATAACGCCGCCATGTTGGTTGCGGCCGGAAGTCCAACTTGGACATTCAAACTCGACCGGAACTTGATGGAACTGCGACATATATTTCAAATTTAGAACGCTATTGTTACCGTTTCGTATTGACAGGGAAGTTAAAGGATTTAGATACATACCGATATTAACATGAAATTTCAACAATTGTTTACTGAACACGTTCTGTAGAAAGTTCAATTATAAATATATACAAGTTTCAATTAGTATTAAACGTATAAAAGTGAGAAATACACACACACGTTTAAAAGAATGGGTCACGGAAAAGTGATCTTTGTTATTCAAAAAAGTTATTTTAATATAGGGTTGTTTATATATCCAATTTATAGTTCATCATTTTATAGTGTGAGCCTTGATAAAATAAACAAATGGCAGTTATTAATTATTCCCTAAGAAATTCATAGGACATTGGGCTTCTTACCCTGGACAGGGGTCAAGATATGGTTAAATTAATATTCATACGGCAGGCCCAGGTGGATGTCACAATCTGAGAAGGGTGGACTTAAGGAATGGACATCGGTTTGCGATTATATCAAAGATAAGTTGTTTCATCGAATGAAATAGTACCATAAAGATGTTTACTCTGTGAGGAAAGTGTTATTGTAGTTTTGTTTATTTTTACATGCAATTTAAAATATAACTTACTAATCACAGTTATTATTACTCCATTCTTATCATTACTATTCAAATTCCATTTTTTGTATATTACTTTTACAGATTTCTAACTATGAAATATAAATTCACATGACGCACTCAATGTTATTATTTTTTTTGGTAAATAATCTATTATTGTAATAACTGTTTACTGATTTAGTACAGGATTTGACATATTTACTTGAGTTATGGATATATATCACTTATGTGGGGCAGACATCAATACTACTTCGCTGTAGTGGTCTACATTAGGCCATCTCAGCCCATGTTAAACCAATTTCTTGCGTTGATAAAAGTAGGATGGATATAGTGCGGGATCTGGGTAGGTATATTTAATATAAAAGATAATTACTGGATTTTACGAGACAATCATAAATATTCCATTAGACCAACCGTTGACTATTTTTATGTAATTAAAAATTTATTGCAACTACTATATATTCATATTTTATTATAGCACAGACATCTGCAGGTTAGATGCTCTTTGGGCGGGTGGGCGCCCAAGACGGGGTGGGATAGAATACGGGCGCTTGTCTTATCTGCCCACGCCTGAGGAACTGGCCTGATGGATTAACTTCATTGTTCCTGTTGCTGGGTGATGGAGAATTTATAATTACACTTTATGTACGGCTAATTTTGTTTTGTTTTTCTTAATGTGGATAAGTAGGTGTTGTTTTAAGACACCGTGGCATAGTAAGTTGGTTTTAGACAATTCTCAAAATTAACAGTCTAGTCTGTGTTGTTGAGAAATTACGTAGCCTGCCAATTGTTGGCATTTAAATAAAACAAGAAGCCTTCCGTTTTAAAATATATGTAACACAATTTGTGTAATTTCAAAAAAATAATTTTCATAGCTTTTAAGCTAAGCTGTCATGGATTAAAATTATTTACACAGTTCTATACATGAACTATACCATTTCAGTATCTGTTTACAAATATATGTTTATATTATTAGTTTAATATATCGCTGTTAGAGAATTTAAGTTACTTTAAATGTTGTTCTGACCATAAAGTAACTACCATGACTATCTCACAGAATACTATTGTACTTATATTAAAAAGATCATGCATGTAAAATATATATAATAATATCATGGAATAGTTTGAGAGTACTAATTATACATGTATATACTTATCGGTTGTGTGTGACCGTGTGTAAAAATATGTGCCAATATATATAAAATAATGTGCATCCTGACACAGTTAGAACAGACCCCAAGACGAAGTGGTACAATCACAAATCCCCATAGTGATACGTTCCTTAATATTAAAACTATAAATGACAGAAAAATAAAATAAATTTAAATGGAGCTACGATATTGTAACATTGATGTAAAATTTGATTACTGACTAATTACTCAATACATTTACATATAAAATATAATAAGTACAAGTTATATTATTAGCAATTAAATCAAAACACACCCAAGATGGAGAATCCTACACAAACCTTTCTTAATTAGTTCACTAACATTATTTGCATACGTCCAGTTTGTTTTTAGTGTTTGAGTCGGTCGAATGATTCTAACAATAACTTGGTCAAGATGTTTTGAGCGTAATTTAGTTTGCTTTGATGAGGGTCTGACCCTCAAGACGAGCTTCAGGTGGTCAGCGGAAAGGGGGCAAATATTGAAACTTTATGATTATATTAGTTTAAGATTTTTGCTACCTAATAGGGTTGCCTGTTGAAGTGGCAATACGACTACATCAATTGAAATAGTCGCTCTGTATTTGCATGTGAACATAAATGGCATTGTGTTTTTAGTACGATAATTCAGAATACGCTTATTCCAATTTCGAATTCGTATATTCCAAATTTAAATTGCATTTATTACACTTAGCTAGGTTGTAGAAATCGAACGTTTTTGAACTTCTTAAAAGACGAACTTTTCTTTAGTCTAGATACGGTTCATATGATGACTAGAACAGCGCGATCGCGATTGTTACCTGACTATAAAGGACACCCACTACAGAAGGGCTTGCGAGTGTTGATTATAGTTATACTTCAATACATTGGAATGCGTTTTTCCTTATTTAAAATGTATAATTATCAGTGATATTTCTAAACCAAAACAAAAACCAATCCATCTTTCGCTGACTCGGAAAATCGTGACGTCATCGTATACTTTTCCAGAGTGTCTTCAATTTGTTCAAGAAACATCGAGTCACGGTCTGACCACATATGTCACAGGAAACCGACTCTTAAAGTAATAGGGATAGAGGTGGTTAGAGTGAAATATTTGTGGTTGTGACACACGGCCGTATATTATATGGAGCAAAGCCTTTTCGAATAATTATGATTTCCATACTTAATTAGGCTCAAGAATTTTATTTATGAAATTTAGTTTTGCAGATAGGGTTATTTAAGAATCCAAAAGAAAAATCGGATTGTTTGTCACCAGACAATTGCTATTCAGACCACTTTCATAATGCAAAAATACTAAATTTTAAATATTTTTAATTTATATAATGCAGCTCAACAAACATTTATATTTGCAGTTAAAGTCGCAACTCTTAATTTTTTGTTATATCACATTTCATATCAATACGAGATAGTATTTCTTTTGAAAACGTTTCTCGTAACAGTCTTAGTAAGACCTGAATGAATAAGTTTTTACAGCAAACCTAATAAATTTTGCTTGACAAAATCCTCTCCCGTACATTCCAAGTAAAGGGTGTGCTGTGGCATAAATGATCGCGGAGTTAGGTTGACGAAGACAAATGACGACCGATGTCGAACTTACACAAAGATAACGTAGGCTCCTTAAATTAGCAACGTTCTACAGTTTATTTTTCACTGTCCGACTGTTCTACCTTAAATTATATAAACTTGACTTAAATTTATGTAATGTAATGTACAAGAATTATGTAAACTTAATATTGTACAGGCTAGTCTTTTTTTATGCTCCAGTCTCCTCACTATAAAATGTTTCCACTAAGTTTTAAGTTTGTATATTTTGTCGTAACCCAAGTGTTTAGTAGTAGGATAAAAAAATCAGTATAAAAAACATTTATTTTGTCATTATATGAATGACGCGAGTGGTTATAGTGTTTACTGGTAGGGGCCATTGTACTATGTAATTGTAAAATGTGAAATTATTATTGGTAGCTCATACCTGTAGTAAACCTAAACGGATTGGAAATCATGGAGATATACTTTACCTCAAGGCTTGTACAAACATCTTCAAGTCTATTTGACTTGCTTGATGCCTCCCCGGCCTTAAGATTTGGTACAAGTTATAAGCAACTCCAATTAGTACTAGCACCCATAAGGGATTAGTTAATATACATATTTAAACATTCATTTTGAAATAAAGAAGCTTTTCGGAATTTCATAATAAAATACTGTTAAGTCATCTTTTATATATGTATTCTTTTATGTATTTATTTATTAAGATTACACCACATACAGTCAATTGACATACAAATATAAACAAGAAAACAAAAAGCATCAGTACAGTCAACCAACCAAAACTGTGATATGTAAACAATTATCTGGCGTATGTTTGCTATACCTATCTCATCAATGTATTTATGCTTTCGTCACAGCTTTTTTTTAATCTCAGACAATGCAATGTATATTATCACAATTTAAATGTCCTATAGTCTGAGAAATAATGAAAGTAGGATGTTACTTTGAAGTTCTTTTCCAAAAGTTGAAACTGATTTATTTATAAGTTTCAAAACAATCCACGTTGCTTGTCCAATTTTTATTCTACAAGATATATACACTGTTAATTATCATATAATACAAATTAATTAACACACATATCAATAATTATTAGACAGTAATTTCGTGTGATAAAAAGGTGGGTAAGGTGGGGTAAGCTTACAACTTGTACTCTGTCTGGATTAACTTAATGTATTTATATGCGGTCAAAGCTAATTTTAAGTTGTGGTCCCTCCGTAGGACTTAAAGAGATATATTTCGATAATTTATATTCAAAAAGGGTTTTCTTGGGTCACCTTCTATTTTATATATAACATATAACAATATTCAGATTCTTTTTTCATGTTAAATAAAATACTATAATATACGTTATATTGAATAACTAAAAAAAGCGTCCCCAAAAAATCGCTTATATTAATTATATTAATTAAATAATAATTAAAACTCAAAAAACATAAATTCTCCAACGTTTATAGATCAAAATCTATTATTGGTTCTAGTCAAATACAGACAAAAATTTTTTTTTTAATATGACTTTTAGTATGACTTTCAAATAAATAATCTTATTTAAATATTAAATTTTTTAATACATCTCATACACGTTCAACACAAAGCCAACTGACCCAATATTATTTAAATGAGCAAATAGTTCACAATATCCGAAAATGTTCTAATTATAAATCTTCCCCCGCACACGTTAAGATTCAACTAATATATTTGAATGTTAAATTTTCCCCCCTTACACCTAGCTGCCCCCCAGTGACCGGAGTCAAGGGGGGCTCATCCCGGCTTCCAATACATTTCATATTCCGTTGACAGAGGCACAATAATAACGCGGTTCTCTTCGTGTAAAAGCAAGACATAGTTGATGTACAATGATCTACTATTTCTGGAATCGAAAAATTATATGTAACATGCCATACTAGTGCATGGAAAATATGCACGCATGAATATGTACATTTGTAATAAACTCTATTTTAATTATTGTTTACTAAAATTAACAGCTTAAAGCTTAGAGTATGTTAAAATCAATACATATTCTTATTACTCTAACAATGAATTTACTCTAAATAAAAGTACCCGTTAAAAGTTATTAAATAAATTAATAGTTAAATTATAATGGAACGAAGCAACAAATTATACTCAGTTTAAGTTTAGCATTTATAATTAAGGGGTGAATGTATAATTATTTAACTAGATTTTAAAAATTGCAAAATTACGCTGCACTCTCCGAGAAAGCTCCTTCACAGTATAGAAGTGGTGTATATAAAAATCCGTTATTCTGAACATTTTATGGTTTAATAAAATTAATGTTTTCTTTTGGTAATAATGATAAAAATGTTATTAATTTAAAAAATAACTTAAAATACTATATTAAAATACAATTACTCATCTCAAACCAGTTCGAGTGGTAAAAGTTTACACATAAAAGCATCGTTTAATTTCTTATATTTGCTGTTGGATCAGATTGACTCTATCAGTTAATTTCTTAAGGAAGGAGGGGATTCACTTAAAACAATTGTGCAATATGTTTTTAAAAACATTTCTTCAGTTATTTAAGTAATTTTCTGCCTACAGAACGCCTTGACCACCACTTGAAGAAAATTAAAACTACATTAAATATGTTATTAATTATTTCTTTTCCTTCTAGTATTTTACATCTTCACTTGACCAATAGTTGGAAATAGTTGAATTTGAAGACGTTTGGAATTTACGAGTGGTTTCGACCCTATGGGTGCCGGACGATAGAATATTCTAACTTGTACACCGATTGCTTGCCAACGAATATTTGACGTGTCTTGTTAGGTATTTATTATTAATAATATAGTAAATTTATGCCCAATTTACATAATTCTACAATACGATGGAGAATTAGTACGATATCGCCTCCGAATCGCGATAACGATGTCCACTGATATACAATTTGTCGAAATCAACTTTAGGCCAGTCAGAGTCCTAACTGGTTGAGGATCAGCATCAGGAGGACACACACACTCCACCAAAAGAAGAATCAAATAATGTTTCTAAAGGACATGAAATTGGCAATTGCGCATGTCCAAAATACAAATTAGTTATGTAATATCTCTGTTTGCACATCAACAATGGTACTCAAATTATAAACTCAACGTTATTAGAATTCATAAGTCCATAGTACAAAATCCTATTAAACTAATCTACAAACAATCGAACACTGTCCTTAGAGGTGACATCCTGAGAATGCTCCGGTGTCGGGGTGAAACGTACCTACGTCGAATGGTTGTGGGTTTTTTCCCGGAGGAAAACCCTAATAGCCAACAAAACCAATATTGCAATAGCCTGCATCCTAATGCCATATGCAATGTGATTTTAGTAATATTGACTTCCGGAAGGTTCCGCCTGATTATATTAATTATAAATGTATACGTATTGATATTTTATAGGAAAACATTATAAACACATCATAAGAACAAACATATAAGAAAATTCACAAGGTATAGATGCAAAGTGAGATCGGGATATTAAAAGCAAACATTTACAGGAAACGAATTAAAAACGATCATTAGAAAAGGCAGGCAAGTTAAATAATGTTCATATTATAATAATGAATCTATAGGATAGACAATAAAATTATTTGCCCACAAGTTTTACATTTAATAAATCATATTAATATTCCATGAATGGCGAATTCAAGTTTGCTCTCGGGATGTTCGCCAAATTCGATTGATGGTCCATTGTCTGCCGGACGTCCGGCCAACTCCTTAGTATGTGATAAATTTGCATATCTTATAATTTTGTACTTCTCGCTTCTCGATTAGTTAGTACGTTCATTACAAACTATTGAATATCAAAATTACGTAATATCTCACAATAGTGACAGAACTGTTATAATAATGCATTTATTTATATCTTAAAAAACAAGTGTATAAATAAAATGCGGCATTAACGCATTGTATTCTTCCGGCCATACAATAATTTAGCAATCATTACTTATGCAGTTAAAAACAATTTGAAATCGTATCTATAAAAAAGTTATAACAATTTATAAAATAAGTTTGATTAATTTAAAACGAAATTAGGACTTTAATCATTTATCCCTAATGTTAGCACTATAGTAAGCTATAAAGAAATTACGGTGGGGCTAACCGACCGTGTGAAAAAATAAAACTGTGTCCTGATACTATTAAAAAAAAATTCATTTGTTTCCTGTTTCAGAGGCTCTTTGGATCGCGGAGGAGTGAATCGAACGCAAACCAAAAATATAAACAAGTTAACCACAGACAATATTAATATTCATACCTATGAGTAAAAATTAAGCAAATCTGAATTGCTGTCCTGGAATATGCACAAATAGATTTATTAATACCGAGGGGGATTAGGGGGACGCCTCAGGGAGGGGGGAAAGTTGGCAAATGTAAGCCTTGCGTCGGACAGCACCGGTCATAACTAAGATGTCTTGACCGTCCGTAATTCTTGGCCCGGTATATGGGCTGTTCTGTTTTGGAGGTTGAGTCTAAAAGGTGTAATTAAAATGTAAAGGCGAAAGCTGATTCTGGATTGATTGATAACGTCTAAAATTCTTATTAGTTATATGTATTTTAATGAATACATTAAAATACATTACTTAAATCTAATTATTACTTTATGTTAAACCTAGTTATTGTAGCAATTATATTATTACAATTAATTAAAAAATAACTATCTCGGTCAACTATTTAACACATTTAAGCGAACCATAAATAAACCTCGACAGATTTAATCTTAAATTACAACTACATCTGCCGTACTGTATAATTCCCGTTTGAATCGGTTAAAAAAATCTCACCTAAAACGTCAATATTTAAACACGCTGTATAACACCACCAAAGAGAGAGACTAGCTAAGAATCCTCTGTGTGTGCTAGATATTAAATTCCATCTGAAACGTACCCGACTTGTTAGGAGCACGATCTAATTACTTGAAACATTTATGCAAATTCTCTATAAGCTATTGCACATATCTTCGCTGGACTATATATAGTTATATTGTTTATATTATAGTATAGTTTATATAATATAAACAATACTACTTAGTAATCATATAACGCATTATTGTTTATATATTACTTAGGGACCTTAAAGTATCGTATCGTCATTGGAAAGGTCGGCAACGCACATGCAAGGCCTCGGCATTAGTTAGTGTCCATGAGCGGCGGTTTTATTTAACAAAAGGGTAGCCTGTTGCTCGATTGCAATATTTTATTTAAAAAATGTACCACAGAAGATATAGAAATAGTATATTTTCTATTATATCGTTTTACATACTTTAAGATACATACACATACAATATACATAGTAAATATACTATAATAATATAATAATATAACCCTCCTCGATAAATGGAATCAGCACACAAATGGTTTAGTTCGAAACAGAAATTCCTACGACTATCTTATTCAGTATACAATTTTAAATATATAGATTGGTATACATAAATAGATATAAAAGTTTTCTATAACAGTCGGAATGCGCTTTAGATGAAATACCTCGACGGGCAGCTGTCCATAGTGACGAATATCAGAAGGTTCTTTAAAACACTCAAGTGCTTCAACGAGTGAAATTGAACGCATGACCTGAGATTGAGAATCGCACAACCCAACTGCTCTAATATATAAACATTATTTTACGCAAAGTCGTGGGACGCGTCGGCAAAATGAGTTAATGATTAAAATGCAGATTTGCTTCCATTGTTCAAGTAAATCGCTTTACATACATCTATCACTTGGCTGAGAATCTCAGCTCCGACGTAATATAAATAGGTGGAGTTTATCGAGGATTCCCATTAAACTTTATAAAAGAACTAAACAGTGTGCCATATAGTGGAAGAATAAATTGCATCAGCTTCTAGGGTTGGTAACATACATGAATATGTTATATTAAAAATATTTTGATACAATAAAACAAGTGAATTCATCGATTTAAAATTCGAATAAAAGATGTTATCAAAACAAACTGTTCTAACAAAAATTTCGTCTTAAAACTTGCTGTACGGAGAAGCCTGACCATAAAAGTAAAATAAAATAGCTTCAATAGAAATGAAATTATACATTTTTTGTATGGAAAACAGAGTGCTCCGTGGGCGTGTTTGTAGACGAAAGCGGTTGACTAAAATAAACTGAACGTGAACTCAGGTTTTATTTTATAAGGGCCCATCTGACTTCTTTACTAAATGAACGTACACAAATTGTTGTGCTGATTGGACTGTTTTAAGACGATTGGTGGAACTTTTTTTTAATAATCAGATCACATCTAAAGTATAAATACTTTGTGTTATGAGTATTAATATAAATGATATTCTATATTATAGATTATAAAAAAAGATTATCTAATATATAAAATTCTTCGAAATTGAACTCCTCCGAAAGTACAAACTGACCTGACAGCATTTGTATGATGTATCGGACCACAGTAAAGTGTTGAACTATATCAATGTTATTTGAAAATCCTATGCCAACCCTGGATATAGCTGAAGCGAGGTGTATAATTTATTTATTGTTGTTCAAATTCACGCAAAATCGTGGTGTTCCAAGTCGTTACTGAGGCCTTAACGGGTTTCATAGCAGTTGGTGTTTACTTCTTATGATAAGTGTTTTAATATCATTTTATACTGTATTAAGAAGCGCCATGGTTCATATATAATCCGAAAGCGCCGGTTTACGTTCACTGTGATTTATGAAAGTGATGTCGCAGAAATGCCTCCTTTAAAATAAATTGAATAGAAAAAACGTCTCTTTGTATTCAAGTGTTTTTTTTAAGATTTTACAATATCAATAGAAAGTTTTAAGACAGTAAAAGTATTGAGGCAATAAACTAATTATTTTTATACGTTCGATTTCCCTGAAACAAAAATCTCAAACAAAATATTCACAAAACTTTTTTTAACTGCCGCTTGGGATAGTAGAAATGAAAAAAAAAAAGATTTCAGCGAGCGTACAAATATACCTACTTCTATTATTTAAATACTATTTCGATCTCATTGCGTTTTCCCCACAAAATAATACTGACTGTGCGTGTGGTGAGAACTGTCATACTTTTTTTGGGTTTTTAATATACATGTCCTATAAATTTCATAATTCGTGAAAATTATACAATGTATTAATGTGTTGATACGGTTGATGAAACCGAACTGAATAAATGACTATTAAAAGTTTTATTTTATAGTATACTTATACATTTTATTTAAGTTACTTTTAATTATCAAAGATGAGTTGAGATGTCAACTATATTAGCCTTTATTTTTCTAGAGTCATTAGAAGAGTCTTAAGTCATAATTAATAGAATCAGGCGTTACTTTGCGGATATCCATAGTACAAAACCCTAATAGTCCAATGTACAAGCAATACTTCGTGAAAAAATTTCTAATAAATATTTTTTTTGTTACAAATTAAATTGTTTTTTAGAGTCTTAAGACATTATAGTCAAACAAAATCGATTGAATTAATTTTAGATGCTTTTACAACAAACAAACAGTAAAACATTGTTTTATTTCTATTGAGCCATATAAAATGTTACATTTAAACCTAAAGCATTCAAACTCATACAATCACGTTCATTCGTGAAAATGGATGCGCATGAGCAACTAAATCACGGTCATTGTATCAAGATTGACCGGTCAATGGTCTAATGTGTCGTGGGTCTATTGCAATACTTTATTAATCTGTGGCATAAATATATATAAAGAGAACCTCTTTATTTAAACTTTTTATACATAGACACATAGTTATCTCTATTTTATTATTTGATGTAAATAGTGTATTATTTATTATTATTAATTAAATATTTAATTACTAACGCTCATAATAACTACTGATATATTAGATATTTAATTATTTATTTTACTAATTTTGCACATATAATGTTTAATTTTTTTTGTAAAAAACTTTGCCTTCTAATTTTTTACAAGCGACGCACTTTCAAGCCTCTTGGTGTGGGTGCCATAAAAAAAACCTTTGTATACTTTATTTGAAACAATTTATTTATATAGTTTACACAGAATACGCTCAAAATTCCTGTTATTAACAAATATATCTGGTCCTGAGAAGCGAAAATAGAAGATACAAACGGTATCAGCACATCAAACAAGAGCATGTAATCACGTAACCTTTGCTCCAACCTGAGATCACCTCACATCAGTTGAGAATGTAAACAACTGACTATCTTGTGCGGCGCCATCTATAATTTACAAACAATACTCCAAACGAGACCGATCTAAGTTGACCCTTCGTCAATATTTCCATGAAATATGTTTGTTCTTTATTATGTATCAGTAAGATTAAATCAAACATGTAAACAATTATTCATTGACTTGATTTTAATGAGATTTAACAAATCATAGAAACATAATTCAATAATTACTTAAGGACAGGACGCTTAATTCTGATATTGTCTTCAAAAACCGAAAGAAGTCTATTCGATGTGTGGATTTTTCATTAAAATCTGGTGCAGAGCTAAAGCACCACGTACTATTCTAAGCAGCCCCGATCCAAGGCAACATACCTGTACTTTTATATCATTTCCATCGTAACCGTAATTTGTATCGAACATAAATTACCCACAGATCAACAGAAAATGGTTTGATGCACCACGTCCAATCGATATCGATCTGAACCCAGGATATTGCATATTTATCAACCTTTGACACTACAAGACTAACTTCTTCATAGATGATCCAAAACAAACATATTTATCGAGCAAAATGTAACGGGATGGTTCCTTCAGGCGATATTCGAACCTGAGATTATTCTCGGTGCCTTGTGCTTTGATATTATAGAAAAGTGTCATTTGTATGTAGTTTATGGTTGTTAGCATTATACAGGTAATTTATTTTGCTATATTTGATCGCATCCAAGGGACTGATGGACGGATAATACTAATAAGAATGCTGCTTTGTCTGAAACGCTCATGTAAGAAAAAATTAACCCGGCTTCATAGTTTATAATCAAATTTAACTATCAAACTACTATGTCCCTTTCTAACACAATTTGAGAGGTAGAGATGAAAGACCTAGCTGATCTATTTCTGCTATCGTTGCCGTTGGTTGGATGTTTGAATATTATAATAACCAAGTAGGTTTTAATCAAAAGCTCTTCAATTCAAAGATTTCTTCATAAGCATGGAACACGCATTGACCAGCTTAAGCAATACTGCTTGATATTCTCGCGTGACACGATCGTCAGAGGAATTGGCTATAATCGCTCAAATTACAGAATTAAACCTCTAACTGATAGAAAACTAAACTATGAAAAGCTATAACCTGTAAGGTGAGTTCCAACTGAAAGCCTAAAATATGTAGATGTTCTAACATTAGATAAAAGATATATTTTTTTATGATACAGGGACAAACCAGCAGGCGGGTCACTTAGACTAGAGCTTACCGCCGTCCGTGGATACCTGCAATGCCAGGAGGCTTACTACTTACTTACAGGAGGCGCGTTGCCGGCCTTTTAGGGATAAAAAAATTGCCATTTGTCGCTAATAAATATTTCGAATAGCGTTTTTTTATTATTAATTATTTATTCGCGAATTAGTCAATCTATGCTACTATTTAAGGCTGGCAACGCATCCATTTATAAAATAGTGGCCGTGGACTGCGGCGGTTATCGTTACGGTTGACCCGCTCGATAAAAAAAAGATTTGCTTCTATAACGAATATATTTTTGAAGAACATATAAACCTTAATCTAATTATTAACTTAACTCAATTATTTATCGTGGTCGCATTCAAAGATAGCCCTCAATCTGACTCTGTCCTAACTACTTTACATCACAACGATGGGAAAGAATCGTTCGATTGATTGGGTCATAGTAATGAAACAGGGAATTTCACATAGTATCTAAATAATCATTGCAAATGAAATGAAATGCGATATAATTAAAATGAGGGTATTCAAATTACACATTATTTGTATTAACTGAAATTACGGATCGTTGTATAGTTAGTATAATGGGAATATACACAATGGTTTCAATCGATTAAATAATCAAAATTTGTAATGCTTTTACAACATTAATTATAATACAACAATATTTGTGTAATTACGTAATTTTTTAATGTCAGTCGACTATCGTGTATTAAGTTCATCATTTGTTAAAATTTATTCGTTTATTATATAATATTCTTTTAAACACTGTATGATGGCTAATATTCACGTGTTCACCTATCAAATCGATAAACAATATATAATTGAGATGTCTACGCGGCGGTTCCTACTCAAAGACAGATGTCGCTACTAAAAACGTAGAGTAATTGTAATTAAGGGAGTCTAGGAACTAACCCCTACAACTATTAAGAAGAGACACATGTATTTTGTTATTGGTTAGGTTATAAATTGATAACCATAGCTATAAGATAAATTGTTATCGATTTATTGTATTTTATTACCCAGTTCGATTGACGATGTGTAAACCTTAGCTCAGGACTTATCAACCGAGTTTACTACGAACCTACACTATATTCGTATATTCATTTATTATTAAGTAAAATGTATTATACAATACAAATATTTTCTTAAAGGTAAACAAACTTGTACAAGCTTAAAAGTAAATCACTAGTAATTATTAAGTACTTAGATAAGAGGCCAGAGGAGGTCGCAAGGGGAGGTGCATTTTTACAAATTGATACAAATTATTTGAGCGAGCACCCGCTTTGTTCCAACGATGCTTGTTACAATTCTGGAACGGCATTTTATTATTTCCATATAACGGATGTACACTTAATACTAAAAACGCAAGGAAAACGTAACGTTTGTCATACGATTATTCGTTGCTATATAATCTAAGGACAATATTAGCGTTCTATGAGAAACATTGTGATCATATCGACAGGCGCAGGACTACTGTATAAGGAATTTTGAAGATAACTCAATGAATAACTAGGTCTTTATAATATATTATAGATATTGTCATCTGTATAATAAAAGTATTAATAAAAATGACTCCGTAGACATTTTCGGAGACTTCATGAAAGCCTACCGCCGCAGCTTTAGCAGTATAATCTACTCATGCTTGATTATTATTATCAAGTTTTGTTCCTGCCTTGTTTCTTGTGTGGTTGTTCCTCTGTCTCGTAGGTTGAGCGGCTTCGTTTGGCTAAACTAAACTAATAAGTTCTCATGTAATTGTTGCATATGTAACACTGTAGTCTTACTATAGTTTCTTTAGAACATGTAATGTTTAAGAACGTAATTGTAAGATTTGTAACATAATTACGATAATTAATTATTTCGATGGTGCTTAGCTATCAATATCTGTGTTGATGATTATGCAACATGCATTTTTAAGTAATCATGGCGTGGATGTCATTAAATGGAAATCACACGTTAAGTACGACAATAAAATTTTGAGTATAGGGATGTTGGTCGCTATAGCCCTCTATCAAGTAATTTAAAATCTGTATTAGAGTAAAAATAATATAAAATATATCGTATACTTCTCGGTTATTTTCGTAAACCAGCAACGGTTATCGTGATCCTTTATGTTTGGTGCACACAACTCTTTTAAATGCTTATCATCAGATCACTAATGTTGATCTGTTCTACATAAGATAAGATAAGATTCTTTGATATGGTTTTCGCATTTATAATCCTTGAATTGTTATTTGGGTATCGTAAACTGCTGGCGTTCCATGTTTAAATAAATAAATAAATATAAATAGTGGCACTATTAATGTGTTGCTTTTCGTATGCGATATAATATTTCACTGTAAGCGTTACCCAGCATCTCATTCTTTAGACGGAGTCCGAAACATCTTATTCGCGCCCTCATAAAAGTAACTGCTTTGGCTCGTTTTTATTTCCACCTCTGTACCTGTACGGCCACAGTATTTTAATAAACCGACACCTGTTTCGATTCACTTTGAACTCTATATAAATGTAGTAAGGTTCAATTTTAGAGAAACTTGTTATCAAATCATATCTTGCCACTTCTATCTAGGACAAAGATACTAAAGGACAGAAGGAATTCCAATTACTTTATTATGTGAACAATTGCACAGATTCATATATTTTATTGAATAAATTATCATTTACTTTTTTATTTCTGTTATTACTCTGTATTGATAATAGTATGCGATAATTGACTGAGTTTTATGTTATCTTATACACACTAGCTATCATTTGCAATAATTGAGAGGCTCGAACACATATCTTCATGATATAAAATAATAATTTACCGATTCTTTTGTTATTCTTTTTAAAACGATGCTGAAAAAACTGCTTTTTTAAAGACAATAATAAATACCCATACATCAAACTTTCATAATTTAAGTAACACTGGTCGTGAAATCTGTTATATATATAAATAAAAATCTACTATAAACTTTAAAAGCCGATTAATTAAGGTTATATTTCCTGTGTTGTTAAAAGTGCTTTATAACAAAAAAAGTTCATAATTGCCAACGTGATACAAATTTTCTGAAATATAATAATTAAGGCAGGAGTTCACCTAGGAGCAAGTCTTACGCAGACTAAATACGAAAAGGGTTTTGAATAAAATAATTTTCCACCACATAACACCTCATTTCGTACTTCATTTAAACGCCAAAATAACTTCATAAATTCAAAACGTTTAAACTACACATTCAACTATTTAATACGCCCGCTAATTTCAACAATTACAAATAATTAAAATAATTGCGAACGAATTACCAGTGGTGAAAAAGTCAAGTCAGTGCCGCAATTCTGAACCGTTAGGGAAATGGGATGATTACTTCATCAAAACACACTTTAAACGTGTTACGTAAATCCAGCCACCCTGAAGGGGTGGAGGGTGGCAAGACGATATGGGCGAACGTGAGCGCCGTCAAGAAAACCTTGATTGCTTTTTTAATTAGTTTTTTTTTCATTCCCCCCGTTCGCGTCTTGGAGAAATATGTATTGGGGTTGCGACTATGTACGCCATCGATTATTTATCGCTTTATAAAATCTTAGATATATTAGACATACGAAGGTTTTATATCCACTGTTATACTAGTGGTAATGAGGTTAAGTTCACTCGTATCTTGTTGTATAAAAGATGGCCCTTGGCCCTCCGAATTGTGTATAGAGATGATATATATAATATTCATAATATTCCTTAGTCATAATTAGGTTCATCACCCTGTTAGACCTGAAAGATTGGTGACGAAAATATAATTAATATGAGTTTATTATCTATAAATATAGATTACGATAAATTTATTTTTAAACTTTATACACTTGATAATAAAAATGTCGTATTTTATGTAGGGAGTTCAAAATTCTTTTTTCCCTTAAGGGAACCCGACTACACATGAGTATTCTACTGGTATTTTCATTGTATATATGCTACCACTATTTATATAAATGTTTTCTTTAAACCATAAACCCAGTTGTACTTCTAACATATAAATAAAATAATATTACAACTATTATTAATCTACTGATGCTTTTCACTTATTACTTTATTTAGATATATTATTTCATTCTTGTAATTTAGCGTTACTCTAATGTATGTCAGAAACTCTATAAACATTGACACAGACGCGATAGGAAATGATTTTAAAATTATTCCCCCATTGAAGAGCTTAGCGTACCACTTAACTGGTCGGAGTGTCCATTAGACTTCATAACATCGTGCTAATGAGGTAAGGAAAATCAGATCTACTATGGAATGGAATTTTATGTGCGGTTAGAAGTTGAGACGGGTTTTGGGCTTACCTAGTGCGGTGAAGATTTTATATTTATTTTATTTAAAAAGGTCATCCATACATACGTTAAACTAATATAAACTACTTACAAATTATAACGAATAATCTTTGTTTTGCCCATAATATTACTCTGTTGGCACCTAGGAATATATAGCTAGCACTTCGGATCCCAAAACCCATACTTATATATTATATAGTTTCATTACATATATCTAGATCACAGCCACCAGTTATAAACGAATATGGGAAAGGTTCGTCAATAATATTTGTCTAAACCTGAAATTACTTTTATCATACATTTTATTCTTTATTATTATTCATTAGTTTTTAAAATATAAGCGTCATACCATATCAACCGAACGTTTGATCAGACTAAAATGAAAAACGAAATGACAATTATATTAAAGTAATTTCAATAATAATATTATCGTGCTGAAGAGTTTGAACGCGCTAATCTGTAGTAGTGCTATTTGTCGATTTATTTAGTAAGTCTCTTTTCATTCTCATTCCCATTCATTCATTTGCTTATTACTGCTATTAGAGGCGCATTAATAAATATTATTATAAAATCAGTGAAAATTGTCATTGTTAATAAGGCTAATAAAATCGCTGAGTACAGTAATGTTAAAGTTAAAATCAAATTTCGTTTATTAGTATTAATACTATAATATATTATACAACAAATTTGTCACGCCACTAAAAATGTTAGTTACATTATTATAAACCACTGTAGTTTTATTTAAATGTCACTTTTTATATACATAATTCAAAAATAATATTTAACTACGTCGTTTCAAAAAATCTTTATAATTTTTTAACCAAGTAACAAAAATGTTTACGTTAAGCTTAATATTCAATGCAATATTCAATTTCGCGATTGCCAAAACAAAATCTAGAATTTTCAAGTATGATGTCGTCTATGTAGACTTTTGTTTCGACAAATTAGGCTATTTTAACCAAGCCCTTGGGTTTTTCTAATACATATATACATCGTATGACGGGGCTCCATTAGTGTCCATACAAAACAGGGGTAATCAGAGAAAACATTAAAAGAGCTCGTTAAGATCTTTGCTAATTACATAAATACACACACAAACACTCACGCACACTAAATCACCGTCTTGAAGCGTCCCTACTAATTTATACGTTCTTTCGCTTTCATTATAATTATTATTCTTAGCAATTTATTTTCGCACACGAGGGGGGCAGTTACCCCCCGGGGGGTGTGGGGGTAACTTCTTACAAATTCCCGTTTTTCGGTAGAACTTAACGCACCCTTTCTTGGCCCTTTGTTTTTCATTACATTAACTTTTGAGACGAGAAATAATGTTTTGTCCGCGGGTCTAATTTACGCTGGTAATGAATTATTTGTTTACCGCTTACTTTATTGCTTATATGTAGAACATATTTGTGTATTTTGTCAGCTTACGATCGCAAGATGTGTATCAAATTTGGAAAATGCGACCCAAATCGAAGTGTACCAATAAAATTTGTAACTTATTACTTGATTAATTTCATGCAAAAGAAGCATTAGCATTTATGTGTTTTTTGATTGTTTTTCAAAATATGTACACTTCACTAACTTAGAACAATTGTTATATAATTATATATCTAATTAATGTCCAATTTCTCTGTTTAGTATCTCTTTTAATGTAATTATTAATTAGCTAATAAGCGTATTTGAATTACAGTTAACCACAAAATGAAATTACTCGGTCAGCGATGTATAAATTATTTAATTGCAAAAAAACTGAAACTCTAGCATCTCAACTATTCCGTCGAATTCTCTAGAAACTTGTACAATTTACGGCGCATCCAACGTTCACATGCAAAGTTTCACAAAACAAAAGCGATTACGACAGACTTCGACTACTCGAAAACAAAACGCAATTTTCTCTTAAGAAAATGAGGGAACTCTTTCTCCCCATTGAAAAATCATCAACACCCACCGCGTATGTACCCAAGCCCCCCGGGGGGGGCAAGACGCCGACTTGCGTACGCTTTAATTAAAAATAAAACATAAGAACGATGTAACTGGATGAGCTGAGGAGCGAAGGAAAAATGAAAGAGAAAGCCGGCCACCCCCTCCCAGAAGGATGGGGAGACGGGGGTAAACCGCGTAAAGTCAGTCGCGAAGGAGCCGCCGGGGGAAGCACACCCCCGCTACAACAGAATGACATCACTTTTCTTGTCGCTAATGAAGAGAACGTCTTAGCCTTTCATTTTATAGCATGCACGAGTTTTATATAAAAAAACGATGAGCGGTTTTATTCAGATGCGAACATTTAATCAATTTTGTTTGATTAAACATGTTATTAATATTCATTTCATATTGCAATTTGTGTCAATATCGATTTAATTGTATCAATTATTCTTAAAAATAACGCAGTTATTCATAATAGTCTTGTGTTTAGCACGTTAATGTTACGGTTCATATTTCAGTTCAAATCAATTAATATCATTCGCGTTCAGACGTCGAAATACATTTCAACGTAAATCAATCACGGGGAATTCGAAAGTCTAGACATTTTAATTTTCCTATCGTCGATATCAGACTTTTCATTAGACACATGTGGCCTTTGATGTGATCGTTAGAACACGGAAGCTAAGAGTATTATTGTCAATATTCTTTTGAGTCTCTTTGAAATGCATTTCTTACTGGTTGTGATTTAAAAGTATATTTTGAATGGACTCATCGGAGCTTGTATATGAATTTTCAGGAGCACAGATATTAAATAATGTATTGTGTAATGTAAATGCTGAGCTAATAATAAATGTAAAAAAATGTATTATCTGATAGAAAAGTTTTATATGAATGTGTAGTTTCGTTAATTATATTAAAAATATCTAATCCTATGTAGTTATAAAAATATTGTCGATAGTACATTCTAATTAATAAAAAATATTGAAGAGCGAAGTGTACTGTGATTGAAGTAATTATAATTTTCACACACTTACATGTAGGTATAAAATTGAGATTATCCACATTTAATTTATAATAATATAAAAAATTGTGTATTTTAAAAACAAACTTGAGACTAGTTAATGATCTCATACATTATAAGGCCACGTATAAAATAACAACTATCCTTCACAAAAAATTTCATTTACAGTCATTTTCATATAATATTCGTAAAGGTCTTCCTCCAACTCCATTTGATGAAAAAGGAAACAATTTAAAAACCAGATGTATCGCAAACCGAGTTACACACACTTATTCAAAACATGCCGCTTCAGGCATTCATTCAATTTTCTAACCCATTTGCGTCTCAGACATGGTAAAAAAGCAAATAAATTATTCGTCGACAATCCGACTGTAGATTTCCACAGTATAATACCATAAGCGTGTGTTCGTTTTACCCCATTTTCCTCGTTGAATTGATTAGGTACCGGAGTTCATATCAAGTTATGAATGGAGCGATGTTTTGCAGCTTTTTCTGCGCTCAGTTTTTTTCCAATATTTCGTATTCAGTTTGTGATTTGCTTATTTCGTCGGAATGTTTGTAACATGCAAATTAAATTATTATTTAAAACTTTTAACATTTCTAAGATTATGAAGGCTGGTTATATAAAACTCAATTGAAGTGATATTCATCTATATAAATATTCGCTGTTCATAATAGTTCAACGATTTGTCGAACAATTATGTCTAAAGGTTTGTGGCATCGGGGTAACTTATACTTATATAAAAAGACCAGACCACAGCCAATTATGGTCATCCGTATGCACCCGAGGGAGGTCTGGACACCGTCAACTTGCTCGTCATTATATAAATATATTTTAATTGCAGCAAGTTTATATTTAAAAGCAAAATGTTTACGCCAAGATATATTTAAAATGTTTAATATTATTCATCAGTCTTACCCTTGAGGGAGTCGTATTAAGTTTAGGCCTGCTTAATGATCCAATTCCTGTCATGTTCAGGAAAGGGTTTGCCCCCTAAAAAACTTGAAACAAACGCCGCAAAAACCGAAGACGCTTTACCCACTCCTCCCCTCGCAGAAGGAGGCTGGAGTAATTAGGAAAGAAATAAGATAAGTCCACGCCAGCATAAAATGAATAATAGTTATTTAAAATAACAATTATTTATATAAAGAGAAACTCTTTATTTTAAACATTTTTTTTTTTATTTAAGACAGTGACAATAATATTCGTTTTTAATTTTTCTGTAAAAAATGTACTTAATTTTAATGAGAACACGACAATAAGTTGTATTTAAAAATTTAATAAAGACTGCAACTTTCTGTAACTAAACAAAAATTATAGAGATACATATATCTAGATAAAATATGAAATACTCTTGTTGATATAAAAATTGAAATATAATTTATACTATGATTGAATTATTTTATATACGTTAAATTTTATTCCGGTGGTAGAAAATTATTACCACTTTCAAATTGGTTTCAAAGAAATCTTCACAATATGTAATATGACAATTACATTTTTAAGAGTTTAATCTATTATGACAGCTGTAACGAATCAACATAGAAAATATCACTAATGATTTTCATTTGCATTAAGGAAGTTCTAAATAAACTTTGTTTATAATAATGATTCATAATATTCATCTATATTATAGACAAACCTTTCCTATTCCTATTCTTTTACCTACAGGTTGTTTAGTATGGACTTATGTACTTTATAAATACACTTACTATACAATAAATACTTGTTTTATTTTAATATTCGTTATATTCTTTTTAATGTTGAAATTCCTTCTTTAAATTCCTTCTGTTTTTAAGATAAGATTCTTTGATATCTACTAATCTACTATCTGCTAATAAGTATCTGTGTATGTTGTGTAAACTGCTGTTCCATATTTAAAATAAACACTGTGAAAGATATTGTATATTATCCCTAATCTGATTAATCGTCTGGACTTACGTTTCTATTAAAAGCATACGAGTCATTTTTAATGGACTTATTATACGGCAATCCAAGGCAGTTTAAAGGAAATTCACTTGAGCATAAGTTGATAAATTCTGACTACTTACATACACCTTGCTCGACGGTGAGAAAATCTAATTTGCACATGAGGTGAGCGGAGATTTTTCAGTCTATTACAATAACGAAGTTACAGTTTGCGCTAAGGATTTTATTTAACATTTCTTTATAATAACGTATATTTTAAAGGTTTAGTACTCCCTCATTATGGCTTTAAATTAACTCGTAATTAAATTTGTTGTCTCGTTTTCAAATCTATGGATTTACAATGACTTTGCAAGCATAAAACATGGGAAAATTCACAAATTATTTTCAGTTGTTTTCGACAATTATAAGTTGCAAAATGGACTTCGCAATTATAAAGAATCCTTTTACTTCATTTATTAATTATAATGTCAAAAGAAATAATAAAGAAAAGAAATTTAACTGTATGACCATTATATTAAAGATACTGTCAATTAGAAAATTAAAGGCTATAAAAAGAGTATTCATCAAGTCAAGTGTTAGTAAAAAATGAACACTATTCTAAAACTTGCAGGAGTTTCAATGGAAAAAGATTTGACAAAATATGATTTAATGAATGGCATTGAAATGAAAAAGACACTTTATTTAACTTTAATAAAACAAAGAACACGTATGAATAACGTATGACAACCAATTACATTACTTCCCTTCAAAAGAGTTGCTCTTAAATTAAAATCCTTCAAATAAAAGGATTTAAAACGTTTGTAAATTTTCTGCTTTTCGCTAATGACTATTTGAAATGCTAGTTGGCATTTCGAGACGCTTTTGAATGACATGTTAAGTATGACGTTCCTGTTTTAAATACTATTAGAATTTAAGTTAAGGCTTTTTCCGTTCTTTCGTAATTGCCAACATATAAAAATTGGATTCTTTGTAGTCTATGGCATTCCATTAATGCACTGTACTTAAAGGATTTAAAAAATTCAGTTTTCAAAAATGAAACAAAGACGTAGAAACGCGCATGTGGGCGAGGTATAATTAAAGAGTTCAAATGAATATTTAAATCGTAAAGGGTGCACTCTTCATTACAATGACGTTCGGGGGTGTCCAAATCCAGTATATACAATCCAGATACAGCTTTTTGGATTTATTTTCGAACACCGAGAGCAAAGGTTAACTACTTATTATAAAATTTCACACTTCACAACCTGTAGATAAAAGGAATAAGAAAGGTTTATCTATAATATAGATGAATATTATCAATCATAGTAATCAAAGTTTAGTTAGAACTTCCTTAACGCAAACGAAAATCGCTAATTATATTTTCGGATTATATTTTGATTTGTTAATCTTTTTGTAATATATTAATCACTTAAAATTCTAATTGTCATTTACTAATGCATTGTGAAGATTGCTTTAATATATTTTGTTAGCTTTCTGACGACATAACAAATAGATTTCTTGAAAAATTTACAGTTATAGGAATTATTCTTTATTTCATTCATTTTAAAGAGTTAATGCCCTTAATTGTGAGATAACCAATAAGAAAAGCGTACGAGAATATTTTTATACCTTCACTCTGTGAATAACATTTAAATCGTTCATACTTATTTGGACTTAAGAGTCGATCGGTTTTTTATGAGTTGAAACCGTAGTACATCCACAGCTTAATAAGTCAAAGATACAAATACGTCAGGGGTCGGAATGTTTGCCAAAAATTATAATTTTAATTGCGTTCCTCTTTACTCGCCCCTTGCCTCGAAACGCACACCTCGAATATTATTTACGCTTTTACGTAAAAAATACAAAGATCAATTTTGTAAACAATTCGATAACTGACATTATAACTGTATATTTCAAATATGATTTGTCCAATTATATGTCTTTCTAAACATTAATTTAACAAAAAATAATCAATCCATAAAGCTCTATTGTTTATGCGAGTCTAAACATACAATGTGAATGTTCGTGGTTGTACAACACATAATACATATTTTAAACCTTCAAATATGTATGGCTTTTTAAAATTTTTACTAGAAATCAGGGTATATTTTATGAAGACTTCGCGTATTAATAACAAGATAGCGCTTATTCTAATTAACTTGACGAGTAACTTTTGACGTTACAAATAACACAATTATTTATTTATTAATTCATTACATTTGTTGTAGAGTAAATTTGGACATTTTTGAGCACCACCCGATCAACACAGTTACACCAGCATCACGTAAGAGATGTACTATATAGCCTACTATAATTGGGATACAAATTAAAATAATTTTTCAATTCGAGCCAGTACTTCCTGAGATAAGCTCGATGAAAATGTGTCTCCCTTTTCAACCATTAAAATAATTTAAATAAAGAATTACTGACTGACCTATCAGGTATAGGTCGGTAAGTAATTCTTATGGTCGCCAGAGCTTTTTCCACGATGTTTTTATGACAAGTGATTTTTTTGGGCATAAAAAGAATTCATGTACAACCTTGACAAGCTTTCGGTTCTACCTAAGTCATAATTAACGCCTTAAACGTACACTCTAGGCACCTGAATTTAAAAACAAATTCGCGCATTCAAATTCGTATTTAACCGTGAACGCTACACTCTATCAAGAATAAAAAACCTAGACCTGAATATAATTTGAGACCCCGAGCCCTTCCAAAAAAAAAGAAGACGCCAGTTTCCTGTGAAGTTGGAAAAATTAACGACTTCCCAGAACACACACGCGTAAGAACAAAAGAGTGGGGGGTTACCCCCTGCCGAAATCCGCGGATAGGCGACACCGCTAACAATTTCCCTTTACTCATTATCTTTAAATGTACTCGTGTGGTTTGTCTACGAATTTTCGTTTTAAATTAAAAATATAGCCACCGAAGCCGTCGCGTCGTATGAGGCCAAGAAAAGCGTCTTAATAATATATTAAGGCATACATTTTACGGCTGTCGTAAGGTTATCTATTTAAGAACTAAAATTTAGAATATGTATGTATGTAACATCACATATTAAGACATATTAATTATTATACTTTATATGTAATATAAAACCCAGACCAGAAAATATGATCACCATGTGCTGACCGTTCTGCAAATTGAGCCTGGGATTCTCTTTCATACAGTCCACCATGACCTTTTCTCCAACTGGGAGCTAGAAATATATTTTTCAATATTATAAGTTTCAAACCATTAAAAAAAAGGCTTTTAAGTCTTTATTGTAGTTATAAGCTCATAAATATATAAATCTATATTTTATTACCGATTTAAACCGAAAAGGCTTGATTCAATTTGTCATACTGAATTCCATTAACAGTTTAATAAATAATCATAGGTTTCCTTTAATAGGGCAATAAACGTGAAATCCAAATAGATGCCAGATTAAATAACCAATGAAATATTTTATTGTATTCATTAGAAATAGCTGCTACAGGTCAAAAACGTTATTATAAAGTCTTCTCTAGTGCTGCACCATTTGAGCTTTTTCCCGAAGTCAATGCTATAATTTGTTTCACATGACTTCACTTTAACAAAACTATTGAGAGAAAGAAGAGACTAAGAGAAATTCGTTTTCTTAAATACATTAAATTGAACAGATACTAAGTATAAATATCTGAAAAAGTATTTAAAAATACATCTAGAACTATACAGGCTTTATACCTGTGTCATGAACATACTTGTTCTGTATTGCAAATCCGAAATTTAATAGACGATCAAGATATGTACTATAACATACCAATGAAAAAAATTCCTTCGAGAGAAATTTCAGATTGCGCTACGATAAGATTTCTATAAAAACCTATTTTAATACTATCCCGCTCCTATTAGGGGCAGGATGAAACATCAGTGAGCGAAGTAATAAACTATACTACAACATTTCAGCCAGCTTATTGAATTACCTCCTCTGACTACGAGAAAGGAGGTCGGGGCCTCCGGGCCTTAAATATCAAAGCCGACATTCACCTAGATAAAATTTAATACATGTAGTGTGATTTTCTGCAAAGGATTTCGTATTTATACAATTTTTTATATACTTCAAGGTGAAAATTTGATAACGTTAATGAAAGAAAAAGCTCGACTTTTCCTTCTATATTTAAAATCCCAATTACATTAATCAAACAATAAACACAAGTGTTTGTTAACGTTGCCTTTATTTAAGAGCAACACATTTTACTTTTGTTGTATTAGACACAGATCTCACCTATTCAAAAGCCATAGTAACACGATGCGAGGCTTCCACAGCGTCAATACGCCCCTGTTATCTACGTATACAACCTGAGGACCGCAATCATCTCGTACAGTCTTATCCGCATTTGCTTATTACTTCGACGAGACGCCACAGAAGTAAAATAGAAGAATTTATTTTTAGAATACACTAATTGAACCGAAGAGCTTATATCTCTATTTACAATTCATTTTGGAATGGTTCTTTGCAAATCGTTAGGCGAGTGTTATGCTTGTTTAACGTGGACTCTCGGGTCATGAGTTCGAATCTCGACCAATGAATATTTATGTATCAAGTAACGGTAAAGGTAACCAAAGAAGCTGAACTCTGGTTGGTCCTTATCACCCAAAATGCGCTAAAGCTTTTCTTTCTTTCTTAAAAGTCAACCTCTTTTCTGTTTCGTCAGCAGAAGTTAGGGTTGCAGAATCAAGAAAGATTAGAGATTTAATGTATTTATACACGCAGTGTGTTGCAATTCTTCTGTACCCAGTTGGCGCAATGCCGAACAGGGGTCCTGGAATCGATCTCCGGTGTGGTCAGCGTGTGATGTCGACGAATATATTTTGTTATGGTCTATTGGTTTCTCAGTTTTGTTAGCATTCATAATACAAGCTACAAGTTGCTTACCGTGGGGCTTTAATTAATATGTTATATTAAAATTAAGTATATAGTTTCATGTTTCTATCACAATTATTCATAATGATTTATGTACTTCAGATAAATAATTAAAACTATAATTTAAGAATAGCTTTTCAGACTCATAATACGGAGTAACTTGAAAAAGTACGTAGCGAGCGAGATGAAAAATCCCACTATAAGTGGGCCTGAATAAACTTGACCAAGTACTTGAGACAACGATTCTCTTGTCTTATGAAATGCTAGGATAAGTTGTGTTCTTATTACAGTTTTGTTAAGGGTCGCTGTGAACTTGGAGCCTATACATATTACTCTTAATATTGTTATACACAAGTACGAGATAAAATAAACATTATGGTCGGTGAGATATCTCTCGCTGACCAACCAATCGGTGGTTTACTGAAAATCTCCCGCAGCAGCAGTCATCCAAATATATACAACAATATTATTTTTAACACGGAAATTTTGGGTCGTAGATTAGTTTTCTACTCGACGATTCGAACGCTTTCTTCGTTGGATGCGAAAAGGGGAAAGATTTCGTAACTTGGGAGCTAGCCCAATAGAACAGTATTTAATGTGGGGTCGAATTTGCGCTTTACAAAGTTGACCGGTGACCAGGAGTGGAATACCGCCTCGCCTTGCTGTTTCAAACAAGGATTGGAGGATTGCCCTCCAAATAAATGTAGAATTATAGGTCATTCGATGTGTCAACGAAAAGATTGCGATGACGCTTTAAGGAGAGTGTCCTATTAAAGTTGCTAACAGAACTGATTAACATACATAGATACTTAGTTGTATAATATTATAACACGGTATATTAAAAAAACTATTTTTATATTGTATGTGTCCTGGCATAGACATTTGCAACCTACTGCAACTGCAACGGATTCCTACAGCATCAAAACATTAGCAATTAACTATTGTCTGACCATAAAAACTCAATAATTTTCAAGACAATTCTTTCAAACGAGCGTATACACAGAAAAATTATTCCTTTTGCAGTCGGTTAAAGCCAACAAAAAGGGAGCGTGTCTTAGAACTTAATACGAATTACTGACAGGTCGTGAGTTAACACCGCGAGCTGTCGATATCATTTCCCCTGTAATGGAGACCGTAACCACGCCTTGATTGGCCCCAGGCGAGAATAGATGTATTAGTGAAAATGAGACATTTTTTATCTTATACGTGTCAAATGTCATGTATAAACGTTGGTTACATTGAGTCGCTTGTTATTCAAGCTGATATGTATTACGACAATGATAAATTGTATTTATTTATTCACCTTCAAACGTAAGTCTTTATTTACGGCATTACTAATACGAAAGAACTTTAAAGAAATTAAATGTAGAGGACGACTAAAATGCTTTATTAATTATTCATTCGTTCATTTAGAATGTTTTTTTAAATAATTAATATGTATTAATATATATGAACATACATATATCATATGTGTTATTAAAACTATAAATTAGAGCTTCATGAAAATGATCATTGATATTTGACCAAGCTTACCATGCTTTTTTATAAAGAAAAAATTGTGTGTACACACTAATAAATTTCTATAAAAAAAAATCAACATCTTGACAAAACACAAACTTATATTCTTAATTGAAACATTCTAACGTCACTCTTTTAAATAGTGGAAGAAGACATGCAAACAAAAAAGTTATTTTTTTATGGTGGGGTAAATATTGAGAGTTTAATGGAAAAGCAATCGCGTGTCTAATCGTATTACGAATGCGTCAAAACAAAATACGCCCACGCATTTCTTACACTGTCAATTCTAATAATACGTAAACAGTTTTCATAAAGAAAAAGGTTTCAGAATAAAAGAGGTTTTACTGTCGAAAAAATATGTGTTTTATTTAATATTCACTATATAGGTACCCATTTACTCATGTCTCATCTCATCTCATTACGATGATCATCTTCTTGGGAATTCCCCTTCGCCTTAATCCAAGTTTTAGGAGAAGTAAAAGTCTTTTTACCTGCCCATGGCCGATTTTTACTGATAGTATATTTTCTAATACAATTAATGCAAAACGATTTTTATTTTAATCCTCTTAATGCTTAGGGTTTATTATTTATGCTCTAATATAATTGAAATGTGTGACTAATCTTATGTCGTATTATAGTATATACGTGTATGTGGGATGTGGGCCCAGTGTTGGTTCGATTCCCGGAATTACAATAACCTCCATGTACGAGAATTTTTTAATGGCGGACTTTTCATGTAATTATTTCAATCGTAAATATAATTAGGACCATTCTTTTCCTTCCGAGTTCTTATAAGAGGAAAGCTTACACTCTCGGAACGTCGAAAGAAAGATTTGTATCTCAATTACGATGGAAAAATAGGTTTTTCAATTTCTCATTTTCAAATGTTCCCTCATTTGCCCCTACAAAAAGTATATTCAGCAAAAATTGTCTATTGTATGCAAAATGCACAACATAGTTCAATATATTTTTCATTCAGACCGAGTGCTGGCCGCAATTCGAAAAAAGAACGCATTTGTTTAAATTAAAAAAGAAACACCAATACACTTAGAACATTCACACGACGAACACATTTTAAAAATAGAAAGATCATGTTCTTAAAAAATTCGTTTTCCACGGGCAGGGTTGCCAGTTACATTGTAAGTTAAAAAAAGTTTTAATCACCTATAATATTTTATCAATTATATTTAATAACCGTTCCAATATTTTTGTTGAACCGAAGGAAACTAAGCACCAGTACGTCGGACCACATGTAGCAGTCTACAACTTTGAAAGGTGAGCGATAATGACGATATGAATTAGTTGTTCACAGATTTTTACCAGTCACACTTTAGCTCTAAACGACGTACGTATATTTGAATTTGTTACCTGGCAACCCTAGGTACAATATAAAGCGCCCTATTCACGACACAATAGGGTTTTGTGCGGTTTTGTGCTCATGACCCGACGTATGTCACAATACGCTCGTGTATGGGCGCACTCACTGAATTGTTTTTGTTTTTCACGTTTTCCCTTTTTATTCCGTTGCGATTTTTCATGGAGAGTATAATTTCACCTTTCTTGAGATTTGCACGAACAGGGTGAATGTTTTCTTTATTTATGTGGATATGATAAATATTACCTTAATTGCGGTCGCGGTTATTAAGTTATTAAATAATGAAAATTAACATAATATTGGTTTTACGTCTGAATAAGAGGCTACAAGTTTTATAGATACTAAATTTTTGAAATATTGACGCTTTTCTGGCGTTGCCAAATGTACATACACTGCTGCTAGAGTTATAACACACAAGTAATAACTGTTGGAAATGCTTATCTTAAATAGTCTTATATAAACCTTCTATCTTCTGTTTTATGTAAGCTCTATAGCCAAAATATTGAAATACAATAAAAAAATATAATTGATTTTGAATATACATTTCGTAGCCATAATTTGATTCAAATATATTTATTTGTATGTGCAGGTATCAAGCGGTTGGAGCCGCAAGGAGCATCTAGTCCAACATAAAATAATATTTGATTTAAAGATGATTCATATTAGTGTCAATTTAGTGCCAATTAAAAATTCTAGTATAGGAGAAGGCTCTATTATCTGCCTTCTATGTGGCAAATAATATGACAAAAAAAACAAGAAAGAAAAACAAAACAAGGAAAATTTTTCGTGGTATGGTGGCGTAATTAAACTACTAAAATGTTAGTCTGTATTGATATATTATTAATTTATACCAAATCCTTCCACTAAACAATTCCACATTGTATTTGTCGTCAGCTTAATTCTTCGAAGATCGAATGTCGGAATGAGGAACCCATATCAGTGATATGAAAAGATCTCCAATTTGCGAAGCTCACACGTCAACCAGATGACTTCATTAATCGTGTCCCTCCAATTAACACCTACTGTGATTTGGTTTAGGAGAATGTATTTGATACTATCCGCTTGAACCAGTGGTTTCTGCGATTAAATATTTAGCATCGTTCGTGAATGTGATAAATCTGAAGATTAGAATATTATAGCTACTATAATAGTAGAATCTTGGCTAATTAGTTTCGAAAATTTTTTCGCTAATATAATATTGTCTTTTATTAACATAACTATTACTCATTTAAAGAAAAACACTTTCTTAACGGATTAAGTTATGTATTTTACAAAATTTAAATATATTACATTATTTTTAAATTTTCCGACGTGGTAAACGCACGCTGCATTGTACGCCAAACGTCAGGAATGTTTTTCATTAACTTTCTAATATGTTGTTTTATTTATATATAATATTCACTCTAATAAAGCACTCCTAGCCGTTTCCAATTTTAATTTTAATACAATATTTTGGCTATAGAGGCTGTGATGAAAATAAACAGAATAATCTGTTATATTTTGATTTTAATTTAATCAGCGTTTCTTATAATCGTATAATGAATAAAGGCTTCCAAACGACCGAATTTTATTCAGGCAATAACACCCACATACAAAAATTTTAACTTAACGGCTAGAACTTTAGTTAGTTAGTTAGTTTACAATTTTATTATTATCAAATTTAGACAGTAATCACATCACTTGAAAATTCCCCGCATCACTTGGTGCAGAGCTTGCTTGCAGTATAAGGTCGATATTTATTGCTACAAAACAAACATGTATGGGTATTTTAAGATTAGCCGAAAGGAAGCAAAGTGGCGAACGGTGAAACGTGCAACTTAGCAGAAAATTGCTTATTTCTTTAATAAAACTGAACACGAGTTTTAAAGAATCATCGTAACGTCTTTGCTGGAAACGATTAACAAAAATATTATTAAAAATTTACTAACTATATGTATAATAAGTTATGAGCAATCCTGATACAGCCTTATAACTTTTTATGTTGCTAAAAATTTAAAACAAATTACGCGGTCAACGATTTTCATCACCAGAAGAGGTTACCGAGGTCACCACGAAGGTTAGCACAAGTTTTCAAAATTACTTTAATCAAATGGAAAAAGTGCATTTACGCAAATGTATAATATTTTGAATTATACTCATTTTCGACCTTCAACTTTTTTAATTACTCAGTATAGAAACATTTGGTACGTCAGAACGGCTAGAGAGATCACAAAAATCACATTTCCGCATGAACAAACCAGGATAAAAACATTCTGAGGTTTAAATTAAGTTTTACAATCATTAATGTAATTTTAAATATAGAAATTATAAAACTATACGCTGAAATATTATAACATTGGATAATGATAGAATTCGGTTTCCTTAACCAAAGAACACCTTAATGATAGCTGAGTTTCAGTGTACGGACCTCATTAGGAATGTGGGAATTTAACGTGACGTCATTACCGATCAATCGTTACGATGTTACCTCATTAAAATATAACGAGATCACTTTGTATGTGTCCAACTAGCTCAAAGGGTTTTTCATATTACGAACGCATTTTATTTATTGAGAATTTCATTTCATGTTGTGTCAATTGCGTTAAAAAATTAATGAAATCATCGTTGTAAGACCGAGATAAATGGGAAATCGAGATAGAAAAAATTATTAATTTGCGAACAAAGTTTTAACTAAGATTTTGAAGCATTTACGTGGCTACTTTCTACAAGTGATAGTAGTAGAACAGTGGAATTCTTTATTTAAATTCTTGGGATATTGTCAAGTGTATCCAATATTCTTTGTGTAAGAAAACTGTACAGTTCTGGCGTTCACTCACGTTATTCAAGAGGGTCTGACCGCAGACAGACTGAAAGTTGAATCTATAAGCCGTAGGGGTTGCTTTAAGGGAACTTAAGGATACAGTGCATAGAATATTCAGTAGCGAAGTAGGTAGTATAAAAATTGTATTAAAAATTACACATTACATAATGTAATTGCTTAAGCAGTTTATTTAAAATTAAAAAAACATTATTTACATACATTCAAATAAAATATAGTAATAATAGCTTTAAACAGTAATATTAAAAAGATTACCTGTGTAATAATTGAATATGTTAGACACATTTTTTACATTACATACATAATAAAAAATAGTGTTCTATGTTTTCATTCAAGAGAGTTATTTTCTCTATATGCATTTTTATATTAAAACAGAAAAACATTACAAAACACACTCGATGTGATCAAATAAGTTATACCGCAGTCATAACACGATGGGCTGGTGATTGAGTCGTAATGACTCAGAATATGGAAAAAAAGTGATCGCATCGAAGGAGTAAAACTTTTTAAGTGTTGATTTATTTGAGTAAGATTGCAAAAATTAATCATTGTATTGACTATTTCCTGTCATTTGAATGAGCGATCGAGCCGCCATCTTGTCGAGGCGCCAAATTGTCTTTACCTCACTCTGCTCCAGGTCATTTCTGTTCTATTCCTTTTTGTATCGTGGTAGGAAGCAGACGTATCACTTCCAAATTAAAGCGTTAATATATTTCTTTATTGAGTATACTGTGTGTTATAATTTTCGTGCCCTAATAGAATTACAACATTAAGAACTTACAAATGTAAAGAGTCTGCATTCACCAAATATCTTAAAGAAGCTTCTTAAGCTTTATTTATTATCCAAATATTGATGGTATTTGGCAAATGTACACAGACACCTGCAAACATAGAACAATTGAATAAATAAAATTTAATATCTAACAATTAAAAATTGAAATGTTATTATGGCTCAATACTGGATAAAATTTTCCGCAAGTGTGTAAAAATCATTTGAAGGTTAAAATTAAGTGTCTTCATCACTGTGCATTCATAAACTGTGGCGCACCCTTTCTTACAATTATATTCGTTAGCTGGTAATAACCAATACGCGTCGCTAAGCATAGGTTATGTTTGCTCGAGCGCATTAGACCATTATCAATTTATGAGTCTTGACTCAGGTCAGTTGTTTATAGCAGTTTACTTTTGGTTTCGTATCAAAAACTGTTATTTCACAAATCCCGATTGCACAAATGTTGACTGTGATATAGGATATATACAATCTTATATATAAAATTCTCGTGTCACAGTTTTCGTGCTCATACTCCTCCGAAACGGCTTGTCCGATTCTCATGAAACTTTGTGTCATTGGGGAGGTCTGAGAATCGGACAACATCTATTTTTCATCCCCCCCAAATGTTAAGGGTGGTCCACCCCTATTTTTTTTTGGGCAGAATTTCTTTTTCTATGATACAGCATACAAAAATACATACAACCCTAAATTTTTACCCCTCTACGATCAACCCCTATTTTTTTATTTATTAATTGAAAATTGAAATCACATGTATGGCAAAACAACGTTTGCTGGATCACCTAGTCTATTTATAAGTTAATATATTTAAAAAAATCCGTAATATATTTATATCCCACCATTTAATCTGTGTAAAAGAACTCCTTTGCACTTATCTGGTACCACCGGTCTGGAATATGCCTATCGATAAGGCCATTTTCTTATATATATTACTTTTAGGAAGAAATAATTACGTGTAGTAAAGAGAGTAGAGATAGATAGGCACTTTTAGCTTAGCATTCAAGACGGGCGGGATTTTCAATCTCTATAAAGGTTTAAGGTTTTTTTTCTAAAAAGACATTATTGTCGCACAAGACAAATGATTGAAATTAATAATATAATTTTTTGTTGCTTACGGCATGCGTTCAAAAATAACATGTATGTTAAAATATGCAACTTTATTTCTATGAGTAATTATTATATAGGTATGTTCTAGTTCTTTTATAAACACAGACAGCGAACTTACATTTTTAGAGATTTAGGTAGCTTATTATATAATTGTGCCCCGTCGAACGTGATCAAATGATAAAAATGATAAATTCAAATACTTATGTTTTATCTTCAGCTTCATCCAATTTAATATACATTGAGATATATAATTTTGCGTGATTACAATTTTACCTGGTTGATTCATGAGACACGTGGGGTACTTCGATACGTTATGGGGTCCTTGCGTGCGCGGGAAATGCAAAGTATGACGCTGTTGGAATATAGTGGATAAGTGATTCTACATGGTTTACGTAATTATAGTAAAAGCAAAATAATTTTTAACCAAATAAAATGCTGACTTTCAATGATAGACTCAATAATTTAAATAATTTGACGCCACCTAAGACTGTTACATGCAATAAGTTCTCTAAGGAGATGTGGATAAAATATATAGCCACTCTCCACTGATGTATGAGATGAATTCATCAATTGTTATTAATTACTAATTCATACATCAAACGCACATAAGTTTATTGTCTACAAAATATAAGTATAAAATATGTTGAAAATTAATTGATTTATTTAACACCAAACTATTACAGTTTAAATAATACAATGCGATATGTTTCTTTCGTTATGACGGATGGCGAGGGCGAGCAATTCATTTAGGTCTCATGTACACGACTCATAATCCATTCAGCTACAGAAGCTATAGATAATCTGTTCTAGAAAACGTTTTTTATATATTTTACGCAAACAATTGAACACCTAAAGGGCTTACATTAGTTTCGATATTCTCGAGGGACCGAGTTTGATACGGTCAACATTTTTGTGATGAGCATGCTCATATATCGGTCTGTGTGTTATTTGTAGTAAGGATTCAATGTTAGTATAATGCTTATATATGTTAAGCTTAATTTGGGGTTAATATCGATATATTAAGGAGCCTTAATAATAATATTGTCTTTTATCAACATAACTGTTACTCATTTAAAGAAAAACACTATTTACTGGATTTAAGTAATGTATTTTTGACAATTTTAAATATATTTAGATTTTTTACGCTGTAAATTATGCGAAACGTCGGAATAATTTAAAGTAACGTAAATATATTAAAATTTTGCAAAAATACATAACTTAATTCCGTTAATAGTGTTTTTCTTTAGCCTTAATAATATTAATGAATATTTGTACATTAGTTATTTTTACCTCAACAATTACACTGACTATCGTCACTTACAATTAATATTATGAATAATTTTGTTTTAGTAATGAAACGCGAATGAAATGTGGCAGTGATCTGCGAATGAATATCATAGCACTGCAGACATTTCTACACAAAAAAAGCTACTTTTGAAATAGAATATTGGCTGTTCATATCATCACTGTTTTGAGAGCATGTCTTCATAGTTCATAATACAAATTTTAACATTATTGTCTCGACTCGCTTCTAACATTTCTATCGTATTATTGTCATATATCGCCTAAACCCATATGAGGCGGTCTAATCGCGAAGCGTGACCCGCTGCACAACCCAAGAGATTAGTATAAACCGTTTATATACACGTACGACTAAGATAATAATATCATTTCAAATAAATATTATTCTACGGTTTTCAGAATTGAAGCACTGAATTCTTTGTATCTCAGATTTCGGTGCATAATTATTATTTGTTCACAAGTGGATTGATAGAGATTAAATTTTATAATGAAAGTTCACAGCTTAATAGTATATTAAAAATAACTTTTCATGATGCGGAGTTCTTACAACAAACTTTTATAAGGTGGCTATATATCTAGGATTAATTAATTATTTTAAAATATTAATTCGTTGTGTGATATATTATGAATTGCCAATTAGACTTCATTAATCCTCGTAACACTGATTTACTACAAAATATTAAGTGCTAAAATTCATTACAATTCACACTAGTAATGTATCGTCATATAAATTTTGAATATTTAATATCATTTTATAATATGTAACATCAAATATATAAGATGATTTACGGGAATCGGTCACATTTAGTATAACATAGACATTTATGAGTTAGTACAGACAAAGTATTTACAAGAAGCTTTAATAATGTAAAATAATAATTTCGGACTGTCTTATTGTCACCATTAATTAATTAATTAATTAGTAATATAGTTTATTGTTACAAATTAAAACACGTGGGATTTAAAATTACTTGAGCGTGTCTAAAATACTAACATAAGAGGCGCAATCATTTTCCAAGACTAAACGAGAAATATATTTTTTTTAAAACTCTACAACGTCATCATACAATAACTTTTAATAAACCAAAAACAAAGACCTGTATGAAATATGGTGCCACTGCAGCGAGGCCCGTCGACCGGAAACATTATGAGGATCTCTAAAACAATAATATTTGATAAGACAGTGGCGGTTCTAATGTGGATCTGCAGGTTTAACGCGGGATCCATTAAATTGAGACTATAACTGTTACTCATTTAGAGAAAAACACTTTATTAACCGATTTAAGTTATGTATTTTTGCAAAATTTAAATAAATTTTATATTATTTAAATTTTTCCGACGTTTCGCGTACTTTACAGCGTGCGTGGTCACGGTAGACTGAAGACAAAAGATTTTGTTTTATTTGTTTCTCTTCAAGACATAATGTTTGATTGAATTGCTTTTGTATGTATGTTTAACTTCGCGGAGTTTCTTCACAGTACATTATATACTGCACTATGTTCAATATATATTTATTTAGATTATTAAATAAATAAAAAAGCTTCAGTCCTAAACTATTGATGAAAATAATAATATGAAACATTTATATATAATTAAATAAATAAATTATATATATTAATTTATATTTGTTTAGTTTAATATTGGTTCATCCGTTGCGCTCTTCATTACTGTAGGTCGTGTAAGGGTTTTTTCTCTCCCCACATGGGTTAATAATTATATCCTACTGTACCCTAAAATTAAAAACAAAAATTTGGCGGCACACAACGCAGACCGAAGCAATATGAATTGCACTCAAATAGATAAGTAGCGGCCTCGAAACACGCGTAATTAACAAAAAAAATAAAACCTTTTTTTAAAAGCTCTTTCTGTGGCCCGATTCGAAAACTGATTTTTTACCTCCTTCACCGGGAAATGACTTCTGACTCATTTCTCGAGCGATCTCATTAAAAATTCACAACAACTGCGAACGATATTTACGCTAAACTATATGCAAGTTGGAGTGGGTTATTTACTTAGAAATAATAATATTTTTATTTCGTTTGTTTAGTTAAATTAGATTATCTCAGGAACGGAAAGGAAAAAAATAACACGCAAGCTATAGCATCGTATAGTGTTCCGATGGACTTTTTTAAATTTCGAATTGTGACTTCTCATCATGAATGCTACCCTTTCTAACCGTGATGCTGCAACGACCTTCGTCATTTCTGTCCATTTATGGTCAGCTGAAACTCGGCCATTGTCATCGATCTACAACTTTCCATTTACTATGGTAATTAAGACATAAGCCCACCACATATCTTAATAAAGAATATCAAATACAACTCAATAAAATAACGGTATAACTTTGTACTTAGGTAATATCTTTAACAAAAACTTTAGATATACTCTGGTATGCTAAAGCATGATGCAATTAGGAGTGGAAACGAGCACGTATTGGTCTAGAAAGCTGAGGCGTTGTTTAGTCAATCGTCAAACGCCTGAGAAAAAATACGATAGACGAATTTGTATTGTTTTTTATGAGACAGGGGGCAATCGAGTAGGCGATTCACTTAGATTAGTGCTTACCGCCGTCCATGGACACCTGGAACGCCAGGAGGCTTACAGGCGCGTTGCCGGCCTTTTAGGGATAAAAGGGTATCAAAATGGAAACGTAAGCGTATAGTAAGTACAACTTAAAGTTAGTGATTGCCGTCTCGAATATGACTGAGGGCAAAGAAAGAAAGGGTAGAGTCGTCGCATCAGTCAAATATTGTAATAAACAATATGAGTTGCTGCGATTTATCATATGAAAAAATAACTTACACGACGAATCTATAAGTGGGTAAAGATCGTAAACAAATATGATAGATAAAATATATTTGAATCTGTGTGGCCTCATCGGTAAATGAAGCGAGGCTTTACCGGCGGTTTTCATAATTAATTGAGCGAATGTAACACACCAAGTTTTGAGTTCGGTGGTGATGATAGCGATTGCTAAGCAGATAGGACTTATTTATTTACTTATTTACAGCTTATTGCCACAATAACCTTATCTTAACCTAAACTTACAAATAAAAACTCCTTGCAGGCTTCACTCAATCTTACCAAGCCTGTCACAAATATATCTCTGGTGCAGATTAAAAAAATTTATGAACTATCGACACGATTCTATCGCTAATTTCGTAAGGATAGCGTATTTGCAAGCTGCAACTACAATACTGTTTCACGAAGCAACGCTGAGATGAAAGAGTACTGTACTTTTGAACTTTTTTGTACTTTTGTACTAATGTACTTTTAGCAGTTTCTATTTTTGAATAATGGACACGTCTACATCAATAATACAGGTATGAATTATACTGTATCATACTGAGAATGTTATAATGTTTATTTACACGACGATCTGTTGCTATTAATTAAGGTATAATCAAAGTGTCATAGGATTATTGGACACGACAATGTAACGTTACATGACAGGCATTATGCCATTTTATCATATAAGAATGCTATTCTCCTTTTCTTACGTAATTATGGAGAAATTGTATAATAAACAATTATTTATTATAAACAAAATAAATATTAACATTATAAATCGCTTACACTAGCGACTTGCAGGCAATAAAATAATCAGTCACGCATCATCGCACGCGGCTGATAACATGACAAAGGATTATTACTTATTACGCGTATGTCTGTTTTATATTTGAAATCTATTTCATGCCAACCTGTGTTCCGATATGTGTCCTGAAATTGAAATATTTGAACATCTCTCTATTTTCTCATCTATTAGTATCGACTTATAGACTGCATAATAATATTATCTGTAACATTTTATGTTTTTATCTATAACTGGTTTCCATGTGCGTCAGAAAAACCTTTCATCTATGTATGTAGAGTAGGTATATGTCAGTTTTCTGAAAACCAAATTTTAATCAAAATCAGTCCAGCCACGTCATAACATTTCTACTTTATCTGTTCATGGTGAACTGTGTAAATTTAAGGTCACTCTGATAACCCATGTCTTCAATAAATTGTATAAAATATATATGTGTGTAAACTACAATAATACAATTACGAAATTATAATCTAGTCTTCAACAAATCAAGACGAAATATTTGACTGCGCTCGAGAATATATCAAACACTGCTAGATACGATATAATGTGCCATATATTGCGTTAATGCAATTTAATCTGCGCACACGCATCACAGACTTGCGCCCACGCATGCTCGCTGAACACAAATAATAAAGACTGTCGCATAGTGTTATTGTAATATATTTTTATTTCAATTTTTAATATCTGTATGTTTTTGTATTTATATTCAACAGAATGAAACTCATTGTAAGCATCTGCATTCGGGTTTTTGCAAGTCTTCCTGTCTTAGTTTCGCCATTCTCCACTCGAACATTAAGTTAACTTATAGAATCCTTAGCAAGTTTACTATTTCATTAAAAGAAAATACATTACCTTAAACATAACTCCTAAGATTAAAAATATATATATTATAGCAGCAAATAGCGAACGATCCTTCGCGAAGTTTACATGCTAATGTAATTTAAACAAATGTCGGTGTGAGTGAGATAATCGTGGTGTCTGCTTTATAGCCGCGTTGTGTATCTGATTTTAGTACTGTCCACAATATTGATGGGAATAGCATCTACACATCCGTAATAAGAGTCTATTATAACATGAAGAGTATTGTCCAGGCGTATCGAATAGCTACTGAAGTTATAAAGTAGGACATAGTTATTTAAGACGCGTTGAGACTCATTATAAAACGGTATTCCTAATTCAGTGTCTAAGGCCAGAGTTAGGGTAGAGCTGTCTATGTAAATTTCAAATTGTGTCATGATGGGTGTATAATGTATAGGAGAAACTGGATTTGTAGGTTCCAGTATGAACCTGAGGTGGAGATCGTAATTGTTGGACGTGTCGCACATAAAAATTTAGTCAGCAAGGTGCCGCTCACGATGTACTAAATAGGGTTTGTATGAGAACCTATTTCGTTGTAACCTGAGTTGTAAGATATATCTAATTATACGTAGAGATATTTTTAGCGTTTGTATAATATGTAAATATATAATACAACGTTGTAATAATTAGCAAATAATATATTTACAGCTATTTACTTATAATTTTTTATACACACATTTTAAAAAAATTTGTTTATAATATGCAATGGTAACTTTCAAGCGAATAAATTTTACCATGAGTCTATGTATTTATATTTGAAATTTCTTCTGTTTAGTATAACAGCCAGCAAGGCATATTGTATTTCAAGGTTCTATAATATAGTTAGTTTCCTAAAATAGAAATAATATATCATAGCGCTGCAAAACCGCATTATCGGTCTGACATGTGTTTCGGCCTATGTCAATACTATATAATTCTATTATCTGCACTTTAACCATTATATATACAGACGATAATATAATTTAAACAGAGATGATGTTTGTATGAATAATTTCATACACTACAAATTCAAATTTACATTTGGCAATCGCAAACTATGTCGCAACCAATAATCGAATGTGTAATTTGTATGTATTGTGTGTGTCATATTGTTTGTCGAGCCGTGAACACAATACTAAATTGCTATTCTCATATAACAAGATTGGATTCGCCCGCGGCACTTGCAAAAATCTATTTCTAATATATACCTTATATTTACCTTACAAAATGTTTTATTTAAAATTAGCTATTGAATATAGATAATCTACCACTTTATAAACGATGTTAAGTCTGATTTTTAATATCATACGTTCGGAATAATATTTTTTAAGTTTAAGGTGACATCATGACATTGGTGTCAATCAGTGACGCCAGTTGTCATATGTCATTTTTAAACATTTCACATTGTCAGTGTTAATCTTGTAATATATCCATGTATATCAACATTATAAAGCTTAAGTGTTGATTTGGTTAAGCGCTTTATGATGTACTAATAAAATAAAATAACGAATGTAACATCTCTCGTTCTTTTGTATGTTATAAAGTTGCAGGTGGGAGTATTTATTTAAAAAAAGCCGGTATTAATGGCCGGTAACGCAACCACTAGTGGATGTTTATAGGATGCGGCAATTTCCATTTAGGCATATTTTGTAAAAAGAAGCTTTTCTATTTTGCTTAATTTGCTCATTTGTTTCATATGTGTGGCAGTGGAAGGTGTGCTTCTAGTTATGGAACTGGTTTTCCTAAATATAAATTTTTTAACCTAAAATTTGTACTTCATAGTATTTCATATTTATCGGAAAATCAATACTTCCTTCGAATTTTTAATAGCCCAAAACGACGCGTTTTCAATATCGTTGTAGACATCATTAAGTAAAGGATATCGGAGAATTGTTATCTTAAAGCATATATAGCTAAATGCCTCGTAAAGCCTTAATAGATAAGTAATAACACAAACAGTCTCAAATATTCCGTACATCGAAGAAAATACCAGAGCTGATTCGTCCACAATGCTTGGCTCGTGGAGACGAGCAAACATCTTGAAATTGTTGATTGAGAACTGATACACTGTCGGTTGGATTTGTACACATCGTATGAGGCGTATCTAGAGCTGATATAACTTACTATCTGAAATGGTAACAAACAAAGAAATAGTTTCAACACCAATACGGCACGATCGGTTAGACCCTTGTTTTTCAACCTCGAAGCTCTGTAGAGTGGTCCCAGGGGTCAAAAAATGACTTTAACAAATTAAGATATTCTATTGTTAATGGTAATCTTAACATACACCTACATACATGATAAAAAACCAGGCAAGGGGGTCGCGAAATATTTTTTTATACCAGGGGGGGTCGCATTATGAAAAAGGTTGAAAAACACTGGGTTAGACTAAAGAAGATTATCCTCATCTTTGTTTCCACAAACTTGCTCCTGTACAATCCACAACTATACAGAAGACATTTTTTACACTAAATCGAATGTAATAAGTCAAATCAAATATCAAAAAATATAAAAAATCACGGATAGAATAAAAAATACTTTAAAGTTTTTACACATGAAGTTATAAGATTAAGTTGACAATGGTAACACAACTTATAAATATATCATAAACGGACGACTCCATCAAAACCCCAAATGGTCGTAAGAATGTTATTACAATAATTTAATTAGAATTACGAAACTATGTTAGGACCGTAAGTGTAATGCAATTATAATATTAATTACGATATTAATCAATCTATATATAGATTATATATTATCGCGCACAAACACTTGAAATCGGGATGCCAATCTTAATTATATTTATAATAAAATTTATAATACTTAACTCTCTCAATATTTTATAAACAGTAACATAATGTCTCACGGACTAAAATCACGGTGCCTTCAAAAATCCTTTGAAGCTTTATAATGTAGTGATTACCAGGAAGTCTTAACAGCCGAAAAGTGCTTACAACAGCAGCTCTGTATAATTCCAATTGACACACGTATCAGCTAGAGGCAGTGGGTAGCAAATGATCAAATACGTGAGATTCGAGGAGTTTGGAGCACTATTATTGAGCCGGAGCTTATAACGAAGTGGGCTAATAGGATCCAAGGAATTTAGTGCTTATGGCTATTTGCTAGCATGTTATCTTTAGTTTAAATTAACATTAAAGTTGTGTTAAAATATTGTTGTAATAAATTTGTCATTAGAATTTTATACTATGGACTTCCGCAAAGTAACGTCTGATTATATTAATAATAAAGTTGTGGTTACACTTTCGTAATATCTTTCGTTTATTATGTTCCCTTTGGAGTACTCTTGGACTTTGGGATTTCAATGCTAATATAAGATCTAGGTGCCTGACAGACAGTAACGTTGATCATGTAATGCACCTTGCATTCCTCGCTCAGCCTCGCAATATAACAATGAAATGCAACCAGCATTAGGTGGTGTGGTGGTAACTCTTTTAAATTTTTTTTATAGTGATTTTTAAAATTAATTTCAATTGTATTTACATAATATATATAATTTATTACATAGGTCAACCCACACTCTCTCCTTCCTCATCTTTATTACTTATAAGTTTTAAATGAAATTGTATTATATTAAAGTTAAATTAGACTAACATTTTATTATTGGTATTATAATTTATTATTAAAAGTGTTAAAATATATATTTATGAGAATTTTCTTAACAAATATAGAAAAAACAATTCTATATGGGTATATTTTAATTCATAAAAGGCTTTTTATGAAACCTCTTTAAATTTCTTGAAATGGTTTTCTGGTTTCCCAAGTGCTTTGTCTCTATTCATAACAGCATGAATACATGTGACAAAAAGAGAAAAATCTCTTGTTATGAAACTGATTTGTTAAATCCGCCTTTAATTTTTCACTCAACAAACTTTTTATTTTTTTATAGAAACAGTTAAATACACAGGAAAGTCCAAAATATACATATAGATGCGTTCTTAAAGGGGTTTCACAAATCACTACAGTGAATAATTAACACACACACGCGACACACGAACACAGACGTATACATACAAAAAATACGATTAAATGAAAACTAAAATAATATTTACGATGTTTTAAAAACATCAATTATTACATTAGCATAGAGCCAAAATCGTCTTCCACTGTAAATGTCTATATTAAAATGCGATCTCACATCAAATATTTATTATAATTCATTTTCCACGAAGTCACAAACATACATTTAACTCACATTAGTGTTGCCAACATGTTATCAGAATCATCGCCAGCGTCAGGAAATTGAATCTACTTAATATAAACCTGAACGTCAAAGAATGGATATGGCTGTTAAACCCTACTAAGAAAATAAACATGAAATAAAAGTATGTTAATGTTTCTCATACGTCAGAATACCATATAGGCTGCAACTTATAAAAATATTGTCAAAAATATCAAGCAAATAAAACGTATGCGATATTCTTGGCCTGCACTGCCGAACTGGATAAGGTTACACATAAATAATGCAAGATAGACGTGTGTAAGCCATTAGCTAAAATAGTGAACCATAACGATAAAAATTTATAATTTCAAATACACATTCGCTAGTAGAGAATTGATTTCTAAACGAAAATAGATACTTATACGTTCTTTTTATATTAGAATTCTTATCTAATAGCGTGTACGTTAAGACGGGTGAATACGTACGTAAATTAAAAATGAGAAATAATATGATAGAAATGACAGACAGACAACAAAACTTTAAATGTTTTCATTGTTTTACATCAAAACTAAAACATTTGTTACTATTTCCTCTGTTGTCCAGATTTCCACCTCATCCAATCGCTTATACACGCGTTTAACATAATACAATCTTGTATATAATCGTAAATCGTGTAATAATGGAGTTTTTACAAGATACAAAATTAGGACAAACACATGTTAGAACATACATAGAAAGTTGATCAGTTGTCTTGATCAACAATTGAATCTAATTGAACTTATATGAGCTTATCTATGTTTTCACACGTCCACGGCACCTACATATATTACGAATAATTCTCAAATTGCATTAGATTAATTCGGAAATGGATCCAATCGCCTTCAGGATATCAGACAACTTTACTCTTTTTATCGAAAATATATTTTAGCCCTGATATAGGGTGTTTTCGTGTAGATTGCGCGATATCGCGTCCTTTTTTTGGACCATTTTTTCATCATTATTTAATCATTCGCGTCTTACAGACCGCACGGTACTTTATAAAATAATTAATGCACTGATTTTGTCACCTGATCGCTGATGAAGTTTCTAAGAGTTGAAATGTGAGATTGAGTATACGAATTTCAATCCTATGGCTAAAAATAAATGTCTTTATCAACTTTATTTGAAACATACGGTTTTAAGATTTAAAAAAAAAATAGTTATGACACAGTTGGCACACATGAAAATCGATCTATGAGATCGTATAAATTATACCCTTTTCTACAACGGTTCTAAAGAACAATTAACAGTAATTCACTAATAAAAAGAATCACGCGTTACTTTGCTGCATTAGTAACCAATTTAGTCAGTGTCAGTGAGTCATTTTTCATTTTCCAATGAACACTGTTCGTAGAGCTACCATCATGCTCCGGTGTCGGGGCAACGCGCGTCGATTGTTTGAGGGTTTTTTGCGGAGTATTGCCAATAAAATGATCCATTATAATTGTAAACTGTTCTTTTATTCGCATAAATTAAAACTGAGTACGTTATAACGCACGATAAAGATTATCCAACACAAAAATGTTGAATTCGCAGTAGTTTCAGTTCAAACACAGCTTTAAATTGGTTTAAATATAACAGACTAAAATTACTCTCGTTATTTATTAATACAGACCCAAGTGTGAACAGGTAGTAATCTCGTCTAATATAATCCAAACATATTAATTTTAAACCCACATCTACATTTGGAATGTAAACAGGGAAAGTTATGGGGCATCGAGTTGGGAACAGACTGAGGTCATAAGTTGTGCAAATTGTTCCTACATTATCATATATTTACATATCACACGATGCTATGGTCTTATAGGTCTACAAATGAATTCTCTACAGCAATTTTAAGTACAGTGAAGATATCTCTCTGTAATGATATAGCGACATTTGGACTCTGAGTAAATCAAGTTGCGATATAAACACAGACAGGCCTGCCTCTAATATTATATTCTTCAATTAATTACACAATTTGTTGGGATATGTTTTAAAACAAAAATGTGGTACTTAAATCATCGCTAGAGCTGTCAAGATAATAATAAAAAGTTAGGACCGCAATTCGAAGCGACAATATACTGCCTATATATAAAATGTTAAACAAATGCATAACGATTTTAAAATTTAAATAATTAGTTGGATATTAACTTTAATGTAGGCATTGAAAACTGCAAATGGCCATCCCGATTTTGATCCGGAAGATAAAAAATTGACCTCATATGTTCATACCCAATTTAACTTTAAGGAATTTAATAGCGGAATCATTTATCATCAGGTAATCCTCCTGCCCGTTAGCCCCTAATTCATAAAATCAATAATTTATTAATACTACATGTCTAGCGTCCGATTATCGAACCTCATTTCGAAGAACAGTTCCTCTACATTGATTGTAGCTAATTAAATCGGAAACATCAAAAAACAAATCATAATAAACAAACTAATGGCGTAAAAAAAATTCAAGCAAATGTGTAACTATAGAGAAAATATTTCGATCGATTCAAACGTACATCCAAACCGAATTAAATGATTGTAGACAAACTTAAACAGATAGAACATGCATATAATGAACAGTACGTTCATTACGATGATCAAACTAAGACCAATATTTGCGGACTTAAGCGAGCTTAGTGTTCGTGTGTGGATTTGAGATCGGATTGTTGGTTGGATACATTGTAACGGGTGAAATTTACAAGCGTATATAGAGTATTTTACGCTGGCGTAAAGTTCATCTGTTTTCAATAGACGCGTACAAAAATTTATATATTATATTGTACGTATAACAAATAGAGAAGGGTTAGTGCGTACACGTAGATACCGAGTAAGTACAAACAATTCGTCGTGTTTGGTTGGTTTGTATTGAGAGTTGTAGGGCTTCTCAATTTCTGTTTAAGATTGAGGATCAAAGTACGCTACATTTAAATTAAATTTTCAACTATATTAAAATGTGACGAATGGGTGACGAGCGACAAACACTGCCCGCTACAGCTTATGCCTTTAACCTCGACTTGTATAATATATCCCTCGTTAAAATTAATCTCGGTTGAGTGTACGACATCTGCATTTGACAATTATACTCGTATTATTTTGATATTTGTGTATTTCTATATTAATCGTAATTTGAATACACCTTATATGGATTTATGACGCTTAGAAATATTAATTGAAGCAGGTAGGGGTGAAACTTAAATAACTTATTTTATTTAAGCTTTAATGTAAAATAACGTTGTAACGAAACCCAATATTAATGAAGGAAGAAATAATATATATTTAAATCAGTACTCTAAGTTTCTGGACAACATTGAATTTAAGCCGTCACTCAGACTGGAAAAGATTTCTTAAATTGCAGAGACACTATATTTTACATTGTTACTAAATCCCAAAATAAATATGCTTAGACAGCCATGTCTTCATTGACATTAGTGGAAAAGCAGACTAATTCTAATTCACTCTTGGCCATTACGTAAGTATTTGTAAAGTATCTGTATCTCTATCTTACAATATCAATTCACATCACTCAAACTCTATATCGAATAAATAAATCCCTCAAAATTCCAAGTCTTTTTTCCTGGTATAAAAACTAATAATCTTGACCAAACTTACAATAGAAAGTAAGCATTAAATTGTGTAATTAATATATGGCAATTCCGATGACATTATAATACATTGACCTCTAATTGATTATGTGGGCCCACAGATTCGAACACGTTTATCTGCCTCGTAAATATTGCCATATCGCTACCGGCTAAACACATTATAATGTCTTCTACATAAACAATAGAATGGGATGAGTGAAGGGTGTTAGTATTGAAAGCGATCGTATCCGGTAAACTGAAGCGGGAGAAGACTATCTGAACAGTATCTACGAATCATGGTAATTCAGATTATTTTTATTATACACAGTATGCTTTATTTGTATAAAATATTAACATCTGCAATCTTTGAAGTTCAAAGTTTATCTAGTGTCAAGACAAACCCTTCAGATTTAATGGCACTTAAACTTAAAAACATAACTATGTTACACAATGCTTTGTATAAATAATAAATAAAAATAATTAAAATGGTTAAAATAACTTGAATTGTCAATTTCGAGTATTTTTTGATTGATCGATCGATGAACAATGCAGGCCAATAATTTACGTTCTCTACTAATCATTCTACAAATATTTGTTTCTCTCTAAAATAATAATCGCCAGCAGTACACCCACTACCCTAAACTAAGAAGCCAATTAATCAGTAGACGGTCTAATGAGCGAATATTTCATTGTCCAGTTCCTTCTGCGACGGAAGGGTAAAAGCTGTTGTGTTAGTGTGTAACTTATTTCATATAAAGTAATATACCTATATGATGCATTAATTAATTGTTGGGGATTTTAAATATATTGTTTAAGATGTTTGTTATTTCTATTTTGCCGAAAAAATACATATGTTTCAATAATTTATATTATAATGTTTTCTATTGTTTGTTCTAATTGAAACGATTGTTATACAATTACTAGCTGACCCGGCAAACGTAGTTTTGCCATACATGTGTTTTAAATTAATCAATAAAAAATAGGCGTTGATCCCAGAAGGGGTAAAATTTAGGGTTGTATGTATTTTTGTATGTTGTATCATAGAAAAATAAAAATAAGAAATTTTGTCCTAAAAAAATTTGGGGTGAACCACCAATAACATTTAGGGGGGATGAAAAATAGATGTCCGATTCTCAGACCTACCCAATATCCACACAAAATTTCATGAGAATCGGGAAAGCCATTTCGGAGGAGTTTAGCCACAAACACCGTGACACGAGAATTTTATATATGAGATAAGTTATAGTCCATATGTAACAAAGAACGTTTATAAACATAAACTATTGAGACTTAATGATAGGGATAAAATTACTGAACCGTAAAAATCATGAAAGCAGACATCCTGAGTCAAACTACAAATGTTTGGAACAGTATTCGAAGGAGTATATTTGAACAGCCCAACGGCTCTTAGGAAATTAATATAATTCTCTAAGACGCACATACGACAATCGTCATATTATATTATTCGCATCTGTGTTGGACAGCCTTGGGTGTGTTAAGGCGAAGCTAGTGTAAGAGATATTCTGATATCTTATTCCAATTATTGCAACCCTTTTGGTTAAATATCATGCCCCGCTTAAATGTTTTATATTGCAAATTATTATCACAACATATGAGGGAAGTATCATAGTCTATCACTTGTAGATTTGTCTCTATTCTGTTTAGTATACTGGGAGGATATGTAAATCGAAAGTTTAAATTAAAAATACGTAATAATATTTTGCGACAAAATCATATTTAAAATATAGCAATAATGGTAGATTAAAAAATGTTTATAGAAATAATAGACCAGTTTTCTAAATCTATGCTTTCAACAGCTCTTACACTGAAAGGGTAGTCTTAATCGAAACATGTCGGCCGCAATGAGGGATATTCGAGCCATATGCCGTAAGACGCGGACAGGCATACAGACAAAACATTCGATTCATTGAGTTGGTATGTGGCAATGCTTCACTACACTTGATACTTTTATTTAAAAAATAACTATACTATTCGTAGTCAAACCTTAAAAAACCGTTAAACCGTCAAACCGTATAAAATTTTTTTCCTACATTTCATTTGCGGTTTTTTTTCACCCATACATAGTGTATATAACAGTTTTTAATAATTCTGAGCATAGATAAGTAAATATAGATGACCCAGTTGACACAATGCCCTCCTTCAGATGACCGAACAGAGTTTTGGCTACCTTTACAGTCAACGTTTGTGTGTACTGGCAATGGTCTAGATAGTGTTAGTATAATGAAATAATTTACTAGGATAATAATCGATCCCTCGCTTCTCTGCTAGGTATCACCTGTGCTTGAGAATCTAGTAGAATAATAGTATACATTGATTAGCTGATCCAGCAAACGTTGTTTTGCCATACATGTGATGTCTAGTAATAATTTTTTTAGTTAAATAAAGTCATATTAATAAATAAGAAATAGGGGTTGATCGTAGAGGGGTAAAAATTGAGGGTATGTATTTTTGTATGCTGTATCATAAAAAAAATCTAAAATTGAAAAAAAAAATTAAGATTGAATTATCCGTTAACATTTAGGGGGATGAAAAAGGATGCTGTCCCATTCTCAGACCTATCCAATAGTGTACACAAAATTTCATGAGAAGCGGGAAAGCCGTTTCGAAGAATTTAACCACAAACACCGCGATACGAGAATTTTATATATTGTAACATGTGACGTTGATAAATCGCGCGTCCTGATATTAAATATGATACTAATAAACAATCGCTCAAAATCTCCCAATCGTGCTATAATAATGACCACTGTCAGAAGGAAGTACGAATCTACATACTGGGGTGCGGACATTTCTTGCATCCCCGCCTGAGATATGTGTCTTCGGCCCCAGGGGTGTCCGAATTCGGGGTGGCTGCAGGGATGGACTCTATGGTTATCATTAATTATCGTTCTAATTAATATAATAACCTCACGTGCTTGCAATTTGTAAAAAAAATACTTGAAAGATTATTTATGAATTTTGTAATTCACATATTTTCAGCCAAGTCCGAAGTAGACTTCCGTAGAATGTATTTATTGAATATAATGCCTCTATGCAGTCTTAGGTTTGGGAACCATTATATTATATATTTATAATTAAACATTGTAATTTAAGAAATACTTTTCAAATTTAGATACAATGTTAGAAACATGTTGACAATTAAATTAAGATTTTACACACTGTTGTTACAAAGTATATAAAGATCAGAAAATATAATGAACTATAAATTACATGGTAAGTTATTGTAATGTAAGTTGCACATTGTAATTTACGATAGTTCTCAAAAATAGAAATAGAAGAACTACCTCAGACAGAACTGCAGTTCTATTCCAGGCCTAACATTTAAAAAAAGAACGTTGTGTTAACTATTTAATTTGGGAAACTTGAGCGTACATTTAAAATAGGTTTTATATTAACAATTCAAGTTCGTATCTGTGGACTTAAAGGTATGCAGATGCGGCCAAACCGTGATAAGTTAATTCCTGGTGCCCGATCCCTTACCCGTATCAAAATTATAATAACATAGATACGCCACTATATGTCGGCAGAGCCAGGCTTATTGAAATCTAAATTGCTTTCATATTGTTTATGGGAGGTAGGATGCGATTCGTATGTGATTTCAGTTTAATAACAGGACTTGAAATACTTAAATCTTGACGCTAAGAAATAGGAAGAAAGGAGTTTATATAAAGATGTGAACATATCATAGATTAATCTAATATATAAAATTCTCGCGTCACGGGGTCCAAACCTTTATAAAACTTTGTGACCGAGTAGGTCTGAGAATCGCCCAACATTTATTTTTCATCCCCCTAAATGTTTTATTTTTAGACAAAATTTTTAGTTTCTATTTTTCTATGATACAACATACAAAAATACATACAATACTAAATTTTCACCCTTCTACGATCAACCCTTATTTTTTATTAATTAATTGAAAATTGAAATCACATGTATGGCAAAACAATGTAGTAAATAAATAATATTCTAATGGCATTCGGAAGAAAGATATCATAAGAATAAATTTCACATACGGTTGGCTCCAACTTAAGTTCGGTTTATGTATAAAATTTATTTTATACCACAAATCTCATGTCTAGATTTAATTTCACGAGACACGAAACGTGTGGTCATGGCTGGGCATATAGGTATAATTTCGCAGTTTGTATGAGTGTTATTACTTTCAGCTATTGTTACAATGACAGGCGGCGCGATTACAATGAAAGCAGTGTTTTCTTAAGTGACTGATCGGTATATATGAACCTATTTTTTTATAAAACATAGATTTACTCTAGACAGTTATTTTTTATAAAACAGGGGGCGAACGGGCTGGAGGCTCACCTGATGTTAAGCGACACCGACACCCATGGACACTCGCAATGCCAGAGGCCTCACAAGTGCGTAGCCGGCCTTTAAGATGTCTATAAGGTCTTTTATTGAAGTTCCCTTAATTGTATTCGGAAATATCTCTATTGTAGCTGATTCCACATAGCGATGGTGCGCGACAGAAAGTGCCTTCTGAAGCGCTCAGTTGTGCAACGGCAGACATCGGGGTGATCCGGATGAAATTCCGTATTATGTCTCAATGATGGATTTTTTAATTTAACTATTGCATATTGATAATCAAGGAACGAAGGAAGGAAGGAAAGAAGGAAGGAAGGAGGGAGGGAGGGAGAGGAAGGGAGGGAGGCGGGGGGGGGGGGGGGGGGGGGGGCGGGGGAGGGGGGGTTTTTGGGTTTTTGGGGGGGGGGGGCTTCGGGGGGGGGGGGGGGGGGGGGGGGGGGGGGGGGGTTTGGATATTGATAATCATCAGTATTTATATTTAAATAATATATTTTATTATTTTCTATTTATTATAATAAAAAGGTTTTACTGTAAGGCTGTACATACAACCCGCTGTTAATGTAACCAAGGTTTGGTTAAGTACTAAATGCAACTGTGGGTGTTGCGTGGGTGACTTCATAGTTATTGCACTGAAGGACCTGTGTGACCAGACTATGACCCTCGACCTCACACCTTAACCAATATACACATATTTCGTAATTATAACGAAGGAGCGGTTGTATATTATTCCTATAATCTATTACTCCTCGAGATTATAAATTTTAGAACAAATTTAATGTTGATAAGAGAAAACAATATGTTCTATAAGGTGTAAAATAACTCAATAACGTGTGTAACGTTATTTGGTGACCAATTCCAACAATATTCCAATAATTATTTGGTAACCATAGTTAGTGGTAAGTAAGTAAGTAACCATATTAGTTTTAAGTGGCTAAGATCAGACTAAACGTTTCCTGTGGTCAGAGTTTCAATTTTGTCTTAACATTTTCTTTTTTGTGATTTGCTGGTTGCGAGACACAAAATTATTCGTCAAACCTAATGTGCAAAAGAACTTCAATTTGTTTAATATAAGTTCTTAAGTTACATAGCTACTTTTAAACTAACCCCAATACACTTACCCAAATAGCCGAAGCAACGCAAAGTGACATTAAGATTTAAGTAAGGGACAGCGAGGGAAATCACATCGCAATTACAGCCTGACAAATGTTCGGATATTATGGGCACATGTGACGCAAAGTTCTAGGCACTTGGGACTTAGCCCATATGAACAAGATGAATATTTAGTTTAGCGTAATCCTCAAGCAATAATTTATTGTTCATAGCAAGTTGTTTGGAAAACGTATGAATAAAAAACCAATCTTTATTGGGCAGAATGTCGGGAATGGAAAAATTTAGAGATTTAAGATTTTCGTTTAAAATTAATACATTGGTCTATCCAATGTTTTATCGTATTATTCAATGCGACTTAGGTTAGGTTAGTAAAGTTTGATAGGTAAGTAAACTTTAATTAAGTGTACGTACTTTATTTATTATATAAGCCGTTTTGATCCAACTAAAATCTTACTAAAAAATTTAAACAATAATCGAGGCTCCGATAAATAATCAATGCGTATTAGGAACCAACACATAAATGAAATATAGGCAAAGTGATTTTAAACAAAGAAAACATGGTTGTTTTTATACTTAAGCAAACAAAAGTGAATCTATGATGAAAATTATAGCTGTCAATCACCATTCTAGAGATGAGTCTAGTGACAGACAAACAGCGAAGTCGCTCTCTTGTATTTATCAGATTTAACAAGATATAACTAAGGCACTTATGGTAAATGTAGCTGATGGTAACTTTATGGTACCATTTTAACCAATTGTCTTTTTAAGATGTTTCTGATATCAATTTAAAGGGTGTAGATGATAGCAATGATCTGCATCAACATTTTTGTTATTTCATTCATCCAATTTTGTATAGCAGGTAGTTAAAGGTTATTTTAGATGTCTTGTAGTATGCTTAAATACTCCTGTTGACCTGATTTTTTTCACTACTAACTATATATTTATATATATAGATATAATAGATATATATATTATTATTAAAATTCTACACCCTCTCTCTCTCTCTCTATACATATTTTTAATGGATATACCATTAGTGAAAGCTACTTAAACAAATCCTTATTCCAACATCATATGTTATGTATATATATTTGTGTGTGTTGAGACTAAAAAATAAAAAGTAATTTAAATCATTTTACCCTACCCTACCATAGACAATATTATTTCATTTAAAAAACAACACGATAATATGTAGCCAGAAACAATTGACAATCGAAATGTAATACAGCTTTCTAATTCAATGAATTTAGTCACGTATCGTCATATTACTACTATTATACTACTGAATATATACCTGTAATCACTGATCTATTGTTCTCGGTACGTATGAGTAGTGTTTCGAAATTGATCTACTTTTGGGTGTGTTAATTATATTGGATGCCTTGCTTTGTTTTCGTAGATTTAGCACAGTGTCAATAAGAAATAGAATTTTCGTTTGAAATCAACTTTTAAACATTCATTTGTTGTGACTACATATACATTTTTGGTTGCATATGTCAGAAAATAGAGTAAATTCTGAGATGCATCAGCGATTTTTAGCGTCTACTTATCATCACAGAGTACTTACTAATTCTACATATAGAAGAATTATTTTAGTGCTGCCATAATATCAATGAATAGCAGAAATTTTGCTAGGCATATTGTAGTATATAAGGCTTATTGTTGAGAATATATTTCTATTATAATAAAGTATTTTATAATTTATTGATAAAATTACTACACAGATTATCTGGTGCTCAAATATTATAATACAAACTAAAGCATTTTCGAGTAAAATTTTTAATTTACAATTTTTTTATGTTAACCCTTATCCGATAGTTTATGTATTTTAAAAATCTCCGTCCATCTTGTGCAAGCATCGAGGGGCACTCGATGTTCACAAAAGACCCGAAACCCAATCTTTTTTAAAAATATAAAACTTTTAGACCATAATTATGATAACGGTGCTTAAAAATTTTTCAGGTTAAACAAAATTCAGTTGGTAAAATTAAATTGCATTCGGAATTACGTGCCAATTAGCGTGTAGTGTGCTCTCAAAATTTCCCAGTATTCATTTTTAATTTGAGTGCTGGTTAAATTCGTGACGCGGACTTAGTTCGAAAACTTTTGACGGTTTCAATTTCAAATCAAACAATACAATTTTACGATCGGATGCAAAATCACTAGGGGCAATTAAAAAGTTGGCCGATCGAGGTTTGACGGTTTTTTAAAATCTTTAGTTAAACATAATATATTGGTCTTATTACGTAATAATCAAATAGTGCTATTCAATTTGGACGTATGTCTTCATTTCTTCTATACCGTTCATAATCTTCATTTAAGCCAGAAGGAATAAAACTGTATTCTATTTTTGAATTAAACCATACATTCGCTAAGGTTAATCATAGAAATAATCTTACGTGGCTTAGCAGTTGTTTTATCTTTGATGAAATAATTCAAAGATATATTTATGCTAATTTGACAATTTCGCTATTTAAGTATATATACTTAAATCAATACAAAAAATTACCGAGGATGAGTTCATACAAATAGTTTTGTCGCTGATCGATGAACTTATAATTTCCAGCCATTTGAAACCTGGAATCAATTGAAGTTTATCGTAGATTATATTTAAACTAGTATTTTTGAATGACGTTTGCAATCTATGGACGCTTTTATTTTTTCCGTAAACGTAGCCAATTACTTGTAAAACGAAAGCAAACATTTCATTTGGCAGGCGAACGTGTAAACAATGTATGATATTCACAGATAACAATAAAAATGCTGACGTTTTGACGTTTCCACTTCCCGCCATTTTTGATTCAACATGCCTGCAATTTATGCAGTCAGCGTTTTGTTAGTGTATTTGCTTTAACGAATTTCGGTTTGTTTGATTCTTTTTCATGTTTTATGAATGCTGCCATTTTATTAATTTGTTTGAGCCTATGATTTTGTGAAAATTATCAATCTTATTCAGTGCCTAATTATATCTTACCAGCTAAAAATAATTTATGATTTTTTGAAGTTTCAATTTATTCAGCTTGTTTCTCATTTATATACGTGCCATTTTAATTATGTATCGGCTAAGTAACTTTTTTTAGGTCTAACCTATGTATAATTAATAGTAAGATTACCATTATTCATAAATAATATAGTGACGGCGCTTCGCCTGTCGCAGTCTATCGCAGCGACTGCTCGTACTATATTCATCATTGTATCTTCTTAATAAGACCCCACATGAAGTTTCACAAGTCATGCTCACGAATTCAATCTCTTAATGATATCAGTTAACTAAGCATGCATATAATTGATAAATTATGGTCAGCCATATTTATATATACGCGGATTTGATGATTTATTCTGTGTATTTTAGCCCAAATGTTAGCCGTCCAATTTTATTGGCAATTATATGTAATGACGAATTCAAAAAAAAATATAGTGTGTTAGTCGTTTTGAAATTCATGGATTTATATATAAATATACTAGCTGACCCACCAAACGTGGTTTTGTCATACATGACAATTCTAGAAATCATTTTTTTAGTTAAAAAAATAATATTAAATAAATAAAAAAAATTGTGTTTAATCGTAGAGGGGTAAAAATTTAGGGTTGTATGTATTTTTAATAAGAAATTTTGTAAAAAAAAATTTAGGCATGGACCCTTAACATTTAGGGGGATGAAAAATAAATGTTAGCCGATTCTCAGACCTGACTGATACGCATATAAAATTTCATAAAAATCGGTCGAGCCGTTTCGGAGGAGTTCACTACGCACCCCGTGACTTGACGTGAATTTTATATAAAACCAAAAAATAGCACTTCCATTCTATCAAATACGTAACATGTAATAAACAATTATTGTACCAGCGAACAATTAATTTTGTTACAAAAAATGTTCAAGAGGAGAGTGAAGCTTAGCGATTCTGAAGTGTCGTAATAAGCCAGAGCCTTTAAAGCCTATAAGAGGCTTTGAAGCTTCACCAAGCAAGGTGCCAGACACAACATGAGCCATTATAAAGCCATGCACGTTTCCCACGTGCTTTTGTCGGTGCGCGACAAAGCATCCATATAAAATTTATACAAACAATGAACCTTAGGACGTAACTATAAGAAGTATTTTGCATTAATTTCTTTAAGAAAATCATCACCTACAGTAGAGTACGGTTTATTCAATCAAATCACAGCCTTGTTTCTGAGGATTAGGACTCAATTTTCTAGAGAACTGTAGTGTGGCCTAGGCAGGCATCAATGACCCCTCATTTAAGGTAGGGCAATTGTTTATCAATCTAGTCTAAGAGTTAGTGTTTATCAGATTGAATTCGAGTTTTTTTTTTATAAAACTGGGGGCAAACGACGGCAAACGGGCTGGAGGCTCACCTGATGTTAAGTGACACCGACGCCCATGGATACTCTCAATGCCAGAGGCCTCACCAGTGCGTTGCCAGCCTCTAAGGTGCTTATATGCTCTATTGTTGAAGGTCTAAGTCGTATTTGTTCGGAACTATTTCTTTTGGCAGCTGGTTCCACATGGTGATGGTGCGCGACAGAGAGAGATACTGATTACCATTGAAAATGTGAAATAAATACTAAAAAGAGCCTAACGTGTAATTAAATTGTATATTTTAGTTGGTATATAAATTACTAAAATAAAATACTGAGATTTGCCTGTTTATGGCAGACCATATTTTGTGAATTATGTAAAATTTTCTGTTTCGTTTTCCACCTTGTCATCGGGGTCGCGTATAAATAAAATTCAGTGTTTTTTTTTTGCCAATTCTGTATTATTGTAACATAACTCAAACGATACTCCGATCTGCAAGGTAAGGCTGGTGTTATCATCATATCATCTCATAGGAGTATCGTTATATTTTTCATTTATATTAAAAAAATACACGCTCTTAGACTAGAATGTCTATTCTATGATAAATGTGTGCAGAGTTCGTGAGCGGCGGACCTCAGCAATTAGCGATGGCTCACGATCGAATGTGATATGTGATTGCTCGCTAATTTGTTATCCAACTGGGACTGGCAATTAATAAGCATTTATTTGATTAACTTTTTTTAATTATTAATACTTTAAAACGCCTAATTAAATGGAGAGTTATTGCAAATTGACCCAGGCTTTGTAGTCAAATTAACAGAATATAATTTTTTACTTAACAAATAAAAATTGACATTTTTCGTTATTATATAATTTATATATTAATCTATAAAAACACAGCAATAAAATGTCTTCAGAGAATCTGCCCTTATTAAAACTCGCGATATTCTCCTCTCAAGTCCTGAAATCACAGATCCAGACTCAATTTGGATTTGGCCCGCGCTATACAAAACTAAATCTATCCAAGTTTCTCCACGTACAATTCGCATGGTGAAAACCATTAGAACGATAATAATCGTACATAACATTAAGCCTGTGGGCGTATACGCATATCGTCCTAATTCCCGTCAAATACTTCTATTTAAGTCGTCGTTAAATGCCTGTTGCGCTCCACAATACTACACTATCTCACACGTAATGCGTGCAGTGACAACGTTGCATAGCTCTGTACTACGCTTGTACAATCTTGATCGTTCGAATTTTTATCGAGTTCGAACGAAAATGTTATTGGAAAACAAAACATATTCCAAAGCCAACTTGAGTAAATTACACACATTCAATATATAAAAAGAGTTCGAATGTTATGTAATTATTGTATTGGTGACCTCTAACAAGCAAACTGTGGGGCTTTGGATAAGCATGACTCAGGTATAGCAATCTCTTCGAATATACGTAAACTAAGCCATCTCCAGTGTTATTAACTCATCTCAGTAGGGTTGCTGCATACAAAACTAGAACACATTTCCACGATAGACAAAAAAAGAACGTACCGTTACCCAAAAGGCCGTAGTAAGGAGTCCAAGGGCGGAGGTATAACTTAACAACATGTGAGCCGTCCGCACATTTGGCCCCATATTATAATAAATAATCTCAAGGATCAAAATCCAAACATCCAACTAAATACGAGATTTCCGTCGTCACACCGAAGTAACAGCGTCATTTCGCGGATATACTGTAGCGTTTGCGATTATACATTAATGTACGGCGCATTAAATTCACTTACAACTTAGCCTAATGAGTGTTAAAGCTAATGTTAAATTGAACTGACGTTATCTGATAATTGTGGACCCACTTTTGAATGTCGATTTTAGCATTATTTGAATATATTAAACGGGCAAGTTAAACGATTATTGTAAATGCTAAATAGTGTTGTTTCTACTTTTTTTCTTGTTTGTTCATGCCATGAACAATTAAATAAATCAATTAAGTCACATTTATTATAATACAATAAATAATGAGTGTGGAAGAAGCGAGAGAGGTATGCATGGATCGTAGCAAGTGGCGGTCTGTGGTCTCTGTCTACCCCAATGGGAAACAGGCGTGACTTATATAGATATAAATAAATATTTAAAAAAAATATTATAATATATCAATGCATTATATATTACGTTTTCATTATGTTTGTTCTAGCCAAGGTTATTCTTCTACAGAGGCAGCCTCACTGAGGCTAAAGTAGTAATTGCTTGATATGTTTAAGCCAAAAGCTATATAAATGTATGTTTGCCTTAACCCAAAGGATATAAAAATTAATTTATTTACCTATATTTAAAAATACAATACCATATGATATCATAATAATAAGCGATATGTTTCGAGGACCACCAAACAGTGGTTCAAAGCTTTGAGCTTTCTTAAATTTTTTATAACGTCATCATGTTATATATATGCGACCTTTTATATAGTTCTACTCTTTATTGATGAATTAAGCTTAACTCATACAAGGTAAACTTATTTTCATCAGTCTTAACTAAAACACAATTACTTTGATATCACTGTAAATAACAAGTACATAAAATAGACGCAACATTGGTACAAAGTGTCGTGTAAGTAAATACGTACAAGGGTGTTTCAGACAGGACACGAACCCACGACACTACCGTATCGAGTTACTGATTTACAACCATCTAACAGTGTCTACATGGCACAGATAGCGGTACGTGGCTTATGTGCAGAAATCTAGATTATCTACTTGTGAAATAGAACCTAAATTTAACAATTCGCAATTGTATTCGACAGTAAATATCTTTTTTATCACATTATTGGGTATAAATGACAAATGTTATTTTTTCACAACGTTAGAGAATATTTGAGTTATAAATTGAAGGATTTCTTAAGCGGTGACAAGGAAGTATGTGCGTCTATGGTGTTGCCAGTCAGCCACTGTTTTATAAAAATGTATGATAATTGCAAAAGTCTGTCTATGCAAAAATATCACTGCTGCGATAGACATTAAACACAGTGAGTCTTTCCACAGATAAAAAAATGTTAAGTATATACATGTTTTCTCAATCATTTTATTTTTTCCATACAAATACAATCCTTGGTGTTGGACATAGATTACTGTCCAGAGAACTCCAAGGTTTTAGTATTTTTTGGTATAACGGTGACAGATGGTCAACGAAGTGTCGGTAACAGCGTTCCTGTTCTTCCCGTTCGAACAAGAGATAATATTGTCTTTTAGAGATAGATGCCCACTGACCATCTCGTCCTGACGGGATCGTCTGCCCCACTCGAGGGACGTACATAGTTAAGTCGCACTATTAAGAGATTAATAGTCCTTTTTAAACTAAGCCACACTGATCGCAGTACTCAAGTTGAGTGTCCTAGGTCTAGAAAGTAGGTAATAAAGCCGTGCTGTACCGGTCCAGATAAGATTATCTGTCGCATAAATTTGTCAGCCATATGTCAGACAGTGCCGCGATTACTTTCCATCTTGCAAAGTATGTGTAACAACGTAGTGTTAGATAGCAGGCTATTTCTAGACGATATAGGAATTTAAAACAATTTTATCGATGACTTTTTTAAATTGAAAGTATGAATCTCTTCCATTTATTATGACTGGGTAATTATTATGAATCAAGAAGAGCGGAGCATGAATGTGAGTTTGACCTACAATGAACGATCTTTGAATATAACGTGTGTAAACTTGTAGTAACTGTGGTTACTACAAGTTAACGTTAAAACTATTTTGTATTACTTTTTTAAATTTATTAATATTATTTTCATTAAATTTGATGTTTATTTATTTATTATGACCTATTTTATTCCAACTAAATATACAATTATTAATTCAAATATAAACTTAACATAAACAATATTTATTTGTACATCTAACTTAAAGGTGGGCACTGAGTTGTTAATTAAAGATATACTAGCTCAAACACACAAAAAAAAGAAAAATATTAAAGAAAGTGTACCCAAATGAAATGTTAAACCTGTAAGCTCTGACTGAATCAATAATTTTATTAAATTTATAGATATTGGTGCAAACTATATACATATCAATACTTTCTTCATTCTTGACTAAAGAATTATATAATCTTAACATTAGTGTATTGTTCATACGAAAGTATGAAATTTTCAGGAAAGATGCAATCATTTCCTGTTACAATAATATGTTTTTTATTCATAAAATCAGGCATCAGTTGCGGGGCTCCCAGAAAGAATTCGATACTCTGACAACCCCGACATTCCTTTGCAATCATGATCACGATTAATGTATATAACTTACTTTGACTTCTAAAACGAAGTTTGCTACGACCTGTACTGTATTTGGTATTTGCGCGTGTTTCTCATATTTCTCTTTCTTTTATTAAATAGGGGAGTAAACGAGCCTAGGGTCTAAGCGAGAACAAACGCAGCCCATAAACACCTTAAGACCTTAAACCTAAAGACCTTAAGGAATGAGTACGCTCTCTTAATTTAAAAGCTTTAAGCATAATAACGAAGCTCGTCATTGAGACTTAATAAAAATATCTCACTATATGTCCAAAGGCTAAGCATTGTTTTATCAGGAGCCGTATCAGCGGGTAAAGATAAAACACAGACCAATAAAACGCAAGTGTATTACTTCATACGGTGCATGCAATTGAAACATTTTAGTCAAATTCGTGACTTAAAATAGACGAAATATCGAAATTCAACACAAATATGTATATATAAAACAAGTATGGTGATATTAGTCATGAGCTTTTTAGTAAAACGATTTTGTTCAACACCAGCGAAGCTCCTGATCCAGGAATTGCAACACAGAGTTAATAAACCAAGATATATAAAAAAATGAATTTGTAATCTACGCATTTCCTATTTCGTTACAAATAAATATTCTATAAATTCCTTGTTCACATCGTTTCGGATCGGACGTTATCGGTTACATACTAAATCCAGATATCCGAACATTATAGGTAAGGGCGCGTGCACGTGAGTTAGTATTGCATTAGCCACAACGATACTGTATCTCAATGATCCAGGAACGTACAAAGCAGTTGATAACTGGTTTCTATGGTTATGACTTTTGGTCAAAATGGAGGCACTTAGCAAAGAGAGTGAAATATAAACACTATGAAATACTGCTACTATACGATACTATATGTTAATCCCTTCGGAACGTACAATCTAGCTTATATTCCATATAAAATAACAAGAATTACTTGTTATATGACTATATTAAACAATTATTCACTAAGCCACCAAACATTAAAGAGGTTTAGCTTTGGAGAAGAAGTGGTACTCAGGTTATAATAAATTTTCAAAACGTTCTATATTCGAATTTTCATACGTTTGATTATAGAACGCTGAGTTATCATTCACGCAAGTAGAATATAAAATTATAAGATATTATAACGATAGGAGTTGACAGATATAGAATTCATTTTTAAATTTAAATCTCACACTTTAATCGAAATTGATTTATTTTTAATTATAAATCCAGGCGTTTACTTAGCACAGCTTTAATGTTTAAGAGTGATTTATTTTAATCTTTATAATTAGCAAACTGGCTGGAATAATTCTTGAAACGAATTCGTAACCGACGAGGCTAACATTTTTCATAAATTTATATGTTTAGTAGACAATATTAATATAATGATTGGATTTGATTACGTTGAACGATTTTAACAGTTAACCAAGTACTGTTAACCAAGTCTATATACTGAGTTTATGTGATGAATGCACGCAACTTCCGATTATATTATTATTTTACTATACGGAACAACATACCTTAACTTTATATAGGTCATATTTCATGTAATCGTAATTGAGAAATATTTTACCTACAGCGAAGTAATGTACATTTATTATTGTAATATCGCAAAAAATACATATTTTACGAATATCAAATTCAATTCATAAGTTAATTAATCTCAGGCGTTACAATTTATAAATAAGTAGCTTACCTTAAAACGAACCTCATTTAGAATTGTGTCCTAATATATAAAACTATTATTTATATCTATAACAATTAGGTACGAAAGTTATAATTTATGATACGTATTAATGTATATGTTCTTTTTTATTATGTATGTTCAGTTATCATATAATTTATTGGAGTTGTTTGGTTGATTGGGACGAATTGATAATGACATGTTTTTATTATTAACCGTTAACCACCTGCCTTTTTCGTATAATTTATCATAATAGTAAGGAATTTAAAGCATAGCCCATAAGCACATGTCATCTACTTATATAAACACGAACATTTAAGAAAAGTAAAAATTGAATTTAAGAAAAGAATATACCAGAAATAATTAAAAAATTTGTTTTGCTTCAAATAATTTTAATGGTTTTTAAATTCCTTTAATGTTGAGAATGCTTCTTTAATATTCTGTTGTTTTTAAGATAACAATCTTTGATAATAACGTGTTCGTCTATATAGTTTTTGCAACAAAATTTGTCTATCTATGAATATGATATGAATATCCATAATATGAATGTTGTGTAAGCTGCTGGCGGCATTAAATATGGAATATTTAAATAAATAAATAACACCCAAAGCTAACACATATGATCATAAATATTGAGCAGCCAAAACCACTGCTTATCAGTCTTGATCAGACGACATGAAGTCTGATTAATGGAATAAGCCAAAAATCCCAATCAAATTACATTTTTAACTATTATTTTTGGTCTCTGAAACTTTAATAGAACATTGTTTCGCTCCTTAATTTCCTAATATATATCTACCGGTTACTCTTAAATTGATGCATAATTCGCGTTTCAACAATAAATGTAAGTTGTAATTTTCATAACATCGTGTTGTAGTTGCCAGTTGCGACAGAGGTTTGCGAACTAAGTAGCCATTAACGTCCACTCCGAAACACTAAACATGACCACGGCTACACCATTTGACTTATAACGTTAATAAATATATATTTTTACTATTATATAAGTATGCTACGATTAGCCTACTTTTTATTAGACTTACTGACTTACTGAATAAGAAAGTAGAGTATATGATTCTTGTTTGTTACTCCATGTTTGGATTTTACTTTAAAATAATATGGCTTTTACGTATGAATAACACATTTATGAAGATATTGTGTTAATTGTCCAAAATATCAACTAGGGAAAGCTCTACCGTGCGACCTACGTGCTACACATGTCTAATAAAGGCTGCAAATGTTTATCTAAAAGTCTATTTCATATGTAAGCCGATTATTATTATACTTTATTGCACACATAAAACATCGAAAGAAACTTATAGTAGACTTAAAAATAAAATAATAATAGACTTATTATAAACTTAATGTCTGTGTACAGAGGGCGGTCTTATAGCTACGATAGCTATTTCTATAATAATAATGCATTTTGTAGTAATAAATTGATTTCTATATGAAAATAGAAACTTTTATCGCTTCTGCTTGTATCAGATATATTACATAGTATATGTAAATACAATGCACGGGTCTGTTTCTTAGCGCGGGTGAGGCTGCATGGATCGTCTAGATATAAGCCGATAATTGTCAGTAAGTTCTTCTCATATACAAGGACAGACAATATATATATATAACGTATAGAAAGAACTATCTCTTTGTGATTCATCTTTTTTTTTATATGTGACAAATTTCGTCTATTAGATCTGCTGGTTTCCAATTTCAAAAAAGAAGGTTTTATTTAGTGGTTAGGTTCCAATTTAAAAAAAAATCATAGGTACCCCTGTATATACATACACTAATTGAAACTTTAAACATTACTAATAACAAACGAATAGTAAAAATATGAACGGTTATTTATAATGTAATAGGAAACGTCGTATAGAGTTTAAATGTAATTAGAATTCCACATCTCGCATATAACCAACACAAATAGGACAAAAGTCTTTTAAAGGCCGTACTCACATTATGTTCGTACAACATTTTAAGGGGGTATTCACACGTAACACCTGAAGTGCCTCCGAGGGGCTATTACAGCTCCATTATACGCTGAGTACGTCGTAATAGTACCGTCTAGCGAGAATAATGTGTGAAAAACGCTTTAAAAATGTTTATATGAAAATGCAAAGCATTATGAATGCGTGAATGCAAAATGATAGCGAACTTTGTTATATTTTATTCTTTTACGATCCCAGTTCTTTTTTTGAAATACACTGTCAATTGTCAACTGTTGAGACGAAACGGTAATTAATCAATTTCGGGTTGATCTGTGGTAATGCTTAAATTAAACATTGAATACAATTATTACAATTATTTCTAAATTACATAAATAATAATTATTGGTTATAAGGCGTCCGTAATAATTAGTATATTTTAGTATTTACGAAACATGAGTCCGTTTATTTACACATCAATGAGATTTAATTGCATAAATAAATAATGGAAGTAATTTATTTATTTATTATGACCTATCAACTAAATGTACAATAATTAATTCTAATATTAACAATATTAACTTATACATCATAATTAAAGGTGGGCACTGGGTTACTAAAAAAGTTACTCTAGCTCAAAAAAAAAAAAGAATAGCAAAGAAAGTGTACCCAAATGAAATGTTAAACGTGGAAGCTCTGTCCATACTAAGAGTTCTAATCAGATCCTCCACAATAATTTTCTATTTAATTTTAATAAAGTATTTAATTTTAAATTCCTACTATACTCACTTGTTGACATAGATTTAACATTTATAATTTTAGTATAACAAGTATTGATTTAAACAAAGTTTATCCCCTAGAAAGTACAATCAATAACATAATGTAGCTGAAACAATGAAACGCAGAATAAATCTATGAAAAAGTACACCTAGCTGGATGAATGCTGAGAGCTGAGAGAAAGAAAATATGTAATGTTTTAATATTCCCATCTGCTGTTTCTCGTCTGTGGTCCACGCGTTGATGACAAATTAAAATCATAATTTTTTCATAAATTCCCAATGTTTGTTTTTTCGTACTGTACATATACTAGTCGCTGCTTTATCTTGATGATTATTTACAAATTATTCTTTAAATATAGATAAACATTTCATTCAGTTGAATCATATGAATTCGTAATTGATAACGTTCGAAATTCTTTCATTCATATAAGACGACACGTTTGTGAAACGTGAAAATATCCGTAGAATGATATGTATTCTATATATGTATACATACATATACATGTCATTTATTTATATATATAAAAGTATCGAAATAAACAAAAGACACCAGACATCCCCAGACTTGCGCAAGAAGGAAATTTAACACCTCGACCGCAAGCGAAAGCTCGCTCTTGTATGTCAAATTCTCGTCAAAGGTATTCTTATTTCAAATTGCGATTACCCAAGGATTTCGAAATTTTTAATAATTCAGTGGCTTCTATCACTTAGACCCGTGGCATAGTGTGACGCGGACGTGTCATTAGTCGGTTGATGAATGCGCAGCGTTAATGTGCCTTCCATTCACAATGCGTTCAAGTCTACACTACCATGGAGGTTTTATGAAAATGTCTTATTAAAATAAAACCTTTTTCAAGTGTCTTTATATGACTGTATAAATAAAGTGCACGATATAAAATTTATCTATTAAAGTCTAATACGTGTATCAGATATAGTATTACATTGAGGTAGCATTCTTTTCAGTACAAACATTTGATTCTTATTCATTGAAGTACAGGATCTGGCTCACAATGCCTTCTTCAGTAGATTTAAAAAGTTTATAAAGGTCTCTATAAAAATAATCATTGTTTACTTATTTGAGAAAAACAGATTTTATTACTAATGATTAGAATATCACAACTCAAAATGCATTCTCAATATAATTAATAAGATACAATTCCAATAACTTATTTATTAATAATTTAATTTGGATGGCTTAAGTTTCATTGTGCTATTTCGACCTAAGTTGAAGTTTAATATGTATTCATTGATTACATAATGAAGACATCTCTAACGAAAAAAATGTTATCCAACTTGATCATGATAAGAGCATTTATTATCACAAAATTTCCAGATCCTCTTGGCTCAATGGTTATGATGCCGAATCGAGTGTTCCGGGTTCAATTTCTCGGCTGTACTTTTATGTTTAATGTATCTATAACATACAATTAATACGCTTTAAGGTCTAACGCTCCGTGTAAACGTGTTGAAACTATAAAAAAGTGTTACAAAATATCCTAACACGTATGTATATGCCGCAAACGCAAACGCACCGTATTCCAAAGCCTCAAAACAAATCTCGCTCATAAATACCACAATCATAACGATAAACAACGGTTGTATAACAAGATTTATTCGGAAATAGCTCGTAAAACAAGAGAGCGACATAAATTCACCGCCATGGGCACACGCATTAGCAAAGGGATTTCCACCATATGAGAAAATATTTTCCGCTTAATGCGACGGTATTTCGTTTCACGAATGTTGCTCGACTTCGGATTTTATAATGGCTTGGTTAATGTTAATTGTAATGGCAGTTTATAAATTTGATAGTAATGTTGTTGTTTTTTTTTTATTTTGTTCTCAAACATTAGATATCAACTTATAAATAACATACTGTAAGATTGCAAAGTACAAATAACAATTACATGAGAACAAGTTGCTGCTGTTTTAATAATACTGTATTTTATATTACAATAACAAAATCAACTAAGATTCTACAGCAGTACGATGAACTTAAAATATTATTTAGTACATTTTTAACAAAAGGTATCCACGGGCACAAAATTAATTGGTTCGTTTATCATATATGAACATTTAATTATGTAATAATTTGTAAATTTCACACTTCAGAAGACAAACAATATATTAATCATACACCACCGACACTCTTAAATTTACACAGACTTAATGGAGGCGCCTTTCTTAAATTTAATAGCGTTTTGTTTTCCCAATTTAAGTAAAAGAGCAAAGTAGAGCAAACACCAACCTCACATTGCATCGTTTAACCCTACGGGCGGCCACCTGTTGCTACCATATACGTTTTCTATGTACCCCTACGTAGGCTCTACGGGCCGTGGGTGTTTTCGGGTAAATGTCAAGAGATTTTCCGGAAGCATTCTAGAGGAAAATTGAGTTTATTTCGCTGCGACGTCTATTTATTTGGTGTTGATATGAGAAGGGTTAAGCCTTTTCGCATTACTTTTAATCGAATTAGGCGTTTGCTTGACGTTTTAATTTGATTTAGCGATGTAAGTAATTAGTTATCAAATCAAAAGACTGTACTTTGTGTGTGGACTGACTAAATTTATGTTCCAAATATAAAAGCGATGAGGTATGTCTATTTAATATAACAAAAAAGGTTATGCACCTGCATAACCTTTTTAGATGACATTGAAATTGTTCATTGGGTAGTTAAGATTAGGACAACCAATATAAAACACACAAAAGTATTAATTTTGTTTTGCATTATTTTCTCTACGATTTTTAAATAGCGTTCGATAACAGAGGAATATATATTTTTATATATACGTATCTATAGTTAAAGCATTATTATTTGAGATATAGAGTTATATAGAGACAATTTGTATGTTTAATAACTATATTTATGAAGTACGATCTCTGAAACGATTGGAATGTTGTCACATATACGGTTGAATCCGTACATACTTAACGATATAATATAGTTCTAATATATATACTATATAATTTATTTATAGAAAAAGATAATTAAATAACACTTGGGAAACTCATATGTACATTTTATAAAAGTTTCATGACTTTTTCATAACACTAAAAATTAATAGAAAACAAACAATCACTAAATAATCATATTTAAATTAAAAGCACAAAAATTTCCCTGTATACGGGGAGCGAGTGGTCGAAATTGTCGATAGCAATGCTTACTCTTCTTTATGGACTTTTTGTTTACCTATCTAGCCTAGAGAAAGACTTACGAGTAATTTACATCTAACGTAAATTGCTAAAGAATGTAGTGTCCATTAATTTCTCAGTCTCTAATCTACTTTAAATATTATCATAGCACATCACTACTGACCCTAGCACTAAACATTAACTCTAGAAGCTGGATAGCCTCAACATTCACATGATGGTAAAGTCTGCAGTTGTAACCTCCAGCGATCTTGTTAATAATACTAGTGATGTTTTCTATATTAAGGTCCCAATATTAATGCACCAAGGAGATTTTGACAATTCCTCAGAGCACTTTGTTTTGGAATGGTTGGATTATTTGAATGTTGTTCTTTTGGAAAACCTTCCTTATATTTATATAAGTGTAGAATATAAATATTCCAATTTCAAAACCACAGGCTTCATTAGCATAATTCCGTAGAAAAGATTGCTTTATCTGTACCGGATCTCGGTCTTGCACCAAAACTGAAGCAATTACTCACACGTCCTTAAGGATTAATGTTCCACACACGTTCATATTTCGTGACTTTTGTAATTTACTGTATGGTGGAAGCTATGAACGTATGCTGTATCACTGTGTATTGAGGCTTATATCTAATATGATATCCGTCAAAGATTTATCTATTTTTATTACTCACATATACATATACTTGCTAACCACTGTTTAACTCTTAATTATACACTTACTCTACTTTATTGACGCATTTCTCAGATACACAAGTTATGATCGCCTCTTTAAGATTAAATCTGATAAAAAATCACACAAATATGATATTTAACGTGAAATCTGTTTAAATAAAATGAAATCCTAGTAAAGTATAGTTGTTCTAAATTTAAATGTTCATTATTGAAAATCGCCTCCATCCTTTGCATTAAACCTGACATTTCCCTTAATAAGACCGCACACGTTGGTGCTCGTACTAATTCTAATGTCGTTATTATGAAAAATATAATATGATGTATGTGTGTCGCATAATGTATGAGTCGATTTAATTGTAGTTGGACTATGTCAATTTGCTACTTGATCGGCTGCTTCATACATTTTATTATAAAAGTTATTCTTGAATAGAATAGGAACAGGTCTATTAAATTATTTATCCTACTAACAATATCCATTATATATTTCATAAACACAAGAATCAAACGGGCAGGAGGCTCACTCCGAATCAAAGTAACTCATGTTTTTTATACCTTAACTATTATAATATACATAATACTTAATATTACTACTATTATAACTGTTATTACTTCTTATTCTTGTTATAATATGTAAGAATCAGGACCGCCTTCAATTTGGCGCGTTTCTACTTTTACACAAATTACGATTTAGACAATCGACTAACAAAGAGAGATGATTTCACTTTCTGCCGCGCACCATCGCCATGCAGCTGCCAAAAGAGGTATTTCCAATAAAGCGGGGGGACCTTCAAGAAAAGAGCGTATAAGCATCTTAAAGGCCGGCAACGCACTAGTGAAGGGTCTGGCATTGCGTGTCCATTGGGCGGCGGTATCACTTTACATCAGATGAGCCCCTTTACCCCCCTGTTTTATAAAAAAAATACATACTAATTGTAATATTTGTCAGCCCTACTTAATAATTTATATTTTTTTATTGAAAATAATATTGTTAAAGGCCCAGAACTAGTCAATCCCATCACAGATGATATCAGTTTTATACAGTAGATCAAGTTAGAACTGAAACTTACTTAGTGTCACCGCGCAGTTTAAAATATTCCCACAATCGATCAGCGACTATCTTTCTTAAAAGCTTTATCTTTCTATTTAATACTAGCTTTATCATATTCAGACCATTAGTGTCAGTGTGTCATTGTTTAGATATGTGATTTTTGTATTAATTTATTATAGAATATATTATAACTTTATTGGTTTTAAATAGAAATATATATATTTAGCTCTTTAAACCTTTGTTGACGAATCTCGAAAATAAAATTTCTTTATCTCTTTAAATATGGAACGCCAGCAGTTTACACAAAATACCTCATGTTAAATTCAACCATAATAGGCGAACACGTCATTATCAAAGATATATAACAACAGAATATTAAAGTAGGAATTTCAAAGCACATATAACAAAAATTAAAATTATGAAGCAAAACATAAACAAATTGAATTAAATATTATTGTATTTATTTCTGGCATATTTTTTTCTTAAAGATGTTAAAGGAGTCATGAAAGATATCAATGTTAAATTTATGATAGTACGAGATATAAAACATGAACGATCTTCCACTGAATATCGTTCATGTTTTATATCTCTCATCACACTTAATGTGATCATATTACATCTGAAATTTGATAGTGTTTTGTTTTCCTTAGTCTTAATGAAAAATTCTTTTTCTTTTTTTTTCTTTTTTAAAAAAAAAAAAAAAAAACTCTTTTGGGGGGGGGGGGGCGTGTTAATCTACATATTTATAGGCTAACTAATGTATTTGGGTTAAAAAATCTCACTAAAAGCAACATACAGTAAGAACGCAAAAGCTTTATATACTAGCTAACTGTTATATATTAAAATAAATAAATGTTAAAAATAAACTATAGTAACATAATCTTATATGACGAGAATAAATCAAAACAGTATCAAATCAGTCTGTGTATAAAAATTGTGTTTACAGTAGTATAAATATTTTCTATAATATCTTTCAGACAACTTTAAATTTCCGTACCTTCACACTGCGCTCGTATGAAGCATGATATTGTATAGCGAATACTAGTCACGTGCAATTAGATGCGGACATAATTTAATTTTGACATCAAACTATAATCTTTATAATATTGGTGTCGATATTCATCAGTGTTTTTAGAGAATACAAGATAGAAGAGATCCAACTAGCATCAGTATCACCGAGAAAAGTAGCGATTTATACAGAAATACAGTTTTAAAAATATACCACTGCTATGTGGAAGTAGCTGCCAATAGAGGTATTGCAATACGAAAAGGGACCTTCAAGAAAAGAGCACATTGTCGATTGAAAGGCCGGCAATGCACTTGCGAGCCCTCCGGCATTATGAATTCCTACATCTTGCCCGTTTGCCCCGCAACATATAAAAAAAGGCAAAAAAGGAACTATTTTATTTAATCACCACGTGTACTATCGATAATCACGTTTGAAGACACAGAAGTGCCCCTTGCGGTAAAATACCGTAAAGGAAGAGTAACAAATCAAAACAAAGTGTAACAAAGGATTTCTATGATTCTCTGCTTTATAAACTAAACGTTAAAAATTATTATAAATGAAGTACCTTTTTGAAGCTAAATGGTATACATAGAGTCAAGAAGCGATCGGACGAGGGCTTGGATCTTGTCACCACTATCAATAATATGTGGTAGCGATACTTGACAACTGACATGGCTACTTAGATCATATCTTTACGATATACATGGTGTTCTCAACGATTCAATTTTATTTCAATAAACGGCTGATATCTTCCACTTTGGATCTTTGAGGTCTACGTCTACATCTCGTAATTGTGAGCATTACCCAAAGCTAAGACCCTTTCTTTATTCTCGTAAACAAATTTGTTTTTTAGACCATTCGAGGTTAAAACAATGCCTGAATTTATAAATCTACGCAATATATATAATATAATAAAATTAATATTATATGAATTGTAGATGGTATCAAGATCGAACCTTACGATCAAAATAATGTTCTATATTATTGTACACCTTAAAAAGGTGTATAAACTGACGATGTAACAATAACCATTTTTAATTTATTGTTTACGAGATAAAGCCTTATTTATTAATCAATTTTTCAATTAATTATCTTAGATAAATGGTGCATTTAATATATATAAATATGACCATTTACAATATGTCATTTAAATGAATGTTTCCGAACATATGACAGTTTGAATGTATTTGTATTCTCTAATGAGAAAATTCCTTGATTGTTTATAAAGATATTTTGTAATAAAATTAGTATTTTTTCGTCGTGTAGCGCTCAAGTTTTCCTTTTTTTATTTAGCTGCACATTAAGCAAAGAAATCAACATCCTATACTTTACGGTTAGTTCTGATGTGAGTTGTCCATTGTCTAAAGATAAGAAACAAATTAACGGGCGCTTATCTTTTATCTAAGCTTTTTGTCTATTCTTTTAAGTTGTGATCGTTGGCTTCTAAAATGTGCTATTAATCCTTGGGATAATCCTCCTATTTATCCGATAGAGCTGTAAGTTTTGATATGAGTAAGTAGTTGACTATTGATATTGAAGAATCGTACGACTTACGTGTGCAAACTTAATTGAGTATAATCTGCGTTTTTACAATCCCCGTACGATTATATGATTACTAACTTACATTGAAATTTCGAAAATTTTCCAGTTTTTCACATATTTCATATACTTAACGCGATTCAAATTATCCGTTAATATTGTCTCGCGTTCGTTAAGTTTTCCATTTAAACCGTATTATTTTTATTCAGGTTTGAATTTGGAACACGAATGTTCAAAATATTGGCGAGCGATTCCAAAGAGGTTTATATCACAGTTAGGTGAATGTAGATGACTGGTTTAAATTTCGAACTCTAATGCCAATGTCATTGTGTTACATATGAAATTTGACTTTGAAAACTTTGAAAACGAAATTAAAATCAGGCGCAAGTTTTTCCCATACAACTCGGTTGATGTTCACTTATTCGGCTCGGTAAAGCTAAAATGATCAAAGATATATGGTACATCATATGCATTATTTCGAAATTATACCTATATAGAAATTGCAGCGCGTGACATTATAATACAATTTATTAAAGCCGTTAGACTGGGTGCTGTCACATAAATCAAACCGTGAATTTTATCTTGTACATTTATATGCGTCCTTTATATATTGACATATGTTTCTATAATAGTTCGACTTCTAGGAGTATAAACTGATACAATATTATATAACAGGAACACATATAAATGCTTATAAATTTGTGACATTTTGGCTTGAAATCCATCTTAGCCTTAATAAACCACCGTTATCCGGAAACGGACGATTAAAATATAGGCGAAACGCGCCCTAACGACTTGGCAGTAATTAGAGACTATAAACAATATTTAAGCAAACATTATTGTGTAACTACCATCAATTGAATGGACTTCCAAAATAGCTGCGTACAAATTAGCGCGCCCCTATTTGACAGGCAAATAGTGAGATGTCGATATTGTAAAGCTATGTTTATAATGAAGACGAATAACAAAAGCTCAATTTATGAATGTATACGTGTCAGACCATTCTTAACCGAATTTTCTAATTATTTATTACAGACAAATAAGTGTATACATTTTGCGTCCTATTAAAAATATTTTTAGTTTTTCAACGGTATGAACTGTGTAAAAAAACCCGTTCGTTATTCTGGTCCGAAGGTTCATTATATGTCTATAGATATAATTCTGAACAACCAATGTGACCACAACCTAACAGATCTATTAAAACTACCGGCCGTAACTCACCCGTGTCCCGTCCCCGCGGCGTTTTGTCGCGCGACACGACTGTTGAAACGACAATTTGTCGCGAGATAGTGCGACACGGAGACATGTGTTATTATTTACGTCGAGACGCTATCAGTGCCATTGTAGCCGCGGTCTATGCGTTAGAGGTGAAATTCCTTGATTCCACCTTTACCATACGTTATCTGTCGCGTTTCGACTACAGAGTATAGTTTAAATTTCGAATTCCGCTATTGAATTTGTATTTTTGAATTCAGAATTCTGAAGTTGGGGAATGTTCATGCTCGGTTCACAAATAATAGAGAGAGATGAACACATCGTCTTTCTCTTTCGTTTGTGAGCCGTTGATTAATATCAATTTATCGATAGCCCAACATTACATTATCAATATGTATTACTGTAATATATTTCCTCGCTAAACTGTGCCCAGATTGTAACAATTCAACCTGAAACATTGTCTATGCCCTTATTTATAATCGTGACCAATTCGAAATAATACATATACGAATACAAAAACAATAATCCCGGTGACATCGCAATAATAGCATAAATCACAGAGTTATTACAGATTACTGGCCAAGACAAAACACAAGTTACACAATAATATGTTATTATTCCGGTACAGGACTGCATTTATCTGCATGCATAGATTGAATGTATAGAAATATTATTTTTTTGCGTTTGTTCTCCTGCATTCGGTATGTTCTGTCTTATCCTTTTAATAGGCCGAAAAAATTTTGAAAGAATAAAAATGACATAATTCTGGAATAAATAGATAATGATTATATGGAGACGCAATTGGCAGAATCACCACCATGCCGGACTGCCGACAGGTTCCGGGTACGATCCTGATGATAACTGTTTTCTGTGGTCTGGGTGATATTTATAAAAAGTAATGTAAGTATAAGTTATGTACATATGTCTGTATACTAGTTGTGTGACATGTATCTGCAAGTACGAGTACATATTAGTAGATTACCTTGGGGTTAACCAACCGTGTTTAATATATGTCCCTATTTTATTATTAAAAAACACTGGCCACTAATAAACGTTCCACTTTTTTTAATTTGAAATCACAGAGTATACAATCATATAACTGCAAAGAGATTGGTTTGTTTTTGAACTACACGGAAATTAGATATATTCTGTGTAATTTGAAAATCGAATCAAACGTTCAAACAATTAGACGTACGAGTGGAAAGTATTAGACCAAATGTGCCCATTGTTCGCGGTCTAATTAGTAAGATCTTGTTGACATTTAGCTCATGTGTAACTAACAATTGTGCAAATTGCTAATTAACGCTACTAATTGCGACAAAACGAACATGTTTTTCATAGAACTGCACCGTGATTCATTGGATAGCAATTTCAATGATTTTCGACTAACGTAACTAATTGGTTTCCTAAATCTAGCAGCAATATTAGTTTATCTGTTCTTTCAAAATCGATTTTAGGATCCATAAGTTTTCCTCAAATCGCTGCGCGACCAAGGAAGTCCAAGAAAGTTTTTAAAAAAACCAACAAACACATTATTTTTCTGTATTCTAACATGTCGTATTCTATATTGTGGCCTCTACTGTGAAATCTCCCTCATCATCTATTAGTAGGAATTATATTTCACAAGATTTAGCTAAAACGTCAGATGCGAGCGATCATAATAAAATTCGAATTTTAAATCGAGATCTGACCAAGACCGCCATTGCACCGGTCACGTCCACAGATTATAATGACATGACCTTTGCTTCATACGAGATTTAAGAGGTTAATTCAATTTTTTATTGGAACTAGTAGTTGCGTGATTCGGCTTTGTTAGGCTCTGTTTAGAATGTTTTTTATTTTTTATCTACATTTATGTAGGAGTGGTTGTGATATTATTTCTTTCTCACTCTCCTCTATTTCAGTATATTTAATAAGATGTATAAATAGATGTAAACGAATGGGTGACAAAATGGCCGAACGGAATCCATTTTCTCAGAATTACTTTAATGTAATGTAAGATTCCTTGCTGTTGAAATTCGGACATAATTCAGCAAAAAAATTAATTTTTTTAATATCCTTGTGTTTACTTTGTGTCCTTTTTTATGATTCAACAGTAATGTGTAATTTTACGATTCTCATTACACATATAATACGGTTCTCCTTGAAAACATGGAAGGATTATTTAAGGTTATTATAGATTTAGATTATAGATTTATTTTAGGAGCTTAGCCATTAAATTTTACGCGCTTGCTGGCAGAAATATTCTTGACACGGACGGACAACAAAGTTATCCAAAAAACCGAAGCTGACTTTGAAGAATGACCTTCATCAAAACCTCAAATAAGCGTTTATAACTTATAAGCGTTGAGAGTTTAACATCCCGTTCTAGAGACTGCCTTAACTCTCAATGTGCACGCCGCCGTAGATAAGCATTCTGATATGCTAAGCTTGGCATTTAGTTCCGCGCGTATCGCCTTTGTTATTGCCTTAATAGAATTCACTTACAGTTACATTGTATGTTCTATATTATTTCAATTTAATTTCATACGCATGCCATTGTCCGATCTTTATTGTTACATTCATTCTATTTTCATTGTCATTGCTAATGTGTTTTGTAGCGCGAAAGTTTTAATTTAGTTTTATCTATGAGGAAAAGTTTACTACAAAGCTATTTGATAACTGAAATTTGGTCTGCATCGTCCGATTAGTAGGAGGATTTGTTGAGCTGTGTAGTCGTTTAGTTTCACCATTAGAATATAGTTTACAGATTAATTGCATCTGTGAACGTGAGTAATATGGCTGTATTGATAACACCTGAGGACTTTCAACAATTTTATTAAAGTATTAATTTAAAAAAACTCTATTTAATAAATAATCCCGCTCACGCGTCTAACTCATAACGTTCAATAGTTTCCACCTCGAAAGCTCATAATTCTATATTTGATTTAACCTTAACATAATAAAAACACAATGTTCTATATCATTACATAATTAAACTTTTCCATTGTCGAATAGAAATCCTCAATGAAGAATTCTGCTCAAGTGTCGAACTCAAACTATTCCATTGTTTTCACCTCGAAAGCTTTTGAGTGATTTTTGATTTAACCTAAAAATAATAAAAACACAATCTTCTACATACATACTTAAGCTTTTCCATTGTCGAATAGAAATCCTCAATGAAGAATTCTGCTCAAGTGTCGAACTACTTGTAGATACGAAATCAATGTGCGCCTAATGGTACCATACGTTATGTGTTGGCGCTAATAAGCGCAGCGACGGGACATCGTGTTCGCTTTATTGCTCTTGCTTCTTAATCGAAATAAACATAACTGTTGTGTTAAGAGTATTTTACACTATTCTTTCAAAACAAAGAACCGCCTTCGATGAGATGTTCGTAGAGGCAACTTCCTGAGTCGAGTGGTTATTTTTTTCGCGGAGTTTTATATGGACTTCCGCAAAGCAACGCCTGATTCTCTTAATTAAAAAGATTTCCGTAAAAATAAAACTACGATGACAAGGGACCTTTAAGAAAATAGCGTATATCTTAAAGGCCGGTAACGCACTTGTGAGGCCTCTGGCATTGCGAGTGTCGATGGGTGGGTATGGGTATCACTTACTTAGCTGAGCCCGTTTGCTTGCTGATTTATATAAAAGAACAAAACAAAGGTATCTCTATTCATCCGTAAAAAATCTTCTTTCTAATCTCCGCAAATCCCTAGTGCGACAAGGAATATGCTGGCGCTTGTAAGAACGGGAGTCAGGTGTAATCAAAATACAAAAAGTTTCTGGGTTTAGCTAGGATTGATAACCTTTAATTCACTAACATATACACACTGCCTAAATTGCAAGACAAACATAATGTCAGACATTTAAACAAGTTCCTACTTCTCTATAATAAAAGAATATCTTATCAATTTGAGGCCACTTATTATTCATCAATACTCAAAGCTTATTGAACAACACAGCATTAATTTCTGAGTATACTTCAATGAATTGGACTTTGCGAGCTTTAGTTGTAATATATATCCCAATATACATAGATATAACATATTTCGGAAACATTGTTTTCATCATTCTGAAACAGAATTGATTTGTGCGCGAGTTTAATAGTGTAGAGGTACCTTAATATAAAAATCAATCGCAAATCGATGATTAGTTGTTGCTCATAGGGAAGTGTTAATGTAGTGATGTCTAAAACATCGAGGATATATTATTTTAAACGAGAACCAAATTAAATTCACCTGTACCAATAAATATCGACACGCAAGGCTTTTGTAACAATGTTAGTATTAAGAGAAACATTTCGTATAATGTAGCGTGCATTTCTCATTGCTGATAGACCTGCTAGTACATTTGAATCAGATTCAGATCATATTCATATTCTTAAAGTATCATGTTAAAACGTATATAGCCAATGTATGACGAATATAATGACATGAGAAAGTGTATAGTGAGATTTACTATAATAATACAATTGTAACTTTCGCAGACATAGTTTACTAAACGTTACAATCATATTCTTGTTAATTTTGTACTGGATTAAACATTAGGTTTCAGTAGTAGGAGTATTAAACACTAACACAGGTATGACGCCGGATTTTAAGGATATACTGGTCGCTTCTTCCATGAATTCGTACTAGTATCGTAATGTCAATAGTGGTGGTATAAATAAATTTTATCCGTGATAAAATCCCTATCTATCATCAGACACAAGGGAGTGGAACCACACTAAATAAAATATAATTCCAATAAAACTTATATCAAACAATTTGCAACTCTTACCCCACATGTTAGCGTAACGTGCCTCCTTATCAAAGTTGTCGTCATCCACTTAAGTACGCCATTCAATCACCCAATAATGTGCAATACACTGTAACAATGTCACCAAGAATTTCCCCTTTTCGCAGAAAAATTCAACAAAACTCGCTCCTGCATCAATCAAAACTCAACTTTATTACGACCTCATAAAGTTCATACATCTCCAGCGAGTGGTTGCTGAAATTTTTTTAACATTAAATACGTTCTATTTTTCTATTCTCACGCGTTAGAACAAACGCAGTTTTATTGTAAAGGTACACGGTTCAAAATTCTGTAACAATAAAGTTCAAAGATTGACTCGGGTAACAAGGGGTAAAAGGGCAAACAGCGTTCCAAGTGAGCACATGAGAGGGACCAAAATATGTGGGAAAATCGGATATAGACGTTTATGGTTGGATTTTTCGCGTGATTTATTCGCGACAGATCCGAGGGCCTAAAACGACCGGATTTATTTGACCTTTAGCTGTGGTAGAGTTTATAGAAAAACGTTCGTTCGCTTGAGATCTTAATAAAATGGTTATTGTTCACTAATACATTGTTGGTATAGGCACATCGATTACCACTTAGTCGACAAAGGGGACGACTTATTTATCTTTTTACATGACAAGATTTGTCGCCAATCGTGTATTTGAGAATTGAATGACGTGCAAGTAATTCTATTTATAAGGTTCCCACAACGTTCCCATAATACGAAACGGAAATGTAGCTAATTCAATAACTTTATTATTGATAATTTAGCGAATATAATTAATCTCCCAGCTTACAACAGCCTACAAATCTAGATGACCTATTTATCAACGCTTGACTTTTAAAGCACTTTGCATACGTCGTTAGTCGAAAGCGGACGTAATAATGCTAATACGTGGCCGTAAAATGACAGGAGATCGCAATTAATGATAGAACTCAACGCTAGGCATCGGCTAAGCGCCTGGTGGCTATTATTTGAGTGCTCTAGCGAAACCTTGATAGGCGATACATGATAATAAATAGTATTTACAGACTATAAAACTAAATATATAGTTATTTATTTATATAACAATATTCACGAAAAAGGAAATGTAAATGGACTGGGCTCATGATGAGAACAGAAACAGAAAAGTGGACCGAAAAAGTTACTGAGTGAAAAAGACAAATAAAAAGATGGGAGGATAATCTTCCTAAGGGATAGAGGAGAATAGCAATGGACACATGTGGAGGGAACTTGAGGAGGCCTATGGCGTAAGACAGCTTGACCTGGTAGCTAATACATAATATAATGGAGATATAGTTTAGGTTTAGGTATAAACAACAAATATTACTAAAATAATAAAAATTGTGTATGCATAAGTAGATAAAGGCTATTTTTATTTTACTTTTATTCAAAAAAAAAGGAGCTGAAATATTTACGTTGATTTGTCATCACTACAACTTTACTAATGTGTGTATGTGAAAAGATTTGACAGTGGGTCAAATAATAAGAAATGAATTGAACCCCTCCATACATATCTCTCAATTTCATTCATGTGGGTAAATTTAATCGAACATCACAAGAATCGACCCCCAACATGTGTGACAAGATCTCATTGTTAGTACGCGTCTGATCGTAGATAACGAACGACGTAAAATCGCAGACACGTTTGCAGGTTCTGCGATCTAGATTTTAACAAAGCTAGTTTCGGTAAACTGATTGTGGAATCGATAAGTTTAATTAAACGTTAGCACAATGCTTTAGACGTAAGTGGATTATTACTCGATTTGAATTTTAGTCGATAAAATCGAGTAATATTTAGCGTTGTATTTGTAATAGAACAAAAGTTATAACGGGCCATTTAGTTAATAAGGTGTATGTTTAAGTCGAAAAGTGAATATGAATAACACTACACGTCGACAATTGCTGTGCACTGGTCGTTTCCATATAAATTTCCTTTTCTACTTTCGATATACACTATAGTGTTTATAGTATAATGTGATATTACAACGTTATTTTATAGGGAACACACGTATTGCATCTTGACTAAACTCCCAGGTCACATTTCACACGGCCGATTTATAGTTGGTGTTATAGGTACTTACACTTTGGTAAACAAATACTTGTATCCTATGATATTTGTGACAGGCTTGTTAAGAATGAGTGAAGCCTGCAAGGAGTTTTTATTTGTATGTTTAGGTTAAGGTAGTTTTTAAGTATGTATTGGCTTGAAGATGTTACTAAATAAATAAATAATTAAATAATATTTGATAATATAAGGAGGATGTTTGAAGGGTACCCATAGGAAAATGGTCGATAGGTGATGGTCTCGGCTATGTATTGGACTTAGTTAAATAACATTTTGCCTTATTTTAGTAGAATGAATAATATTTTTTTTCTAAAAAAATCCCTATTTTTTTGTAAAATCTTGAATTTTTTATTAATCATTAAAATGACCAAATTTTTATCAACTAATTATTAGTTAAAATTATATTTAGTTAACAATCGTAAGACAAAAGCTTGTTAAATACACCTGTATGTTTATGCTGTTATTAATTGTAATTTTATTCATTTATTGAGCTTTAATTACAGTAACTTATAGCTCTGACAGCGCAGAACTATTGAAGTCGTAATGCGCGTTCGGAAGCAGGCGTATTGTAATTAGGTTTTAAGTTAAACGCTTTTATGAAAGCTTTCTACGATCGCAGTGCTTGAGAATTAGCACCAGTTTGTGTAATGTTAAAACAATTAGAAATCAAACTTTTTCATATTTTATCATAAATTATCATGAACTTAGCAATTACAGAGTTGTTTTTTATAATACAGGGGACAAACGAGCAGGAGGCTCACCTGATGTTAAGTGATACCGCCGCCCATGGACACTCGCGCAGCCAGAGGGCTCACCAGTGCGTTGCCGGCCTCTAAGATGCTTACACGCTCTTTTTTTGAACTTACCTAAGTCGTAATTGTTCGGAAATACCTCATATAGTATTATTATTTATTTATTTATTATTCACATATTAGTCTTTCTGTTGACTAAAATAGAAAAAAAAATTTAAGGGATGTCCTAAAACAAAAATAGCAGGGATACCTCGTGAGCGAGTACACGCACTTTCGGTTTTTGTATGACATCACTATTTTTTGATAAGACGAAAAGTAATACTTTATCCCTTTCCTGTCAACTTTAAGCATTGCATTGCATTGCATGCATGTATTAAATCCAATTATAATATTGGATTTAATATATGCATGCAATATGATATGTCCTATCAAAATGAAAGCGAAAAGCTACTTTCTTACAACTTGGCCGGCAAAATCAAATGAATCAAAGCCTAGAGCAAATCTTGAGCCCAATACATCATACAGGTATCCGTGATTATTGCCTCAAACCATTTCTAACCTCACTATTTATTCTTTCGCACACTATTCGTATTTATAATACGCAGATAAATGTTGATTCCGCTTATATATTCTTTGTCTATTGTTAGAACAATCGGTTTTATAATGACTCCGCAAAGTCTTTAAACAATTTATTAGTTTTAGTATTGACAAAAGGGACACAGACATGGAAAAGGACGCATGCTAACTGTAGCTTTTTTACTTATTCACAATAAGTCTAATATTATCTTAGTATAGTATAAATACCAATAGGTACATTCAAGTTAAGTACAATCAAGACTTATAGACCCTAAATTAAGCTTAAGAAGTTCACCAAGTTTGCGGCCAGTTTTTTTGTGTTGAATGGGGATCCTATTTTATTTTTGAAGCACTCGACCAACGGGTTAATTTGTTTTTAATTTCATGTATTGACATAGCCATTGCTGGAGTTATATTATACGAATTCTTAAAATGTTAATGAATTATTTTAGCCTCCATAGCTTTAAATCCATTACTTTTAGTCAACCCACCGCGGGTTAAATGTATATGTTAATTATAATGAGTCACATCTAAAGTGAAGAAATTTTATAACGTAGCGTCTGCCTGGAGGGTATATACTAAAACTAATTAATATTTCTTCTTAAATCCTAAAGTAATCATCTAAAATACTTGAATTTTATGGATCGTGTAAATTCAGACATTTGAACTTATAAAATGGAGGCAAAAGCTGGTATTCAAAGATAAACTGCGCAACACACTTGCAACTGTTTATGGCAATTTCAATGAGCGTCTTATTTAACGCATATTTTCACTCAAGTTAGGTCACAGACTATTTTAGTTCACACTCTCTGTAAAATAAGAGTCAAAATGCGGTGTAGGCGATTTTAATACTATCAGAACTTATGTAGAGCACGCTTGAAAAGTTTTATGGCGCTTAAGTTTCAGTTAGGCGAGTTATTTGATATTAAACAGAATTTTTGGTTTAGGTTTATATAAATAAAGTTCTGAAAAGCGAAAAATATCTGTAGGAAATCCCTTAGAAATGTAAGTTTAAATTTTTGAATTTAGATTTTTAGTCAGCGCAAGATTTGTTAACACAGCTTAGAACTTCAAAAGCTCAGATATTAAGCATCAAATTATTAGGGTGTTGTATGTTTTTGAGTAAAATCGAGATTTTCAATAGTGTTCTCTTCTTTCTAGTCAATAGACAAGGAAGAAAACATGGGTAATTAGCGTATAAAAAAATAATGTAAAAATTATTAATATACATATATTAATATTCTTCTTTAATGACACTCGGGCGACCATTGCATTTTTTTTTATAATAGGTTATGCTAAGACGATATATAGTAAATGAATAAATATATTATAACCAAATAAATGTGTTCCATTATAAGCATGCCCAACTTTGAATATTAAAATGGAGTTCAAAATTTATTTTATTTAATGCGTTTAATTTTTCTAAACGACGATTTTACGAAACAATTCTTTAGGAACACTTATTAAGTTAAGTTTTTAGAGCCTTGTAAACGACATTGCTGAAAACACAGCCTTTATTGAACTAATTGCCAGAATTTATTGACTAAAATTCATCTACAATTAATTTTGGAATAGCATTCGATTCAATGACCTGCACATACAAACAAATAGTCTCGAACGGACATTCCCACAGACCTCATTTAGTGCTACGTACGGACACGCGTGCTGACCACTGTAGATCTAAAACATATAGACGCTCCAATTAATACCCAAGATGTGTAATATTAAAGCAAATATGTATAAATCTATAATACAGCATGTAGTCATTACTATTGCATTATTAAACATTACCTCATTATAACTAAAGACAACGGGCGATCTTAACACAAATGTTTTCCATGAAACCGTAATAGTGAAAATAAGATTCAATAGAGAGCAAATGTGAATCTTGATTAAGGAACAAGATCAAATCAAACAAAAAATCTTTGAAAATAGAAACAAACAACATACATACATAACTTAGTATATGAAGAAAAGGGTGCATATCTGTTTTTAGTTTTTGAATTGAATCTTAATTTAACATAAATTTTATGGTTTAAATATTTAATATACTAATTGAAAAAATCGGTATGATAAACCGTTTTAAGTAAATTTCGTGTCTGAAAAATACGAAGCAGTATTTTGACCAAATGCAATCCGGTAATTATTGATTGTTTGTATTAATAAAGCTCGTAGGCTACAAATACTTATAAAAGTAAAGCTCTCGCATTTTATAGTATTATTTTAAGTTACTGAGACGACGAGGGAGTTTTAATGTTCCGCCCTAACGGCCTCACGGTCTTGGTGATTGACTTTGGAAGTTGTCAGAATATAATTAATTAAAAAATAATGGTTTCAAGTTTTTTAACAAAACAATTGACCAATCTATATTATTCGTAGCTCTACTTCTATCTACAATAGATCCTTCCCGGCGGCGCACGACCGCGTGCACGATTCAGATTAATCTATCGAAAATCGTTTTACAACATATTATTTATAGTGCGCATGCTCCGGCAATGATCATCAGTCCGCGAGCTAGTGATGTGCAATAACATCGATACATATCGATATGAGTAATCAGGTATGCGATCTAAATATAATGATAGATGAATTTACACATTCTGCTTTGTAATAACGATTATACATAACTGTTTATGGTGATCCTAAGATAAATTGGAAATTATAACTAAAAACTTCATATGTCTGTCTGTTCGTTCATGTATATTATATCGTAATAATTAATGGTTTCAAAGCTAATGCAACGTAATATAAGTATTTTTTCGATTTATTATAAGATACATCGTATAAAACTTGTGTAAAGTTAAAAAAAAACATTATTGCACTCTCTTCAAAAATCGGTATCTGTTTTTCTTTGACTTCACCTTCAAAATTTACCTCACGAAATTGACACTCAAACCTCAAGTCGTAAAATGAAGAGTAATCTTGAAAACTTAACCTTTGGATATAATGAAACTCGTGAACTAGCCAGCAGGGGGCTGCAATCGCGGAGCCTATTTCAAAGACATTGAATATTTAAGAGAGCTAATTGAAATGAGAGCGACACTTTGGAGTGTCGCCAGGATAATTATCCAGTTTTCAAGATGAGATTTAACGTACCACGGTTAAATGGTTGGGGTTTTTAATTATTTTTAGGACCTAAACTTAGTTGGTGTTCGTGCAATATCAATTACGTCTGAGGGGCGCTGGCAGTTCTTATTTTTAATGTGGAGACGATTTCTTCACGTAGATTTTGTAATACTTGTTCTTAACTTATTTCATGATATCTAGCCTTAATAAAATAATCGTATAATTAGACTTTAAATGAATTGTAGGAGGAAAAATTAAAGTATGTTGCTTTATGTGAACCTTATTTAAGATACGAAAAATTCTTATAAGTCTTAACTGAAAAGACATAAATGAAGGATCTCATACGTACTCATGGCTACATCCTTTTAAGTTGTAACCAAGTAATAATTAACAATCTAACGGGCACTCGAAAACGAAGCTAGCACTTCAAAGCCATCAGCCATCAGCTGTTGACGGAGCTAGGAGTACAGTAATTGAGTTGGATCATGAGCCTGGCCATCTCCCGAAGACTGACTGACTCTTATGAAGGCTCTCTGTACCACCGGAGTACCATAACCCAGCAACAAAAACAAAAATTTCATTCGTTACAAAGTATCGATATAACGACACATCACTATACCGTCGTGTGATGTCGAAGGTTGTTACCGGTCATTCTGACCGTATGCCAATTGCCCTTCCGCTATCCCGAGCACAACTGATACGAGATGGACAAGTAAATAGTTGGGATGTTCTAGTTTAGAACCTTTTATTGCAAATACAATTTCCTATTTCATTATATTTAACTTTCGGTTCGGAGTTTATTAATGAACCTAATGTGATGTATGGTGAACGAATTTTCCTAATTTATGTAATATCTGTTGCTTCATATACTGCAATATAGCAGTCGTTTCAATATATTAAGTATAAGCGATTATCAAAACTAAGAGTGACCGATTTTTTTACAGAATTGCGTTCTAATATTCGGTTTGTATATAAAACATGTGCATATGACCTAGAATTTATTATTTCATGAATCACTAGGAGCTCCTGTTTCCAACAAAATTACTTAGCATATGATTAAATTAGCATATTATTAACTCTTTGTCTCGCTTTATTCATACGACATCTGCAAAGAATCCAGCTCTTTAGTACAAAACTTGGTAATATTAAGGGCCAAAAAGTCTTATTTCTGACGTTGTATTTGGCTTCTATTTAAGTATGACTCAGTAAAGTTAGATCAGTATGAAAAAAGAGTAGTTAAATCTCTTAATTTGTTCCATCAGTACGTCTTCATTGCAGTATATTATTCCTATTTTTATTGATACAGGTATATTTCCATACAAAAGCTACAAGAATTTACAGAGCTTTAGAATAGTAATCGAGATCACGACTAGATCCTTTGTAGATATATATTATCCATCGATCTCCAGCGCGTCGTGCGTGCGCGCATGCATTATGCGCTCACATTCTTGTTAGGGCTGGTTGCACTCTACATTTTATTATTTACATCCTTTATTTTCATAACGAAACGATTCAGTATTAGATAGATTACATTGTACTTCACGAAACTGAGTTTTACAGGCTTATTCATAATTCCACTATCAAAGCGAATCGTTCTCCATATTCCAAATTTGTGTTATTTTTTGTTAAATAGGTAGGTAATATAGATAGGGTGAGGTTTCATACAGGAAACTACTCAATTAATGAAATTCAGCTCCCATATTGACAACAAAGAATACATTTTATGAGCACCGCCACTACAACGCATACAAAGTCGCGTCTTATAAACGAGATTAGCAAACATTTAAAGAGAGCCCAATAATAAATCGTTCGATTTATGAAGGAGTGTTTAAATTGCGCTTAGCTCGTATTACGTTCATAGAAACCCGATAGGCATTCAGCAATGGGATCGTTAGTTAGCACAACGCGAAAGCTATTGCGAGCATTTGCTCGAAATTAACAATTATGGCGGTATGCTCGATTTGTATGTTTGTATGGAACTGGAAATCTAACGGTAGTCTAAGAGGAATTGTGTGTTATCTCCGTTTGGTGTAATCGATATGCGGTTTTGATTATAAAGGATACTTAAGATTTTAATATTGATTTACATATTTATTTGAGTCTTTCAAACCAAGATGTTAAACACCATTTATGCTAAAGAAGGTTTTAGTATTTGATATCAAAATTACTTTATAAGTTTAGATAGGTTTAGAAGAGTCGAAATGTATAGGTATGTATTAAATCTATAATAGGCAGATCTATGCTTCGTCTACTTAAAGCTCAAAATAAGAGCTTTAATGTTCACTATAAATAGTTTTTGTTGAGGAGGATTGGTTTGTATTACATTACAATATATGAGTTTGCCTGGTCTCACTTGTAGCTTTGACGCCGCCCGTCGCATTCCTATTAATTGAAATTTAATTATCTTTTTCTCTTTAACTTTTAATTATCAGTTTATCAGCCACAAAGTGTAAATATATAACTTATATGTGGAATATAAAACACATATCAAATGACTCCGCAACAATTGTCAAATTCATTCATATTTCATGAAGTTATCAATTGCACTGCGTCATATATGAATAATATAACTGATGTGATTACATTTTACCAAAAATACTTTTATCGTGTGATTGGCCTGAAATGACCGAAAACGATTATTACCATGAATTGTCTGTCTAATCAAGTAATTACTTCCCACGAGCCCGTATGCTTTTTCTACCGATACGCATGGCTTAACCACTGAGCTACAGGATGTAACTACTTGAAAAGAAAGAAAATAGAGTGTACTATTTGTTGGTAAATACAGATTATAAATAGTTAAATGAATTTCATATATAGTACAACGTGAACTCATGAACACAGTTATTTTAAGAGATAAAAGAATTTTGTTGCCACTAATATACCCTTAAATTTATTTTTCTGTGTTTTTACTATTCGCAATATACCTACATATCCCTGTATATTTAAAATGTAGCGAAACGTAACAATGTATACATACGTACGGAGGTCATCGCCAATCGTCCTGCCCGGTGACGTATTCATAACTTCTCACAACTTAATAATCCGTTCGTATAAATTAATATGAACATACTATAGAATAAAATCAAAAAGTACAGTAAAAGCTACCGATGTACTCCATTTCACTAAAATAAACCTTCGAACCTACGACGACATGGATGCCATTCGCAACCCTATGTCACACGCATACGGATGAAAATCACAAACCAATAGCTATGAGTTATGACATTATCGACCTACGTTAAAGAAATGAGTGCACGTCGTGAAAGGAAAGCACGTAACTGAGAAAAAATCCTATTTCATTCATAAAATGAGTCGCATTCACTGTTTTTTACTTCGCTGCCTCCTATATCGAAAGGTTTCGTATGGCGACGGTTAAGGTAAATTATTGTCTTAAAATCTCAGCATAAGACAACTCTGTATTTTTTTACTATTAAAAAAAATTATAGTTGAAACTGTTATTGCCATATAGAATTATACTTTAGTGTATATGCAACATTGCATTCTAGTCTGATTCGTTTATACAGTTAAATTACCAGACATATATAATACTAATTAATTGCATTTTTAATTAGTTTTAGGCAATATTTATTTCATTAATTATCATATCGAAGACAGAACTTCACCTAAAATTATTTATTTTAGAGTATTTTATTACGATGTTACATAAACCTCTTTCTACGATCATGAACTTTAATCTAGAATATGTCAAAAGTGTATTCGACTTTCAAATATACAATGGTCGCTCTAAATTTATATTCTAATATATCCTGATGATATTTTTATGTCTATGCTATATTGTCGATGCCTCTATAGAATTACTAATCTTTGCGTAGCGCGGTGGCGGAAGGTTCATTTCATGGGTATTGTGAAGTCTTGAGAAAGCAATCAAGCGACCATTCCACTTTTTACTCTCAATCAATATTTGAATTCTTAAACCTTTTTAGTAGATCAATGGTATAATATGAATAAATATATGTGTAGTAATAAACTAACACAAAACCTCGCTCAGACAACTCGGTACTTAAAATTATAATTATTTAAACATTAATTTACGAGTGTGATTACCTTAAAGCGTGTTGGTAAATCAAAATGTTCGCAGTGACGAATAAATTTTGTATAACCTACAAAAAGATAATCGAAATATATTGCAATAACAGCAGGTGGCAAGTAAAAGAATAATCGCTTGCGCGCGCGCTGCCCTCAATCGTCATTTGTCAACTTCTGTCAATTACTGATCGATCGTGACAAATTGACATCTCGCTGACTCCATGATGGCTTTATTATCAGTTATTGTTTTATCTCTGACGGCATTATTTGATTGATTAATATTTATAGAGGTACAAATATTGTAATTATTAAAGCTTTGAGCTTGACACTAATATAGTTTTACATACACTGTTTTACTTCTGATAGATTTTCAGTTACAAATTATATTATTTCGTGAAAATATTCCTAATTTAAAATCTTATTAAGAAGATATTTCTATAATAAATATTAATGGATGAGTATCAACTGTCTTCTATAATTTCAAAGCAACCGTCACATTGTTTTAAGTAATCTACTTTTTTAATTATATTTTTTTACGTATCAATGTAAATATTAACCTAAATTATTAATTGCGTACATATCCGAGTAGATTGTAAGCCATACCGCTAATGTATAATTAGTCAATACGCGTGTCTGTTTGTAATGATACACATGAGTCTTAAGACACACAACAGAGGAGAAGGGGTTTAATTGAATCGTTTCTTATTTATATAATTTCATACAATGAACTGGTGATGTATAAAATTGCTAATGTAATTTATAAATGCTTCTTACGTTGCTACCGCTCGTTCCTTCCTTAAGTTCGTAAGAAAATTAGATCGTCAATGGTTACCTGACTTTTAATTAACTTATTATAAATATTTCAAATTAAGAACAAACTACATATTTTTTAAATAATTCAATTCAACACATCACTTCAACTAGAGTCATTTAGAGTCATTTAAATACCATTCTACCCCTTTCTCCCTCTTGACACAGATCTATAATTGTAGCAATTTGTAGGCAGTGGCCAGGACACGTCGAACATATCGTCAGAATTGCCCAACAAATGATTGAGCCATTCACAAATTGTGACTTGATTCTCATTATATTCGAAAGTTGTGTTAAGATATTTCTGTGCCTTAGAACAAATAAAATAATTAATAGAATCAGACTTAACTTGACGGAAGTCCATAGTACAAAATCCCAATAGACGATGAGAGTTCGATGATGAACACTGGTCGTAGAGGCAATATCCTGATGATGCTCCGGTGTCGGAGCGAAACGTGCGTCGAGTGGTTGTAGATTTTTCGCGGAGTATTGCTTGTATATTGGTCTATTAGTTTTTAAATGTCACCCTATTACATAGTTAGGTCCAACTATTTATCACCATTTACTCCCACTGGCACCTCCCCCAATACTAGGGGTAAGTCCATACTCACCACCTTGGCAGACGTTAGTGAGGGTTTTGGTATAAATTACAGAGTTTTCCCTCTCTTTCTGTACATTCACGGAATTTACCTTAGAGGCCTTTTACACACCTCGGTAAAGTAGAGTGGCCTATTCTACTCTCCTAGATCCATGGCATGGACACAGTAGCTCAGTTAACATTAATATATTTATCAGGAAACTGTGCAGTAATAAGTTAACTCACCACCTTGTTTGGTATATGTACTACGAACATAGCCTTTCGATTTGTCCCCCCCCCTCCGCGACTCCTCTCTTTCACAGTCCCGCCATCCCCATACTAATAGACGTTTTACTGAGCCTGCTTTAACACCTCCACTATCAAAACCACAATCTTACATCTTATTACATAAGTTTAAGTCATTTAAAAAAATGTCTAAAAACAAAATATAACGATTCTTATGTCAACTTTGGGTTTACTTTCATGACGGAACCATGAACTCAAAAACCGCAGTCTTTTATCGGTAAAGTGCTTGCTAATGGAAGTATAACCAGCAAAGTTTCAGAACATCTTAAAACTTCCACCCAAAATATATCTGACAGCATCGATGAATTTTGCCTAAAAAGGCTCATTTGAAAAACTGCACTTTACCTAAACTTGGATTCACCCCACACAAAAACCATGTCTTGAGGCATCTTACAGGGTAGCTTATCGTATTGCTCACAAAAGAAACCACATTTATCCGAAACACTAGTGAAGCCTTGTCTTTGGATATTGTGGAGCTCGTCTGTGGTAAGGATCAAAGAAAAAAGTTATCTGTTCCCCTATCAAACATGTCATTCATTCTAGAATTGCTGATATGTCGTCAAATATTTTACACAAATTATTGATAATTGAATTCTTCGCCTTTCCATTTAGTATGCAATTGGATGAAAGCACAGATGTGTCACAATGTAGCCAACTCTTGGTGTTTGTCCGCCCCTACGTACATCATAAAACCAACTATCAAGAAGAGTTCCTATTTTTGACTCACTTTTGAATACAAACTTCAGATGTCTTTGAGATGATAAAAAGATTTTTTATCACAAAATGTAGATTGGAAGTCTAAACTTGGTAGTATATCACCGATGCGCTCCCCCATCTTAAAAATTGTTTTCACTTTATCAAAAAAGAGATCCCGCAGTCATTATCACCCATTGTTTTTTACATCGACATCTTTGGCTTCACGGACTTTGCCTACTTTCTTGAAGGATATTATGTCCACTTGTGTGAAAATAATTAACTTCATCAGAGCAAGAGCCTTAAACCACCGCCTGTTTAAAAAACTTTGTCAAGAAATGGGGTCAGAACATGAAGTACTGCTTTACTACACAAAGTTCGTGGCTGTCAAGGGGAAAGTCTTAAGCCTTGTTTGAATTACGAGTAGAAGTGTCACTATTTCTAAAAGATAAAGGAAATTCGCTTTACGAATCTTTTGACAGCGAAGATTTTGTACACGGGCTAGCGTACTTAGCAGATATATTCAGCCATTTAAACGAGATTAACCTATCTCTTCAGGGCATATAATCTATGCACTGAACGATTGAAAGCTTTTTAGGTAAACTCCACTTTGGAAAAGAAGAGTTGAACTGATAACTTTGCAAATTTTTCCATGTTGGAAGAGTCACTGACACAAGATGACGGCACTATGAAAAGTACATCAAAATTGGTACAAAAAGAGGTGTCAACCATCTGAGCATTGCAAAAGTCTTTTCAAAACTACTTTAGCCAAACAGCTTATAAAGAAACATGGGTGCGTATTCCATTTTTAATTGATATGGACAATATCAGCGATGAAGATCTTATTAAAGATGATTTAATTGACATGAGATCCAAAGAAGTATTGAGAGCTGAATTTCATGCCAAAACTCTTGGTGAGTTTTGGTGTTCTTTGAGTCATGCTTACCCAACTCTGGTAAACGAGCTATGTCCGTTTGATACCATTTTCTACTACATATCTTTGTGAGGAGGATTCTCGGTTTAATTAATGAAAACAAAAAATCGCAATCGACTAACTTAAAGATGACATGCCCTTCCTTATCAAGAAAGTCCACAATTTAACGTACTCATTGAGGCCAAACAAGAACATCCTTCTCACTAATTTAGTTTTGTTTTCCATAATTTATTTTTTGTTCCTTTTTGGTGAAACCATAAAGATTTTTGTAATAATGATTATATAATATAATGATAAGTTTTTTTTCCTAAATATTCTTAGGGAAGGTTTTAATTATTATGTCTATATAAATTTAAAACCCTGGTCTATTGGGTTTTTTTACAAATAAATTTGCTTGTGATAAAAAAACACTTGTTAAAAGACTAACCAATATCCTCTCTATTGCAAGTACTTTAGTTATAAAAGATAAGATTTACGGATAAAGGGGCACTCATTTGATACTTGTGAATGCTGTGGATAGTTCATTTAAACATTGTAGAGCATAAAAATATCTGTCACGAATTTCACAATAACGTTAAAAAAGAATCGCAGCTCATTTCAAAAGAGGTTTCTCTTCCACGAGCGTCACGTCTCACGATCAATTGCTAATAATATATACAAAGATATACGAATCTAGATATGATCTAGTTGTAAATAAACTCAGTATTCTTATTTGAGGCTATACAGTGATGAGGCAATGTTAATCTTGAAAAATTTGTTGTGATATTATTGATACAAAGCGGGGAGTCCATTTCAAGTAGTTCATTGACAATTAACCTTATCCATACCATTGATAATTTTCCACTTATTAGTACCTAGAGATATTAATTTATTTTATAATTTTTGTACACTACATTTGCAAATTAAATTCAACAGCTTTTCGACTATCAATATGACTTTATATTTTGGAACTTTATTGATCGAACGGTACAGACTTGTTGGTTGGCTCCGAAGGTTAGACAATTGTTCACTAAAATATATCTTGACCTTAGGCGGGTAGCCGGTAGTGGCTGGATGAGGAAGGCCGAGGACCGAGTGTTGTGGCGCTCCTTAGGAGAGGCCTCTGTCCAGCAGTCGATGAGTATATTGATGATGATGATATACAGATATAAAGCATTCATTTTCCGAAATATCCAGAAAATATACATCAACGGTTAGTTCGCACTTCGCTTCCTGGTCGTGGTCCGACTACCGTTGTGTTATTGTTCGATATGTTTTCAATAATCCAGTTATATCTTATATCAGATTTCTCCAACTACAGTTATCTAACAATGTGTGCGTGTACGTGATTTACCGTTACAGAATTTCGATTTATCTCATATCAATCTATAAAGTATAATTGTTACAAAATATTATATGCAAGTTACTCATAAATTCCGTAGCCAATTTGATAAATATATGAGTTGTGGTGCTAAGATCGAAAACCGGAATATACTCGTATCATGCCAGTTAAACTTATCTGCGGAACGACAACTGTCTATGTAAATTAGTATACATATTTAATATGGCCCAATTCCACATTAGTCCTAAGGTCAGCTAATTATAACTTGTGTTATGGGTACAAGTGATAAAAATTTAATTATACAGGTCCTTCAAACCGGATAATAACAATCGCAAGTAATCGAACTCGGAACCTCTGTTCGTAGTCCAGCATAACATCCATTGCACTAACTTCGTTATATATAAATCTCCTGTCACGATGTTTGTCCGCGATGGACTCCTAAACTATTTAACCGATTTTAAATTAAATTGGCAAACCGTGAGAAGTGCCCAACTTAAGAGATAGGATAGCTTAGATCTTTAATTATAGTCGCAATTTTATTTTATTAAAAATTATCTTGCATTAATTGACAGTCGCAATTATCTGTTAACTCTAAAAGATTCTAACAGATGTCGATACTTTTCGACTGGTCGAGTAAGTAATCAATAGATGGCACTGCTATGGTAAACCGACAAACGTGTATAAGGTACAATTCAATATCAGGATTACTTTATATTTTTTAATTTTTGGTGTTAGCACAGCCAAGACGTGTTACTTAGATCGAAGTGTAAATCGAAGTCCTGCGCAGACAAAGTTAGCACCAGCTAGTTAAACTATATAATTTTACGCCTCAGAAAATATAATGTAACAATATTACTGATTTCAGCCATATAAATTACACTGCATGTTTTCAACAATTTTAATATGAAAATTAAAATTTACCTCATATACAAATACCCATTAATTCATAGAAGACGCTTCAAAGGCATTACATTCAGTAGCGCACGTCATAATTATGCCTACACATGACTTCTGTATTCCGCGTGTGAATAAGACTGCGTGAATGGAACTAAAGCTGAGTATCACAGACACGGAGTTGTTTAAACAAAGGCCCCGTATACTCAGGGCCCCAAGGAAACATTATTCAAATATACATAATATCACAGGTTGTAAACACTGTTAGGACGCTTAAACACTGTTAGGCGTTTTTAACAGTTAATGGAGTGTTTAGTTTACTTTTCGTCACTCGAATTTAAATCTAGTTTGTAGCTACCCTTACTGAGATAATTGACAACGCAAGGTATTTTCTAAATTGATCTACAGGAACTGTTAAACGTGAAAAATTAATATGATTGAGGCCCCAAAAACAAGATTAATTTCCCCACTCCGAACTCACAAAGTCTACATGGCACTGGTCATTATCGCATAAATCTCTGCCGATTGAAGCTGTAATTGCATCGATGCTATAGAGATACCATCTCGGTCTAAATTAAAGCCTCGTCCAATATAATTTCGCGTGATATGTGTGACGTCTAATAAATTATTAGATTGTGTGATATAAATCATGCATCAGGTGTATAATGAATAATAAATTATCATTACATAAGGTTTAAGAAATGTGTTCTCATAACGTCTATCAGAAGAAGCGAAACTAATTTAATGGGTGTAATTGATAGCCGGTGCGACCTTTTAATGTTTTATAGAATATTTATTGGGTCATTATGATTAAGTAGATTGATTTGGATATTATAAACGACTACCGTTTGGAGTGATTCATGCTCATCTATGTCTCGTTGTGAGATAGATTTTTTCATTCTTTTGTCTCGAGAATTGTAGTCTTACTGGTAATTCATACAGTCGACAGTTGTCTTCTGTTAGGAATCTACATTTTTTTTTATAAAACATGGGGCAAACGAGCAGGAGGCTCACCAGTGCGTTTCAGGCCTCTAAAATGCTTATACGCTCTTTATTTGAAGGTCCCTATCTCGTAATTGTTCGGAAATACCTCTTTAACAAGTAATACTTGAGAATTGTCAAACTTTGTATACAAAAATATAACAAATGAATCTCAAATAAATTTTTACACAAAATTATAACTGACTATTTTCCCTTTGTATGTAGTTAGTTAGTAATCATCTATTAATGTTATAGAACTACGCTACGTGGTAATTTTAATGAGTTAGCAAATTCCTGATCTCCGATCATAAATTTCAAATCTGTCCACTCATGTTCTTAGACGCCATCTCGTAAACTTATATGGGGTAGCCTCATACAATCACGATCGGTAAATCAGTCGATAGAAGATCAGCCTATAATTGTACCCTAGGGGCTTTCGATGACATGTTGCATCGAGAATGTGTCTGTGTCCTATTTTGCTAAACATCGCAATCTACCTGTTGATAAATGTTGAATGAAGTATTGTGCACGTAGTAAGCCTTTTTTATTTATTAAAAAATATCAGTCAGTGACCAAAAATACTTTGTTATGTGATGTTTTTCATACGCTTCAGATGTAATGTATAGAATCGATAATATATTTCATTATTTCAATTAAGACATAATATTAAAAATTACAAAATTAACAATGATTTGAGTTCTCTGATTTGCATTGTATCTTGACAATTTTTTTATTTGCTTAATTAATTGTTTATCACAGGAACTGACTACAGGCTGTAAAGCATTAAAGAACAAAACAAAGTCATTTATTTATTATGACGACTTTTTGAATACATCAAAATAACAACGAAACTGGATATACTATCAAGTGGAAATATTTTATGCCCCTATTTATTCTTCCGAATGTCTGCTACTAAGGACAGGGAACAGTTAAGTCGACAGTGTCAATATGTCATTGTGTCTAGTTGAGAAAATTGCACGAATAGCCGTATGTAGAGCGTATATTTATTAATGACATGCAAAAGGAACACCCTGGCGGACTGGAGTCATTTATAATAATATCGATATATGTCATTATTATTTATGATGTTAAGGTTTATAACGGTTGACTGGTTGGCAAAAAGGCTCCTGACGTCATTCTACGTGCAGGCAGGCTCGTTCGTTTTTTCAGTGAGAATTACCATTTTTTAGTTAATCGTGTTAATTGCACTGCTTATAAAGAAACGACTGAGATGTTTTGGCTAATAAATGGTAGGAGGTGGCTTGAACCAGATAATGACGATGACGTGGATTTCTTTCTCTTGTAAAGAGACGTAGTTTGGAGACCCAGTTGGCAATTGTGTGACTACCACAGGGTCCCAGTACATTCAATTGTGCTCAGTACATATATAATATATATATGCAAGCTTTAGACATGTGTTCACTTGTCGTAAATTTGGGAGTCTCGGCCCAAGTTTGACGATGACAGGAGGCCGAGACGTTACGATTTAAAATTTGTTTTTCATATTGTAATAATATTTGTGTAAAATTTGTAATAATTTTTTTTTTTTTTTATTGTATTTAATATTGGAAAATTGTGAGTGATAAACAAATGTAATTGTCTATTTTTCAATTACAGGTGAGACTGTTCATGTATTGATTTGAATGCTAGATCTATTATAGACTAGATAATTATAATAATAGTTATATAGTTTTTGTAGTTTAATATAACATTAAATATTTCAATTACAGATAAATCCTTGGTTGTTTTAATTTTCACCAAAAAAACACTATATTACATATACATTAATAAATTTTTTTTAAATTTATTATTTTTATCAGATATCATACAAATAGCTAACGTTGTTAATATTATAATTTAATTTATTTATTTTATATGGAATCGCCGGAAACTTAATGCATTAACGCATATACAGTTTAAGAATGAGCTGTGTTAATATTTTTTACAAAATTATAATACAGAACATTTCATATATTATACGATAAATGGAACAAGAAAATAAATACAATAATATTAAATTTAGTTAAAAGTTGAATATTTATTGCTTTTTAGTACTTATGCTTCGGAAAAATTTAGTGTGATCGTTATTTTTAGAATAACTTTAATAATTTACAAAAAAATTAAACAAACGTACGTATTGAATTCCTTTCACGTCCGTAATATGCCGGACTAATGTTTCTGTTAAGGGGAAGACGTTGAGTATTTTCATTAATTTACCTCGATAAAGCAAACCTTTACCCATATATCTACATTGTATCTAAGTAACAATAAAAATATTAAATCCTTTTGTTACACATACACCTTTAAAATATATTCTACGTTAATATAGGGTAGCGAAATATTATAAGAAATGCTGGATAAGTTAACGATTTATTTGTACGCAGACTTAAGATGAAGTAAAACATCGTATGGTCTTTTTTATTCACTTGTGTTAACTTATATCATACCTAACTTGTTATTATATGTCTTTAATAGGAACATACCGTAGGTACTTGGAACTGAAAACTCTTAAATGTAAATATGAATACAAAATTAATTATAAGAATAATTATAAACTGTCGTCGGTGATAAAAGCTTCGCCTTTACAAAGTGGATAAGCGAGAGCACAGTTAGTAGATAAGTGAATTAACCATGTAAATACTGGATATGGTTCAAGGCCGCTGTTAATAAGCGGTTAACTCACACAGTTACTGTTATTAAAGTGGATACTTTCATATATTCTTGTTAACAACGTTTTGTTTTGAAGTTTTACAATTAATTGTATATTTTTAACTTTCAGTATATTGGGTAGAGATCAAAGTATTTTTATTAAACTCCTAATATGTTAGAAATAATGTTTATTTAGGCTTTACGACGTATTACGATGGTCACGTAATAATTGATGAAAGACATTTTAAGTGTTTGAGTAAATTTTTTTGACACCAAATATTTAAGCTATCAAAATCCATTGAAACGGTTTTGATGTGATGTTTCCTTAATTTCTTGGTTAACATAAATGTTGATTCATACGAAGTTACTATTTCATTTGTGTTAATAAGTCTAAGAGATACATATAGCTGACGTCACTTGGCTAAACTATATTTTCTAACTTCCAATCAAAGGACACCACACCTACCTATATGGGGAGTAGGCATATGTCATACAAGTGTACGAGTTAGAACTAGTTCCAAATAGTGATATGGGTGTGGCATCGTAATACCTACGTCCACTTTGCTCAAATAGTTGACATATACAGTAATATGTGTTTAGAAACACAGACATAAGTTTTAGCTGTTGATTCATAAATTGATTCACAAATTTCAAGTATCCATTTAATGAAGTATGATATCGGTGACAATATTGTAAAACAAAAACTTAAAATTATTCATTAATACATCTAACTACTATTATTACAGGATCTTAGTATGCAATAGTTGCTGAAAACTAACAACGTGACTCTTACGAAGCACTCAAAGAACATAGGTAGTCCACTCTTTCGTGAATCTCGTTATTGCATGCATAGCCCTAGTGAGAGGCGTCTTAGCAGGTTAATAAAGACACCAAACTTATGGTCCAGCTCAGAATCTTTATACAAGGCAAGAAACATGAAATTTGTATTTACTACATAAGGATCACTAACATGTTACATATATTTTAAGCCATAAATTTCGATACTATAATATATATTTGTAAATTACGGCGCATTTATCTATGTCAAACAGCAATTGCTTGTACATATACCCCACTTGCAAATTCCGATCTTTCGCAATGAATGGCTACGCCCTAAGCCCACCTATTAAAGTCCGCTGGCTACCGACCAACCTTGAATTATTACATAAATGCGTACTGATAACTCGATGACAGCGCGTATTATACAAAATCATCCAGTTTTCGGAGCCTCGAGGAGAAGTTGTTGGATAGCTGTTATTTTAAAAGAGGTTATTTAGTGCGTAGTTGGTGCAACGATCTGTTGAAGCTACCTATAGTCAGTGTTGGTGGTTGATTTGCCCCTTATAAATTCTACGCTCGGGATAATCTGAATTGTATATTATTTATGAAGTGATAATAGTGACAGGATGTTTTTTGGGCATTATTTTGAGAAAATATGTATTCATATTACGAATATATATAAAATTTCGTACACGGGACGGTCAAGGCACAAAGTTTACACGTTTCCTCTTTCATATGCTGTTAAGAGACTTTTCATTACATAGTTTTTTTTATAAATTATAATGAACGCAGGTGAAATAGAAAACAGATATAGATCAAATAATAAAACTTCGACATTAAGTTGTCACATTCATAGTCATTTGGGAACATTGCAACTGAAAACTCGGATATCCTGAGATCGATTCACGACCAAAACTAGGGCATATGATAGTTAATATTTTCGCGGCTAATTCATTTGTACTACACCGTTGATTGCAAAGGATATTATTCCCTTTGGTTTACAAGTTGCAATTAAATTTATTACTTCGAGTAATGTATATGTAACTAGCTATTAAATAGGACATTTCTGAAATATAAATTATATTATAACCTTAAATTCTCATCTTTATTTACAATTCTTGGGAAAAAATTCACTGCCGTAAAATTATACTGAGCACTTCATACAACTCCCCAGGCCACTATACTCATAATCTCGTCTATTACCGTAGAAATTCTTAACCGGACCAGTAGTTTCATGGTTAATTTTAAACCTCCTACGCGGACCAATAAATATTTTCTTACGAATGTCAACAACTTGTAACTATATGCTGTGTAAAAAACGTTTGTAGTATTCAAAATACTTTTTTCAAATAAATCACCTTAAAATATGTTTAGTAGTAATATATTCTACACCTCTATGCATACCGGGATATAACGATTGAGTGACCTTAAAATTGAATTTCTGTATCACAATTATATATTCAATTTAAAACGATTCGCATCACGTTTTGTGTGATGTATCTCAAGTACCGTGTTAGATAAATAAACTTACGTTAATTTTTTTATAAAGTAATGGGGCTCATAAGACTTATCATAGGTCATACCGTCGTCCATGGACACTGAGAATGCGCGTGTTTTGTCGGCCCTTCATATAACGGTACGCTCTCTTCTTGAAGGTCCCCGAGTGCGCGTATCAATTTAGATTACTTTCTAATTAAGACTTCATACCTGACGTATAATGACTTTGTTATATAGTCTCCATGGGTAGATGTAACATCAACCACTTCGTGAAATGAGATTCAAGGTCATGCAAGGTGGAAAAGTATTACGTAATGAGGAACGAAAGCAAAGTAGCTGCCAAACTTGGTAAGCGGAACGAATTCATTATTTGATTACATCACACCCTGTATATACCATGTCACTTAATCAATGTACCTGATACGTACCTGGTACGTGATATAGAGCATAAATCTTTAGTGCCGTCCATTCGTGTCGCGTAGATCGGCTGATAGGAAAATGTGAGTGGCTTTTGTTTGACGCGAGTTTATCTAAAGCCTTCACATATTTACAGTATCGCTTATAATATTATATACATATAGTGAAAGGAGACGTGTGATTGTTTGTCGTATATTTTATTGTATTACAGATGTAGTTGTGTGAACACGCTCTTATAATTGTATGTCACCGCCAAATACAATCTGTTACCATACAGACTGCTGTGTGAAAGCACCTTAGCACTACAATAAAATGGATGGATAGTAAAAATATAGTTTATTTATATAAGGTTATATTTAGTACGACAAATAAATGAGCTGTTGCATTAAAAAAAAGATACGACAGAACAAACTCTGAAGCGCCAATTAGTTTGAATTGTTACAGGAGTAACCCTCGCCATAGCCTTGACCTACTTAAAACGAGAAGCGTTCTTTTCCGAACCGTCGAACCAGTCGATCCTACGTTGCAAACGCAAACACTACCGTATACTTACGCTCATAAAGTAAATTAATTAGTTAACCGTTAAAGAAATTTGCGTGGGCGTTCATTATGCGTAATCCATTCTAAATTCAAACTTTGCTAGTGTGTTTACACTTACCCGAAGGCTTCAATTCCCACTCGTCATAGTGTAACATGCTATGCACGGTAGCCGCAGGCTGTCCTGTAATAGCTTATAACGCAGTGCGCGCGAGCATGCAGCCGCTATTTTATGCAAATATTCTGATTATAATTGTCCTAACGGCTAATTCCGCTATTAGAGATGAAATTTTCTTCACACTTAGCTCTGCAATTCTATGTTTATACTTAGAACATTTGAAGATTTATAAATATAAATGTATTTTTTGGAAATCTATTCAACATTGTCTACTTAAAAACAAATGAGGAAATATTAAGTGGAAGCGTGCTAGGTCATTACTTTGTTACAATATAGTATTTACTTATATATGATAAAAATTGAGTAGACTTTTCTACTACTCAAAAACTTTTATTACAAGTCTAGATAAGAGTGCATAGTCTTAAAGACTGGCAATACGGTAAGGTGTAACGTGTGCCGGTTTGATCCCTAAATAAAAAAACAATGAACTGTCTTTTGTCACAGAGCAGAGAGAATTGTTGCTAAAAGTTATAAAACGCCGCGAAGATACTAAACTAAAGTAAACTTGATAGATGTGTTAAGTACAACCTGTAGAAAATTTTGATGATAGAAAATGTAAAACAAATTGTGTCATCTGATCCGTGTATGACATCCAATAATGACTACATATTTTAATACATTGATTTTCAATATCGATATTATATAGAATCATTTTGCAAAGTACTTAAAATTCAATTGTTTAGTCTTAATGATAACAAAAAACCATTACATAATAACATATAATCGTATTTAATTCCTTTACTTAAAACAATGGTTTTTTTTTCTTCATATAATTCATTAAATTATCAGCGACTAGACCAAATCTGCTGTCTCAATATAGACCATAGGTTTGTCCGGTATGACTTGATAATATTAAGTGTAACGGAACTCTAATATGCATAATTGAAAGGGCATACAAAATGTCAGAACAAAGGCCGCCGCCACACGGGGTCGATTGTATCGCAGAGATAACGATAGCATCGCAAATACATTACTACTTACGTAGTCGGGTAAAGGACCGTATTTGGGCATAATAATATGCGATAGAGGCGGTATTTAGGCAAACGCTTTCCTCAAAGGGACGGAATGTGGTGGTTAAGCTTGTACATAATGCGCAAGTTGAACTAGTGCACGAAGTGTTCCGTACAATTATTTTTGGAAAACAATTTGTTTGTTGTTACAGGAATGATAATTTACACTTTATTTATTAAGCCACGCCAACAAGGACGCACATAAGAAAAGCGAAAAAAAAAACAACTCACATTCTAAGAACTAAAGTGCGGCCTTTATAAAAGGCGTGAACGGCATGCATTAAATGTACAAAAGAGAAAACTTAAAACTAATTATTAAAAAACACTTTAACACTATCACGGTTCATGTGAAACAACCTTCAGTTGTTACCTTTTGCGAATTTTTAAAATGCCTCGTTAAGCAATAAAATCTGATCACACCTTCCAAAAACATATGTTAATAATAGTGGTTAATAATATATTGAGGTCAACTTCATACAGTCAAACTGCGTAAAGCAAATTCATTGCCCCTGTGCAGAATTAACGCTTTTAGTTCTCAAAACTACCAATGAAAAAGTCGCCATCAGAGAGGAAAAGGATAATTAAACGGTAATCCATATAAAATGTGCTGTTACCATATTATTTATGAAGTATATATATAATTCTTTTATAAAGTATAATTACTCTGACGTAATATACATAAGCTTGAAAATGAAAATTTGAGGATATTCTATGAAAATATAAAAACTTAATATTTATTTTTTTAAGCTGGATATGCTAAAATATGGTGTGTTAAATCAATAAATCTCCAGGCTTCGCGTCTAACTATATTGTCTGGTGTAAATTGTTTCTGTATCAGGAATTCGTAACAATATATCGAGAAAACGTCAATTAGTGGGAAAAGTGGCGCGGAATTTTGAAAACTCGTTCGCCTTGACAGGAACGGATTTAAGACACTGTCTATGGTTAGGTGCGTAAACATTTAAATGAACTTATGAAGTTTGGTTTTGGTTTTCAGAAATATAAAGACGAAGACGCTAATTTAAGAAATCGAAGCTGGCACGCAAAATGTCAAGTGTTTTAAGTCTACAATTTTTTTTTTTTTTTTTTTTTTGTTTATTTGTATAACACAAGCGTTAAACCTCGATAGTTTTTTTAGTGTTTTAAAAACAAATTTGGGATTTGATTGAAGTTTGAATAAATTAAAAAAAAACTGGTAATTTAGTGGTACAGAAAGAAGTTTCTGTTTGGAATAAAAAACATAATATTGTTTCAACTTTTGATTAAAAATCTATAATAAACTTTTAATGGCACATTCATTAAAAGTTTATTATAGATTTTAGAAAATCCGTCTCTGCTTCTGCTAGTCCTTTCGCAACTTCCTATAAGGTTCTATTAAAATAATGCGCACAATACTAATCATAGAGCAGATTTCTGATAACGATAGATAGCTATCGCCAGTGATGAATGTATACCACCGATAGTATGTCTTTGCCTTTGTTATAAGTCAGAAATTGTAGCCTTAACTAGCTCAAAATTATTTTAGAAAACGTTTATAATTAAACTGTACTGACGGGGTTAACATATGGTTCTAAGTGCTTAAAATAATTAAGTTTTGAATGAGTCTACCGTGATCACGCACGCTGTAAAGCACGCGAAATATTTAAATTTTACCAAAATACATAACATAAATCAATTAATAAAGTGTTTTTCTTTAAGTGACTAACAGTTATGTTAATAAAAGACAATATTATCATTTATTTGTCTCAAAAATGTTATCTCCCGGCTATTATTGGCCCTCCTTAGCTAATTAACAATAGCAAACAGTTCATATATAGACAAATGGTGCCAGCGGGCGTGCGGTGACCATTAAATAGTGTCATGGGGAACACTGGAATGTCATTCATGACAAATATTCCACGCAGGTTACAAGATATGGTCACAGTTGCGCCGTAGATTAGCTAATTAAATTAAATACAATATGTCGACTTCAGAACAAGTCCGATTGATCATGGAGCAAAAATGAGTTTAATAGCTAAACGAGATAAGATACACTCTACAGACTCACGTTTTAGAATTTTCGTATCTATTTCGGAGTGAATCGAACTACTTCAATTAGTTCTAAAAACGCACAAGTGTACACGGCGCGCGGAAGATGAGGCGCTCCGTTGTCACTCCGGCCTATGTTCATTGGAAAAAGGGTGTTTTGGTGTAATGCGCTCAGATTTTTTTCGGTTTGATGTACAAAATAAATTAAGGGCTTTGCATGTACAAAACTATTTTTAAAGATGTCACGTTCAAAGAAAATTAGATATGCTACAAAAAACTTGCAGAAAGGCCTGATTATTGTACTATTTTCAAATTACGTGAAAAAAAGTGGTAAAACTGTTTGACGTTTCACTATATTATTTCGCATACATAATAAATTCTTAAATTAAAATATATCCGTATTGTTTTAATATTAAATTTTTATCTCATAAAATTGTGGGCGATTGATTTTAATATAAGACGTTTCTTTCCGGAGAGGTATAGAAACATTTGTTGTGCGAAAATATCGAAAAAATTTGACATAGTGCTTAGTCACAGAGTATTCATTCTTTTGTAGTAATAAATAGTAAAAAGTAGAAGTCTCATAACGTAAGGACGTTTTTATACAAACATTTTTGGTTCTTTAAGCTGTCATAAGAATATAGGACGTTTTTCTACAGAATTGTACTATGATTTCTCGGTTGATATTAAGTGGGACGTTTGTGGGATATAATCAGTTAGGACGTTGTTCATTTAAAAACATCGTTAAATAATAATAAAATAAAGATTTTTTATTTAAGGTTTGTTAAATTAATGTTTAATTGTTTTATGAATATCTTTAATAATAAAATACAGTATTATTGAAGTTTTTTGTACTTTAGCTCTGAAGTTGATAACAACAACATTAGACAACAAACTACATTTGTCTATGGGTGCAGAAGAAATCAGTCAAGAACTAGCTGAATTATGGGAAGAAGTTCTGATTAAGATGGTGGGACCGAAGATTACCATCTTAATACCAAATTTGTCTGGTCCCCAAAGAGTTTACAGCAATCAACCTACCATATTTCTTTGGCATTCCTTCTAGTTTCAAGAGTTCACCATTAATTGAGCTTGAAGATTTGTTAGAAGTTTCTCATCACAGATCTACCCCAGTTAATTTGGAACTTCACTGACAACTCCTATTATCTCCTACTAAATATCCATTCCGTCTGCGATAGCTCTTCTGCCCATAGTATACATACTATCTGCGATTTCTTCGTCGTCGTTTAGACCATAAATTCACCTTCACGATTAAGATTCCACCGTGACTCTAAAAGGAGTCACAGACAATATAAGATGATTTATGACGCAATGAAAAAAGTGTTTGTGATCATTTCGGGTATTTTTCCCTGTTAATCGCATTATATACGCAAGAATACAAAACTCTACCTACAAAGAGACTTAAGTATTGCCAAAATGTTTAAAATTTATCTAAATGGTTTGACTCCAGAAATGCACCTCTAAGGCTGCAAAGGTACACAATATCGTGAATTGTCAACTAAATTCAATCACACAATTCACATGCCCAAAAAGAATCAGTGCAACGAATGTCGCGTTTTTCGATTGAAAAAGATCCAATGTACAAGAGAAATAAACTTAAGACCAGAAATAACAGAAGGTCCAAGGAATTTAAAAAGCCAAGATAAGAAAGACAGATGATTGCTGCTGTGTTTGATTTCGAAAAGTATTGCAGTGTCCTCGTGACACTCCAACACACTTTACTGTAAGAGAAAGTCATCTTCATTTCACTTCACAGTTTTTGACATGAAGGTAAAGGGATAACTTTTGGGATGAATCTGTGGCAAAACGTGGCGCAAATGAGGGCAGCAGTTGCCTCTTAGATTTTTCAGTAATTTGATCGAGGAAGATTTTCGCCTTTGGTCAGACAATTTGCTGGCCAAAATCGTAACCGCTTTTTATTTTCAATTTTGTTTACCAGAAAAAAGTTCAACATATCATAAACACCGCTTCTTACAGAAAGGACACACCCAAAATGTGGGGACAGTGTCATTATGTTTTAACTTTTACGCCACCAAAATAGTTTTAAGTATAATTACGTAAAATTTTGTTGGTATTATGTATGTTTGTTTGAACATATTGTTGATTTTATAACTAATGCAAAGTTTAAATTTCTCCATAAGCGTCTCTTCTAATGTTCATGGACATAGGTCTTTACCTGTCTGTAGTTTTATAATAATAATAATAATAATTATAATAGCCTTTATTCAGAATAATTTTTACATTTATCTTTTGCTAATTTAATCTAAGACCCCAGCTTCGATCACATTTCGTCTGTTTGCCCCAGTTGGCAAAGGCCTACTCCATTCTTTCCCAACCTAACCTATTATGGGCTTCCCTTGTCCATGTTTCCCGGTACAAGCTTATTTCGTCTTCCCATCTTCGAAACTGTCTGCCTCGTTACTAGTACTGGTGATCTTGGGTATTTTGTTTCTTAGGTCTGTAGTTTTAGACTTTGCTAATTCTAAGTACCCACCGTACCTAACTGTGATGTGATGCCGTTTAAAGTGATTCTGTCTACTAGTTTTGATTATATAGAGATTTTTTTAAACGATTAAATTATTTTACTAATAATTTTTCTAATATGAGAGTAATCATCGTATGACGAGCATTATGTTTAAAAAATTTAATATAACCTCACTTAACTCAACGTATCCGTAAAACAACGCCATGTTCACTACGGGCCCCGCTCTTCCGCCATAAAACGTCCATGTTCACTCGGACCCCCGCTCTTCCGCCTAAAAGTCCTATGTCTTTGAAACCATTTCGTGAAATAAGAGGATAAAATTTCATCTTTAACTAGGCTGGGGTGTTGTCACAACATACCAAAATCAAATGTCAAGTCTCACTGTTTAAGAATTAATCCATTCAGTCAACAACTTCTCTGGCCTCTACTGTAAACTACAATCCTCAGATGGGACTCTGTTCTACGGATAGGTCGATGTGACTTTCCCTTTTCTGGTGTTATCAATTTTTTATCTAAAAATATACGAAAAAGTTCCTATTTTGTGCATTTAATATAGTATATAAAACCAATTTTAGAAGTCTCAGTTGAAAAAGAAACGTTTTTTAATAATTTTGATACCAAGCTGGTATTAGTAAGCCAAGACACTCTAGTCATTCTTATACGTATAAATAAAACATAAATCATTTATTTGTTTGCGAATATGGGTAAAAGAAATGGGTCTTAACAAAGGTAAACAAAGTGCACAAACCATATTCTACAACAAGGCATGCTAACTATGAGTATACTTCCACTAGCGGAAAAAATATAAATTGTATGCTATCTACAAAAGCGTTATTTGTCAATCTGTCACAATACATTAATCTAATAAATGATGCACAGATCTCCACGATAACACGATAAAATCTTAAAGTGTGATTGCGTGGGTCTACCATACTTGTGACATATACATTTTTAAGAGTTAATAGATGTTTAAAGTCTTATTAATAAATGTATTTTCTAACAATTGATTTTATCGTTAAAGTATTAATAATTTTAAACGCTGTTTATATTCAAGATACAATTAGTAATCCCTTAATAGATTGTGCATTGTAACACAAATGGAAAACATCCGTAACACTTTTGTCACGATTTTCTATGAAGAGTTTAGTAATAGGAAAATAAGTGTTGAGATGAAATATATTATATAAATTTAAATAAAGTTTAGAGTATTATATTCATTAGCAATGTTTTACTCGTAAAATTCGACTTTTGTCCGCTGCAAGTCTCATAACGTAGGCTAGGCTTGACGTTTTCAGACTTCCAATTAGATAATATTTTCGCAGAGAAGTAGAGCCTTAGTGCTGAACACCAATTGGGTGTACATACTTGTATACGAAATTACATTTAATAAAATAATTATAACGTAATAGGTATCTTGAGACATCCGCCAAGCAAAAATCTATTTGAATACCATATGTCAAAATTTATTTTTAATTAATATTTTAATAATGAGTGAGATGATTTAAACATATGCTAGAGATATGACATCATTACGTATACTTATATAAATACTCTTCATGCAAACAGACGACAGCCAAGGAAAGTACCAGGAGCAAAAACCCTCAAATTCGAAGGAGGGAATTCGGTGAACTGGCACAGTGAGCATTACTTCAAACCTTTTGCCATTAGTAAAATCAAATACAGTGATAGGATAGATCTTATATAAAAAATTGGCGATCAAACTCCTAAGGATAAAACAGACGCAGAAATATGTCGTGACCTATTCAGAGGTAGCTTTTAGCATGATTCAAAATTGATGCAAGGACTTACGCAGTCACAAAATATAGGTCAACTCATAAATAGGGTCACAGCCTTACCTGAACATTACATTCTTTGATAACATAAAATATAGGATACGACAAAAAGTGTAACCTTTTTTGGACATTGCCCTTTATATATTAATTTGTATATGTAAATTTTTTCAATGTATTTAATTTTCTCTTTGCCCATTTAGTATTTTCACTTAACAATTGTTTTTCGTTTGTTGCCCGACTAAATAACGCCAAAGCGTTGAAGTGTACCTTTTTATTCTTTAGATCGGATTTTGAATTTCAATTAGTTCTCGCAGTACTTAAGTATAAGCGTGCGATTATATAGACAAAAACACATTTACATTTCAAGAGAGTCTGCCAAAACCAACAATAACCTCCCTAAGTCGATTGAAATCATTAATAATGTATCTAGAACTGAGACCCGATTTTTCCGTCTACCCGCTTCATTCCGAGTTTTAATCTCAATCTCACCTCATTACCGGCTCCCGAATCCTCGGAATAGCCAATTCCGACATTAATTACCTCCTTTACCCTTCCTTCGGGTAAAAATAAATTATAACTCATTTATCGTCAGTCTGAATAAATAGGTGTCACGTTGTCTGCGACGTTCACGTTACGTAAGGCCACGCCCAGACATGCGCACTAAACTCATGTGTGACGTATATACGTTCTAACGTAACTAGGGCACATATTTGTACTCGCTGGGCGTGTATACGGTGGGCGTTCACGTGTGTCCAATACACGGCCGAATGTGGAAAGAGGAAAAGTCGCAACAAATTATTGGCGGAAAATTCGTCGTACTCGGAGTCAAAATAAAAACTTGAGCGGAGTTGAACCGGAATTAAGGGAAATAAAAGCCATTGACTCCGGTAGTCGAAAGTTTCGTAGATTTTTTCACAGCCCCCGGGCTGGCGGACTAACCGGCGAAAATTGTTTTTAGTTCCACAAAACTTTTATGGAAACTACTGTGAATTGTTTCCAACTTGTCGATGGATTTCAGTTCAAAATATTTATTTAACGAGTAGAAGAACTCACTGATTTAAGTTATTTTACATCTCCAACAAAATCTAAGTATAAACGTGAAGACATAATCAAACTTACGGCGCAATAAAACGAAGGTATTACTTAATTGATTCGTCCGAGTCCCGACAGTAAACAACCTAATCCCATATCAAATAATCTTTATCATGGCAGTCCATTGTAACGTGGTAGTTGGGAACTTCGTGAATTTCTACACTAATTAAATGAGAATTAGATTACTAAGGTTCGCAGAAAACAATATGGCTGTTCGATCAATATATAGGCTAAGAAATGTACAGAGTACTGAACACACCGAGGAATAAGACCAGGATGAAAACAAATCACTGCTGGAAGGCGCAAATTGAGCACGTACCCGTTCCGGCTAATTTTATTTTGCAATTACACCCCCCTCACCCGCGCTCGCCTCGCTAATACAACATTCTTGGCGACAGTTCTCGCGGAAACAGAGGCGCGCGGAAATATGCGTTGCGCGATTTAACAGCGGAATGGTCTCCACCATTTAAAAATATATTTTTTCACGTAGGAAATCGTATAAATGAACCCATTCGACTTAAGACTCCGCTTGCTTGCTTGTTCGATCTGCTTAAGCTGGCGTTTGCTTTCTAAAGATATGGTGGTTCGCATCTCAAGAAAATAAGTGATACTTAAATAATCGCTATTAAGCTCATCTAGATGCACTTGCTACGACCTTCTCAATAAAGTATTGGCTATTGACGCGACAGGGTATTGATTTTAATTGCACAGACTATCTCAAACATCATGTAGGCTTGATTAATTATTATTCTTTCACATAATAGAAACTCGAAAGATTGTAAGCATGGCTGTCTCTTTCTTGAAAACTATAGAACTTTTATAGATTTCAATGAAACTACAACAATTAATAATGCTATATTATTTTTTCTTTTAATTATGGAATGCATAGGTCCTAAATGGAGCCGATGAAAATGTCGGGAAATATTGTATTGTATAGGTAGTAATGGTGTAACAAATTAAACATTTATGACCAGCGACATTTAAGTAAAGACTCTTTCAAATATTTGAATGCAAGCACTTCTATATTGCGACTTACAGTATCAAAGGCACAAAGTCGAGTCTACATAAATTATTACAAATATACATCAAAAGAAAACATAAATCTTAAATCAATTTAGACGTCGCTCCACAACCCTTTCTGTAAGAATAGTCTCTGTCATCGCCTACTCTGCTCCCCCCTATAAAAAGGTTGTAAGAAGGCGTTGGACACCCCCAGGGGGGGTGATCGCCTTCAACCCTTTAGCGTTTACCCCCTTCTACAGGATGTAGAAAGAAATCCGGACGACTTAAGACGTAATCATTGTTTTTCGCAACAAGACATACCCAACGCTCATTTCTAGTGAGAGCACTCTGCTTGTCATAGTGTGCAGTGGCTAATTTCAAATTTGTATTAGGAGGACAAATACTACTAAACGCTGTAATTTGACCTTGATTTTGCAGCCGTATAGATATAATGAATTTAAATGAAGTTTAGTTTTAAAACTTAAAGGTGATGTACATAACAATATATATATTAGAAAACTTTTATTGAAAATAACATCTAGACTGTACTACACAAACAGACAGAGTCGCTGCTTAAACTACAGAAGAGTTAATAATTTAAACATCCTGTGTTCGCTAAGCTTCTCGCATTTCTTCGTCGCTTCTTAAAGTGTTTTACATACAACTCCATCTGTGTGCGTCGGTATTTACCCACGCACAAGTGTGTGAGTCTACGCATTTTTCCCCCTCCCTCCTAAGAAAAATACCTTACCCCTTTCCCACCCCCTTTGATGTACCGGTGCGCCTCGGGTAAAGAAGATATGAGACTTTTTCAAAAAGCTTAATTTAAATGAGGCGCTGGGGACGACTCAATGAGAATATTCCTTAATTTAAATACTATCTTGAGGGCCACTGACATCTTGGAGCTGGGGGTAAAATGGACCATTTTAATTGGTATTGAATTTCGATTGAACGATACTTGTTACAATTTTTTGCCCCGCGGGACGTTTGTTGAGTAAATGGGATCCGGATTAAGCGTTTTTTGAATTTAGAACGACTTTGACATCTTTTCTCGAGATCTTTAATGTTAACGATTAGCGAATTTACTTCTATTGTACAAACTATCTTGTTTTACTATTTAGTCAGGTTAAAGTTCAACTCCACTGTATTGGTTCTGCAGTTTATCTTATCTAGCTTCCAAGGTGAATAAAAGTTGAAAGTTTGAAACCGTATGTAACATTTTTTTGAAAATTGAATTTGCTAATTTGGTCATCAAACTGCTTAACAAATAAACTGAGCTTAATTTTTACATTATTTACAAACCATTTACATACCATTTAAGAGAATAAAGTAAAACCACCAGTAAATGAAAGGTTACAACACCTGCACCACCGGTGGCAGTGCAGGTGCAGCAGTGGAAGTTTCTCGTTTCGAAGCTTCAGTACAGAGATCCTGTCCAGTTTGTGAGAGAGTGACCACCTTTGCTCCGCGTTTCGCGCTATGTGAAAATCACGAAACTGGAAAGTGTTCGATTATTAAAAAAACATTATTTTTACATAATATTTTTTATTTAGAATATATTTAAATTTTGTAAAAATACATATCTTAATCCGTTAATAAAGTGTTTTTATTTAAAATGGTTTTCACTTTTACCAAAAATCATATACTATACAAATAAATAAAGTAATATAAGACAGCTATTTTAATTGATATTGGCAATCATGATAAGAATGGAGTTGAATTATTTGATAATGTAAAACTTTTGATGGAAAAATAACACACCAAACGAATGGCGTCTATATGTTATGTTGTATACATCGAGGGGTGTTCACCCCCATCAACCCTTTCGTTACGTTTTCTCCTTCTTTGCATTTATTTCTTATGGCCTGTTTCTTCTTCTTAAATTATAAAGCTTCAGTTGGTACAAATCGTCTTGATACTTTGAATTGTTACGACGCAATAAATTTATAAGAGTAGCTTTTACGTTACATTTAGCTATCATAGACGGAAAAGTTAAACTTTAGTCACATACACTATCAGTAAAAATTTTCTAAGAGAAACAGATTTCATCCGTATCACCTGTCACTTCGATGTCCCCCGATCCACAACTGAACGCTTCAGAAGGCACTTTCTGTCGCGTACCATCGCTATGTGGAACCAGCTGCCAATAGAGATATTTCCGAAGACAACTTCAATAAAAGAGTGTTAAAGGCCGGCAACGCATTTGTGAGGCCTCTGGCATTGCGAGTGAGTAAAAAAAAACCAACTTGCATTACAATAACAATGTGTAATAGTGTTGATAATCGTTTATCCTTGTATAAAATACTAGATATAAACAAAACAATGACGACAGCTTAATTTAATATAATTTTCGTACATTTGACTTATTGATAATACAATCGTAGAATTACTTGACTTTCTAAAAAGATTTACACTCTTTAGCTGTTACTAAAGCTATAAAAATTCAACATTGAATTGGATTCATTCTAAATATTTTAAATTTACATAATTTTACATTAGTGTGAATAAAAAAAACGTCTGTAAAGTATCAAAGCGGCTGGGTCAAGTACACTGGGAGCCGAAATGACGTTACAAAGGGAACTGGGCTAATACAAGTTTTCTATATTACAGTGCGTACCCCTCCCGACACCCCAAAAGGGTTACCTTTGAAGACGCGGACCTTTTTATAATTCCTTTAAACGATTTAAATTTCGTAATTCACAAATTTTCAGTGCAGAAGTAATTGGATGCTACAGATTTTCTTTTACTATATTTTTGCAACGTTTTGCTGTCTGCTTGTCGGGAAGTTGGGCTTTTTAGTTACTATTTATGTCTAGGTGCCGTTTTTATACAAATATAAATCGTCCAGTGTAAGTGGCAATGAAAGTTAAACCAAAGAATCAAAATAATGAGCATGTAGTTTTACAAACATTCATCATTTTAGGTTTCTGTGACCATACACATTTTGCCTACCTTAGGAGCTAGTTCTAATACAAAGAAAGCTCTACTAATTCGCTACTATTCGAAACTCCGTCCTCGAGGTGGACTCGATAAGGCCGCTAAGCCTCTTTAGGAACAAGAACTCCTTATAATACATGTGTCTATGCATATAATCAGCGAAAACAATATCTCAAATTAAGTATTCAAACATCCCTTATTACCCACACATAAGGTCCAGAATTGTAAAAACACTTTGGTGTATTTGTACATGTCAACATATTTAGGCCGACAGAGATTTCGCGATAGACCACGCATGTTACCGAAGGATTCGTTATGCGGAGTAGGCACTTTGAATTTTTATAAAGAGGCTCAAATTATTCAGGAAATACTGATGTTTCGGCATTTATTCGAGAATATAGTGTATGTATATATATTTATATGTTAATGTGTCGAATAACGCGAGTATCACAAATTTAAATAAAATACTGTGCATACATTGCGATTTTATTACTGTTATTTGCTGCTGTTTCTGCTGCCGCTATTGGATGCTTTTGCAACCGCAACCGTGGTCACATCCAGACTCGCATACGTGGTCATGTTCTTTCTTTCGTGTTTATTCTTACTTTGGTATAATAAAAGCTTACTTTTGTTGACCTTTTGTATTGCTGGGTTTTACTATTGATCTATTGTAGGGCCAGGCTATCAAATATTTTCGAGTTTTACTTCAGGACACTGTGTCCAAAATCCAAATAAATGATTAAAGCAGAGAAAAAGCACAACAAAAGACGAAATAAAAACACAACTATACTATGATCAATTGCAAATTAAGTCCCTTCCTTTAATTTATATATGGTAATACTCATTCAGTATTCCTGTTATACTATTTATTTGGTATGCACAATGTATTACGACATAATCAAATCTTACATGTTTAAAGTACACCGTTAAAGACGCAAATCTTCGAAATCCTATAATTTTTAAATTAAAAAAGGGATTGTAATCTCCATGCTAGTGTACCGCAAGACGAGTACTCACATCTTAAGCAGTCTGCATGTGGCAGTTAACGCATGACACGTTGCAATACTCGTGGCGACTCGGAAATTCTAGTATTGTAAACACGAGTTACGAGTACGCCTCAATGTTATTTTGGAACAAAATTGCCCAAAACTAAACCGCACATAGAAAACCTTTACACATATACCATTTTACATACGCGCAATACTTTTCAATATAATGTCACGTATTCCATGCATTCAATCTTATAGAATGTCCATTATTGATAAACTAATACAAAAAATCCTTTTCTTCCTTTTATGTTTAAATCTCTAAACTACCAATGGATTTTGATGCGGTTTTAAAAGATAGGGTGATTCAAGAGGAAGGTTTTTATATATATAATAACATCTATTAAATATTAGAGGAGTACTGTTTATTTTTGAGATTTATAATTGATATGTAAATAATTAATTTTTTTCCGCTTACAATACAAACCAGGCTAACCTACAGTTTTATCAAAATACTTACTACGTAATGTACACAATTGAAAAGGTCTACAGAAAAGTCTGTGATGGTATATGTCTTTCTCTTATGGATAACCCACAATAACTTTTTTGTCATTTACTTTTTACGACAAATAATGGCTAATTTTCAAAGCGATTTTAACCAATACCGCATTTATCCTTAACCAATGAAATACCTGAATACATTGTTCATTTAATATAGATCTATATGGCCTTTTACACCGTACGATTTAGGTGAATATTTTTGAAGGTATTACAGATTTAAAAATTACGGGACGTAGCGTTTGCGGCGGTACCGGCCGGCCGCCCGGCAAGAGTAATTTAGCAGCTATCGGACGCGTTTATTTTTCTGTAGTGTATTTAGTATTAGCATTGTACCCGTGCGAAGCCGGGGCGGGTCGCTAGTTTTAAATGAAAAAGGTTATTTTGCATAAATTTTGACAATTAATAAGCCAGAGGAAGGAAATACACGTGGCTTAGCGATCCATTATTACCACTGAGTATCCCGAGACCGTGTTATCCAACTTTGTATTTAAGCGGAAATTTCACTATCTATCAAATTTGTATAAAGTATATAGCAGCACTTCCGGTCTTTGGATTTTAGCGCCATGAGCCAGCATAAATTAGTCGAACTAGAACAATTAAACATATCCTCATAATATACCTTTAGTCAGAACCCAGGTGTGTCGTTTTTAAGACTTGAAATGAGTCATTTCTTAATACATACATATACGAATGTGTGTTCACTGCGGTTGAGCTGTAGGTAATTCAGAGATTATGCAAATCGTTGAGGACAATCATCAGTCACTTCAATTACAAACCCTTATCAGCTACACGCATTAACTTCCCCATACTACAACCAACTGTTTGCTGCATCTAGTATCCCCTTTATCACAAAGACATAAGGTTAATAGTTGAGTGTCGCAATAAGGAAAGACGTGGTTTTGGTTATCTCTCGAAGATTTTGCTGACGCGTGAAAGAATTGAGAAAAGATATTTTTACAGAGTTCGTTATGTTCAAAGAATATAATTTTAAATATACCATTAATTAATTTCACCGTTTTAATGAAGTACTAATCTCTTTCCATTACAAAGCATACAACGCAAGAAACGTAAAGGTAACTTTATTAAACTTTAAAGAGGTAATTTTTAAAAAAGCTTTTTGGTAATACGTTAATTATATTTTCTATTATTCGTTTTCGAAATTTGCGTTTTTGTACATGCACAAACGTGAATTATTTCGTTTTCATCAGGGATATTCTAAATCTTCACAATTTAAAGTGATTGGAATGTTAAAATCATGGAGATACCCTGTATCATATCTATATTTTCCGTATTTCTATAATCTATGTTAACTGTCAAAGAAAGAGCTTTGAAAAGTGTGAGTTTTGAAGTTCCAGTTAATGGGTTAGGAAGCCGGGAAAATGGGTTAAGATGGGCGAAATTTTTGGGAACTTAGTGTAATTAGAGAAGCGATCACATTAGGGATGTCACTTCCTGACAGGCCATTGAGAAATGTCAAGTCACGGCGTCAGTTTGACAAGTGATTTTTATTAGTGGAGCCTTAATGTAATAGGATGTACAAAATTTTGTATTTAACCTTTTTATAGATAATTGCACATATGCGCAGATGCCATAACGACTCATTTGGTTTTAGTTAAGAATCTATCTATATCTATCTATCTATATATAAAAACATTCGGCGACTTTCTCAAGGAGATTCTACTCTAAAGATGTTTTTTGTTCATGGCAGACTTGTCTGTACAGCAACTTAATATATTTATAACATAGAACGCAGTAATTGCAAATAGTGATGATGATTATTATTATGTCTATTGTAATCACCGGCCGTGTGTGCATTTCAGAATCCTACAACAGCTAATCGATACGATAAAGCGATACGATCTACTACGTCATAATTCTTCATTCCGTCATATAGGGCGTTTTGTTGGAGATGTTGAATGAGAAAAACTGTTAAACTGATATACTGCTTATATTGTTGAAACTTAATGTTATTAAAACTGTGTTAAAGACTGGTTATGGTACTGTTATTGAGTCTGTTTGCGCGTCGCATGTTACTGTTATGATGTTATGTTGCGGACTAACAAAAATCTTAATATTAACTCTCAGCGGGCCGCTGAGTCAGCTGTTCGGAGTTCCCGAACACGTAATAAACATAAAATCATTATTAACTATTTTTCAATAGTACCCTGCTTATCACAGCAGTTATACAATTTAAAACATGATCTTTGAATACAGGCCATTTATTCCACAATGAAAAATTATCGTTGCATATTCGAAATTTTTTAATGGGTACTATAATTTGTAACCTAATAATATGCTAAATGGGCACGTGCGGGGTACGGTATGGTACTGTGGTTCGTGCATGACTTTTAATTATTGTCATGTACAGAATACGACTCTAATAAATGTCATTATGAACATCGGACAAAAATGGAATGCGTCGCCATAAATTCTTCCACGTCTTACGGCTGTAGTCTTAAGGGTTACTTTCGAAGTAGTGCTCTTGTCTTTGTAAGTTGGTTTTGTATGGTTCTATAATGGAATCGCAATACCGTGCGTGACAATGATGGCACGTAAATTATATCAACCTAATGTTGGAGAATGCACGGTTCGAAACTTTCGATGTTGACAAAACAGTGCTGCTAAATTGCTGGTACAAAGGTCGAAGTTTACTATGCACTTAGGCTTAATCAAGGCTATAATATATATAATATGCATTCTAAAAAAGGTAATTTCTATCCTTAATAATCTATGGATTCGACAGAAAAAAATCCTATCTGCAGTAACTGAGTAACAAACATAAACACGTATGTTTATATGCAAGGCTCAATATACATGGACGAAGCCTACAACAAACCACACCACACGAACAATTAAGTACGTCTGTCTATACACCAAACTCTTCCACATTCTAATACTATGTACATAAAAATTCTACTCAAAATATTTTTACGCATTACATATAAATACCGTATAAGCTGTCGCATATTACTAGGACAATTTACGTCTTACTTTAAGTTATAGACTTAAATATATAACGAAATCCATTAGCTGTTTCCATCCGATGCAAAACAGACGATAAAATTCTTAAGGCTGCGTTTCCCCATACTTAGGGGGTCATTTAAGTACCACGGAGCTACCCTTTTAAAGATTCCTTCGTTTTTAAGACACAGACAGGGGTAACGTGTGTGTGCGTAAATAAATTAGGGAATTAGTGGTGGTAGATTAGATTTTTCCGTGTTCGTTGTAATTAGACATCTCGAGATGTGGGGTTGTTTCATAAGGTATTTTGTGCGGACATTTCCCGTATTCCGTGACAATGATCACAGATGCAATATTAAATTATCTTTACTCTTATATGGTTTTTAGAGGAAAAATGTACCTAAGTGTACAGTTTTTTTTTTGATAGTCCTTTGACCGAGATACAAACATCTTACCCTGTTCCACGATCATTGGTTGTCAACCCAAAATGAAGGTAAACGGGAAAATTTTATCACAACGACTTTTCTTTTCAGCTTAATTCAATTACTATAGCAATTATGCATCTGTTGTAGGAAACATAACATAGTTCTAATATTGTAATCCGGTCTATATTTAATATTCAAATAATATTATTTTTTAATATTAATGATTGCTTTAAAGAACTCGAAACGTTGAGCTATGTAAATACTGACACAAATTCGACGTTATATCTTAAGGATTAAAATAAATCCTATACTAATAATAAGTACAAAACAGTGGTCAATTCATGTACAATACAATATGAATTGAAATAGCTATCACTCCATTATATATAGATTTCCACATATAACATTTCATTAGGCAAGCAATTGTTTAAATACCATAGTTCTCGATCTCGTCACATCTCTCAGTTTTTCTACACTATACGAGAGTTAATGGTTCATAATTCATTAATTTTTAATCGTTCCTAATTCTTTGTTAATTCGTGAATGTAATGTTTGTCTATACTCTACAACTTTATACCGATAAGTCGTCGTGAAATAAAATAAATATTTATTATTTATTCATATTTAATTGTGGCCTATGTGTTATTTATGAAAATAATATATGAATGTGCGTAGATAAACTTTTAAAAAATAAATAAATTTATAAAAATCCCTATGTTCATAGCTAGGGTAGTTCAAGGGCGAAAGTAAGCAAGAGGTACCTGGACTATGACTAAATAGACATATATAAGTATATTCAGTATTATTCTACCTCTATCTATACAAATAAAATATATATACTCATTCCAACTCATTGTAGAGACTTGTCTTGCTTATTTTATATATATTACCGGAAGTCCGCCCCGAGAAAACCCAGCTAAAAATAGTTATGTCGTTTATACAAACCAATGTTTTTACCTTTACCGTTTAAATGCAATAAAACTTTGAATATCAGCCATCATTAAATCAAAAAACTAAACAAGTGAACGCAGACAAAAAGAGTATGGCATCCATCTCGCTCCAATAGTGGAAAATCGAGCGAGACACAATATTTAATAGTCCGTACAATCGATGTGGACAATGGAATGACATCGTTAGCCAATTAGTAGTACAAAAAGCAAGCTCAAAATTACCTCTTAGCGTTTCATGAAGAAAATGGACTTTTATATTGATTTCAACGGTATTTAAAAATCGGTTTTATATCGCTGCGAGGTCATTAATCTGTGAACTGACCTCGTCAATTACAGTTTTTGCATTCATCTATAGGCTGATTGCATAGACAAAACAATGTCTGGATTTATTAAAGTACAACTTATTTATTGTATACGAACCCATTTATAGTTTAAGTAATTTGCTTAGTTTATTTATTAAATATAAAAAGGGATTGAAAGGTTTTTGTCCTCAATAGTTTTATAAGAGAATCGTGTTGTCCTGTAGTTCTATGTTTATTTGACAAAAATAAAATACCCTATTTTGGCACTATATAACTATTCAGATTTTGTACCTACAAGGTACTTTGTACATAACCTTTACATAAACAATGAATGTAACTTTTAATTTTATTGAATTAACGTTCATTTAATTAACGTTTTTAACGAGTTTACGTACTAGTGTACGTACATTGGACAAATTGTATGTACGAAAAGAGTGGCTTCCCAAATACAATGGATTTCAGCAATGTCTCGTTTAGAAATAAATAAAAAAACATCAATATTTACTGGAAATATGATAATAATGAGTTTCTTGTTTTTGCTCTTAACATCCAATATGTAACTGTTATATTCGTATGTTAATCTTCGTCATGACGAACTATGATATCTAGTAAGCAAAATGGTTAATGGGAATGTTTGTATTTGCTATCAAAATACAAAGTTATTGGTACGGTGATTATCTATGGAATAAGTATTAAATATCAAAATAGAATTCAAGGAAATATGAATTAAAATAATTTAGTAACTATAAATGATTATTCCGTTAGAACAAGAGATTATTTATTTAACCATAAATTGATTGACATCTTTCATAACTCTTTAATATCTTGAAGAAAAGAAAATTTAAATGTATGTTATATTCGTTGAAATTGCTACTTTAATATATTTGTGATAATCTATTAATATTTTTTTGGGTATGTTGTGTAAACTGGCGTTCCATATTCAAATAAACAATATAGATCTCGTGGATTTTAAGTTGTCATTCTCCACAAGTACTTGGCAGTGTAAAAATCACAAAAGAAAAATTCATTAGGCGTTCCACGTGTTGGGAATGGCACACGTTTAACCCTTGTTTGCTTAACAAACGCTATTCGAATACTAAACATACAATCTAGTTGAAGACACGTTACATTGCTAACTTCGTATTTCAAAGTCTGTACTTTAACTGTTGATTAAAAACCCATTGTTTAGTACCCAATTTCAGAGATATTTTACTCAATTAGAATTACAGTTTTTACGAATGAAATTTAAACATAATAAGTGTTGCTCCCGCCTCGAGACATGACTAAAGAATGTAATAATTAGCTCTTAAAATTTGTTAAGAATGTACTTGATATTATATAGCATATGCTAGACAATTTTGTGATCTTGTGATCTTTTGTCCTTGCATGCTTTGCTCATATACATGGCTGTCGACTATAATACATTAATAAGACAACTTATATTTATCATAATTTTCCACAAAAGTTTAAATGAATAATTTAAAAAATACTAGCCGCTAATAAACTTAAATATAAATGAATTCCCAAGGGTTAAGCAAAGCCGGGCACGCTCAAATATTTAGGCCGACGAATTTTAAAGGCAGCAATTTGAATCTACACTCTTATCCTGATCGTAGGATAATTTATCTTAACGAAAGAAAGGGGTGGGTTGTTTAGGGGTGGGGGTACCCCAAAAATTGGGTAAAAATGTTTCCAGCCAGCGATTAAACCGTCGGGGAGATGCGTTGTATTAATCACCACCCGGGTGTCTTCGGGAATTTTTTGTATAGAGCTGTTACAACCGGAAAGGATAATTAAATGTGAACCATATCAAAAAGACGTAGGTTCGCTATGACGAGGCCTTACCTGGTCTCTTTTACCTGACTAGAAATTTAAACTGTATAAAAAATTGAAAATTAGAAGACTCAAATGTAGATTGACTGGACACACGATAAGAGTACATGATAAATGATATCCCAGGGAAGGTAAAATGAAAATAGGCAGTCCACAGAAAAGATGGGGTGATGAGATCAGAGAAGTGGCAGGAGTGCAACGGAGCAGAGTGGCTCAAGACGGGAATGGAAACTGTTGGAGGAGGCAAACAAGATGTATTTATTATAAGAATAAGTTTTAGTATGAATTTTATTGTTGTTTCTGAATAAAATATATTATTATTACTGTGCCATCTGCTGTTATTTAACAGTAACGCAGTCTTCTAATTAAAATAGTACAACTGAAACTGACTGATTTATTATTACCCTTCAATATGGGTTTATTGTAACAGAAACATAATCCTATTTCTCTTTTTTCACCTGATTGACAGGACGTTTAATTCATTAACATTCATTCATTTTAGCTAATTATAAAGGTTCTGAGACAGCTCTATATAGATCCGCGAGGAGCCTTGTCCTTAAGGGGGATGGGCACCTTGGCTTTGTTTTAATATTTTCGCAGGCTTTATGAAGGGTTTCCTTGCTTTCAAATAATTTTGGCTTCTGCTCGTGAAGTTTTGATAAAACTTTTATTCTATCAATAATTAACGGCCAGCATTTTCTGATGCGGTAACTGTTTGTTATTTCGCTTTTGTTAAGGAAATTAAATGATAACAAATCATATTGTTTGTATAAAAAAACAGAAAAAAATTAATTACTTGATAGCTGAAAGCTGGTAAATTGACATGTAGCAGTCAAAGCTGTTGGAGCGATTAACTTTAGAAGAACAAGTTTTGAAGCCATATCATTATTTAGGTCAATCGTCATTATTTAGGTAAAAAGTAATCGAAATCTTGACTTTTTATTTCTCTGTATTCGGCACCTATATATTCTTTGACAACTTAATTATATGAAAAACAACCAAAAACATTTCATATCACAAAATAGCGATTTTTTGTTACGTATTTTGCAAAACACATAGAAATCTACAGGGCACTTAAAGTACAGAGGGATCATCACATTAGCATACAGTTGTATACGATATACGAGAGAACGAAAAACTTCCGCCAAATTTGTTCACCCAAATGACGACGCTTGTTTTCTAAGGGACGCTTATAATTCATGGTTAGAAAAGAGTGGATATGACAATTAATTAATGAAAACTATGTTTATTATAGGATAGAATTTAACATTTTTATGCTTCCATGGTAACGGAAGGTTTCTTTTCCCAAAATAATAATAAAAAGTCCAGCTTACTAATCTGTAGTCTTGGCTTAATTTTGTTCTTGATTTTTATGTTTAGTACATATCCACATTTTGACGGTATTTAGAAGCTACAGGCTCCTTAAATTCTCACATCATGCTGAACCAAATGTAATATTAAACCAATAATAGATTACTATTAAAACTATTGACATTGTTATGGAGAGAATTTCTCCCGTACGTTCTAATTTTAAATATTACTTTCATTTCATATGATTATTAATGTTTTTAATACCTGTAATCGCATGTCTTCTAAATGACCTGAGTGTCATTTTTTGAATAGCCTAAAGACTCTTGTGTTTTTCTTTTGAAATGAACTAAAAATAATGTTTATAGCCATTTTATTCATATACTAGCTTACAAAAATTGCCTAGGAATAAGCTAGTCTGGCTCATATCCAAGTCATGTCCACCGCGTCCAAAACACCCTAACAAACTTATTAAGAAATCTTTTCTTTTTGCCTTGTACGTGGTTAGCGACGTATGACGCAAGCTGGCCGAGGGGGGGGGGGTCTTCTCCCTTGCACGCATGGCCGCTCTCATGATTTAAGCACAGGGATAAGAATGAAATTAAAAATACATCCCGCTCCTCAGGGTGCCAGGGGGACATATATGCAAATGAACCCCCCAGCCCCCCTAAGACGGGGGATTTTTTTGTTAGAATGCTATTAATTTGGGGTGTAACTCACTAAGGATAGGTGTATGTGTGTGATGCTTCCCCATTTTCTTTTAAATTATGTCCGGATATTAGAGATTATGAGGTCTTGTTTGTAGAATTTCTTTGCCTGTTTCTGAATATCAAATGTTCACGATTCGTTTGTGTTTATGTGAGGACTAGTGACGTCATGTATCCCGAGGTGAGGACTTCTTTGAAGTTGGAACAATCGGACTTCTAATGCGTATGATACATTCTCGTGTGGATTCGAGTCCCACACAATGGTTAATCAAGCGCATTAACCATTCTTGTAACGAAAAAAGTTGAAATTGAAGTTTTATGGTTTCTAAGCGTGCAAGTTGGGTTGGTTCCTTCTGTAAGTTCTAAGTACATATTTTAAATTCGACATACAAGTAATTGTTGCGTTAAACAAACACCACACTGTTATTACATGTTCTGTGATATATTTCATTAATCATAATAGAACCACCGTATACGAAGCATATAAACTTGCAACTTTTCAATTGTTGTAATTTACCTAAAACCAACGAACACAAATAGAAAATTTAGTCAAACGCTTTTCCTTTATGGAAACGCTTTATTAATTTTCATCTTAAATTGCTTACACACTAAAGCGTACAACAAAGATTTTTTATTAAGAAAAGCTTTAAAGGCAATGAGTTCACAAAAGCCCTTCACTTCCGATAATCGACGCTAGAGGGCGCTTCGTCGTGTTCACACATTCGACATTCATTATGGTGACTACGCACTTCCTGCTTGGAGTTTTCCAATGATTTAAAATGTTTTAAGGACGAGAATGTTTTGAGTAATTCAATAAAACCTATCGACTTGTGTTCTCAATAAAACCAATATTATTATAAGTTATAATGAGTATTAATTAGCTCTATTATAATATGGATTGTGGCAAGCTGTTTGCCGTTCCGTATTCAATCTTCTCGCGTCTTGAGACCCTTGCACAAAACATACTCGTAACAATCTTAACCGTTTGCAAAAGTTTCCGTTAATCCTTAGCTAATATTGATGACAGTGAGATGTTTATAACCTAATTACTCTTCGATAAATGCCCTATTAATAAAGCATAACTTTTAAAATCTGTTCTGTGAAGAGCAGTCTCACACAAACAAAATACATTTAAAAGATTGTGACGTTTAATAACGATTGATGTATTCATTAAATGATATAGTGAACCGGACCGAACCGAACAGCCGCAGTGAAACAGTACATTTTTGAAGATAAATATTGAATTAATTCGCATTCTAAACGCATTTTAGTTTTACGTTTCAATTTCATAACATTCAGATTCAATTACTATAATTATGTGGTGCTTGATGTGAGCTTTTAAGATGTATCCTCAAGGACGGTGTGTAGTTTTTAGAACGTTGAAGATCAATTAGAAAGTGTTCGAAAGGATCCTTCCTTTGAGGATTATATTCTATCATTAAAACTGTTCTCATAATTACTGAACGATGTGAGAGATAGGGGAAAGGTAAAGAAAAATGAAACTTAAGAACTTCTTGTCCCATAATTTATGAACTACGATGCTATTGCGCCGTTCAACTCATGTTATATTTCATCACAGAGTAAGCACAATTTGATAGATCGAGACGAAACAGCACAGTATTAAAAGTCTCTATTTTTAAAATTTTGTAATTATGTTCTCAAAATTACATACTTAATGGAACAACAGAAAATCTCAAGTATACATATGTAACAACTACATGAAAACTTATTAATTAAGTTGTTGGGCCAAACGATTTTCGAATATGGGCGTTTTTTCGTGAATTTTTATTCTCCTTTGTTCTTTAAAGATCTCTAGAAGACAAAGAGAAGATATAATACACAATATATACATAATAACTGATACAATTGTAAATATTTTATTTTATTTATATGTACAAATTAATACTAATTTAATAGTTTGTCGAACGTGCTCAAATCAAAGTAATTACGTACCTTCAAATAAGATATATTTATCTATATTTTGCATTTCACTTTCCAAATAAGCATAAGATATGTGCTGGATTTTGTATTCAAGAGTGACGTCTGCTCTATTTTAGAAATCTACATAAAAATTTTCATACATTAACCGAGTTTCATATCATATAACTATGATACCTTTTATTAATTTAGGATAATAAAAATAATGTTTATATGCCAATGAAAAGTCTTACCAAAACATATTGACATTTGGTGAAAAAATCCTCGTAAACAGCTCATTTACGCCTCACATCGCAAAGGTTAGATCGATGCTTGTCAAACAATAAATGTCACGTCCACTCCCTCGTATTAACATACAAAATTTCACACGCAATGGCTTATAGTAAACTGAACCCTATTCCCTTCCGATAGAGGCGATAACACCTGCACTGCATTCCTTTGATACGAGGTGTTCCCATTTTGGTTATTGCCGATACGGTAACTCAAAACAATGAAATTTCTTTTAGAACTATAAAACTTTGAGCGGTAAACATTTAGCCGAGTAAACAATTTAAACATGGAACACTATGATTACTTGATTTACATTACATTCGATTTTACATTAAGCTCTATGACATTGTGATGTTTATAATACTTGGACTTAGTTAATTATTCTATTATCTCTTGGATTTAAATTATTTTATTATACACATTTATGTGATGACGGTTTCTTTTCAGGTCTCAATACCGCACCATAGTTTCGCAGCTGAGCCGGAGACTGTTAAATAAATAAAAATTGTTATAGTTGAAATACAGTTTCTATTCAAATAGAAATTCCTACAACATTACAAAATATAAAATACATTACAATAACATTGTATTTGTGATAACGCAGGTGTCCGAATCGTAGCCGGAACTGTGAAAATGCAAATATATTGCACACCTCATTATGCACTATTGAGTTTATTCAATATTCTAGACAATTCTCACTTGGCTTCGTACACACGTTGCGATTTTTATAAAAGTTAATTTTTCCACGAGAAGCTTTCAATTTTAAAGCTTTTAATTTATAAATTATTAAAAACAAATATTGAGTTTTTATATTATCTGTTTTTTTTTTACTTTGCCGCGATGTTTATTGGTTGAGGATAACCAAGAAATAACGGTTTCCTCCTGAGACTTTTCTACGCACGCGTTTTGAGTCGGTTTTTTTTCTGTTTCCACACTTAATCTATAAAACTATATGAATACTAGATAATGTCTTTTACCACAATTTTGTATGCCTCACAAAATGTTGAATTTTAACATTTATGTTCTGTATGTAACTCGAGAATACGGTCTCTTTGGATCTTGTCTTTGAGACCACGGGAATGAACGGACGAACGGGAGTCTTGGAACAAATATTGACCTCAGTTACCCAACTAAAACACAGTGTCCCTGACAAGTATAAAGTATGCATTATATTTGTCAGAAAAAGATGGCATACGTTGTCAATCACCCAATCTTTATAAGCCAAAACCGTATTAAATTAAAACTATGCCATCAAATTTAGCCTCCGAATAGTTTAAAAATATATTCTCATAATATACGTTCAATAATTGCAATACATTTGCCACTATTCAAATAAGGCTTAGCACAAGTAACGGTAAGCATGTCGCCCGGTCGTTTGTCAGAATTGCAATCAAACATGAAGAACGCAATGTCTCCAATCCATGATTAATGCCTTTCTTAATTACTGAGCGTTCGTTCGCCTAACATGTGGCCCCGAAGTTGTTTTTAGGGTGCGATCAACTTTTAAATACCTGCTATGGTCGAATTTAATATTTCGAATTTTTACGTTTTTTAGTTAATTGATGTACAAACATATAAAATATTTTTTTCATTTAGTAATCAAATTATTACTTAAAAAATCGTATTGTAACCAATTTTTATTGTAGTCATGCTTAACTATTTTGACTGTAATGGCGTTCACATAATATATTATATAATTATAAGATATAGATATTTAGATAAAGATAACATGTGTAACTCTAGTGGTTTTTGGGAGGACAAGGAAGGATAGCGAGCAGATGATTGACATTTATAGTCGTACATAAATCCTTTATAAATTGTGGCCTATACTTTTGTTCAATGAAGTTCCAATAAAATCTCCATACAAACTTTATATTATCCTATGTTAATGCTCGCTGATAATACTGCATTCGCATTATCCATACAACTACAAATTTTATGTATAATTATATTTGTTGCTAATTACCGAAATAAATTTTACGTAACTTTAATAATTGCTATTCACCGAATATCCTATAAGATAGATCACAAAATAACTCCGCTAGTCTTATTATTAAAATGTGGTAGTTTATTTCTGTATATTCCACTCTATCTCTCCCATTCCTTCCTAACTCTCTTTGTAATACTCAGCAAATTAATAAGCGTGACGCAACTATTTCTCTAGCACGTTAGACAAAAACGTACAGTTCTTATTACTGTACAGTTCGAATTTCAAAAATCGTACAAAGGATCTTCGATAAAATCTAAAATTCTGTTTTCAAAATCCCAAACGCCACTTAATACCGAAGTGTCAACGTCACCTTCATCTAACACACGGCTCACGTTTCGCGCTCATTTGGAGGCGTTCATCGATCGAAGACAAAGCCAGCCAGCCCCGATAAACGAATTAAGGAAATGGGAGATTTTTTATCTGGGCCGAAGGGTGGCACGACACGCGTCGTAACGCAGCAATACTTTCTTATGCAAAGTCCCTCCGATGATAATTAGGTGAGGTGTGGGTGTGTGCGCGCTTGTGTGCGTTTTGTTTTTAATTTGGGAATGTTGTTGACATCTTCGCAGGTTATATATGACTTTATAAAAAGTTTTTAAATGAAATTTCGTATTCTATAAATAAATTTAAACTATTACGTCAGATGGACGCGACTGTTGTAATTAATATTTTAATATCTTAATTGGGGTTTAAAAATAAGTATTTAATTTATGATTATAACCCTTATTGTACGATATTTATTAAATAATTAAAGACAATTTAATAATTCGTAAAATGATATAATTCCGAGATCGCAACAAAGCCGTAAGAAATTACAACCGTTCATAAATGAACGAGCGACACCGTCCGCGCACATGTAACGGAGGATACAGCGACTGCATACATTGATAGTTATAACGTGTAAAAAGATCTTTTACAATATAGAAATAATTAACTTAAATAGTTAAAGATTTAATTGAATCAGGCGTTACTTTGCGGCAAGTCCATAGTTCAAAATCCCAATCGACCACTTCGAAAACACACCCCCCCAAAAACCCCCACCCCCTCGACGTACGTTTCGATGAGTACTCATCGAACGCTGTTCGTAGAGGCAACATCTCCTGAAGATGCTCCGGTGTCGGAGCGAAACGTACGTCGAGTGATTGTGGATTTTCGCGGAGACGCTTTCATACTGGTCTATTGGGATTTTGAGTTAAAGATGATATTTTAAACATAAGTTAAAATTGACTTTTTGAGAGTGCATCGCCTGTTTTCATCATAAACATTATTTGACGGAGAGATCTTACTATAGATAAAAGAGCGGATCATAGAATCAATCATATTGTATTTAAAACCTGATCAACCGATCAAGATATTGACATATCATTATTAAGTATCAAGACTTGTCAATCCAACATACACTTTTAATTTTCCCTCCTTAAAAATGGGTAGGCTTGGGCCCGTGTGTGCCCCCTCGGGGGGTAATCAAGGCACGCAATCTTCGAACCCTTAAAAACTTTAAAACTCATCGTACACACATATAATCAACTTACGAATATTGGGTTTTTGACTTGGCACGTTCTTTGAATAATATAGTTTTAAATATACAAGATAACTAACGGATAAATACGATTTATTACAAGAAGATACTATCATTATTGAAACAACAATTATAAAAAATGTCCGTATGTAGACATCAACGCCATTTCTATATGGTTTGTGATAATTTCGCTTCAGGCTCCTTTCCCGGCTGATGAAAATTGCTGAAAATAATTACAATTATTTTAATAATAAATCTACAACATATTTGTGACATTTGTAACACTATTATGTGTACATGAACCTTGTAGCAGTTACGCCATCGAAAATAGCAGTGATTCCCGTAGTTTTCCAAAGAAAAATAGGAAAAAACATCGTGTTATATAAAATTTTAACATTAACAAGTAGCAACGTTATAAGACTTGTAAATATGTATTTGAAAGTGCACTCTTTCCGAATTTACAGCCGTGACTTGGGAATATAGGTGGCCATTAACGTATAATATTGTTCGCTATGAGTGTAAACGTTGCGTGCCCTTTATGGAGCCATAAAGAGGATTCGCGATTTCGGTCGCCTAAATTGTTCGCATTAAATTTTGAGTTTATTTTCACCGCAGACCGACGTGTTGTGGTACGCGTTAAAGATATATCGTAAAGTATCTGTTAAGTCGTTAACCCAATATTTAAAAGTCAAAATTTGTTGCAAAAACGGACCACTTTCATGTAATATTTTAGCTTATGTAGAAAACTCATACCCCAATCAGGAACCATTAAACTTTACAAGGCACATGTGAGCTTTAATATATTTTGCATGTATGCGTGCATTGTCTTACTTTATACAAAGGCAAAGGACACTGTATTATTTATACGATTGGCAGTGAGGAATTTTCCCACGGAAAGAGTGTGCTTTCATTCATATCTGGTCTCAACGTTTAAAAGACTGTATTGCAGCCAACGACAGCCACTTTGAATAAACTTTTCATATTTTAAATACCTTTTTATTTATTAATAAAACTAACACACTTTAAAATAAATAAATTTTATTTGTAATAGTAAATAAAATATTTTTCTTTGTATCAGTATTTGTGGCCAGACTAAGTATTTAAAAGGATATCTACCTATTAAATAGCTTTGCGATATATTTAAACAGTTAATACTTAATTTTACTTACCGTCAACTACATAACACCTCCGCTAACTAATTTCAAAACCAAATGGATGTATCCTTTGAAATAAAGCTTCCATACTACCCCATGCACATGCGAACTCTAAAAAATAATCGATACCTCAAAACAAAAGACTATCCCTCGTTTCTAAAATCGATGCAAAGAAGTGTCATTAAGAAAGCCCCAAAAATTAAACCCCTCACGCACACATGCAATGCTTACACACACGTGCACGTTTGATTGGGTTTTTACAACTTGAACTAAACTTGAATATCTCCTTTTGGTAATCAGAAGTTTTTTTTTTTGAACACGCAATTTTTTTTTTCAAATTTTCGCAATGCCAGAGGCCTCACTAGTGAGTTGCTGGCCTTCAAGATGCTTCTATGCTCTTTAATTGAAGGTGGCTAAGTCGGAAATACCTGACTGACAGATGGTTTAGTTTTACTGATTAAATGTATAGTCGGCCAGTATAACATTTTTTTAACTCTTTTTGTATCTTCATGGAGCGAACCAATAATTTGTCGCATGAATGTTTGGCTAAAATTCTAAAAAATCAAATCGTTATAATTGGCATTATGACAAAAATCTACAATTTAATTTATATTTCACTTTATACCAAAATACCCGCAGAACTATTATAATTCTACATTTGTAAACATTTTTACGAACTATGTCTGATGATATTGCCTAGTATAGTCTCAATACTAAAATTCGTACAACATTTGAATTTAACTTAAATTAAATAACATATTATTATACAGCATATAATTTGAACAGAACGAAGAACCTTCACTAATTAACAAAAGCATCGATAAATAAAAAGCTTCGCGCCAAAAAACACAGCGGAAAACAAACAATTCCTCATATAGAGGAAGAAATCTATGACAATACAAGAATCCACTGTCTCGCCGGGGCAAAACACAATTAATGCAGCCTTCGCGGACCTCCCACCACCCTCGAAAAATTTAATTCATCACTCTTTGAGACATATCTTGTTCCCCTTGCCATTCTTTGCTTTCTTACAAGCACGAACTGCTCGTGTATTGTAATTTATACTCTATCATATAGCAATAAGACGCTAATTCGTTATATCTACATTTGTAATCGGATATTGTTTCTATTTATGAGAATGTGAAATGCTTTTGTTGATGTTAAGGACAAATGAAATAAGTTAAACACAAATTAATGTTTTAACTGTATCGAAATATATAAATATATAATCTTTAAGAAAGAATACGTAATGGTTAAAGAATATTAGCTGATCTGTGGTGGCCAGAACTAAACGGAAAAACGTTTACATAACGTTATAAATGCGGTAATTTAAAAAGTATGATAAATTCAGCTTTATTTAACAAATTCGGAATCAATGAAACGACCGCTATGTCCACCACAGTCTTTGCTCACGGGGAACTGCGTCAATTAACCAGTAAATAACTCTTATATACTAACTCTTCATAACATAATGAGTTAATAACAACATCTAGCGTACCAAACGGAAAATCTTCCATACATATACAACGACGCACACAGGCGCACGCTACATAAAACGTCTTTCTTCTTGTATTCTTAATTAGCGAGTCGTCTGTTTCATCCCTCTCGCACGCGCAGTGTTAATTAGTTGGTTGTCCCTCTCGCGCTTTCTTAATACATTCTTCCTCTCGCGGTGTTTCTTTACGTTTTTATTTGTGTGAGTGTCTGTGTGCGGTGGTGTTTAATTTACATGTACTTGTATGTCAGCGTACAGTCGCTGGGGAAATTGTCATGATTGGAAAGTGATTTAGGATTGTACTTATTTGATCTAAACTTAACAATTGTCGATTGTCAAATATTTTCTAGGGTAAATATTTCAATACTTTGAATTGGATGTAAAAATAATGAGGTAATTTTATTTATAGTGCTAATTCAGAAAATTTACTATAAATATAATAATAGTAATAATATAATATAACCCAATTTATTATTGTAATAAAGTCAGTCTTGTATCGTCATTCGGTAGTGTTATTTCAGCTCCTGACATTCGCCCTACATGGCGACCCTGCCAGGATCCAATCCGAACAATCATCGGCTGAATTGAAATGAGATAAACATAAAACCTCTTTGGTTGCTGAAAAGCGAAGAAATTCTTAATTCAAAAATTTAAATATCCGATGAGCCGTTCCAATCAGCTCTCTACGCCGACTGTACATCGGGTGTAGGAATAAGAAAGGGTGTCGTGGGGGCAGTGGGCACACATAAACACTTATAAAGTTTTTTGACAACAACTCCTCCTCGCCCTCGAATTCGCTAATTTATGTTGCTTTTTTAATCAATACCGAAGCCCTATGTGACATTTCGACATGTTTCGGAGCTTTTAAATCCTTTGCGAATTCGTTTATATAAATCTAATATTAAATTATTGTTCATGAACTCTGCCATTTGACTGGTGTTCAGTGTTTTTTGTATATTTCATATGTGTTATTATATGGAATTAAATTCATCTACATTGTATTTTATTCGCTAGACTTTTTTGAGGATAACATGCATGCATGATATACAGCATGGACATTTAGTAATTTTCAGCAATGCAATGTAAAAAAAAATACAGATTATTTGGAAAGATTTTTAGTTCTTTTTTAGTTTTTACATAACTTTTCTGTTACTTTTCTTAACTGTATGGAAATATAGTGTATCAAGGAAAAAACTGGCCACGTATCTGACGGTCAGTCGACGCAATGTAGACCATGTTTGACTCCCGGTACGGTCAAAATTTTTGTTATAAGCATTTCTCTTGTCTGAATAAGTATATTAGCCCCTATAACTAAAGCTAGTTTACTTTTAGCTAACGGGACCGTGTGTGATTTCGATTGTATTGTCATGGCCGTTTCTGGTAGAATATAATCTTATATCTATCATCCAATAAATGCTCACAACACTTACCCTACATCAAATTGTCATCGATCAATTTCCACGGAGTTAATTTCCCAATGATATATGAGTACTTCAATCTCAGGCTGAAAAATAAAGTTACCCCGCAATTTTACGTGTCGTCTACCCCGAATACATGTGGCATTTGAATTTATTCGCTATTCAACAATGCACCTTATTACACGGTGATAAGGTATCGTGTCAGATCATTTGTTTCTGGATTGTTTGTCAAATGAATTCCGAAGACACGCTGAGATTGACAGCACAACTTCATTCGGATTTTTTTCGAAACAAAGAAATGAAAGGATTTAAATATAATACAACGGTTACGTATGAAACATTTATCCCGGTAATAAATAGTTCAATTTGAATAAATTTGTTTAAAAGTTTACTCATAAAAACTTAGTAACAATATATAAGGACGCTTTTCATATAAGTTCGTTGAGTCCCACTGTAAGCTATGTTAATCTGTGTGGTGCTAAAACAAGTGATAAACACATTAAATTTATACTTTCTATATAACGGCTGTCACAAAAACGAATATATGATTATCTTATAATTTTTGACCGTACAGAGAATCGGAGACGTGACTATTTCATGGGTACTCAGACATGACCATTGCGCCAACCAGGTCTTCACTAACAAAATACAAGTACAATATGAATATAATTTCCATGAAATTGTGTTTATTATATTATAAAAGGAAAAAACGCAGTTATAATACCCAGGCAAGTACGAGTCGAATTCGAATGCATTCGTACCTTTGTCTGAAGAAAAAATTACGCCATGTATGGGAGGCCTTTAAATATTAAACTTTTTTTACTTTGACTTTACAAGGAACAAGCACTGTAAAAGCTTATTAGAATGAGAGTGAGTTTCTAACCAGTTCTCTTAGGGAACTCTTCGCCCATTAATAGGGATATATACAATACTATATACAGGAAAGTCAAAGATAATAGATGTGTTCTTAAATTTCACGAATAACTAGAATGATTAATTACGCGGGACATAAGTACAAACGTTATACACAAAAAAATAACGCGAATATGTAATCTATGTTTGCTTGCTGTGATTTAAGGGCGGCTACTCATTCGAGAGAGCTCTTACACAGCTTTTATATAATACACGTTTCCAATTTGTCGCAAAAAGATTATTAAGCTTTTTATTATTTAGTTCATTTAAAGTTACATACGGGCAGTACTTGCAGACCATGTTAACAGTAGTTTTAAAGAATCGCTTATCCACTAAAGGCATAAGAGCTTTAAGCACTAGGCCAACGCTCTCGACGGAGGCGGTTACCTCCCCTAAATTTGATCACGATCTCAAACTAAAAGGCAGCACTTATCGCGTATCTCAGCTATTGTTCAGTTTAGCCTTGTATCAATGAGTGCTTACCGTTCGTGATTGCACCGTATTATTTATTACCCATTATATTAACAGTTACTTTGCAACTGGACTGGATAAATATCATGCATATGTACATTGCACGATTTCGACGGCATGGAATACCGTTTGGCTGATTAAAATGTGAAATGAATAAATAGGTTTCACCTCACACCAAAGACAATTGTTTGAGGATGCAAGAGGTGAATTGAATTTTGATGCGTTCAAAAATATAAAGCCTTTTTTCATCGTTGCGTACATTATTTGAAAGAAAAATGTCGTAGCTGTACAAAATCATCACATAGAAGCGTTCTCGTGAAATATTATCAAACATCGAACGATGAGTTTATGGTGATTAAAATAGGCCTCTGTGTTAACAACGCAAGCCGATCGATCGATCCTAACAATAATATTTTTTTATTACAAATAGCGATCAATGTACACTTATTATGTACAAATTTTATGTTCCTGCAGCGAATTCGTATATGCAGTGTCAAATAGACATAAAATAACTACAAAAAGCTAAATATATCTTATGTTGGTTCAACGATCTGTCAAAAAGTTCCTGTATAGAACATGTATTTTGCACGTCACGTATCTTAACAACAGCAGAGCCGCTATTTTTAATTACGTAACAGCCTACTATAAATAAACTTTAACGGAAGCTGTTCACCTCCCACATATCGGCCGTAGTAAACTAGGACGTTTATAACGATGCAAGCCAATCAGTGTATTTGATTAGCCACTTTGTATTGTGCAAAGAAATGTGCAAATTCAACTACCATTTTTTAATTTGCAGACCTTTAGTTGTTTGATGTAAATCTCACGTATCGTATCGAAATACACACATAGAAGGAAAAATCGACAGCTTTCCAATGTATGCAAATTATTAACTACCTCAATACTTTATTAGCTAAGTAATTCTATTCTCGTTGAATTCATCTCTGAATGCAAATGTTTTCTGCGATTACTTTTCTATCAACTTTCAAGACGAAAATCGGAATCGACCAAGTCATTCCTGAGATTCACTGAGATAAATGAAACACATTTATGCATACATATATCGATAGAGTATAGAATTCTCCACTCCACTATAGTAGAAACTTGATTACATCTTCAAAGCAGTTACTCGCGAACGCAGGGTTAAATTAAAAGATGCAGTAGGCAATCACGAAGATACGTATAATTAGCAAACGACTTAGTTAATCATAGGTGTATCGGTCTATAGGAAGCAAGCCTTAATGAAAACGTCGACCAGTCACGTCCTCTATAATACGGGTGGGGGTAGGGTAACCAAGTTTTGTGTCGTATCGAAACAGATTCACTTATTCACTTAACTGACCACCACTATCGTAGACCTTTAGAATCTGTATCAAAGCTTTCAGAGGTCTAAAAATTTTAGTAGCAGGTAGACTAGTATTGAAATTGATAGTTGGTGGAACCTCACTTCTGGCGAGTATTATCGGATAAAACAAATTAGTAAACATTAATAACTGTTAGGAATATTCCCTATTTTATTTAAACATCTTTCGTCTCTACTGAGAAGTCATCATAATGTTTATTATTGTCTGTGATAAATCTATACACTAAATTGGCGTCATTCCATTTATGTACCTGTTTTCATGTGATACAAAGTGTTAACTATTAACTCATTCAACCACATATCCTAATATCATCAAAACCCTGGTCACTTCCAAACCATATTGGACTAGTTAGACGACCTGTTGCAGTTCAATCGAAACAAGATAGAATAGGTCTTATTACATAGCAATACAGTCTACAATTTTCTAAATTAAATTATATTGTAACATTATCCTTTGGCTATGCAATTATTAAATGAAGGTTAATGAAAGTAACTGTTGTAAAATTGTGGCTACCAGGAGGTTATGGGTTCACCTTTGTTTCATACATGATTATGTTGTCTTCAGAGCCTGGATTATAATAATATAATCTGAATAATTTATTAATCGCATTTCGGAATTTTCTACTGCGCTCTACTGTCTCCGTTATTTTCCCAACTTTTTTAAAGCTTTGGAGGCTGATGGCGATTTTTCATATGAATGACTAAGACTTTTTCTTGCGCACATGTAATATACACAGTCATAAACATGTCTTTTCGAATGCAATTCATAACGTTGGTATTTTATACAAATAAGTATGAGAATGTACATGTGTGTAACCCATCTTAATCCTTACATTTTGAAGGGTAAAAATAAGTCGATATAAAAAGGAAAGGTATGTTTCTAGAAGGAAAATATTCCATTCTATAAATAAAAAATCAGTTTGTACTTGCCTGTAAATGTAAATTACAAGTTCTACTAACAAAAACTGTAACTGATTTGGTTCGAGTCTCCAAATACCTTGTACATGTTATATGAGAAGTGTGAATGCAAATAAAGGCTACTAGGACTTCTAAGTAATTAACATTCACGATCTGATAAATTGATTTTGCTGATTGTACATTTCGACACTCTTTCAATGATATACCACGTAATGTCAGTACAAACATTCTGAGGTGTTAACACTAAACGACACGTTCTCGAACAAATTACATTTAGGTGTGGTATTCACGAGTGACATAGATTTCTTATCTATGTTGTAGTAAATTTCTATACGATTTAACTCTTAAGAGGGTTTTATTCATATATATAATGAAATATTAATTTTTTACTTATTGAGTTACGAAGAAGACGCTACAACAAAATTAAACACACAATTACTTGCCTGATAGTACAAAAATTATAATGAATTATTTTTATATTTAAAAAAAAATTACATCAATTCTACTTTTTACTACTACGTCTTCATGCACGATATAAAAATTCATGACGCTACGACGTGCTACGTCGTAGCATCTCGACACAAAAAAATCCCAATTTCCGCTACGTGTAGCACTATATCTATTATATTAAGGACTTAGTGACCTCACAATCAGTCTTTAAACGGCCAATGGATCTGCGCACGATCCTCAGATATATAGCGTTTGCTCTAAATAAATCACTTCCTACTTTCATTTTGACATAAAGTACAGTCCATAGAGTATACAAAACTTTTGTAAAGATGCCGCAATATTTGTTGAGATTTTAAGTGTATTACAGATAGTATGGAAATACATTTTCAAAAGAATATTATCGTGTTCCATTATGTTGATGTTATACACCTAATTCATTCACTTATCGATTCCCAAACCAAGAACAACTAATAATAATTGAAAATCACATTCGAGTAGTATAAACAGTGTGCATTAGCCAAATACTTCAAAGAAACTTTTTCAATATATTTAAATATAGAAGAGAACAATCAGAGGCACCTGCTAACACGGAACAATAATAATATAACTTTTGAAAAAGATCATATAAAACCTTTTTTGAGGTATAAAATATGCATATACCTTATCCAAAAGTGGACGTACAGTACGAATTCCTAAATTAAATTAATATTCCGCAGTGTTGATAACATTTCACAATTACGGTCCACACAAGCGCAATCAAGTTTCGCAATCATTAACAATTGTTCATATCTATTCGTTGATAGGGCTGTGGGCGGTGAGCGTGTGACGTGAATGTATGGGCGTGATATATCGTTGTAGCCTTAATAAGTGAATCGTGATCGCCAATAGAACCTTGCGGTTTTTCTTTTGAGATTGAAAATTCGTTAGGACCACACCTTTAATAAACTTGTTACAATATTCACCTGCTTACCTACCATAAAAGTGGAATTAAAGATAGAGGAATTCGTAAATAAGATTTACAAAGTTAGCGCAATTATTTTGCTCCTACAGAAGTCTGTGATAGAATTACTAATGAGAAGTCATGTGTGCATAATTTCTCCAACCTTATTGATATTAAACACCAATAAATACAAGAAACGTGCAAAACTGTCCAATAATAAATACTTATTCAAATAAGGAAGAAAATACGCCGCAAACCCGCACGCCCGACATCTAGGTCACATTCGCGCCAAGATCCCGTGTTTAGACGTGCGCGCGCGTCGATAAATAAACACGTCACAGGAACACTTCGGGAGAAACAAACACACCGTACAAAAAACGTCCTTAGTACCGCGTAATAAGAGGCCGTGTGATTTTTCGCATTCGTCATTAAAACGTTGCGATACCCAAGAGTTATTTCCAAGAAAATTGCGCTACTCAATTTTAGACTTTATCTCTATAATTATAAAATTAAGTGTCGCTTTATTAATGACTCTTGTGCTGCAGATAAAAGATTTTGCTTACTAGCATTTCGTGATCGCCGCGACAAACATTCGATTCGTTTATCCGATTAGCTCTGGATACCGTTACAAGTTGATTAACATTTAGATTGTTAGTACATGTAACTCTATTACTATGGACTTGTTTGAACCTTTGACGTCATTTCTGGATTTAAGAATAAGTATTGAAAACTTCATTGTTAAGATTGATGGTTTTTATTGTTGAACCAAGTTTCAATCTTAGACCGCATTACGAACTGTGAGCGAATGCGTCAATTTGATCTTTGCCCCTGTTTTTAATAATTAAAATGTATATTGCGACCATTTTTCAAATAGCTGCTATACCTATTTATGTATGACTAATCGATATAATATATGTTTTTAAAAAACATAAAATTAATGCAAAATTATATATCCTTTATGTTTGGTGGGATGTACACGTGACCTACATACGAATGAATCACACCTCAGTGTAGCGAATGATCCACTTTCAAACAATCCATAGCTTGGAGGCGCATTGTCTATGTATCTGTTCTTGAGTTTATGGTACAGTAGGTTTGTTAAAGAATGCCTTATTTAAATTAAAGCCTCATAATTCAGTTGTTTAAAGTAAGACTTTGAGTGTAAATAGTCCGACTGAGTGATATAATACGAACATCTTTAGTAAGACTTCTCTATCCGTTTAGATTTGTCACAATAATTTACCTAATGAACTCTGATACTCAGTTAAAATTTCACAGATTATATTAGCCTGCCGCCATAAACAGTAAAAAATAGTTTTGTACATGCAACGTGCATTTATCCTAAATGTTTTAATTTTATTTTAATTATCTAATAAGTTCTATCGTCAATTTTACAAACTTACGATAACACTTAAAGAGTTTCGTACCCAAACTCATTGGATCATTAACAAGTCGTTTATCATTAACTGTCCATAACATTGTATGGTTAACGTCTTACTACAGTATAAATACTTATAAGAATTGCTTGCGCGACGAGCGACGAGAGCATATTTTTTTGCTAAATACACCACCGACCTTACCATCGTTCAATACGGATATTACAAGATAATGTTCCACTTATTTTACACTCCAAAGCTCGCTTCTAATGATAAAGCTGTAATGCGTGGGCGCATTGTTTATGAATTTGTTCACAGTGGAAAGGAGTATTTTGTCGTTCTTGAGTTATTAAGTTATTATAGAGAATTAATCATTTATCATAAATCAACGTTTTCATTTATCGCTATTTTCGCGTTAGAACAATTAAGGCTAGTCACAGATCGATATTGTTGTCTAAATAAGTCGGTAAGAAACCTGTTATATTAGGCAATGTTATAGAATATATTTCGAAATATAAAATGTACATTGGTTTAAATTTGGAGTAAATCTGTTTGGTTTAGTTTAGATGTATAATAAAACATATGATATAAATTGCTAGAATTATAATACCTTATGTGAAGGAAGTGTTTTATCCATTTTCACAATATTTTTCATTTATGCTCCGCTCTTATTGTTAGAAACAATAAATTAATTTTACCTTACAGAACAACATATTTTTTCCAACAGTTTCAACATTCAACCAACCAAACAAACACTTCAGGTTATTTTGGCATAGATAATAAACTAAGCTAATAAAACTAATGAACAGAATACATGTACCATATTTGGGTGTATATAATATCATGTAAAAATCGCTAATTATTCCTTTATCTGTATGTATTGAATTTAATTGGAATCGTTATATGATTAGCCTTTTTTCGCAGGCATTCTGTATTATAAAGTTAATTACATATCGCCTATGTCACGTTGGGCCTCGCTGTCATATAATTGTGATTAATTCTTAAGCGTGTGGCTGCGGTCGCGACAGGAATGTCGTCCTAGGCAATATGGTGGTGTCTTAGCGTCACGGGCGGAGCGGACTCTCGGGTGATTTGCCTTTATTGTCTGTGATGACCCAGTTGGCGCAATGGTGACCCAGGTTCCCAGGTTCGATTCCCGTGCAATCAACATTTGATTGCAGATAAAGAGGATAATAAATATATGTTTACTCACTGACCGTGTGGAAAAATATGCTCCAATATTATATTCACATTATCTCCTTCACGCAAATTCATTGCGAGTATAAACTATGTGTTTGAATCAGATTTTTTTATGGGAACAGGTGCCGTTAAAATAAGGTCACTCTTTGTGTGGCACTATATTATATATGTAATATATAATTTACAAGTATGTTATCTGAGCTATATTAGAAAGTTCATCTCTAAATACAAAGTTGAAAGCAATATACCATACAACATACAACCGTCTATGTACTGGCCTTCCTAGATTCTAAATTCGAAATTCAACTTGCGAACGCTCCGATAATGAATGTGAACCGCGCCTTAAACCACATTTACTAATAGAAAACTCAGGCGCACACTAGAATTAGGTTGTTCTGCGCTGCAATTTGACATTTACGCCATCAGCAAATTTTCGTCTTTTCCTTCATGCTTTTGTTTTTAAATTGCAACACAGCAATTTGTAAGTCATGATACGTTTTACGCTGATGAAAATTATGTTGTAATTAACGAATTAAAATAATAATTTCACGCTAATAATAATATTTTCTGAATAAACTGATGTATGTGCTATCAGAATCAACATCAATGTAAAAAGATTGATGATCCGCTATAGTACAAGTTATAGTCCATAAAAGAAATATTCGTCTATCTTTATATAGTTAATTAACAGTTGTTTATCGATTTTGCTGTCGTATGATAAAATGTTCCTTAGAGTAGGATATAAGCATCTACCTAGGTCGTATAGTCCGGCATCTAGGTCACGATTTTATTGTTGCCTGTCGCAACAAGTGGAACTTATTTATGATCGTCGACCGCGATTAATTCTGTATATACGTATGTTTGTCATTGTACGTTGTCAATCAATGAAATTGAGTTATAACGATTTAAGATTGCAATTCTGGTTCGAAATTTAAATATCTAGAGTTAAATTTTGTTCAAAATTTCATAACAGAGTTTCATATAAACAAAAAGGTTTAAAAAAACTCACCCGGCGTTGATACAAATTAATAATTACATAGAGATTTTTAATTTAATCTTATTTTTCCAATAGATAATCTCTATCTATAACTGATTCACTTGATAGTGTCAAAATTGTATAATTATAGCAACTTTTGTGTCCATACCATATTTTTAGATTACAACTTTGGCATTTAAATAATTTTAATCTAAACTAGTTACTATACACTATGGTTAATGGAATAGGTGATCAGCCGTTTACCATAATATCAGCGCCTGCGGTATACAAGGGCACTATTACAGGCGTGTAGCGACATCTATCTGCGACTACTATCGATCGAAGTCTGAATCGCGCTATCAAAGTGTTCCAAACACATATTACAACTACTTAATACCAGCCTAAGGCTTTTCGGCCGTAGAAACAGTTTGGTCAAGAATCCTATACAGGAAAAGCTTTATTGGAAAGCTAGCTGTATCTGATTGTAGCTGTAATATAACTGCTGACGCGATTGGTGATCAAAGAAATGTTGACCACTCTTTATTAAATTCGGAATCCTGTTTGAATGTCTTCGAATAACGTACGCGTTTTTTTTATGAATAAGATATATTGAAAATCATTCTTTTGACTATAATTACTTTTGAAGTTAGTATGTAAGTACCTAACACGTGTTGAACCCAGAAGTCGAACCACCAAATCGAATCTGATAGCGCGAAATTTAAACCGATTTGAAATAAATAGAAATTGGTCCCAATAAACAATTGTTCAAATATTTATCGACAAGATTATAGATATTCTAATTGCGAGTACATTTAATATCTTGCGGTCCACATCAGCTGTATAATACTGAATATTTCGCACGATATTGTGGGACAGGTGTGATACACATTTGGTGCAATACAATCCTAAAATGTGGATAGAACAAATGTTTACATTAATATTAAACTAGCCCCTGAACTTCAAGAGATGATGCAATCAAAATTATCAGTTGGATTTTTGTTTGAATGAAATTTTCATATTGATAATCAAAATTGTGGGTACACCAGGATAGAACGTAAATTACTTTTGTGATATACATCGTACTTATATCATTTTGTAATTAAGTCCATGTAATGCTATCAAACTATCAAATTGATGATTTTTTTTAAATATAAGATTTTAAAATCTATGTATAATATTGTATTTATAATATATATTATGATTGAGACTTTATAGTTCAATAGTCTTTAAGACTACTACTACTATTTTCCACCTGTATTAATGTTGTAATTCTATTAGGGCACGAAAATTATAACACACAGTATGCTTAATAAAGAAATATATTAACGCTTTAATTTGGAAGTGATACGTCTGCTTCCTACACATAAAAAAGGAATGAATCAGAAATGACCTGGAGCAGAGTGAGGTAAAGACAATTTGGCGCCTCGACAAGATGGCGGCTCGATCGCTCATTCAAATAAGGAATAGTCAATACAATGATTAATTTTTCAATCTTATCAAATAAATCAAAGCCCCCTCAAAAATTAATTTTTTACAAATCAAATGCCTAAAAGAACGATATAACTTCCAAACGAGTTGGGAAATAAAAATAATGATCCAACATTTGTTGCTCGGATAAGGGAAAACCAGAAAAACCATCAGATCATTCATCATCTTAATTAAATTCGATATTATATACTTAGATATAATTTCAGAACATAATGAGTAATTATAATATATAACAATCATAATATTTGTAATATATAGTGTAATTAAATTAATAACAAATAATAGCCAACTCATTAAATATTATTATTGTAAACCCATTTTCTCCTCATTTCATGAAACTAACTGCTGGTAATGGTTTTGTTAACGCATCTGCAAGTTGTTGACCTGTGGGAATGTAATTTAGCTTTATTACATTTTTCTCTATTTGTTCCCTAGAAAAATGATATTTAATATCTATATGTTTTGTCCGTTTATGATTAGTCGGATTATTTGCTATGCTTATACAGCTGTTATTGTCTTCATATATAACAATAGGAGTGGATATATCAATATGAATACTCCTTGCCAAAGATTTAAGGAATAAAGCCTCTCTAACGGCTTCATATAAGGCCATATACTCAGCCTCTGTGGAGGAGGCTGCTACAGACAATTGTTTCTTTGTTGTCCAGGTTATTGAACAATGTTCAAACAATTTAAATATATACCCGGTTGTACTCTTTCTATCATTTACATCATTACCTCCCCAATTGGAGTCCACATACCCAGTTAAGATGTTATTATATTCACACCTTTTATAACATAATTTAAAATCAGTTGTACCTTTTAAATATCTAAGCACTCTTTTGAGGCATTGCCACAATTCTTTATTATTTTTATTTGTGTACCTACTTAATATATTAACGCTATACAGTAGTATAATTTTTGCAACAATTATTGACATGGAGCAGTGTAATTTTCTATTGAGTTTATGCTTCATAATTGAGTTTATATCCATAGAGTAGTCAGGTTTCAATCCTCATAGAATTTATTTAAAATGTTTTAATATTTTGTCTACTTATCATTCATCGCAAAGTTATTTTATTCCAAAAATAATTTTATTTCATGTAAATCTGTCATTTTAAATTTACTCATTAAATATATTTTAAAACTGTTTATTTATTTACATTAACTCACTTTACCAAATCATCAACATAAAGTACCACATATATATTTTTCTTATATCTCCTTTATTTAGTATATAAATAATTTTATTATTCTAAAACCCTCAGCCTAAAGACTTTCAAAAATTTCAAACAATTAATTCTTTACATAATCTTATATTTCAACATAACCATTTTTCAAGAACCCCTTCTAACTTTCATATATATTTCTTCTATACCCCATTAAGAAATAGTTTTTTTTATTACTAGTAAATTTTTATTACAAAAGCAATAATAAATCTAAAACTACTATTCTTGCAACAGGTGCAAAAGTCTCATATAGTCATGAGTATTCCTGCTAAAACCCCTACAACGAGTCTCGCTTTATACTAAAGGCTTCTTATCATTTTGATATTAAAAATCCATTTGCAATCTATAATATTTTTGTTATCTGGCCGTGGTACTAAAGTCCATGTTTTATTTAAAAATAGAGAATTTAATTCTTCTTTAATTGCACCTTCCCAATGAGCTCTATCGTCTCGTGTTTTAATCTCTTAAATGAATTGGGTATTTTACTAAAATTGATACACAAAAATCTTTCTTTTAAGAAATAGGGGGAGACCTTTAAGCCTATCACTCCTCTGGTTCAATACAACTGGTTGTTTCTCATTATTTAGACCTTTGAAAGATATCAAATGTCATGGGTTGTTCAAATTCATAATGTCAAGGTTAGTTTTGCGAATTTTCTAGATTTTATAGATTTAACTTCTGATTTTTCTGTCATATTTTGAACTTCATTGATTTGAAATATTTCATTTAACATTATCATGAGAATTTACTATATTTCTTCAGCCAACCAGCCTGGATTGAAAAAATTTGTTATCTACTATGACATCTCTGATAATAAATTTTTGCATTAGGATTCCAAATTTATAACGTTGGTTCTATCCCCAAAATACCTTTCTACTTTCAATTTTACTTTGTAACTTTATACATAAACTTTAACAAAAACTTTTAAATATTTTATTTGTGGTTTTTTGTTATGCCACATTTCAAATTGTTTTGGATAATTTTAAAGATTTGTCGGGGTTAAATTAATCAAATAACAAGTAACTTCACCCCAAAATAATTTTGAAAGTTTCACATTTATCATACAACGAGTTTCTCAGTTATAGTTCTACCATTCCTAAAACATTAACTGTGGCGTTCTTGGAATAGTTAAATATAAGTTATTCCTTTTTCAACCAATTTTTTTCATTTCGTAGATAAATATTTACATTTCCAATTTCTAGTTTTTAAATTCACTTCCTTTTGAACAAATTTTACAAATCTATTTTGTTCTAACAGATACACAAACAGTAGTAGTTATTGTCAACACAAACAAAATAGTTTTTTTTTTATTTTGAAGGAGTGATAGGACCACAAAGTCGGTGTGGACAATATTAACGGTCGTTCAAATAACTTTTGTCCTTGCTGTGATTAAATGGTAGCCTACTCTGTTTCCCATAAATACAAGATTCCATAAATTTCATTTTTTCACTTTCAATTAAATTAATGTCAAAAATATTTTATTATTTTTTAATTCAAAAATTATTTTTACTTATGTCCCTAGCGCTATCCATAATATATTTTATTAACATTACATGCCTGGAAACAGGCAGCTCACATATTATTCAAAATCTAAAGTAATTAAATTATTAATGACTTACCTCTCTTTGATTTACCTTCTTATATATACGGGTACCTCTTTCAAATTTACAGTACTCCACCTTTCAACTTCGAAACAGATAGCAAGTTGTAGGGCGCCTCGGGCAGAAAAGAACGTCCTCTAGTGTCCCTCGAAACCCTTTGCTGGTGACATGTAGTGTCCCTTTTTTCTTAGCTAAAATATATTCACCGCTTTTAGCAACTGAAATTTTAATAGGAATAGGTAAATCAGTCAAATAACTAAACAAATCTTCCCTGTTTATAATATGTCAGATGCTCCTAGTCCAATAAAAATGTTATTTGGCTTGCGGTTGCCACAATGGTAGTCACCAGATAAACAAAACCAGATGCCTCACATGATGTGAGGGCTGATTAATATCAACTTCAATTCTCATGTTCTCGCCTATCCTAGCTTTTTTATGATTTATTCGCTTAAAATAATAAATATTTTTCACATGTCCTTTCCCCACAATGAAAAATTTTACAAAATTTAACTTCTTTTTTGCTTTATGATCCTTTTATAATAGTTATTGGTTGTATGATTTTCAAATTTCCTTTTTCTAAATGCCCCTTTATAGAAACTTGCAGGACTTTTACACTTGTGTCATTATATTGTTCTTTAATTTGACCTCATGGTCAAGGAGTCTTGTTTTAACAAATCTAAAGTCAAATTATCTTCGATAAAGTTTCAATGGCAGTTATAACACCGTCAATGTCGGGTAGGGTTAAAAGTAAGTGGGCGACTTTGTCGGTTTCTTCGAGTTACACCACGCGAGTAATCGTGTTAAATCATAAATAGAGAAAAATGTTTTATCAAACTACATACTTTTAATTTCAAGCTCAAAACTTTTCCTTAAGCTATTGGGTAAATACTTTTATTATATAAGGTCAAATTTTTATCCTTCCCGTAATGTCTTTTTCAAATCCAAGGTATGATCGGATAAATATTCAACATTATACTTTTTCGATTCGGTTACTTTTTCCCATGAGCTATCTCAATAATTGGGTCACTCTCAATACTTTAAACATTTATTTCATCAACAAGGCTTGTATTCTAAATTTCCAAACCTGTATTTCTCGCCGTAAAGGTTTATATTAGTTTTAATTTTAAATCCATTTTTATAATCACACTCGACGGGTATTATTTAATTTCAGAATATATTTCACATGATATTTTTCGCACACTGCCCATAACCTGTTTAATTCTATTAGGGCACGAAAATTATCACACAGTATCTTAATAAAGAAATATATTAACCTTTAATTTGAAGTATACGTTGTTCCTACAGATACAAAAAGGAATGAATCGAAATGACCTGGAGCAGAGTGAGGTAAAGACAACCCTCACAAGATGCGGCTCATCCCTTAAAAATAGTTTTTAATTTTTATCTACTCAAATAATCAACAATTAAAACCCATTTAATTACTTATAATCATTTTTTAACTAAAGAGTGGCACTGATTCATTACCATCAGCATTTAAACGCGAAACTAGGGTGACGTAAATAATTACATACCGAATTAAAAAAGGTTTGCTACACCTGGCAATATAGTAAATTCTACCCAACATTGCATTTGAATATTAAAAAATATATACGACAGCGGAATATAATTCGCATCTAATGGAGTCCACACGCACTGGCCACACATCAAACCGTGACACAGACGAATGCATTACGCGATATTAAACTCTACTTTACTAACTTAAGGTTGATTCTTGTTTGACGGACACAACACAAATTCATCACGTGGTTATAAAGGTCAAAACATAATGGTCCAAATCATACAATCTCTCTCGACACTGAAAAAGTAATTATTTTATTCTGTTTCTCTATATAATGAATGAATTGAAAAGCTTTTAGTTATTTGTAAAAAAAATGAATTTCGGTCCAAACGCATTGTCACTACGCTTAAGAAACACGGGATAGAGGTTTAATATGTTGGTTTAATATACAGGTTTAATACAGGTTTAATACAGGTTTAATACAGGTTTAATACAGGTTTAATACAGGTTTAATACAGGTTTAATACAGGTTTAATACAGGTTTAATACAGGTTTAATATATAATTAATTATTCCATGTACACACAGCCTTAACTAGCGTGTGCCCGCATCACATCTCACCATGTACCCATTACTCTAAGTCGGGATAAAGCTGCAAATTCTGTACTGGATGTGTCCTGGTATCGATAACATACGTCCTGAGCGGGTTTTGTTTCACTATAGCCTTGTTTATTAATAATATCTCCACTGGCAACTTCTTTTGTTTTATTTTTGTAACAATTGCCACACAGCATTCGGTCACGTGAATGACCACAGGACTAAATGAGATCGTACTATTTTTTACGTCACAAATTTTATTTTTGTATTTATAAAACGCGTGTCTCTGATAAGAAATGTCTATCGAAAGAACTTGGAGCTATTTTGTTGATGTACAATACAACAGCATTGGTTAGAATCCCATCCTGTTCAAAGCCGTGGCGTCTTCATAGATTTCGATAAATTCAAAGGACAAAAGATATGATAAGGAATGTTTGAGGGAGAAAAAGTTGTTTCACTGATGACATATATTCATATAAAGGAAGATAATCATGGATGAAGGATAAACAAATCCGGGCTATACAAAGTTGTGGCTTTTATTTGTTCCCGTTACATTGATTAGAAGAATAGTAACAAATATACGAAAAAAAACCATTTTCACATTGTTTTATGATCCTCTGTTATTGATAGCAGCGAGATGTCTTGCTCGTTAAATATTAATAATTTAGGCCTCAATTATCACAATTACTTATTAATAAATAAAACAAATACATTAGATGAAAAGATGCAAGATAAAAATATAGAAGCAACCATTCCACATGTCATAGAAAGAAATTTTAGCAACACTTACTGGTACAATCACAATTGAGAACTTAACTAACGGTTAGTTTAAGGAGACCAAAGTAAGAAAATGAATTTAAACCCCTATTAAGGAATATTTTTTTACCGTGACATGATTCAATAGGAAACGACATAAACAACTAATTCAACTTATATGAAGCTCGTACGTAATTAATCATCAAGAAACAGTTTACGCGTAGCAAAACTATCAAAGTTCAAATACGGGTAATTGCGTATTCGTCTAATTGTGGTTTCTGTCGTGTTTTGTTCCTGTCAATATAGCGATTAATGATTTTGCCAAAGAGACCACCGATCCTTTTCGAATTGTCACAGATCACATACCGAGTTCATTCATTCCAGTACCAATGTAATTTAACAGTTTTATTACCATTTAAATAAAATACAGGACGTATTAAAATTAGATTCATTATAATGTTTAATCGAAAGGATTTGGATTTTTTCTGCAATCGTTTTAATCCGTTAAACTGTATTAATTTCAATTAGTGATAGATACTGTTTTTTGTTAATAACATTTGTCAAAACGGGCGGCGCGGTATCACCAGGATCAGGGCTGGCCCGAATAGAGAGTTCCGGGAGCTAATCCCCGTATGCTCATGTTATGTTTGTTCATAGTATCCTGTGTGTTATATGTATGTATAAAAAGTTTATACAGAAGCCGACATGCTCACGCATGGATTTACGAATTTCTATTGAGAATCAAGAATTCTCGTACAACAAGTAGTTCTGTAAGGCGGAACTGTATCCCATTAAACTGACGACACGTAGCACTAAACACGCACAATACCTTAATTACCAAGTGTTCAATAATGTGGAGGCATTATTGCCTATATTATATTTGATCTATTTATAAAAATTCAATTATAAGCAGACCAAAATGATTATTTGGTCTGGATTAATGTTTTCAGGTAGATAGTGAATTATTTTTCTGGCAATAAACACTTCGTAGACACAATTCCATTAATGTTTTTTTTCGAAAATAATCAAATCATATCATATGTTAATTATGGAGTAAATTCATAACACACAGGACTCAGAAACTGCAGACGTATGGCTGCAGACTTATTTATATTGAGCTAAAAAGCTTTGGCAATTTAAAAAAACACTATTAGCCGTATAAAGGCTTATCATTTCATGAATATATGGAAATTTTAATTCATATATATATATAAATCATATCAATCATAAATTTTTATTTTAATATCAACGTAGTGGTTTAATCCTTTCCAAATACAAGACAAATTTTAAATTGAATTGTACCCTCAACCATTTTCAAGACACAAAAATATTTACAATTTTTGGAATGAAAAGGTACATTTACGCAAGAATGATATGCGAAAAAATCATTTTTGACCATTATTGAGTATTTTTTCTTATTCATCCCGGAAAGAATAACTTGGCTCCACGTGGATAAAATTTTGTTTCTTCATATGAGGACAGATAAAAATATATGTTTCTTTCTCTTTTTAACTCGTTGTTGAAAATAATAGATTTAAATAAACAAGTAAAGTTTCTATCCTGTTCTCCCACACAATAGCGCACACATTGCATTATGACGTATGCACTTTCTCAAATCAGCTGATCTTAATCTAGGACAAAGGAACCGGCGCAGACCATTATTTCTTACCATACACTGTTAAAGATATTGTATGCAATCATAAATATATATTGCCGACTTCAAAAAAGGAGTTCTAAGTTCTCTATTTTCGGATAACTTAGTTATTGATGAACCCCTTTTGATATTCGTTTTGTTGAAAGGAAACAAGGTTCTGATGATACATGCCAGAAATTGAGTGGAACCTTTTCAAATCGAAATTTAAGTTGTAATTTTAAATTAATATTTTTTTAATCCATAACAACTCATTTGTATGAAGATCTGATATCACCCGATCATGGTCAATTGATAGACAACCTCTTGAGTTTTCAATATCGTTTAGCCGGTTTTATTTTGATGTATTTTATCACGGCAAAGAGGATTACCTGGTATTTAACAGACATAACCTCGAGCATGAACAAAAGTAACTCTCTAAGGTATATGCAAATTAATTACCTGGCATTGAGAATAAAAACCCTTTCATAAATAATCCAATGCAGAATATTAATTGCCTATATTATGGCCCAGATTTCCCTATGAATAGTCAAATAGTTGCATTAATAACACGTATATAATATATGAAGGTAAGCTTTCGCCCGCAGAATATGAGTTATGTGAAGGGCTAGCGTACTCTAACTGTAGTACGTAATACACTTGCGACAGAATTAGATTGTCTGTTCGATTTTCAAATATTTTTAATAATATTTAAGATAATCGATGACCGAAAATGAAGTTTGTGAAAATGTTACAGCAGACTTTTTCTCAAAATAGCATTTACTCTTTCTTTGTTGTGTATTCCATATTTAAAAATGTAGCCACTGTTCCGCATTTTCAAAGAGTTTGTCAAAGAAGCCGTGTTAAGTAATTAAATATTTGTTTCTCGAATCTCGTGATATTATTATTTAGATTCGATAAATATTCTGCTAAAATAACAAATGACTATATATTTCAATGATCCGTTTTTGGATGAGGTAATTTTTCAGAGTTTCATAATATTTCGTACTGGCAATTTCAAATTAAATTCTTTTAAATTTTTTGATACTAGAAATATAAGAATTTTCTCATTCCTTTCTAAAATTTAACGCAAAAGGAATCAAATATAAGACTTCGGGCTGTACGTTAATGAATATCCAAATACGATATTGCGTGTTGTGTACGAGTGTACATATTCTCTCCTGCGCCAAATGATTAGCGGCACGAGCTGCGCGCGCGCATGCTTCCTTGTTTATGCTTTATTGTGTTCCGTAATTACTGTCTTTTACTCTGCCACTGTTTATAATATCTCCAGATTAACAGTACTCAAAACTATGTGCGGAAAACGGCTGTGAAAGAAGTATTTTCTTTCTGCGAAATCGTTTACCGTTGTCATGACAGGTTAAAGTTTTTTTTTTAATTGTGATAAATAAAGGCTTTTGTATTTGTATTTTAATATCTTTATTAAATAAACTGCCCTTGGAGTACATCACAAGACATTACAATGTAGCTTCTATAAGACTAATAACTTGTACTCAAATTTTCCAAATGTTTGCAAACCCTTCACAAGATGATTTTTATTTATTTATTATCATTATACTTATTTACTTCAGATTTATGAAATTACACTAACCCACGTAATAGGAAAAACTTATTCTAACTTCACACACCTCACACATTCTACACTCGTAAGGTTCATTTCACTGCAAGTGCCCATGGGCGGAGGTAAGAGACTTGGCTGCTCGTTCGCCCCCCTTTTATAAAAAAAAACCCAGCGCAGATCCTCGTATGATAGATAAATATTGTTAACGTCATAAAACAAGTTCCAGCCTACTATTACATAATGAACTCCTTTTCCAATTTTCCAGATTTCAAATTAAGGTTGACAGAATCGTCTCTTAAATTCAAATTTGGAATAAATAATGAAGCCTTAAACCAACCACACTATATTATTAAAAACCATACCATTTACATAATTGTACTTAAAACTAGGTATGCAAATCGAAGCCTACCTGGTTTAATTATAGAGAATATTGGCTATATGCTTATCATATGAATTTTCTATTGCTGCTTAAGGCCGCCTTACGCACTTAATATAGTCATAATGTGCTTACAGTTTCAAAATTTATGCGCTACTGGTATTATTAACATATAAACTAATACAAGCTTACATTTTTCTTTTAAAATGTAAAAACAACCTAATCTACTATCGAAAATTGGTAAACACTAATATGTATTATCAAAATATAAGACACATTTGACATAGTGCTTCCAAGCTTACTGTTAATAGCTGCTATGAGTGCTTACACAACTATCAAACATACACCTATATACATACTTTTTATTAATATTATAACACTGGGAATCGATGAAGCGGTTGATTGTCATTCCAGCTTAATAATTGCGGAAGGAAATTTATGCGAGATCTGTGTAGTTGTGTCAAGCACTTTTGACACAATATATACCTAAATACAGTTCTTTTTTGGGGAATCAAATTTATATGCTTACGTATACTCTCAATTTGATATTCGTATACTTTATTTCAATCAGACAAATCGTACGTATTTTCTTCTTCATCTTTTCTTTTATTCATCGTTTTTAATGTAATTATCGGCTATCAAATAGTAAGTCAAGTGTATCCAACTACAATGTGGAGATAAGTGCAAGCTCTACATATAATGGGCAAATAAGTATCGTTCGTAGCGTGTACCGTTTGTCCACACGATCCTATCAGCGTATGCTAATGCCAAGGGTTTGCCTGCTACTTGACTACTTGCAGGCTATAAATAGGCAAGGTCTAGATTTCAAAATCGCACGAGCAATAATACTAAATTTGGATTTACAATTATAAGTATCAATATTAAAAAATGTGAACGTATTCTTTAGATACGATAGTACTTAAAATATCGAAATATATTATAAATACAAAATTGGTTCTAAATCAAAGTACAGCATAGCATAGCAGCATAGTTATATTTAAAATTATTCAGTATGTGAACAAACTTGAGCTATGAAGATACAAGATTAATGAAGTTCTCAAAGCACTCCGCATAGCAGAGATGTTATCGTCGGAGATAAAACTGATTTAATTTTCTTGTTGAGTATTAGTACGATACAGAGATAAGCCAATGCAAATTGCAACTTATTACCATAATTAACAGGACTACGCTAATGACATCATTATATAATGGTTCCAAGGACAATTTTCGAGTGTCTTCGGATGTTTTGCGGGATTGTCATTTCACGAATTACTAGTCAAAATAAGTTTTTAGGCAAAGCTGAGTCCTAAAAATAATGTAATTATTTAAAATTTTAAACAATACACAGCATTGATCGATGGTAAAACGGAATGCATATTTAAAGTCCTTCCATTTATCTTCTTTTGTTTATTATTAAATTATGGTTCTCTAAGGGTATATACATTATTACAACTAAAACATTCTTTACTATAGTTACATACTGATACATAAACCACTTAAGGAGTACACACTCTTATTATTACACACGAGTAAACGAAACCAAGATAAATGTATTTAGTAAATATTTAGAGTAAAAACAAATCAAAGACAACTCTTACAGATAAGGATGAATTAACAGAATACAAAATAAATCGAAACTAAATAACATGATTAAATCTTTTACTCAAATGTTACATTAGAAAAAATAATCAAACTAAACAAAATAATTATACTTCTTAGAAATCCTTACTTACGAAATCAACCATCGTATAATATGTAAATCTTATATAAGTAAAAATAGAAAAAAAATCTAAGTCGTTGTGATCGAAGTGTTTAATCAATTTTTGCCTAAACTTTTTTGTATGAGTCTGAAAATATATCGAAGCTATTGTCAGATTCTCTCAATTAAATGATAATACTATAACTCCAAAAGCAATAGACGCTATTGGAAATGCGCGGTGTCAATATTGTGGTAACGCGTTTTTTATCACATGGTTCGCAACTGCTTGACCAAAATTATCGATAATTTTAATCAAAAACGAGTGCAAAGAAACGTTTTCGCATGGAACTTCAAGAATATTAATGCCAATTAATTTTTATTGGTTAATTATTTTTCGGAAATGCACTAATTAAATGCGAGTTCGGTAAGAATTTGAGGTCGTTAGGGACATAAATGTTTTATACGTGTTTTAAATTTGTAATAATGCAGAGAAGTAATTTATAACTTATTGAGAAATCGGCATACATACAGATAACTAAGATAATGTGGGAGCAAACTACGGTCTCCGATCATTTTTATGTGAGCATGTCTGAGTGGACTTGAGTTTAATGTAACGTATGATAAAATAAATTGTCTGTTTCCGAAAGCACCGTTTTATATTTTTAGATATACCTGAATTATGTATGTTTTATTTAACGAGATACGTTGTAAAATATTAACACAATTTTAAAGCACAATCATTAAAGCTCCGCTAATATTGAAGCCTTTAAGCATTCCTCAATAAATGGACTTATTAACACAATGAAATTTTTAATTTGAACCAGTACTTTCTGAGATGAACGCTTTCAAATCCTACAAACTTTCCAGCTTTACACTAATACATATGTAATTAGTATATATATAAACTGAGATAGACTCAAACGTTTAATATAATAGATTATAGAGCCTATCTGAGTTTGCGTGTGAGCATGCGTTAGTTGCAATTGGAGAGATTTTCCATTGAGTGTTATACATATTTATCCATGCTTATTTATTGATTCGGGCACTAGAGTTTGAAAACCGTTGATATAATCAAGAGACAGGAACACGGTGGAGTGATAATATGCAAACTGGCGTGCTCAAGCAAGTAGTACAGATGTGGAGGATGTCCGCGGGCCACCGCTGCGCCTGCGCCGCTTTCTACTGTCACCGCGATAACTATCGCATTAGGCTACGACATATCAAGTTCATTAAATTTCGCTCCGAAATAAAAATAGTTTGCATATGTAGGAAAAAGGAGAAAGAGAAACAGGTTTTTTAGTTCAATATATTTATTTATGACCAATTAAATGTACAATTATTAATATTAATATAAACTTAAATATACTGAGTTACTAAAAATGCTAAACTTACAGCTCGAACTCAAAAAGCAAAGAAAGTGTACTCAAATGAAATATAAAGAAAAACGTGGAAGCTCTGACCACACTAAGCTTTTAGTCCAATCAGTAGTAAAACTAATTTACTAAAAATAATTAACTAAAAATCGTTTTAATACAATGTACTATACCCTAGTTAAGTAGTAGACACCATTTACTTATCTATATAATTAATTGAATTGAAATGTATGCACATACATAACCTATTTATAATAATATTATTCTTTATTTGCATCACATAAAAATAATAAATAAAATTAAATCAAACATACTGCTAAGAGGAGACCAGTATTTTAAATACGAAGAGCTGACCTGCTCGTGTTTAGTTTTTCCGAAGTTCACAACTACAGTGGCCGCGTACGAACTCAATACACTTTCTATGAATTGTAGGTGCACGCATTGTAGTTACATGATAGGTAGAGGAATAGAAAGCACTTCCTGAGGGCTCGAATTAGCATTGTACCACTTATAGGGAAATTGGAGCTCATTATAATCATCAGATAATCAATGAACCCTTTAGGACTAATGAATAAAAATAATATAATGGATCTAGGTTCTTAATATCAAAAGTGACTGGCATACCATACATTTTGGTGAAATAAATAAGAAAAGGAATATAAATCAAAGTTTTGTTAGTATAAAAAAATCTAGTAATATATATAGTATATATTGTCCACACTTGTTAGTCAAAAGGTAAGTAGTAGTAGTTGTAACACAACTGATAAAAATTAGTTATTTATTTATTTCAATGTTAACAAATAGGTTAACTATACATTACTAGGTTAGTCTTAAGCTTATACTAAAAATATTTACTTAATAATTAAAACAACATTCATTTAACAAGTCGACAAAAAATGTCTAGTCTTAATGTGAAATTGGTTCATTGAACTATTTTTTTTTATCAATATCAGACCACAACTAACAGTTATGGCTAACTGACCTCAGACTAATACCCCTGAAAGTCTATTTGGCAGTCCGTCATGGTGACCAGTGAGCCAACTCTCTCGTCAGTGGTACTGTACCTATAGTAGAAGGCAAGTTCTGCCAAGCACCACCGCTATGTGGAACCAGCTGCCAATAGAAAACAAACTAATACGACTTAGGGACCTTCAAGAACAGAGCGTATCGCCATCTTAAAGGCTGGCAACGCATTTGTGAAGCCTTTGGCAATGCGCGCCCATGGACGGCGTTATCACTTACTGATCACTTACGGTCGGCCTCCTACCCGTTTGCCACCTATTAAAAAAAAGTAGTAGCGAAACATTTTAGTTAAAGAAACAAAACTATTTAAATTACTTGTTAAAAACTAGATTATATCTATGCGCTTTTGTTCGCAATACAAAGCTTACCTACCAATTAATTTACAATTTCGTTACATAAAGCTCATAAATCCATCATACACTGTTACATCTGTTCATCTGTCTGTCCTACACGGCCGCTAACCGTTTATGATAAGTAATTAATTGCCAGGCCAGCTACCAACTGAAGCTTGCAACTTGTTCAATAATATTGGTATTTGAATGACTTTTGAGAAGCGATTAGAGACGGTTTATATAACAGAATACATTGATTGAAATGGTATTGTTTTATTTCGAACACTCCAAAGGCATTGGAGTATCAACAACCAATTCATTATTTAAACCCTTCGTTTTTTATGTCACTTAAGGACTGAGACACAGACTACATATTTTTTTATTATATATTAGTATTCCTTTGATAAAATGGTGACGCATTTGGTGGTATTTGTAATATAGGTAATAAGTATATAATTTATTTGTTAAACAAGCTACGAAAAGCATACCTAAAGGCTAAACGACAGTATATAAAATGTGTCCTGATAAATAAATGAAACGTGATTTGCCAACCAATGCAATTTAATACAAGAAACAATTTAACAAAATCTATACAAAAATGATGATGAGTAAAGTCCTAATGACTAAATTACTTCATATATTAATCGCAACCTATGTGTACAATATTCAATTTCGTAATATAATAAAGCAGCATTCATCATTAGCTCAAAAACACACGTAAGATTTCCTAACTGAACAAGAGATAAATCGACCGCTATTTAGTGTTCGGAAGAGATCTATAAATACCTAAATCTACATAGGTACATTAATAAGGTCTGTCCATTTCTTATCGTCGGCGCGGAGTATCAGACAGGCAGGACTTGACAGTTCGCAAGCTGCGTTTTGTATGTACTTAGTTCTGATAATATATGTGGTGAAACATAACGGCATATAAGAATAAAACTATTTTATAAAAATAATTAACGAGTTTAACTTTGAAGTGGCCAACGTGTAAAAGTGATTCGAATTTAGAATTGTTACCACCAAAATCACATATTTTAACTACCGTAATAAATAATATTCTACAAATGATATATAATAATATATGCTAATAAAATACTTTACGATACTTATGCAAATTTTTACTTTCAGACCTTTTAAACTTCAGTGGGCAGGGATCTTGTCTTATTTTTGACTTGTATCATCCCAAAACATAGAAATTATACTCTACTCTTTGATAATAAGAAATTTATTAATAGACTTAGATTTCTAGACATACTAGTGTTATAAATACAATTTCTAAATGCCCTTAACCAAGAATGAATGTATACGAAACACTTTCACCGTGCGCACGCGACGTGGACCGGTCCAAGGTTCGATTCCTGATAACGGCTGTACTAATGAGAATATGCCTTATTGATTTATTGATCCTTGATGTTATAAGTAGTCATTGCAATTGGTACAGAACAAATGTAATTAAAATAGTTTAACAAAACTTTTTTCTGAATTTATTGTTGGACTTTGTTGTTTTTTTAGGTTTGAATCTCTGCGTGTAGTCTGGTTATAATTCTATATTCTTTATTGATATAATAATTTGTTATCTCCTTATGGGTTATACTATAAATAGTTCATAGTAATACACATATATATTATAACTGGTGGCGCAATAGTAGAGTATTTTATCCAGCTACAACTTCATTTCTAAATTTGAAAACCACTATCTCACAAACCCGGCGTGAAGTGATGGAATTGGTTCAAGTTATTGTGCTCTCGTTTCGTACGGTTAGGGAGACTCCTTGAGCCCAATCCCGTTCCGACCGCTGAAATAGTGTTACTTAGCGATTTTAGTGCCCACCATGCCAAATGCTCTGTCGCGCCATACCACCTGAAAAAAGACGGGGGCAATTAAGTCCAAGGAGGAAGCGCTGGCGGTAAGTTCGGACATTGCGAAAACCATCTTTCGAAGCTTATATATGATCACCCCGAGAAATTATACAATTGGATTTCTAGCTTGACTCATTAGAACATCAAGGTCGACATTAACTGAGCATACTCTGACCTAAAACACGTGAAAGCTGAGGTTCTACAAGGTTGTGTCCCATCTCCGTCCCAATTCTTCTGCATATCAATTATATGCTGCAGCTGGGAAGCATTCATTGCTATACGCATCTGCACTATCCACAACCCGTGCTTATATTTTTTGGGCTAATTTCGAGCAGTGCCAGAACACCCTTGTGTCTGAAGTCGAGACTTTGTAATATCGTGAACAGGGATCGACTAACTCTTATCGAATTTAATCCCAAGAAGATGCTGGTCTGCGCTTTTTTTCTAAAAAATCTTTGTCGTTACTTCTTTCATCGATGATACTCCCCTTAGTGCATCAAACGAAATTCAGTTTTGCGAACGTTTAAAGGGTAATCCTAAAATAGCCTAGATAGGCTACCTCGTGCTGAATACCATCATCAGATAGCGAGGCTGAAAACAAAATTCCACCCGTATATCTTCTAATTTCGTTTTTTTTTGGAGATTATGTCTTAAAAAGTGACCTCAGAGTTGGTATACATTTGATCCTTATTTATGACATTCTCCATAACTTTCCTCAACACTGCAATATCTTCTGTATTTACATCAACATGTATATTTTCCTTAACACCTGTTATTATTAATTCTGATCCAATAATTAAGTAAACATTCAGGTTAAAAAAGCTTATTGTTTATATCTTAGAAAAGCTAGTCCTCAGTCAATTACGCTAACGATTGAAGACAGCACAATAGTGTATCATGTTACGGGATATCACTTACAGGAGATGGACGATAAAATGGCCGACTATCCAGGAATCTAAGTTGATTGTGATCTACGCCATAGATGCTCAAACTACGGGTATGTAAAAAGTGTTCGGAAATATTGACTGAATCGGCAACGTATATCACTTCGAATACGTTCGTAATTTTTATAATCCGATGACAAACATATTATGTTTGATACCTATTTGAAAAGTACTAAAAAAATAGTAGTAACTTTATTTTTTTTTACATTTCCTAACATTCTAATAACTGACAGTCTTATCACTTTTAAACAAAACACGTGACTATTTATTTTACATACTTTTTTCGCTTCTTATAATGATTGATCAAAGAGCTTTGCTGCAATCCAAAAAATAATGGATTCGAACAGCAAATATCAGACCATTAATTATAGAGGCAAGAATCCATTTTGACCTGCAAAGCCAGAAAGTGTGAAAAAAATTATTAATAATATTTGCTTCTAGAAAGTGACTTACAACACTAATAATAATAAAAATATAACCGATAATTTAAAGGTATAAGTTTGAGAATCACTGGCTAAGTGGACAGTCCGATACGCTCAGTATGTGATGTGAGATGATGATATACCTAATGATTTGACATTAGTGGATAATTTGATGTACCTTCTATACTTCTATTCTATACACCTCAGTAGTAAACACTAAACGTAATATCTCAAGATCTATTTACAATAATTTCTTCAAAAAAGTGTAACAATAAAATAATGGACTGTAACATACGACAATCATACAAAGCATATAGATTTTCCACTTCCGATAAAGTACATTTAACCTAGGTAAAGCTTACATTTGCTAAAACTAATAATTTATCCTCTAACAAAAGCTACGCACATCGCCTATCCAATAAAATACTCCAAAAGAACCGTAGAATTTATTATTGTATTTGCCTAAGCATGTTATCTCACAGATCTCTAAGATTAAACACATGACCACAGAACAATAAGACTTATGAAAGAAGCAATTACTCAAGCGATGTAATTAAAGTTGCTTGGCCAATAAATAAGCTACTTGTATTCCTGAAACCATCTCTATATATCAATAATACACGTCCAACTTTGCACGTGTATACGGTGTGGGAATTTAGATTGTAATACCTTGTAATAAGGCTTATGTAAATGATATTTTTCTTCGGAGGTGAAAGATATAAATCGAGTGTTGGCATATGAATACGGTGTACGGACAATACTTCGTCCACCGTGTCGTTGCGTAAATCTACAACGGTTTATTGCCTGTATGTAATAGATTGCTTTGGGATTTATAATGCATGCTCTGTGGTTTAGTGGCTTAAAAAAGTAGGAAGAATCAAAAGCAATATTTCGCAAATAATAAAACCGTAGTGCAAGTAGTATGACTCTAGTACTAAAACACTTTAGTGTGGGAGTCCATTAAATATGTATTTAATATATTTTTACAGAGATACATCTGCGATAATTTCAAGATTGTTCGTTGAAACTATGAGTGGAAATTTTTCAGCGAAAGATTTTATACACAAATTAGTGTTTTACTTAATCGACTCAGTCGCCGAAAATCAAAATGGCCGAAATTATCAATTAACACACCATAGTACACTAAAGACGTGCCAACACTTCTACACCTGTTTAAACAACCTCACATCAGCACAAATCAAACCTTCAGAATCAACTTTCTCGATCGCTGATTCTAATACATTAATTAGCACATACGTCTAGAATAAATCTCGCGACGTCGTTGTCCTCAAAACATGTCCGGACGTTTATAATTGCGTGATGTCTCAGGCCGATATTGTGTTGCTATATCTTTGCCGTGTGGTGATTTTAATGGTACTATTGTACACCTGCAGATACAGTATTGGACAACCATCCATCGCAGTGAACCTATGAATAATATAGGATAGAACCTATAAATAAAATAACACGCAGAAAACCATTGCATAACTAAATTGAGTCATTTTTTTTTTCAGCCATGTGCAAACATGTTTCTTTACGTTTTTTTATAAAACTAGCAGGTGGCTCATCTGATCGTAAGTGATACCGCCGCCAATGGATGAGTGTATGAGTATAATGCCAGAGGCTCTACTAGTGCGCTGCCCAAAGGCCGGTAAAGATAACTATACGCTCTTTACTTGAAGCTCCCTAAGATGTTTCAAAAGACGTCTTTACAGAAATAAAACCGTATTTACATTTATATATCTTAATAATACGAATACTTTTAGAATATATATTATCTGTAAGCCTCCTTAAAAGTATTTTAATCCTTCGTATAAGGGCTATGAGAGCAAGCATGTTTACCAATAATTAAGTGATCTTTTCAACCGATACAGTATTAGCGCCGTTATGTGGAAGTTAATTTTAATGGTCTACTTTTTATCTTGATATTGGGAGGCTGGTATCGGGGCAATTAGGAATGGCTTCCGTGAACAGTTGCTTATATCAAATTCTACTATAGATACGTTAATAGCTAGTTGTGTTGGATATGTTAGGAGATAGAAGACATTACCTGTAATATTAAATATATTTTAACTTTTTTTTAAAGGAAGGAAAGCATATGTGTACGCTAAATATATGTGTCTTATTCAATTTAGAATTTACGTAGGATTTACGTCATAAATCTGTCACTGGAAGTGGATAAGAAAGTTTTGAAAATACTATAGAAAGTGTTATAAATTATCCAAAGGATATTAAAAGTAATTATTACGAAATAAGGTTACATATGAATTTCTTAAGGACATAAAATTTTACGGTTTTTGATTGATTGATAAAGCTTTGATACGTTTATTGCTGTTTATATGATTGGACATCCTTTCACTGTATTAATTAGGCTTTAAAGATTTTATTATCATAAAAAAATCAGAAATAAAGCAGATAGCATTTTATATACCAATAAGTGTTATCGTGGATATTAAAATTTAGTTTCGTGGGTGATAGCAAAGAAACTTGAGATTAAATTTCATTTATTTAATATTACAATATTTGTAATTTATATTTTACAGGTTGCCGATCACCTGATATCACATTACGTTTACTCTCTTCAGAAGATGGTTGACGTGAAACTCAATGCTATATTCTAATATATATTCAAGATGGACTCTACACTATTTCTATATAATTTAAAATAGGACTAATATTGTGTATATTATTTTTTTGTTTTAAAATTATTAATTTTATATACCTGCATCTGAGGCACAGGATTTTAGAAGGAGTCTGTATTTCAGGACCTCTGTCTTTGAATTTCTACCAACATAATAAGAGAATTAACGTAAATTAAAAAAAGATATATAATTTAGTATATTTCAAATTACTGATCCTTGAGAGTACTGGATCGGTTTAAAAATTCATTGTTAGAACATTTCAAAACTTAGGAAAACATACGAGGCAAATTGGTAAAATATGTTTTTTTATTTATTTTTTAATATAGTATACAGGCATTTATGACAAGGTTTTTAAAAATTCATACGTCGATTGGCTTACGTCCTATAATAACTTACACCACGCGTTAATGCGCAAAGGTAAACAAATCTTACTTCGCATAATATTAAGATTGATATTAACTGAAAGTATACTTAAAGTATTGCCTTTTCATTTTGGGGGAGGGGCCCTTGGCCCCTGGGGGGCCTAAGCACTTAGGCGTAATAAGAGATCTAGCTAGGTAGATAATTCTTATGACCTCAGAGCTGGTACGTATAAGCAGTACAGCGAGAATGGCACAGCATTACTTTTTTATTTTAGTAAATAACTTTTATTTTTATTGGTTTCATCGAGTAAATATAAAGGAAAGCTATATATTAATGTTAAAAGTTTTATAGTTATACATGGTTACACATATATAATGTGTGATGTTTTAAAATGATTGTTACATTTCTTTCAACGCTGGTAATCTGTGGTCTTGTTATCTTATTAAGGAAACTCAAATGTATTGGCTTATTCACAGTTATATGTAGGAAGCAATTAAACAAATTTATATGACAAGTATCATAAACGTTTTATGGCTGATAGGACATTGCGTGTAACGAGAGCAGAGTTTTATTGTTTTAGATTAGTGACTGGTTTCTTTATAGTTATTGCGTTAGATATATCTGCGATTACACCTTAGCGCATGCGCACTAAGATTTTTGGGATTCATTTATACGGAATTATATCTTGGATCATTTTCATGTGAACATTTTGATCAAATATAATATAGACTATAAATATACTTCATTGAAATTATTCATTTCAAGCTGGATTTTATAATTTTTGTATAGTAATGCGTCTCAAATCAAACTTTACATGAACTTTGTAGTATGAAATACTACGCTCATATAACCCAACTTAATAATTAAAATTTTAATACTAATTTGGATAGAAATTGAAACAAGTTTCATTTTGACAAGAGGCGCTCCAAGTTGAATTATTATTTTAAAGAAAATCAAACGCAGGTTTTTAAACTGTTTTTTTATTACAATACTATTGTAATAAGTCTATTTATACACAAACAATTATTCTTACTATACTATTTGGAACGTTGATTTGAAAATTATTATTGTTAGTAATATAAATTGAAGACCACAGCATGCGAGATTTACAGTTGTTGGCTGGTTTCCGTTTTAACAATTAATAGTCAGATCATCTAGTTGCTGAATAAAATCCACATCAATCAGAGCTAACGAGATGTGTGCATATTATGTTACGTTGGATTATGTAATGGCTTAAGACAGCTTGGGAAATTATTCGATATAAAATTGTATCGGAAATATTGCGGACAGTAATGGTCACTTTAAATAACATATGTGGGCAATTAACATACAAACAAAATCGTGAGAACCGACTGTATCGCAAAATATTTTACAGATTTTATGTTTGTGACTAAAAAGCTCAGCTACTGGTGTGATTACAATATCATATATCGTACTTCGACTTATTACTACTCGTTATGTCTTACCTATACGTAAGACTGAAGGTAAACCACGACGAAGTATTGGTAATTTGATTATAAAGTACAACTTTTTAAACATAAGAGTTTCTAAATACCTTACTTTTCTATTGCTTTTATGACTACTTTCTTAGTTCTGACAAATAAATTTTTCAATCGTGTGTGAGGCAACATCTCCTGATGATGCACCGGTGTCGGAGCGAAACGTGCGTCGAGTGGTTGTGGGTTGTGGGTTTTCGCGGATAACTGCTTTCATACTCGTCTATTGGGATTTTGAACTAAGAGTATTTATTGCATGTCTGAACTATATTTAGACAAATTTTCGCATATCAGAATAAATCAATAATGATGTACATTATTGATTTACTCTCCAAGGACGTTGTATTGAGATGATTTGATGATTACAAATTGTTAACACATCTAATGCATACATGTAGGTAGTACAAAAGTACGATTAAAACTTTTTAGTGCAACATTTAGTATAAACGTCAATAAAACCGACGAAAGGCAAAATACACTAAACAGTACATTGGCTCATATGTCATTGACAAGTCGATTCGTAACAAATCACGATACATAAGCATTTGCGAATTCATATATGCATAGCTTTGCATTTCATGAAAGTTGCATCATGAGAATATCTATCTCCGTCAGAATATATCATTAAGACGTTTGTATTGAGTTTTGAAATGTAACTCATGCGCAGTTCGAAGTTCTCACCTAAAATGATTTTGATAAACTTTGAAAATATTTAGAACATTTATAAAAAAACAGTGCCACTGTTAATAGTAGTTACTCGTATCTTGCTGTAAAACTTTAATGCGGAGACAAATTTCGTCAAAATATGTAATCAGGTCACTCCTTTGCTGGCAACCGAACGCTACAAGATATAAAATATAAAAATAAAACATGTTATACATATTTGAGTGAGTGCTTGTCATACCAAATTGAGTCGAGGCTTCCCAAACGACCGTCATCTCAACCAGTTCCAGGGTAACTTTGGTCAGTTACATTTCCCCCTCCTCCATGGTCAGGTCAATATATACAATATTCGTGACGCTTGGTATGTATTGCCCGAAGTCAAATTGATTCGTAAATAATTCAACAGAGACAAATAAATGTTTAGTCACCATGGCGAACAGAGGCTCAGGATACCGATTCAAAGGAAAGGAATATCTGTGTGTTATGATATATGTAATGTAATTAAATGTTTACTTTGTTTCTACTGTACAAACTATAAATTGCATCTGTTTGGGATATATTATGAAATAGAGTTCAATTTTTCTATTGCTATTTGATATCCGCAGCGTTTCAAAATGATGATAAAAAAAAACTATGGTTTAATGAAATTTACTTGAAACTATAATTGATCTGTTCGTGATGCAACAGTGATACGGTTTTAATAGCCGCATTGAAATTGGCCAGTCACCGGCTACAAGGTAATGTCACTCGAATGTGATCCCGTATTTTGTAATTCATACCTACTTTAGAAATATCTGAGCATGTCTGCTTAGCGTAAGAGCGTACAAGTTCAAAAGTTTAGTAGAATACCGCAAAGAAATATAATACACAAATAATGCCATACTACAATTGTACGACAACAAGCTCAAAATAGCATAAATAATAATAAGACGGCTATTTTGTAATATAAAATATTTGTCACTGATAAAACTTTAAAGATGTCCTTTGAATTTTTGTTTAAAACCATGTGTGTCAGTAAGACGTGCTACTGGACACAGTTCTTATATTTTGTTTAACATTCTTTAACAAATTAGTTTGTTGTTCTTAGTTTAGTCGATAATACTTTCGATGGTTTATCCTAGTTTATATCTAATCACATACTGTATTAGGAAAAAACACGCACATATATTTAAAATCAGCTCTAAAGCTACACAGATAATGTTGACACACCAGCGTGAATCAACACAAACCACAGCTAGTGAGACTAGTGAGGAAATGCAGTTTAATTGTTGTTATTGCATGCCCTTGCGCAGATTTAAGATAACTACCGCTCTAACACACACATATACCAAAATAAACCATTTAATCTCACCAGCATGAACTTAATTGCTGCGTCTTATGCGATTTTAATTTCGTGTTTAAATAAAAATTTCCCCTTTTTTGGTTTTTTTATTAGAAGGGGGAAAATTCCCCCAACGCTCTCTAATATTGAAATACAAAGTTATTCGGTAGAGTATGCTCAAAACGCTTGTCATGTGTCATGATTTTGTGATTAATAGTTAAAATTGTTCGAAGTTTTAAAAAACAATATAGAAACACTGGCAATGTGCTGCCTAGCTGACATCACGCCCCACCACATTCAGTGGGATTTTGGTGGGGGTTAGTCGAGGACCCGGCTGCGTCCGGGAGGAAAGAGGCAGTCTCGTGTGTGACGCGGGTGAAGATAGATGCTATCTAAGATCTATGACGGTTTGCGTATGTACATAAGTGTTATAACCAAGGTATGTCTATAAAAGTTTTGTAAAGGTTAAAACTGATTCTAGTATTCTGCAGTTCTCTTTATAATAGTTAATAATTACCCTTTTTCGCTTAACGTTCACAAATCACAACATGCAATTTAAATTAACATTTGATAACATCGTCAGAGTTGCACCAGGACTTATCTGTTTCTGATTTCGCAATTTACAAGACGGCTAATGAAACATGAATTGAAAACCTAATACAAAGACATCGCCATCAGTTTAGTTCAATCGATATTCGATATTTGAAATTTTTAGCGAGTTCAAAAAACAAGTGTTTTTTTTTAAATCTGTTACAATGTTGTATCTTCTTAATGTGTAATATAAATAAATCGACGCGAGATTCTAAAATTGTATTTAAATGTCGGGCGAACTTGTAAAAATATTGATTGGTACTGTAAGCTGGTCGCAAAGTCATTCGCTATCCAAATTAACATTCGTGACCTTTTTGCAAATATAATATTGTTACAAAAGTACCAAAACCAAGAAAAGCAGTGGAGCTATAAACAGTAACTATTTTATGATCACTATTAATCATTAGATGGTCAAGTAATAGTGCCAATGATAAATATGTAACAATTGAAATGGCTAAGGAAGCATTAAGTGATCGCTGATACAAGCAATTTTTGCGGGTCATCAAAATAACCGTTAACAAGGTAAATAATTCTAGAACTGACAAACAAGAAACTGTACCAGAGACTAATTAACAACTAGGCTGTTAAAAGTTGCTATCAAAGCCCACACGATATGTGAAAATACACCACAGTCACAACATAAATACGTCCGCAATTTCCTTATTTATAAGCTATTTACATAACTATTCGTAAATCCATTTACTTGATTTTAATACCCGTTAAGTGAGACTGAAATGAATTAATAACTAGTAATCGTTTAGCTCAAATATAGACTTTGAAAAATTTATTTCTGGGCAATCACCATCATTTATTTCTGGATCAGCACTTCAGATTATTGGGTCTAGCTGCTGGTACCGAAAAGCACCGCAAAACGGGTGTCAATAACTCTTCAATGAGAAATTTCTATAAATAAACGTACAATTCAACAGCTTAACAACATTCAATTTCAAATAAAAGTTCGTTTGATTTTTGAGTTACGCATAATGCGGTTTTATATTGACAAAAAAACCTGCAAACGGACAGATGATTTCCAGATATTTCGTGACAATTTTTTGAAATTTATAAACAATAAAAATATACATACAATAGTTTAGATGATATGCTTATCGATCCTGCATCGAAGAGGTGATGGTGATCATCATATATATGTAATCCTCTAAAAGACACATTTAATCGCGAATTAAAAGATTGTGCGGGGTTATTAACCACAAGACAATCGCTCCTTTTAATATGGTGAGTGCTATGTTTGTAATGTTACCATAGCAACGAAGATTCTAGGCTACTTCGTAGAAATATTTATAAATTAAGGACAGTCCTGTTTTGCAATAACATTAAAAAATAGTCAAAGCTATATATCTTTTATATCTCGAAACTTACGAGTACTGAAATTTTCTATAAACTTACGATAATAAATTAACAAGGTAACATTTGTTTGGATTCATTTTATTTAAAGATTTTAAACTTGCAAATCATATGGGACTATTTGCACATTACTGGTGATTTCGCAACATATATTTGAAGAAACCCCACTATCTATGTCACACGTTTCTGATTAAAGCCTTGATGGCAAACGAATAAATATTAGATAATCCTAAATTATCCTAATATCATAGACATAGTTGATTAGGTAGTTGCAAGCGTGTCCGCGCGCGCCCGTGGGCGAGCGGTAGCACCCACGTATTCGAAGGACAATGTACCGTAACACTATAGCCTGTTATGAAGTTACTGTACTGAGATTTTCAAATCTCATCTCGATTTAAATCTACTAAAAATTTTCAATTTAAATTTACATATTACATTTTTAATTTGTCTTTCGGATTTTTTGTTCTTCACGTTTGTCTTCAGAACTCACTCATTGAGGATTTTGAATAGCTCGGATTTAAACGGACTAAATAAAAATTAAACAATTAAGTGCTGCAAAATTAATATCTTAAACGTGATGTAATTAATTATAATATCATAATAATGATCCAAAGAATAGCCCCTAAAAAGTTCTATAATCTAATTGAATAATGAAATTTTCGTAATAAATCAGTATTTTCATTTTAAAACATCCTGTTAATAGATATATTGTCTGGTACAATATAGGGTACCGGGTAACACCTGATTATCTCCACTGCGCACGCGCACCGCAATTTATTCCGTAACAATCTTGATGTTTCATTTATAATCTAAAAAATAATGTTAACAGATACTGTATTCTAACCGTAACAATATTGAAAGTTGAATATATGTTACATTAAGATAGTTGTGTATGGTCCATAACAAATAACTTTTGTAGAATGTATAAAACTAATAATTTTGTTCTAAAGACATATTAGTTATATGGATATTAATAGCTGAACAGAACATAGCATTATGTATCATTATTAGTTTGATCATAACCATTTGGTTTTGTTATAATATATACGGTCACAGCTAGACTGAAATGTGTTACGTTTATGATTTAATATTATCATAAAATTGCCATTACGCCATGTATTGATACGTGGGTGATATTTATTGGAATTTCCTAAATGATAATCAAAATAATTATGATATTTGCAAAATAAACTTTATTTATTTGAATCTTCATCACGCGTCTAAAACACTATCAAACACGATTCACAATAAGTAATTACAATTGCAACATTCATTTGTCTCATCATACTGGAATAAGATTTGACAGTACCTCAGTACTCAACAAACTGCGATTACACCTAGATTATCTTTCCACCTTCGTCCTTGAAAGAGGTGAGATTCATATAGATTCTATAACACTCATAACATTTACTCGTTAAAGAACATATTACGAAACAATGTTCTTGTGAAATTATTGTGAACTTTACGTTACAAGTCGATACTATTGTCTAAATACCAACCGTTTTATACGTAACTCCTTAAACGTTCTGTTTGTCGATAATATGAGCTAAGGGTACATTTACATGTGATGAGTGTCACACAACATTGTAAAAAATGAAATGTCATGTAAAGTTAATACTTCGTGCTGTTAAGTGTTATGTTAAAAGTATAATAATACTTAATACTAATGTTGTTTATTTCAAGCAAAAATGGCTATAAATAAAACTACAACTAGCTACAATTAAGAATTACATTTGATATTCCTTGGTCAGATCATTTTTTATTCTGCGCCTTATGCACAGTGTTCCATTTTTTTAAAAAGACGTGTCTTGGATATATGAGCGACCATACGGACCAGTTCGTTATGCGCACTTTCTCCCAAAAAGTGGCAGCCCTAGTATATATAGAGTAAGCTTTAAACAACGTAATTTTAACATCCTCAGAGCACTGCGCAAATCTCCTCGCTATCATTTGCTCGAACCGCCAATGCTCAACTCTCGCTCCAGGTCCGTATCGTCACTGAGACGTAAACTGGAAAGTGCAAAAAATACATTTTTTAGCCAACTTAAATAGTTACTTTATTCTGTTTTGTTATTATACCAACATATGTATGTAATAGTTCCAGTTTTTTTTTGAAAACTTTTGGGTTTGGAGGAGCAACCCAGCTTTTCAAGCTTCTGTAGACCACACTATTGAAACAATAAGACGTCCAATTTGCAGTACTGTGTCCTCGCCCTAACAGTTTGTGTAACTTCACATGTCCACTTATCTCGTTCAGTCACGACCAGATCGCTCGATTGCGTACTTTTATCGCTGACGTGCTACGACTATATTACATATTTGTTAAAACTTTAGGTGCCTTTGATTCTTATGATTAGATCTTTCAAAAGCTGTCAAACCATTTTTTGTATGTCAAACTCTAAGTGGAGATAGGGACTTGAGACAGTTGAATAACACAATAGACAATTACGAAACTAGTCTTCTACCCTTCTAAGACTTATATATAACCTTTTTTAGTGTGAAAACTTGTATTTTATCTCTATTCTTCTTAAATTCATAAATGACTCTTTAACTTTTATGTACAGTTTGCCTGTGAAGTTGTTTAAAATTTTTATGTAAAAATATCAGAGTTTGTGTATAGTGATGCTCTGTAATGAATTTGGCTAACTGCACTAAAATGACTAAGTATGTGAGAGGGAACCTAACAAACTAAGAACCTAACCACCCTACGGATCCCTAAGCCCTAAATTATACCCTAACCCGTGAATATAGAAATAAGTACGGGAAGTCTGCACCATGAGACCTAAGGTAACAGACGGATCCCTACTGGTAGGATCAGAGAGATGTTCAGTGTGGTGGGATTTTCTTATAGCTATCGGGCACATCACCACGATAATAAAGGACTTGAATGTAGGGTTTGCCACGTTGACAGGACACGAGAAATGAATAAGCCAAAGTAATATTAAAATCTGCAATTAAAATAAACAAAAATATTCTCTTAAATACTAATTTCAAATATAAATACGAGCATACAAATATTTTAGTAAGCTGTCAGGATATCGCGCACCTTCAGTAGTAAAATTAATAAAATGGATCTAGCTTAATCGCGTCAGCACAGTCAGCGTTTGAGCAATGTGGATTCGTATACCAGAAATAAAAAATATTATTTTTATTTAATTATATTTAGGTAAAACTAACAATTCGTCTATTAATATATTTGCATGAGCTTCGTAAAACTAAACTTAGAAAGACTTAAAACATCCATAAAACTATTCATTTATTATGTTCAGTATTTTCATCCTGGTTTCATATTATGCCTTCCATCAAACTGTAGAAAACCGCCTATTCCATGTATCTTTTATAGTTCACATAAAGTCACCGATATAAGCGTGACTGTTCGTTTTAATTATAGAGAATGGTACTTATAGAGATTATATCGTCAGGTAGACAGACGTTTTGGTTTAGTTCAGAGAAGTGATCATCGATAAAATCATCGAGAAAGGCAGTCATCTTTTATTTTGTATCAATCAACAGCTTAGACCTGCAAGAAGATATAAAACGATTATAATTGGGGCAAATAGTTCCTTACCAATGCTTCTGGTCCATTCCACGCCCAACTGGTATTTTGTGAATTATTTATTCTTCTAAAGCGTAGTCTTTATATTCGCCGATGTCGATTTCTGTAATAGGTCCACATCGTAACTCGATCACGGAAAATAAGGTCGGCCCATATTGCAGGTTTTCGTTTTTGGACAACGCTATTGCGTCTATAGAGGATAGCTTTGCTGGGTGGGCCCCTACAAGAGTTCTTACCTTAGTGGTTATGGAAAAAGCAGAAGATGTTAAAAATGGAAATCGATTGTGTAATTTTGTTGAATGCTATCTGTTTCAAAGTAATTACTCATATAAGATCTTATATAAAAGTTGTATCTTACATTATATCGTAATAAAATGAGCGACTATATATGTGTATGTAATGAGTCGGTTATGACCAAGCTAAATTATCTTCAGCCACTATCAGCACTTAAGCACACAAAATCGCCACAGATCGGCCGTTGCCCATAAACTGAGAATGTGATAGCGGCCTATCAATGCGATATCTTTATCTATTTCAGTGTATAGCTACCGGAATAATGTTTCAAATAAATAACTTAATTGTATCTTCGTTATATAGGAAAATGTGTGTATACTATGTATAGGAGACCGCTAATGTAATCCAATTAGAATATTTTAAACCAATTTAAGCAAGATGGCGCTAATTACAAAAATTTGAAGTTATATATTCAACAATTTAGCGCTAGAAAATACTTTTATTGTAATGCTAATAAACACTTATATAACTAAAATAACATCATTTGACTTTTGATAGATGTTATAATTTCTGCATTGATTACCTTATAACCTTCCGACCAAGCGGAAATAATTGCTTCGAAGCTAAGATGCCGGTTTCTGTGTGTCAACAAAGGTATTATATTTTCATATTATCGATTATAATTATTATTCCAATAAAGTTTTACACAAAACATATATTTTTTTATAAATACCACAATGACGGATCTGCGAGTGTGTAGATGAGCTATCAATCCATACGGGCAATAAAACCTTATTATAACCAGCGCATCATTTATTTCTGAAACTTCTTTCCTACCGTGTAAATGAATATTCATCCAATTTAGCTAAACAAGCTGATATAATATTCTACCGAAGCAATGCGTCTATTGGCACACATTAATTCTACAATCATAAGTGGAATTTCCATATTACGAACGATTCAATAAACTGTTATTGGTCGCATAAAATCGGTTGACATTATACGTAAACAGTTTGACTTAAGGAACATTTATCGCTCTATAAAATGAGTATTATTTGATATTTCTTTGAGAGTGTTATAAGATTTAATTGACAGTTTTGGTAGAAACAATATTTAAATTAATATACAATAAGAACATGCATCAGATGCCTAGTATTTAATGGATTTTGACGATGCTGAGCTTTTTAAATAAATTGCTCAGCAGATAAATTCCCGCGCGTTTTCAGTTCCAACAAGTGGGTCTAGATTTTTGCCAACCAAGCTTTATGTATTAATGTAAAGATAAAATATAGATAGAGAAAAATAACTCAGACCAATTGCACCATATAAAAAGAAATATCTTTTAATGCAAGCGTTACATTTTGTTTTGAAAGAGACGAAGGAAAAGGGAACTTTAACTGATTTTTATGGTCACAGACATTAGTTCTCATAAAAGATTACAAAAATCACTTAAATGAGATATAAGTTTTATTTTAAGATATTGTTCCGCGCTTGCAGGGGTGGCTAGGTTCGCCGATTATATATATATTATATATATATATAATATAATATAATATAATATAATATAATATAATATAATATAATATAATATAATATAATATATTTAGAAAGTACATATTGGTTAAGAAGTTTCTTCACCATTCGGCGAATTCACACTTATACTAAGGAAGCGTAGGTAGACCGCAACGAAGGTGGACATCATAGCTGGTACATCATGGATGGAACTCTCAAGGGATAGACACATCTGGAAAACAACAGAGGAGGCTTTCACCCAAGATGGGATTTACTCTAATAGCAATTAACACTACTGAACTAATTTAAGCAATTTTTTTACACTACTTACCCCTACTAAAAATCAAATAGTGGATATTTAATTGCAAATATGTAAGTTAGGGTAAATAAAAAAGCTTGCTTATACTGCTTGGTAAGTAAAAGTTGTGCTTTCTTGTATGCGATCACTTTTTTCCTTAATTGGTGCTGGGTTTAGGCAAGACCAAATGACTTACCTTGTTAAAGGAGATTGTCGATTGTAATGTTTTGTTTAATGTGTGTATTTAAAGAAAAACACTTTATATATATTTTACATTATTTTATTAAATTTTCTCGACGTCTACCGTGACCACGCACACTGTAAAGTACGCGATACGTCGTTTTTATTTAATGAGTAATAGCTATGCCAATAAAAGACAATATAATATATGTATATAAATATACTTAGAGAAAATATATAATTTTTATGTGGAAGTAATAAGATTCACATGTTGAGTAAAGTCAGAATTGGATCAGTTACTGAAGAAACAATAATGCATAGGTAGACTTAAAATAGTATCTGAAATAAATAGCTTTTATCGTTATTATAACAAGACAAGAACATAGTCTGTCTGTGTTTTAAATCAACAAAAACTATAGCAAAAACCCACCTTCGTTTCCTATTCCGTTCTCATTACCGCAATGTCAAGTGTTGGACAATCTTGATGTGCATTCAGTTAAAACCGCCAAGGATATGCAAAAACATTTATAATAATAAAAATACTAAATGCAAATTGTAGATTTGCCCTGTCTAGATAATCTATGAATACATTGTATATACGTTTGTTAGATTTGGCCAAAAGAATGAATGAAAGACCATAAAGAAAGAACTGAATAAATATGTTTTATGTAGGTTTCGTATATGGCTTAAATATATAATATAAAAGATAAAATATAGTAAATTGTCCACAAATTCAAAATATATAGAACGAGGGAGGCGCGTTTTAAATCAATTTTCAATACTTAATCCAATTAACTGAATTTAATACTTATTTCACGTAAGGTTACGTGAATATTCTTAACCCTGGTACAGGTTACTTAAAAGGGTTTCCAAATTTAATATTGTAATTATTTGAGTCATAATAAAGCAAATTTAATGTATAGTGGTAATTTTTATAGAAAATATCAGTGATTGTATAACAAAATATAGTGGCGGTCATTAGTGGAGACCCTCTGCACCTCTGGGGTGTCATAGGACGACGACGACGACGTATAACAAAATATTTATTAGTTTACTTAAAGAACACATAACGAGTAATAAAACAGCTACTAAAAATAACTGTTCTTTTTTTATTAAATGATACACTTAAATACTACATTCAGACTACTACAATACTGTATATTGTATACTACAATATACATTCAGAAACGCAGTGTTCGGAAATCTTTTCACGTCTTTGGTGTATGAAGTTATACTTGCACGACACAAATAATAAATATCAATTTTCATTCTTTTATCTAAATTGGACAAACACCACATTCCTTACTCGTGGTAATATTTTATCTAAGTGTATTAAACCTCCTTAAAAGACAATAATTTACGCATTCAAATTGCTTACCGCCATTTTTTATATCGCGTGTGTTTCGCGCCTTTTTCGGCTAAGGGCGTGTCCCTAATAAAATTAGGCTTGGAATATAGAGCTAGTAATATTTAGATATAATAACATTTTAAATTATTTGACGTAATTGAATTCATGATTTCCAATTTTAAACCTAATACTTACTTTATACTTTTCCGGTTCCATAGTCAGAAATCGCAAAAAAATTTTTTCCTATCATACCATTTATTAATACTGAAATAAACTAAGAGACCTTCATGAATCAAACATAATATAAAACTTGTCAGTTACAAAAAAAAAAATATTATTTGCTTCTAAAGTTTTGCATATCGCCATATTTGTTGTGTAAACAAATATTTTGAAAAAACCATTCGTGAAAACCTACAGTAAAGTCGCACACAAGCTTCAGGTACGAACAATGCACCAAAAAGCCAGTCTATCTAGCTTACACAAAGCACCTTGTGACAATGAAATATGAACGCATCATTTACGCTCTACGGTTTCTTAGCTCTACGAACTAGACCATAAATTCACGGATTCCTTTCTTGTCTCTGCCTTCGCCCAATGTTGATTTAACACGGTTTTAGTCTTATTGATTCTTTATGGATACGGGTATTGTCTATGCGCACGCAATTTAATTAATACGCACCTATTGTTGTAATATATTGCTTACACCTGACAGTGATAGTCTGTGAAGTATTTTTCTTTTTTTATTATGTATCATCTGTTCGATGTCAGATGTCAGATTTTAATGGTAGATATTTTGCTACTTTAATGACACATTTTACGTATGTATATAGAGTGTTTAATGTAAGATTTCATTAGAACCTAGCTAGTTTTAATTAAATTGTTCTAAAACTTTTTTTATTTTGTTGCTTACTTGAGCATATCTCCAAAGGAGAGCTTGATTTTGTAAAAACTTAATACTGTAAATCTTAAACTTATTACTCCGTCTCTGTAAATAAATATTTTCCTTTTGGGAATATTATTTAGAGATGTGCACCTTCATTAATGTAAGAGCAATTTTAAATTATCTATAAAAAATAATTACCATTTCAATCAAAAACCTTATATTAACATAAGGTTTTAATATTATTACCTATATGTCATAATCGCAAATGCTAGATTTTTTTCCTATTTACTTGTTATATATAAACTGTAGCCTTGATTTAAATGTACAAGCTATATTATTGTAGTTTCATTAAAATCCATTCAGTAGTTTTAACGTGAAAGATTACCAAACATCCATGCCACGATGACGACATATAAATAAACCCTTAACTTCTTTGCATTGCTAATTACGCAGTTTGTAGTTCAAATTATCTCATTTATTATTCAAACCATTTTTATATGAATTTCACAATGTATAGAGCTAATAAGCGCCAAGACTAATGTTATCAATTAGTTATTGCCTGCGTCTCGGTAACTCGAACTTTTGCTAATAAATCCCTTGCTAAGGCTCCGAACTCACTGACGCATCGCCTAACAAGATGAAAAAGAATTGCTTTATCTACTGACGTTTTTCTTGTCAAAAATCATAGATAAATGTCACCTTTAGCAATAAATATTAAGTATTTATTTAAAGGGTAGCCAGCATTGCTCATATTTTTGGTAGCTAAATAAATCCTCCTTTATACTTATTATTACTTACGCGTAACATAGATACAGTTTGTTCTGAAAAATATTCTACTCTATACCCGCTTCCATATTTAGATTTATAATTCTATTTTTAAACACTCTATTTTTAAATAGTCACAAATGAAAAAGATTTATCAAATTTTAGTGCTGGTAATAAAATGTCGTTCTATTTTTAAAACATTGTCAGTTTTGAACACAGATAAAGCGCTTTCATTAAAGGAGGAATTAGTTAAGAATCATCATGTGAAAATCCACTTAGCTCGTTTTCCGATACCTCGCATAGTTCCGCTTTAACAAGGACGTCCGAACTTTTACGAGGAAATTCTTCACAGTCTTCCATACAAGTAGTTAACTAATTTATTTACTAGCGATAGTTCTAGAAGTTCCTTAACAATGGGAATATTTTGTTGTTTTAAAACAGTTCAGAAAATCCTGAAGGTATAACTAAACATTGTAGTTGATAATTTAATTATTGTATTGTTAAATTAAATTGTTGATAATTTTTCGGAAGTTTACTTAGTAACACCGATTAATTTATACTACTAAGACCTTACATCCACCATCACCCTTTCCCGCCAAAACGCAATCACCAATGTCATAGACTAGACAGGTCGAATCTTAATATAAAAAAAACAAATGGATAACGAGGTACATAAATATATATAATAGATAAATTTTCGTAGATAACTTACTATATTTAGCAAGAGACAATTGTATATCACGAAACTTAGACTCATAAAGTATCCTAAAACAAACATAAAACAAAACACTTACGAATGAAACAGACTCCGACAGACATCTGACCATATTTTTAGTATAACGATCTCGATTTACGCAGAAATCTCAGAATGCATTGCGCTGCCATTCACATATCCAACTCACTAATTAAGTCAACAACCGAGAAGAAGGCTGTAACTTTGACAACGCCTCCATACGTAATCAAGGTGACCAGTGTAAAATGACCCCTGAATAACAAATGCTAACCTTTCATTCCGTTGATTTTGTACCAAATACACCTTCTAAACGCAATACCTTTTTTTACAATGGTTATTAAAATTTAATTGTAGGCTTCAAGAAATGTATGATGTTAAAACACTAAAAGCTCCAACTTGAATCAAAGCTCATTGGTTTATATAAAGACAAACTTGCTGACGTAAAGTACAAAGCTCTAACCTAGTCCGCTTAAAGGGGCTTTTTCTACTGCATTCTACTGCGAAAGAAAAAAAAGTTATCAATTTGATAATATTGTTTATGCCATTTCCTAAACTTTTAGCCTCTTTAAGTCTTACAACGATACATCTTTATAGAACGAAAAACTCTCCTATTACTTTAATAATGAGACAGAGATAAGTTGATGCCGCGACTGACATAGTCAAATCAAAGCATAGTCCAAAAGCACTGCCGCCATAGATCTATGCGTATTTAGACAGGTCCAAAACGAGACGACATATGCCCGGCAGCGCCGCCATATACAGCGGACAATAGCGCACAAATGACAATCGCGATACGCCCTCATTATGGCGCCATGCGAGCATGAATAGGCAATAGTTTGCGCATTATTTTGGTCAAAACGACTAACTGTAATATTGGTCATTTGAAAGTAAGATATATTAATGTGTGAAAATGTAAAAATACGACTTATAAGTCTTCTATAATTAAGGAGGTTTTTAGCCTCTTTCGTCTAATCCATGTGTGACCTAATCTGTGCAACGTATCGTGTAAAATATGTGTTATCACTTTCAAACCAGAAACAATTATATTGGCAGCTGATCGCATTTCAGGTTGATGCAAAGAACAATAGCCATCATACAAATTAACACATTCCCATTAAAAATGACCCAAACACTCCTTTATATTCACTTCACCTAAATCCAGTGCATTCATGCAGCGAGATGTTTATTCAGCTCGATAGTGTATCTCATTAAGCAAACGCTGAGCGTTTTACGTCATTAAATATGTAAATAGTAGGAATACGGGCGTCCATTCAAGTGACATGTCGCGACGCCGGCTTAAGCAGATATAAAATTAATTAGACCTTCCAGAAGAGATTTTACTGTGTGTTATTCGTCAAACTAAATAAGTATGCGTTATAATTAATCTATAAATTGCACGACTAATCGTATATAATTCAAATTTTGTATTCATCATTTAGTGTATTTGTCCCACGATCCCAATTTGTCAAATCTCATGTGCGATACATCGTCAAAAGAGTACTAATGTCAAATCATTACGTAATATACAGTGATTATCTATAATTATCTCGCTCTATGGTTAAGGGAGCGCTGCACATTCCGCCGTGAAGTATCGTATTGCTTAACACATAATTATAGCTGCTAACTATCTTATAACATATTCACAAATGCTTATTAGAATAGACTTAGCGTTCATATAAGATAATTACGTGTGAACAATACTGTTGCCTAAATTACAATTTTCGATAAAATAGGGTAATGGACTGTTTTATATGCTATAATAATCCTACTAATATTAAACGCGAAAGTTTGGATGTTAACTCTTTTCCATAAAAACAACTGTAGTTGTGGTAATAACGCTTTATAATAATATAGGTCATCAGAATGAAACATAGGCTTCAATTTATTTCGATATTTTGGATTATCCAAAGTATCAAGTAAATATGAAAACATTTTTTATGCAAGTCTAGTGGTTATATGTGAAATGTCTATCTTAGGTGGACCGAGAAAAGAGCTCGCCACAGTTTATATCTAAATCTTATCAAAAAAAGTTAACTTAAAAAATAAATTTTAGTTTCTCATTATCCATTACGTATGTTAATAAATTTGATTATTTCAATATTTGATTCAAAGTGCAAAGATAAATACAATAAATCTCAATCTCTTATTGCTTGGCTTACAGACAATATTTTCTTTTTAGAATAAAAATAGTCAAATATATTTCTAAGCCAATATATTTGATAAATAAAATAATTTTATTGATTAATACAACAGAAATACTATCATAACAAATTGTACCAAAAAAATAAAATCATCTCAATGAAACTTAACATAATGAAAATAAAACACATGTCGACATTAAAAATAGCTAATTATAACAAAAATATATACGTATTATTAATTTCCTCTATATAATAGATATTTACGTTATGTTTAAAATTAGACAAAAACAATGGTACATATACCGCCATCTGTGGTAAAAAAAACAACATCCATCCTAACATTACGCTGTTCATTGTTGATAATTCTAACAGAAATAACGCACGACCCTTTTGTCCCTAATTTCGCTGGAAATAGCCGATAATCACGTATGCCTGAACCGTTATTAGCAAAACATCAAACCACTAACTAAAAGGTAAAACGTTACGTGACTGTGTGTCGTCAATAATTCGAATTTAACCTTTTTGGTCGATAGTTTGAACGGTGTTAAATGTATTTCATACGTCACCGTGAACTTTTGAAGTATTGGTACATACGATTAGTTTTTTATGTAGACTGGCTAAAGTAAGTTTAGAAGATCGAGTCGGGTGCGTGTTTGATTCCCGATGAAGTCAAACTTTGTATAAAACCTTACATTGAGGCTATTCAAATTGAAATATGTCCCGATATTTTTACTATTTATGATAAAAGCTTCCGTTTTTCGCAGGGAAAAGCAATGTTACTTCTACTACTAAGTCTCAATTCACTATTACAAACATATACTTATATAAATTATTTAAACAAAGTTATTTTTCCAAAAAACCGGACGTTATTTATCATTTACCGATATGTGTTTTAGGAACTATGATACAATTAAATTACTAAAAATTACAAATGGCGTCTTCAATACTCCAGTAGATTTGAATTTCGAACTCATTCCAAGCAGCATGTCGAAATGGCCGCCTAGATTCCTATGTTATTTATTTGACTCTAGTGTCCAATTATCAACGTTTATTATAAACGGAAACATATTTAACACATAAACGTCGGGCATGGCGTTAAATTAATACCAAGCCTGTAATTAAATGAGATTGAATTGTGTTTTGCTTTTATAAAACTAAAACGTTTAAATTATGATATTCTTTTTGAATTATTCACATTTCTAAATCTCCAGATTTAAAAGTATACGAATTATTCAAAATAAAATTAAAAGGGATGACCGTATATAAGTACAAGTAATGTAGTATCCTGTTCATCTTAATCTGACAACTACTACTATTCTCTTTGTTCTTAAAATATTTTAGAGAGTGCACATCAAAATCGCCACCATTGCCACTGCTACAATTTTAGAAATCTTATAATAATTATTATATTTTTGTGCGTACAGAATTAAGATTCTTGATATTTCTCACATTGAAAAATAAGAAAAAAAATAATAATAATAAAAATACTTTATTGCACACATAAAACATCGAAAGAAACTTATAGTAGACTTAAAAATAAAATAATAATAGGCTTATTATGAACTTAATGTCTGTGTACAGAGGGTGGTGTTTATAGCTACGATAGCTATTTCTTCCAGACAACCCGGGTTGCAGAAAATACTAAATACCATAAACAAGGAGGTGCGCAAGTACTATTATTAGAATAAAATTTAGACAGGAGAATTTAATATCTATATTGGTACAATACAATAAAACAAATATAAATAACTATACAGGTACAACATCATAAAATAAAATGAGTTAGTTAAAGTGACAGATAATATACGTTCACCATCGAATCAAAGCATGAAATAGTCTGAGCTCTTCTAATTTTTACAGGCAGAGAGTTCCATAAACGAATAGCTTAGAATAGTGAATGAGGAGTCAAAGAATTTAGAAGATAAGATAAGATAAGATAATCTATATCTACAATATTATATTAGAAGAAACAACTCGACACCGAAACTGAAGTTTTTATTACAGAATATGCTGTTCAAATGCGATAGAAAAACCGATGGCCGATCGCAAAATTCACTTAAAGCCATCGAACGCCTTCTGAATAATTTAACCAATAACAATCCATTGGCTAATTTAAGCCGTGAGCAGAAAAAACGCGTTAAGCGTATACCGTTTGGTTGAGATTGGTTCTGTAGAGACTGAACTTCGATAACTGTTGCTAAGAGTTCAGCCGGATCGCAATATCTATTGATGGTGCCAGGAGGACTGCCGAACAGCCAGTACAAATCCCGATCATTTTTTTAGGTTAGGTTTATTGGCATGTTTGGTTTTAATTTATTAAAACCCTAATACACCAATCTATAAGCAATACTCGACGCACGTTTGGTCCCGACACCGGAGCATCTTCAGAAGGACGGTACTGTGGACTGCTGCAAAGTAACACCTGATTCTATTAATATTATTTTACAGTTGTGCTAGCCATAACACAAGCTATTGTTGCTTGGGGCTCATCAACTGGGTGTAGTGTCTGCTAATAATATAATCAGCAGACAATATTATTGTATACTTATATAACCAAATAATATTTACTCATAATAAAAACTAAGATGTGACAAAACTTTACATAAACATACTTTCTATTGTACATGTCAAATTTTATGAATCAATAGTGATTTTGACAAAAATCTGTCTCTTCATATAACATCGTAAACACAATTTGTCAGAAAGAGACACAGCAGTTTAGTTAATAGACTACAATTAGAGCGATTTATTTTTCGTTAATAATGTCTTAAAATTATGTGTTTTAGGTGTTATACAATTACCGTGTGAGAAACGTAATTAGTATAGACTGTGTCATTAACGATTATAAATATAAAAGCATTCTAAAATAAAAACAAACAGATAAACCTGAGATTAACACAAAACGTATAAATAGCTTAAATTGCAGAAAGGCATAATTGAATACATAATTCAAACTTATCCTACTTTATAACCATGGCTCCGTCGAATGACAAACGGAACCCTAAATTGTAGTCAACGTTGGACCGTGTCTTGTAAAGCAATTTATGGCGTTCACTGTAAGTGTCAAACCTCTAATAAGTTCGATCCGGTGACAACCATTGTGTATAATGTTATAGAGCCTACTCAACATTTGATATTCCTTCGTTGATCAAATAAAGTAGGTACTAGTGAGAGTTTCAAATTCACTCCCGGCGACTTTTCTGAAACGCCACATCACTGATTTAAAGAAAAACACTTTATGAACGGATTTAAGTTATGAATTTAAAAAATATATATATATTTTACATTATTTTTAGATTTTTCCGACGTTTCGCGTACTTTACAGGTCACGGTAGACTGAAGACAAAAGGTGTTGATTGTCAAAATAAGTGTCACAGTTGCAGAGAGATTGTGTGTTATTTGTATTTATTGCCCCTGAGTTGGTTTCGACTAAAACCGGAAGGATTTATACAAAACTGGCTCACGGCCTCCATTTTCCCGGATTGTTTTTCATGAGATTTTAGTTTAGACTCATATACCTTATCACGGAACCTATGTTTACGCATATTTTATTAACACCCCGTTTCATGACGCAATTCACCAATTGTTGAAGCTCGCGTGCCGCACATCGTAAAATCATAATAGGTTTCAACAAAACCTATCTCGCTAACATAAATCAGTAAAATAAGAACCCTTCCACATTTGTCCTTAATTAATAACCAAATTATATTCCGGTTCAGTTCTACAGTTTAACACGCAAGTAGAGGTTAAGTTGTGTGTTTTCTTATTAATTGCACCTTGAAGCTTATTTGTATAAGCTTTGTGAGACGCGTTTTGTATAGATCTATATTTATGTTAAAGCTTAAGCGTTTGTTAGCTATTCTTTTTGCATACGGTAGTCCATTTATCGATAAAGGCTATTATAAAGCTTTAGTATCAATTAGAGGGAAGCAGTAATGAAAAGTTGTGAAAACGGGAAAACGGTTCGTATTCCCCAAGTTATCTGCTAGAAATATACGCATTTGATATACGTTCAGTTAACCCAAAGGTTATACTATTAAGTTATTAATTATTCTGTTGTTGTTGCTAACTGATTAAGATACATATACAAGATCAAAGCCACTTCTTTCGCTCTATTAGGCAGTTCCTCAAGATTACCATTGCACTAAATGGCTGAAATAGTAGTAATTTACTTTTCTTAATGTCTGATTTATTTGTATGAATTAAATGATTTGATTAAAGATAGTTTCGCTTTTGGATCGACAGATGGCGCTGTGTGTGTGGTCGCTAATCTAGAAAACGATATCGGAATGCATGTTGAATACTATATAGTTTTTAGAAAATTTAATTACAATGTTGATGATACTCTAGGTATACCGTACTAAAATCCTACCGTAGTAGTAAGATTCTCATATAATTCACCAATATTAATGTAAAATAGGTAAGTTCAAAACAAAAATTATCGCTCTTTTGCATAGAACTTGGCACATACTTTAAGTAATACATAGACAAAGCGTGTATCATTCAGTCTGTGTATATTTGTTAAAATATAAAGAATTCAAATAAAATACAAATCATTGTCAAGCTTATTTAGAACGAGTCTGACTATAATTTAAAATAATAGAATATCAATTACAGCCCGACTTGCATTTTTTTAACGTTTTAAATACGATAAATCGATCTACATTGTCGTTGAATATAGACCGTCAGTTTGGGATAATCTGTGTCAATTACAACAGATTACTAGATTGTCTAAAATTTCCATAGATTCAATTAAGCTAAAAAACAAACATTGCTATCGAACGTGTAAACGAGTCACGTATTGGTCGGTTATTTTCAGTTCCAATTAGCTAATAAATAGTGCGCATACCACACGTACTTGTGATTAATTGTCGCGATAAGATATTATTTCTTATCTATTTTATGTGACGTCTTCCGTTATATGCTTTATATAGACCTAACTATTGCGCTATTCATTAATCTATGTACCTCGCACAAGTGTATCGAAGACACGGTAATAAAAATCTAATATATAAAATTCTCGTGTCACAATGTTCGAACTTGAGCTCCGCCGAAACGGCTTGACCGTTTCTCATGAAACTTTGTGAGCGTATTGATTAGGTCTGAGAATCGGCAAACGTCTATTCATCCCCCTAAATGTTAAGGGTAGTCCACCCCTAAATTTTTATTTTATTTTTTAGTCAATTTTTAGTTTCTATTTTTTATGATACAAAATACAAAAATACGTACAATCCTAAATTTTCACCTTACTACGATCAACCCTTATTTTTTATTTATTAATTGAAAATTGAATTCTATATAAATACACTGTAAACAAAAAAACTGGTGAACTCTGACGAATTAAAGCTATATTTGAAACCTGACGTATGTCAGACTGATGTGATCCTAACCAAGCACAACTTACCTGAAACATATATTACAAGTTCCTGAAGAATGTTCTTTGTTTAAAATATATCCTCATTATGAAAAACAAGTTTTCCTTCTTCATTACCTTGAGAAGGAGGCACTTATCAAGTTTCTTTTTGATACCTTCTATGTATTTAAATTGTATATTATCGTTGGGTACAAAGGTCATTTGTGGCGATAGTTATCGTAGCGCAGTATTTGAAAAATTGGTTAACACGAGAACCACATCATAGTGAGATATATAATTTTACAAATATTTATACTTTCATATTTTGTTGTGGCTAAAAAGTAATTATTATTTTCTGTTGCTTCTTGGTGCACCTTTAGGCCTTTCTATGGTAACACAGAATCACAGGGAGCAAAACTGTATCAAATGTGAATATTAGAATAATATTTTATAAAACATCAGTCTCTAGCTCTGACCACGATACATCAGGGTTTAATGCCCCCATGGACTGTTGAAGACACATTCGTAGAACCACAATGGCAGGTGTGTGGAGTGGAGCGTGGTGGCTCCAATCAGAACGGAAGCGTAGGAAATTTGCGGTTGAACGCTAATCAGCTATAAAAAAATATTGCTACAAATATAATGATTTTGGTTACATGGATAATCTCTTTGTGCCGCATATGGACGTATTTAAAGGACCAGATAGTTATGAATAAACGTCTGTGTTTTTAAGGTAAGCGGAGGTTCATCTCTTTCTTTCAAATTGTGTTTACGATGTGATGAAAAGAGACGGATTGTTTTAGTTGTAACAATTTGATTTATTCCAAGAACCAAGAGATAAATGGTTAGTTGTCTCTATGAGGAGTATATATTTTTAATAATACCTTCACGAATATAAGGCATTACTTTATTTTGGTGAATGTTAATTAGAAATGTATTATTAACGTAATCACATATTTTGATAATAAATAAATATATAAAATCGTACATGTTAAATTTCCGATCACTAGCAAAAACATCATGATTATGACGGCCATCATGTAACATGTGTGTGCAACAGCTATCGCCATATTGAGATGTGTTTTAGTGACAATATTTAAGAATCAACACGTCATAACAGAACTAAAGGCGCATACAATAACGACTCCCTCGCAAAATTTTCATACAAACCGCGCAAAAATGCAGAAATGTTTCAGTTTTACAGTGACTTTATCGGAATATGAGGCTTCCGCGTCGGAATTCTCTAACAAATTCCAACATTTTCGAGGAAGCGAACGTGTAGTTTTCTCGTTTTTCCCCAACCTCAATTTCTTTACGCTGATTTTTTTTCGACTCAGACTCATTGCTTAGCACGCGAGTATGCAGCTGTTCGAGCACTGGTTTGATTAAAAAGATAATGAGTACTCTGTTATCCGTTATTTAAAACCCTTTTTGTTTCCCCTTAAAATTATTGAATTATTTTGTTATACAGACATATTAATCTATCATCTGTGAATGTTTCAACAACAGGTTATATGTTGTTGATATTATAGGATATATATATTAATCTAATATTAAGTTAGTCATATAGTCAGTTTTCACCTTTAGGCCATAGAAGATTAGCGTTAGGTCACATGCTATTGCCCAATATGCTGAGTGACATCCATTTTCAATGACCATGAGATAGTTGTAAGTTGTATTTATTTATTTTAAATACACTTATCAATATTTTTTGTCCACACTCGCACTTGAATAAGAAAAATTGCTTTCTTTCTCTTTCTTTCTTAACAGAGCCGTTCAGCGAAATCGCAGTTATTACCGTTTGGATATGGTACCCTAATAAGAGAGAACTAAAATGTGCGACCAAGCACAAGGGAAGAGTTCCACAGCTTTGCTTTTTATTTTTCTTTCAATTCTTGCATGCGCTTAGGACTTAACTCTAAAGGAAGCAACAGGAATTACTATATATAGGAATTAATATATAATCTATAAAACGTAGTCGTGTTTCTCACTATTTATAACACAAGAACAGATGAATTGAATTCTCAGATTGAGGTGGTAATGTATCGGAGACGATATCTTATGTACGTCTAATTTAAGGGATTGCAACCTCGGCACAGCTAGTTTTATTAAGCTAAGGCCATTTCTTTTACTGTAGTTACATAATAAATGTAACATAAAAGTTTCATTTCTAACCTGAAATTCATTGTTAAACCTGGACTGAGGTTGTCATGGTTACGAAGTTAGTTCCCTACAAATGTAACCATGGCAAGTACCAAACTTTAGATCTTAATCCTTTTAATAATAAATCTCATTTTATAACTTATTTTTAATAATGAATGTCATTCAATCTTATTCAAGCTTTGAAATCAATATTGTAGAATTTGTTTCTTTTATACCACAGTTTGATAGAACTACCAAAGTCCATTTAAAAGCAATTGACCCCGCACACCCATATCTCGGCTAACTAAGCTTTGAAGAAACCGCATTTCTTCAACATTCGGTTTCTTCAAGGCTCGCTTTTTGGTCTTAAACTAGATATACGGAATGTTTGCATTGCTTTTGTAGGCGAAAAAGTCTCTCTTGGTGTTTAAATGGGCAAGTGTTTGTATATAGAAAGACGAATTTATTGGCGCCCGAAAGCATTCACGCGTACAAAATTTGGATGGAAGCCGCGCTGAAATCGCCATCTAAGCATAATATTTGAGTACTTACTATTTAACCATCACTTTTTCATAGAACCTTTGAAATCAAAGCCTACAATCTATTTAAATAAACTCAGTCTTTTGTATTTTGTAAGCTTCTACCCGTGTTGCACTATTATAAAAAAATAAACTATTTTATTCTAAAATTCAAAAAATAGAGCAACTTTGGGTTATCAATAGAAACGATTAATGAAAGAAATTATCGTATTATCAGATTTATTATAAATAAAACGGTGTTATCATGGAAATAAAATTGTTACCATGGTAACAGATTCACGTTTTATAATAAGCGTTGTGACTTAGCTTTCACCCATCCCATGATTTATTCTATCCCTATCATTTTTGCTACTATATGAAAGAGACAAAACATTGTTTAATCGACACGTTTCAAACAAAATATTTAACTCGTTTTACCGCAAAAGGTTTTATTTGACAGATCGAACCAATTCTGTCTCCGTACGTGGTCTATGACACGCATTTTTTTACCAGAAGCCGTTAGTGCACGCTCCAAAAAAGAATAAAAGAATTTCGCAACGGAATACATTCCTTATTTGTATCGTGGAGACTGTTGACAATCCCAAAGCAAGAGTGCTGAACGGTAATTCTCTAATTAATTTGACGTTTTTCTGGTCACTTGCAATTTGTTTTCTTAGAACCGTTCTATGAACGCTGATAGTTAACGCAAAGATCGGAACCGTGGACTTCGAAGTCTTTTTTAATAATTTGTTCACCATCATATCGTCAAAATTAAATTCTAAATTCTGATAATACAGTAATAAATTATATTTACAAGGATATTTTATTACATATCCAGATATCAAACGTAAGCTACTAAGTCCTCCGCATTGTACCTGAGCTCGCAACGCAAACAAAACGTATCCTTAATCAAGGACTTCAAAGACGTAATCCATAAAACACACCTCCGAAAAATCCCTTAATACTCCAGAAAATAGCATAGGGTGGCTATACACGAACGCCTCAAGAATTAAGGACGCCGAACAAAGTCCACAATGTCAGATGGAGTCTCCGTCAACAAAGTGAAAAAAGTAAAAAATACGCTCCACATTCTTAATTTAACTTGAGACACTCTTACATCGCTACTCGAACGCTAGCCAATGGACGTTGGCCTACTCCACGCCGTGCAATGCTGAAAAATCAGCGCGATCCGCGATTCATAATGTTATTTGAGGGGTCTTTGTAAGTTGGACGCGTGAGTTTCTTCAGGCAATACTCATTTTTTATACGTATGATACGATTCGGTTGGGGTTCACCTTGACACGCCGTTTGCGGCTATGTTACACAAAATTGCGGAAAATGGGGTGGTTTTTTACGATTTTTCATATGAAGCCCATTCCGAGACGCTAATTAACTTTCGCGTTCTGCATATTCATTTTTGTACGGAGATTTTATTTAAACGGAATTCGCGATGTCTTATTTTTGATATATTGTGAAGACGATTCAAGCAAGTGCTTCCTTTATATTTACATTCATGCAATATAAAGGAGTACTTGAGTATCTTCAACAGTTTCAATATTCAGTAATGAAAGAATATAGCTTTTCAGGAATCGGATGTCTGGATTTGGTCCTACACTTAGAATTACTTAGAATTTCTGTATTGATTTTTTTTATACTAAGAAAACCTTATTTATGAAATATTCGTTCTAAATTTGAATGAGAAAATTTCCACTTAAGCAACTGCTTACGTACCTACAAAAAACTGGAATTTATTCAAAGTAAAATTACAAAAAATTATACTAAATCGATAGAGCATCCCTTATCAACTGTCAAATGAAATTTACTCACCCCAAAATGAACGCACACACACACAACTCATTATAGGGGTAACTAATCACTGTGCTATGAAAAAAACGTGAATTTTTTTATTCATTAACCACCCTCTTCTTACGATCCCTGTAGCAAAGAACGTTGTAGAGTAGCACTATGTAATTTTATGTCTACAATAACAATTGAATACATAAAATATTATTCAGCAAAGTATAAAAGAACAACCAATCTATTTTGCTGTAATAACGAATACATTATTATTGTTATTAATCCAGCACACAAAAGACCCACCTTTGGACATATACTCTTTAACAATCAACTTTTAACCTTAAACTTACAGCTTTAAAATCAAATTGCTTTGTAAAATACAAGAGCAGCGAACAGAATTTGACATAAGAGTATTAATTGACCGCCTCCACGGGTTTCCCAGTGCGATCCCTGCATACGGCGCACACAGTCGAGCAAGGCATGAATTTGCATATTTGCGAGATCGCTAAGTGCAATGGCTTGTCTCTACGCACTCGAACATTCTTCCACTTAGCCCACTTCTCATTTCTAAACTGACAATTAAACACTGTTTTTGTTTCGATGTTGAGCCATTCAATCGAGCTTTCTATGACTTCAAGTGTTACTGTGACGAGTACATTTACTTTGCTGTATATAAACGAATTTTATAATATAATTTATTAATATTTTAAAACTGTCATGACTCTCCAAGGTACGTTGATGTTTGTTAATGTGTCAGTGATTACACTACGAAAAAGTTCTGGGTGAAAATCATAACACGTTTTTGTTTCGGGTTCACAAATAAAATGCTTATGATGAAATGACATTGATCTATACAAAGATACAAACAATTTTCGCGCTATTTAAATGGATTTAAACTATTATTAAATTATTTAGATAACGTTTCGAGTGCATCTCATGTATTCAAACAACTTTAATATACATGATTTAATTAATTGAATCAGGCGTTACTTTGCGGAAGTCCATAGTTCAAAATCCCAATAGACCAGTATGAAAGCAGTACTCCACGAAAAACCCACAACCACTCGACGCACGTTTCGCTCCGACAACGGAGCATCATCAGGAGATGTTGCCTCTACGAACAGCGTTCGATGAGTATCATGATTCTTCGCGGAGTACTGCTTTCATACTGGTCTATTGGGATTTTTATACATGATTTGTTGAAGTTGTATTTAAATTAATATCAGTATACATTTTAATCGTGGCTATCCCTAATCTATTGAAAGTTTATGCTGTGGGTGTTAACACTGGCAAACATACATTCTTAAATGGTTGGATGACCCCATAGTTAAACATTGTTATCTGGGTTGTAAAACCGATAATCTATTTAGAATATATAATATATTTGGTCTGTTCTATATATGTTCCAGACCACGTCCAACAGATATACTCATTACACATTTTGACCGGGAATCGACACCCCTCTCCAGCACTGTATAGGATTCCTTGTGCCAACACGCATCTTTAATTATTTCTTTAGAAAGGTAACAGCAGTAAAAATTCCCTTTATTGCGACTTTAATAGATACATCATAGTCGTTCAGTTTTATTTTACACAAAGTTTATAAAGATACTTCACGAGATATTACGAGGTAATAGAATTTTTATACCATTGTTTAACTCGGGGCAATGAAAACTGTTATTAAAGAACGTTGTATTATAACATAATGATGGATAAATTTCAATCAACACACGGTCTATGTTAAAATATATAAAAATATTAAATGTCACTTAATTCATATTTTTTCCTTAATAGGTATTACATTTAAGTCGAAGAAATTTATAAACGAATCTGACAAAAGACACCTTATCAACTTTGAACCTTACGTCTTGATCATATTAACACTTCTTATTGAGTATATATTTAAATTTTAAAAAATTATAAAATCGATGACAATAAATCAGCACGTGTACTAATCGATTTTTTGAACCATATATTACACTATTATTGTTTTAGCAAGTTTTCTGTTTACCTCAGGGTCAGGTAATAAAGCAGTAATTAACCTCAGATAATTTTTGTGCTCTTTATCTAAAGCAATAGGTTACTCCTGTGCTACGAAGGTTTTGAAGCCACGACCCCGGGGTCTTCTTTTTTGGTTTTGGGAAAAATTTAAGAAAAGGCTTGTCCATGCTAGTCTTCAATAATTATCCTTTTAAAACATTACGGCCAAAAGGCCACATTAAATTCCGAATTGGAGCGCATTTAAATAATGACTACGAAATCTCGAACATAAACATAGAAGGTCATAAGCGTAAAAGGAATATCGGCTATCGTTACAGAGCAGCCATCAAACAAACGCTTCCTTAAGCAAAGCCTAATTTCAATATCCGGATGGATGAAGGAACGTTCGGAAACGCTCCTCTGGGAATAAATTACTCTGTTTAATATTTCATCAAGGACTGAATATTCAAAACTAGAGGCGACACGTAAAGGCACGCGCAAGCCATTTTTCGCGCCTATCATGTCGGTAACAAAACGCACTCGTAATTACCCCCCTCCCTTGCCCCCCGCTGCCCCACACCCTGCGGGAGGGGGCCCGCCCAGTGACAATTATTGATCAAAAATTCTCTCTCTTCTTTCGCAAAAGAAAACTTGGACGGGTTACGTGTCACCCGGTGTAGTTTGATCGTTGTAATTAGATAATTTAATTTTTTTTATTATATGGGGGAGGTACTCTACTTCTGAACTTCCCTATCGAACGTTGTAGTGTCCAGAGACTTGTCTCCAATTGTGTGACAGTCATTCAGTCCTTTTTTTGGTTAATAATGTTATTTGTCTGGTATATTTGTGAATGCTAAGTTACACTTATTATTAACTTTATAGTCCACTCCAACTTATTGGGTAAAAGCTAATAACCTTATTTACTTTTAGTTTCTACATTTTGATGGTAAAGTCACAAGTGAGAACAAAGAGTGAGAGTTTTAAAAAAAACTCAAACAAGCTCATTTTTAAATAGTAATTAGCGTCATTTCTATGATTTCTATCTCATATCCGCTGTGTTATATAATTCTAAAACAATATATATGTTTCCAGGGTCCAACCAAAGTATCAAGACGTCGAGGTCGCAGTACACGCGGCCGACTCGGCATATTAATTGCACGCGGCGCTACCACGGGAGGCAAGACATGGGGTGGGAGCGAGGTCAACCGTCGTACCGCCATTGTTTTGTGCGTACGTTTCCTCAGATACATAGATCTTATATAATACATAAAGGGTTTTCTTAAAACGCTTTGATCGTTCGCTACAAGTCATTACAAGATATATTTATTGACAGTATCCAGGAGCAGGCCACTCAATATTTCGTTAAGCTGAGTTTGCGAACGTTGACACAAAATAGGACAATTGCAATTGTCTACGAATAAGTTGTAAAGGTGTTGTTATAGACGATCTTAATCGTGACATAAGGAAATTAATTACAAATTCTTCTCATATTCAATCGGTTAAAATCTAACTAATCTATTGGAAGGTATGAAGCTTTTCCTACAAAGCTTATACAACCCGCCCTCATCTACCTGAAATATAAATTTATGTACAAAATCGTTAAGGTTTTTCATCCACATTCATAATTCCAGTCACATTTTTCAAGTGCCGTACAGATTTTTATACAGTACTCTCGATGGCTCTCAATTGATTGGCGAGTGGTGCCGAGCATCTCCGGCGTCCATTATGACACCGAAATGCAACGAATAAATCGGTTCTGCATATGCGATCTCACACAAACACAGCCCGTCCCTCTCAGGCGCGACCCAGAACGAATGAGACAAAGCACAAAATCTACGGTGTTAATTTACGTACAGTTGGCAATTATAATTTTCGCGGGCGTCCCTCTCTTTCGGCCGTGTTTTTATTCGCCGTCTCTCTCCAGGGGGAGGGGGTTAAGATAGGTTCGGAAGACGCGCGAGATATGTAGAATTTTTTAATAAAACCGCGCTTCTGTGTGCGCTAAGTGATATGGCTTGTTCTTTTTAATTTCGTTCTGCGAATGCGGGCGAGTCGTTGGATCATCTATCACGGTTGTATTTTTATTTGTACGGCGCGCCGTTATGAAGATTTCGCATGGGATATGAATATTGATTGTTGGACTAATGAAAGCGCGATTGGTGTTTCGCGTTGATGTGTAATAACGGACTCTTGGGAGACAATTTTTTACATGTTTTGTGATTAATGCTCCTGTATCCTTTGTTTGACTCGCAAGACTTAGACTGATTATTCTTGTAAGCTAAATTGAATTTCTTACTTAAATCATTTGAGCGACGATAAATTGCACTAATACGAGATATGTAAATTATATAGGACCGTAATGCGCCTGTATTACGTCATTCTTATTAGTTTTTCAAAGAAAGAAAAAGCTCACTAGATTCAAAAGTTATTTTACCAACCAGTACATGATTTTCCCACCAGGACCAACTTTAATTTCATACTTTAGTAGTTTCTTTATTACTGAATGCATTGTCTATTGATGCACCATGAGCTTCACGCTCGGCACTCCTAAAACATGTCCAACAAAATCACATCCAAGTATTTCATACAAAAAACGGTTTCATAAACATCTATCAGGGCGGAACTCATCTTTCGGTGACTTGCGTTTACACCCCTTATCAGTGGTCCGTGAAACTATTGGAAATCATTTCGAAATCCACATAAAACTCGACTTTACTTCATTGTAATTACTGTCAAAATAGTTTGAACTTCTTTTGTGATTTCAACCCGAAACGCGCATGGAAAATACGACTCTATCGCAAAGTCATTGAGTTGATTTTGCGATAACGATGCTAGTGGTCAGATGTTCGTTCTGGTTTCTTTGCGCGTCGAATCGTCTTCCGGCGTACGACGTGATTTCTTTAAGAAAGCCGAATCAATGGAACGCAGTGGACGATGGCCCCTGATTGTTTCATTCGCGTTACGCAATATATACTTCAAAATAATAGATTCCTTTGTTTTTTACGTTCTATGCTAAGTACTACGAGTCAGCCAGGCAAGAGCCGAAATATAATTTAGTCGTTTACATAAATATGAGAAGCGCCTATAGATATTAAACCGTAAAATCAGGAAGAAAACTTTAACAACATTCAAAGACTGCAAAGTGTTGACAGAAATATAACTATTATCTATATTAACCTAAATTTCAAGAAGAAACAGTTTTCTTTCTTTTCTTCGTTTATAAATTAATTATAATTCGTCTAAACTTACGAGTCTTTCGTCCGACGCGTTACCGTCGGCGTCATTTGTATTCTATTGAAGAAATAGATCAGATCTTTATTGGTATCGGATACAAATTAAAAAACCCGCCATGATTATTTCCAGCTTAGACATCTTATTAGAATCTTATTAACGCCTATAAGTTTTGACACATTACATTCCATTTTTAAATTTATAAAAACTGACCATACCACTGTCGTTCAATGTTCGAAATACAAAAAGGGAAAGTATAACTTCCGCGATTGTTCCTCAACATTAAAAAAAGTTTACAAGATATTTTTAGCGTCGAGTATCCAGCTGATCGTAAAACTGTCCCCTCCGGGCGGTGACCTTGAGCCGCGACCCCACTATTGAAATTAAAAGAACTCCCGAGGTTACTGGCACTTTGCACTTTTAAAAATGGAATCGACCACGTGGCTGGACTGTTTTGAATGGAGAATTTGGCATAGAGATCGGATGTTTCAATCATTGAATGTCCTTTAAGTTTGAGGTTGTACAGCACTTATTTCTAAGTTTACATTTAACAAAGAAATATCATATTCTCCATTATAATGAATCAATTAATAAACGTTATCTCTTAAGTAAATCTAAGGTGATCCGAATTAATCGGATAATAAATACCTATTTATATTACCTACAGGAGGATAACAGTTAAAAGGTATGCTTGACTATACAGTTTGTTTAAATACTTTTGTCAATCATCCTAAACCTCCACTGCGCATAACATAAAGGTTTAGGTTATGCCATAAATATTAGCATTGTGAATGTAAAATCATGTTTAAAAGAATTACTACGATTTTTTAAATATCAATGGTGTCAAAAACCACAGAGGTCGAGATATAGATGTCAAAAGGTTTGTTTTGAATTAAGAATTGCAGTGCCGCGAGGGTGTACGGGGCGAGGGGGGGCGGTCATCTGGCCCATTTTTATCTGGGGCTCAAGGCGAGGGAACGTGAGGCAGGTTCAACCGGCCGCCGGCTATTGACTCTTCCCAAATTTGCCCACCCTATTGTGCGTAACTTTTTAATGCCACGGTCGTTGAACTGACCCTTGGATTTTATTTACCTCTCATAATTGGATTAATCGAACATTAAATCAATTACGCTGTTGATATTTTCGATATATATGTTTCATATATTCTTGCGATTTAAGTTAGTTATATTCTAATGCATTTTGTATGAAAAAAACCTTAACCAAACTCGACTCTGCCTTTTCATTTCAGGGTTAACACACATTTTTTAGTCAGGGCCAAACGGGAAAAAGACTCATTTTTCCTGATTTAAAATGACACCGCCGTCCTTCGACACTCGTAACTGCGTTGCTGGCCTTTCAGATGAAGATGCACTCTTTTCTTGAAAGCCGTATTGATTCGAAATATCTCTATGCTCCATATGCTCTATATCCAGCTGGTTCCACATAACCTTCTGAAGTGGCCACAACTGAGCGCGGAGACTCCCATGATTTCTGCCGTTAGCAAAAATTACGTTCGAGTACGTAAAACACCTCCCGAAATAAACTGCTTAAAATTAAGTTTTTTATTCTAATTTTGTTTTTTTTTTTAATATATACCATAAGAAATTTGACAAAAAATATGAGGAACTCTGTAAAAGGTATGTTTGATTATGTAAAAAAAATATTTTTTTTTTCAAAAAGAGTGCTGTGCTACATACAGGAAGCTGGCAGAGCCATTTACACTTAAAAAAACATTTCCAGACCCAAATGACCAGAACTATTTCTGAAAACTATCAGGAACTCTACAAATTTTGCGCATGCTAACAGAACACTACTTTTTTATGCTCTGCTGACAAGATCCAGAGAGACTCTACATCTCTACGCAGCACCAAAGGATCAAGTCACTCGGAAAGTGACTGGTCAGCGACGATTGGAACCCCTCTTCGTTGAATTCGGTCAAGAGTTTTGACAATCGCTTAGAAAGACACAAGCTTAGAAGCGTGGTATAAAATAGCCAACGGAATCGGTGTATCTTAAACGGTTTTCTTGAAATACAACCATAATTTCTATCGCTTAAAAAGCTCTGTTTGAATTCCAACATATTTCACAATTGTCAAATGTGTCCATTATAATTTGGACCTTTACTCTTAAAGTCAAGAATTTGGTGCGTAACCAATAACACTAATTAGCGGTACTTGTATATAATCGCTGGACTACTTGTCTGTGTCGGTACAGACATGATTTCCATCGCTATCACTAGAGAGAGAAAGCTACTAGTAGGAATAGTTACAGATAAAACTACTAAACTACACTAAAACTATATTCGTAAACTGTAATACAGATAGTATTAAAACCTCACAGCCAATCAATAAGTGTATCACAGACAAAACACCGAAAAAGTTTGAGTGACAGGACCGCCAGTTTATCGATATCGACTGTCGATAACAAAGCACCGCCGGCGCATCTCTATCGAGAGCGTGTGCTATGTGTGAATGTTATCATTACATCGAGATATGTAGATGTCGATAATTCGACCATTACGTGCGTCTTGAGAACTGATTTTATCGATAAGAGTACACTAGTTTGACGAAATGACTTTATAGATTGAGATTATTAAGTATTGAAGTATATTTAAGAGCAAATCACAGTTATTAAGTGCACCTTTAATGTCACACAATACAAATAACCGAATAATACATCTAACGTAATGAAACAAAAAAAAAATTTAAGAAAAGAGGTTATACGAAAGCACTATGACACAAACAACATTAATAAGTATGCATTAGTTAAAAATTATTAATATTAAAATTTCCGGTAATTGCATACCTCTATCTTACCTAAAGTATTCAATTTCAGTTAAAAGAGCATAATCAAATTATAGCAACTTGAATATCTCTCGGTTCTAAGACTGAAGATATTTAACGACGTCTATCGGGACTCTATTTTATTTATTTATATCAGAACGCTTAAGGCTGAAATCAGAAACTGCAAATACAAAAAGAATTATTCGCTCCAAACCACACAGACACATCTTGATAATACAAGTATTCACCTTCATTGTGATTTACATATACCTCGAAGGTGCTGTTACTTTTTCCTGTAATTTTTTCGGTTGATAGAGAGAAACCGTTTGCCTTATACATCACATATATAGTAATAGCCTTTATTCGCTGACCTTTACAAAGTTAATAACTTAAATACTACACTTATACTAATAATACTTATACAACTTTATAAAACTTACATACTATTTACGTTAAGTATAATATTAATTAGCAACCTCTTTGTTGGTCAGACTGTCTATTGAGATAGGCTTCCAACAGTTAACAAGCACATATATACGCAGATTCAAATTTCAGATTCAACTTTTAAAAATTTAACAATGAACTTTTCCGGTATTTTGTTAATTTATTTTCGATTAAGTATTGTGAAAAATTATGGTAGAAAATTATGATAATTTGATTGTACTTAATTTAGTTTTATTTTATAGGAAAAATTATTCGGAGGATATCAACAGGTCATTGCTCCCGTGGCTCGTGCGGCCGTCAATCGAACAAAAAATTATCTCTAATATCTTTGGATCTTAACAGAGCTGTTACTATCTGGGGTTAACTTAAATACGATTTTTAAACTTTACAAATAAGCCGTAACGTAAAGGTCATCATAATGTAGAAGTCAGATATTAGATAATTTTATTTACAATAGTAGTAACGAAACTATTACTGAACTAAATTAAAATCTATAAGGGAAATGTGCCAGCCTCATTAGCCCACATAGTATTTTGGCAATAAGCTGTACATAAATAAATAAATAGGTACATAAAAATATACAAGAGATCAACTCATATTGTTAACGAATTTTTAGTACCCCAATTAGATTAAGATTAAGATTAAGAATTATCTGTAATTCTGATACAATAATTGATTAAAGAATACTCCCAGTACAATATCACCACTGTTTTGTAAAGGTTTTGTATTTTTTTTATTATTTTTATTAATTGCGACTTATACACCGCAATATGCACCAGCAATCTTCCGTTGGAACTGTTACTATACGATTGTTTTGAATTTGGTAAATTTACGCTATAAGGTAAATATCATCAGTACACAGATATTCTCTCGTCAACAAAAATCTGGCAAAACCTCCTTAATAAGTTTATACAGTGAACATAATATTTGGAATAGTTGAAGGTTTAATAGTCTTAAGTATAAAAAATATGATCACTACAGAATGAGCCTACTTCTAAACTATAAACCTCCCACATCATTACGAATTTATCATCAATCTAAATCAATACGAACGCTTTAAGAATCGGTAATGCTGTGGGCGTGTGGAGAAAAAATCGTACTCCCATTATGTTATCTCATGTGTGCCAGCTAAAATCAGCCTTATTCCCTCCAAATAAGAGTTAGCATCCAAAGATGCGCAAGCCACCACGCCTCAACCGTCATTGGCAGAAATAAAAACCACGCGTAACTCGTCACGTCTCGCCGGTCAGTGAAATCGTATTGTGACAATGTGTCAACTGACCAGCGTAACTAGAGCCAGCACAGCGCGCTAACAAGTAACAATCGATGCAGCAACAGTCGAACTTTAACCGGACAGGGGTCAGCGTTATCTGGACGTGTATCGTGGCTTATGAAATGACAATTGCAGCTTCAATGCACAGCGAAACGTCAAATTGCCACGTAACGATCGAGATGTAAATCGCACGGCTACCGTTATATTGAAAAGTCGTTTTCTAATCAATCCGTCACAGTTGCGTTCCTTTACGCAGCTGTCCCACGCTCAGAGTGATCATATAATCTATAAACGTGATTACTGAAATAGAACGCCATGCACCTTCCTTTTGAAACTACCCTTCAACAGTTTTCTGCTTTTGTAAGCAGAACTTTATAACGTCATGACCACAGGCTACTAATCTACTCTCTAATCTTTGGTTCTGAGTAGAAACTCCCTACATACTACTGGGTGGATTTCTATTAAATAATTTTTATAGAATATGTATAATATGAGGGAAACCAGTCAATCTTAACGCAAAACTTACTGGACAAAAAATGTAACACATAAAGAGAATTCTTAAACAAATTTGACAATTGACCATCTTTTAGATATCGTCGATTTTTTTATATCGATCGGAGTCTCGTCTCGTAGGGACTGTAAGGCTAAACAATCATAAGAGTTTTGCTCGCGAAATCTGACAGACTTTACTTATAAGAATACCAATTAGACTCCAACTGATTCATATGAAAACACAACACCATTAACCCTAGCGTCAACTCGACCCACTTGATTTCGCAAGTTAACCGAGCGTTAAATCGTTTTCAAGTGATTTTTCATACCGTTTCTACACAGTGACAAAATCACGGAACGTGAGTTTTTCGACCGTACAACAAAATTCACAAACTGTTATGTCACGGATATAATTGCAATTTTAATACTAAACAAAAAGCAGTTAGGCAATATTTTAATCTAGATCTTCTAATAAGAGTATTCGTTACAGATTTTTTATATAAATTGTCAAATCTTGCAGAACGCCACTGTTTCTTTAGTGTTATTCATAAATTTCATAATTTTCCAAGACCTTGGTCTTGCACACGACAACTCACGTGTAAATGTGGAAACGCGATTCTAGCTCATGTTTATATACAAATTTAATAATTTTTCAAACTAAACTTGTGTTAAGACAATGTCAAGGTAGTTTTTCACAAGATTTATAGTTACTTTTAAAAATTTAATAGACGGTGAATAAAATCTGTCTAGATGTTTTGTTGGTCCATTGATTGGTTTCCTCGGTTTATTGGACGGTTTCAACTCATCCAACATTTAAAAAAAACATTGTATATTTTGATTACCTATACATACTCATTTGTGTGTGTGTACAACAAGAGTACTCTAGTTAAAAGAGTTGAATTGGACTGTTTTTTATTGTATTGGACTGTATTTTGTTTATAATTGTTATTCGTATTCGTATCAAATGACTTCAGTTTCTCTCTGTTCCACTAAAACCTCATTCATGTGACAAAAAAAAAAATAAAACCCCCAAAAATCCCGCAAAATGTACACACACAAGACAAGGTAATAAGTGGCACAGCCTGGCACGGCCCGAATCCGCTCATATCGTGTGTACGCCATGTTTTTTTTTCTCTCATTAAAAGTTAGACACTGTTGCTAATTTCTGGAAATTGCAAGACATTGTAGTCTGGTTGGTAACAAAGATTACTAAAACAGATAGGGACATAGTCCATTTATTGAAATCCACGAGGTTTTTTTGTCTCAATGCCCATTTTCTAGGCTGCTAAAGTAAAGGAAAAAGAAGAATTACCTAACAAAATAAACTACAGCAGTTTTAAGTAAGAAAAAACTAATAATTTTATGATAATTGTGAGTGTAAATTTGTGTGAATCTAAATTTTATTAACTTTGTTTATTTTGAATATGAACCAATACAGTTCGTAATTTGCATTAGACGTGGCACGTGTGTACGCTCGCGTGATCTCGATATTTTTACCATAGATTATAAATTATTTAACCAAACACAGATAATATATACATGATGTTGTCACAAAAAAATCAATTAAAAATAGTAACAGTTCTAAAAAAATAGGTCCATCGATCGTACTACTTCTTTATGTCAACTTCTGAACTGAACTCAACTTTCCTGAGTGCCTTATATACGGTTTATACTGCAAAAACCGGAATAATACTAATTGATATTACACTTAAATAACTATCCTCATCTGCAACAACCAAATTCGTAATTACTTTTAAAAACGAAGTATAATGATCTAATTCACAAATTATGCATTTTCTATCTCAAAAAACTCGAACGAATGACCAATTGTGGGTTAACATTAAGGTTCCTACTTCTTAGATCCAAATATCCAATTCTTATATTTCTTCTGTAGATTTTAGTGGTCTAGTTTAGTCACGTATAAGTAAAAATTCATTGATACTTTTTGCAATAGAGTATGTCGAAACTAACTAGTAATTCAACATCTGCAATTTTAATCTATGCCTAAAATGTTTGGGTAGTGTACGAGTGCGATGTATCGTGCCTAATGAATCACAACCCCAAAAAGTTCCCCTATTAATGCCCCTGATCGATATTTTTAAACGTTATTTCACGATGTTCGTAACGAGGTAATACGTGATACCTTTAAATACTAATTTATAGTTAGTTAAAGGTGCTAAAACAAAACTATATTCATTTGAACTGTGATTGGATTTCTAACATATCAATTGGTTTGTCAAACTAGCTTGAAATGCGGCTCTAAAACTTAAAGATTAAATACGAAAAATGTAACAATATTGATTAATTAATTTATTTCTTAAATATTAATTTATCGTTTGAAACGGTGTTATTTATTAAAAACAAACCGTTAGTTGATTATTATCAACGTTTCAGTAATATTGTCTTTTATTAACTGTTACTCATTGAAAGAAAAACACTTTATTAACGGATTAAATTAAATTTAATTTATTTAAGTTATGTATATACGCAAACGCACCCGAAACGTACCGGAAAACCTTAAAATAATGTAAATATGTTTAAATTTTGCAGAAATACATAACTTAAATCCGTTAATAAAGTGTTTTATTTTAAACGTTTCAGTAACTCGTTAACAGTTTATGTCATTTGTATGACATTTACTTCCAGACTTAGTACAACAGTAAAATTTGTTTGTTTGTAATTTAATGAAGCTGTTATTTATTGTTAACATATGTCGGCCATATTTGTTAATTGGGTATTAATAAAAACATGATATCTACATATATTATATGAAGTATCATGTATCTGAATAAACGTATTACTTTCCAACATTCGTTATACCTGTGTCCCATTTCAACTGACTCATTATTCACAATATACAAAGGATCTATTGTATTTTTATTACTTGCGTCCATATTTTTATGTTTGTTTTTTACCTGCATATAGGTACCGTGTTTATTACACATTTGTTAACTAAAGGACAATACTTTTATCTGTTCCGGTGTATCATAAAAATGGAAAATGTTAGAAAGATTATATTTGTATGTGGCTTTTGAAGAAGATACTTCATAGCTGTAGGTTTGAGCTTCGAGCGGGTGTGACAGTCTAATAAATAAATATATAATGGAGAATGTATTTACATTGACAATCTGCAGCTAGCACTTCGAGCTCACACCTGAATCCCTTAACACTCTTTACAACTTCATATCATGAGAACCGACACCGAGGAGACAGCGATTCGACTGGTCGAGGATCCTCCCTTTACTTTGTAGACCGCATTCCTAACTTCAATATCGCAATTAAATAGTTACCCCTGTAGCCTACTGACTGGAAATTTTCATATACGGCAAGCGATTCTGTCAATGACAGGGCGGTATAAAAGAGGTTATATACTGAAGATTTGGGTTCCCTCTAAATCTTGCTAGGGCGTGCTTTAATAAGTAATCGGGAACACTTCTCTAAGTGACCCACCTTGTTAACCCCCTGGCTTATAAACATAAAAATGAACCTAAGTAATTCAAGTCACACATACAACTGACATATATAACAATAAATAAACAATTGTTGCAATTGTAGTAACTGTAGCATATATGAAAAAGTTTGCCAAAACACTCCAAAAAGCGATAAAACAGGACTTTACACCAAGCGCATAGTTTAGTTAAACGCTATAAAAAAGGCAATATTTTCATGAAACTATTTCAAAAGTTGAGTGATAAAATCGTAATCGTTCCACACGTTACATACGACTTGTATACGTTGAGCCTTACAATATTCGTTGAGATTTTAAAAAGCAAAGAAATTGCACTATGATTATTGATGTTTTGTATTAAAACACGAGGGCGGAGATGACTGATCATGATCAATATAACAATACTTGTCGGTAGAGAAATTTAAATGCAAATATCTATCAATTCAGACACTATTTTTATTATTACAATGTGTCTAGATAAACTGGATGAGGTAGCTGTAAAAATCGCGTGCATTAACACATGACCTCAAGAGAAGCCAAACCGAAACCACGTACTGGGAAATGCTAATGTATGATCGTAATCTAACCCTTAAGGCGTAAGCCGGACCACGCATACTTTCCCCCAAACTATCTGATAAACTTTCCACCACTTAAATCTGACCTTCAAGTTATAACAAAATCTTAAGACGTAAGTGAATGATTGATACACTGGTGCGATGTAAAATGAACGCTAATACATGGAATTAAAGCTCACGTTAGCATGACTTAAACAAGGTGAATAAGTTTACAGTACAGGCCTAGGGGTCTATCAACATTGGTTGACCGACATGCGAACGCTGAAATATGTGTTGTGACGTCACATTTGTGTCAGTCAATCCATTAATACCTTATCTGAATTTCCGAGCGTGTTACGTAAAATGTGTTTATAGGATTTGAGCATGACATGAGATTTTCTTTGACAATCTCAAAACGAATTACATTAAAACTTAAACTAATGAATTATAGGCAATAATAATAGCTTAAGAAATTTTGAAATAAAAATTTCCTATTTAATTTATTATTTAGGAATTTATTTATTTATTTATTATATAACACTAACATTAACACTATTACAATTACATAAAATATTATATACTATATACATGTATTTTTACTGGTAAACATAACAATTACAAGTGCTGACAACCTCACAGAAGAGCAACAAGAAACTAACTCCATACAAATTAATACAAAACAATATTAAAATGAGAGAAAATTTAAACAATTATAATCAGGAATTGTAAAACCGTAAATATTTATTTACACTTTGCTCTAAATTAATAATTATAATAAACTAAAAGTAAATTGACTGAAATACGAATGTAATCGCTAATAAGCGATCTCTTCCAATCAACTTCAATATAGATAACCAAAATTAGAATTAAAAACATAACCAATCTAATGTACCTGATAAAATTCAATATTACTAGATACAATTGTACTCTTACACATCTGCTAAACAATTTAAAAATACCGTAATAACAATATTACCCACAAAAATCCTTCGCAAAGACATTTATTGTCTATGGTAATTCCGCATGTGTCATAAAAGTATTTATCTGTTCCCAGTAACAAGATGTGTGGAGGTGAGACAGGTAGATTTCCATTGTCTTCCGCTCGTCTCGATGGCACCTTTATGACATTACGGTATATTTCATATACTTTCTATGAAAATAATGGACAAGGTTGTGTTATACCAGGTATTAGCGGATTCGTCTGTAGGACTAGAACAATGTGGTACTAACAAAGAAATGTGCATTGGAAAGATATTTAAATGTAAGTATAATCTTTTACATATGTCACAGATTTGAGTTCTTGAACTATGTTGCGTCCTGACCACTCCTTTTACTTGATAATGAAATGATTTCTATAATAGTTGTGTCCTTGATTGACACTCCTTTTACTTGATGAAAAATGATTGATCGATGTGAACTATGTTTATGTAGTAATGATTTTATGATCCTTCTTGATTTTGAGTTGCAGATGTTACCTTTTTCGTTTTCTTCGCTTCTTGAACCGTGAGAAATGCTGTTGGTATACTATTTAATAAATAATCGGCAGTTTTTAGCCAAGTCAGCCCGATCTACTAAAGTTCATGATCTTTTAACTGACAAACTATGTAATCAAGTCATCATGACTTTATCAATTTTCACCTCTGGTGGACAAAAAATGAAAAACAGAAATTCGGTAAAAACAAACTCAATCGATTATTCATTTAGGTAAAAATTTTAGTCCTTAGATTTTCAAAACCACTGTATGAAACAGTAATACAAAATTATTTTATGTACTCACACTTCTTTACACAATTGGTTAAACCTAATCTCAAATCAGTACCAAATGTATATTTGAACCAGCATTTCCCCCATATCTATTAACAAAGTAGTAACGGTTAAAATTAACTGCAAGGCAATGTAAAACCAGTGAAATGTGGAAACATTGAAAATTTCGGCGCTTATCAGCCGCTGTTAACTTTTATTTCCACCGCCCGCAGGCTTGTATGGGCACGAACGCCGCAAAGCCTTTACCATTAGGTATTTATAAGGCCGAAAAACATTAAAATCCACATACATACTTTATGAACTTCAAACTAATATACAACAATGTATTTAGCAAAATGGTTATAATATATTGGACTGATAGTTGCATTTTTTTCTCAATTGACTCACCTGTAGCGACACAGCCGCCTTTCAAATAACAGTAAGCTCTTTTCTTAAGCTCCCTAAGTCGTATGTTCCGAAATCTTTATTATTTATATAATCACTGTGGAGCCCACAGTGGTTATTCGCGGAAGGTGCTTTCGCTAGCTTTGTGATATTAATTTTCATATACCCGACTTCTGTTTTATATGACACTACTTTGGTGTAATCTGCATTTTTTCACCTTTTTAAAGAATTTTCAATTGGCTACGAATAGAATGTCATTTTTTGTAAAAAGTGTGTAAACTTGCTCAATCCGTAGGCCAGCAGAGATAAGAGTGAATAATATATTCATTATAATATAAAGGAAACAGTTTTCAACTTATTTTATAGTACAGGTTTCCTGTCGGTTGAAAAAACAGAATTATTACCACTCAATATTTTATTAATTTATTAATGGAAACTCCAATATTACTTCCTTTTCTTGGAACCAGTATTAAACTTCGTCACTATTAGAACAATACATTCGGAAATTGAAACTTATTTGGTTGCCATTAGCAACCACCGAATTTCCTTTATATACATATACATATGTTTAGCTACTAATTAAAAAGGTAATGTCTTCTGATTCTAAATTCAAACGTGATCGCACGCGAGGCAAAATTTACGGCGGGTATTTTGGCCGTATGTTCTCACACGTCACCGATACACATCTGATTCATTACAGTGTTCTGTGGTCTTAATTCTATCGCTTTAGTCTGTGGCACAGCAGTATTACAAATTTCCGAAGCGTGTATTTGCTATTAATTATGATGAAAAATATTTACGCTACTAAAAAATGATTAGTGACATTTGGTTACTCCAAATATAATTAAAAAGATTATAGCACAAAATATTAACAGTTTGCTATGACAGTCGATGCCCGCTCCGTGTAAAACTTTAGTATATTCTGTTATCTAATTTAAAGACAAATTGTGTTTTCAAAAGCCCATATGAATAAAATACACACTTAAGTACACTGAAGTTCGCAAGTGCAGTGCCAAACTAATCTAAGTGGTTCGCCGTACAAGTTGGCAGACAAGTGTATTTTTTTTTTCACTTTTCATCGTCCGCTAAACTTCAACCGGTGATATGAACATAACATGCATGAGAGATTGCACAGAGTAATATTAATATGAAGGGTATATTTATTCACAGATCTTACAATACGAATTATTAAAGACCATAATTTTAATTTTTGATGTATATTTTTAAGATTATTTATTCATACTTTTATTGATTAATTAATATTTGCTAGTTTATTGCCTGGTGGATGATAAATGTTTTTTTTTTATATATTTAAAATGAATGTTTTATGAAGATCAAGATAAAGTCAGTTCTACTTATAGCGTCAAGTGCGCGAATTATTGGGTAAATAGAAGTGTACGTGATACGTGAAATTGAGATCTTTTATTATACACCTCTGTATGCAATCTACTCTATAAGTTCACAAGTCAAGAAAAGTGCAGCGTCTAGGTGAGAGTGGAGTATTCATGTCTTCTGCTTCGACGCGTCACGTCTTACAACGCTGGTGCACGAATATAAAATAAATTTTACAATTTTTCTTGTAATAAGAAAATTCGAACGAGAAGCGGAGAACGTATTTGCTGCTAATATTTCGATAAATATATATAGAAATACCAAATATCTAAAGAAAAACTAGGACATCAGCAAGGAGGTTTTAAGACATTAAAAAAACTTTTTAAACCATGTTTGGTACTGTTCAGAAGTAAAACGAAAAATCTCTAAAACACAAATTTGAAAAAGGAACGTTTAATTTCCCGCGCAACCCATACATCACCCCGAATTACCCTTACGTGTGTGCCATTAGTATGTGGGCACTCGATAAGATCTGACCTCAGTTAATAAAGCTCGTGGAAAACACTGCTTTCCACCAATTTTCGGTAATAACGCATTTCAACATGATTTATTCCTATGAATATGTTGTGCGTGGTGTTTCTAAGCTAGACACTTAATTTTGGGTAATTCACTGTGTCGTTTTCGTTAAAGATTGGGTGTGAATAAAATATTGTCATGGTATTTTTTATGGCTATAATATCTTTTCTCGTGTTTATGGCATTTTGTTTACAGTTTAAGTAGTATATGTACATATATAGCGCTATAACTGTAAATAGTAACAGGTTAGAAAGAGAGGTGTTTGGCGAATTTGTATGAATAGTCATAACTGTGGACTTTGTGAATTCGTTTCAATACCTAAGGGAGATCATCGCCTTATCTTTAAACAATGAAAACGACACATGTCAAAAGATGCATAATTTGACATTCATTCTTTTAAATTCAAAACGTTCAATTAAAATGACTGGCCACAAACATTTATTTTTTATAACCATATTCTACATTTAAGAACATTTCAAATGACCACAGATCTGATATAACTCTAAATACATTTTATAAACATACACTTTTATTTTACACCATATTCTAAATTCAAAAACCATTCTACATTTCCATATTCAAATAATAGTGGAATACAGTTATACACTAAGCACATTTTAAGCATACTTACGCCAACTAAATGGCCATTTGCTACAAATGCCTAAATAAAAGCCACGCGATTCACAAATTAATAACGTATGAATCTGTATGGGCTTGTTCCCATTAATTTCAATAAAGTTTTGTTTGGAACATGGTATTTATAGCTAAGAAATGTTTCATATAGTGTTGATAGTTAAAGAACTTGTTAAGTGTGTGAAGATATTATAATGTTTCAGGACGGTCTACCGAAGAATAAAAATCTGAATTATAAATAATAATTGGAAGATTTGAAGTTGTATATATTTGAATTTATTATTCTGTGCCATGACGAATTTTGTAACCTGTTTTGACATTAACCATATGATTGATAGTTACTGCATTGTAAAATAACAGGTAACTTTTATATCTCAGGCAGTCATTTAGGCTTATAATAACATTTCAATAGATTTAGGTTTCGACTCACTCATAATCAAAGCAAATATGAGGTAGGCCACTCTCTTAGTGAGGATTCAGAGGTCTCTCGTCGTTCGTTCGAATTTTGAGGAATAGATGTTCTATACATTTTGCTCCCTCAGGAGATACAAACATTGTTAGCATCTTAGATCAGGGATTCCACGACAAACGGCTTATATAACATTGTAAAGACAATATTTGTGATTTTGTTAAAAGCTGAAGTGTTTTCACATATTTAAATATTCAAATTAGATTATTCTTTCACAAAGGCTGGCTCAGTACTACGTGCGACCCTAAGTATGACGTCATGAATAATCGAATATTTAAAATATCGATTATTTCTCGGAAATATTCAAATAGGTACTAGGATGACATGTATCATTAGAGCTTATTGCTTATTTGTGAGCAGTTCGCATCCATATTTACAGTTTCATAGTTCAGTCTAGTTATATCATGATATTTAAGATTTTAGGATTGGCATACAATTAAACATTATTCAGAATAACGTATGCTTATTTCTTTCTGTCGAAATGTCAAATACTGCCAAACTGATATACTATAACTTCTTTATAATAATTGTAAGTAAACAGTGCTGTCGGTAAACGGCTGGCGTTATAAAATATTTCTTGGAATTCATAATTTCAGGCTAATATAATAAAATACTCAATTAGCCTTCGAAAATACATCTTTATTTTCGACGTCAAATAAAAAACGCCGCAGTGAAAGTTGAAATAACAAAACACAATTTGAAATCATAAACTTACCTCGGCGATCACATTTTAATGGATTACCCGCCACTGTCCGCGACCGTCTGAGGTCCCCGCATTTCTTTCCCGGAATATTTTATTGCTCACGCCGGTCATTCAATGAACCCCGATAGACAGATAGATTATCTTTCTACGACACCAGATGCTCCATATTTTAATAAACATCGGAGAGTAGCGTCTAATTTTTGCTACGTTCAATTTACCTACTACACATGCTATGTAACGCAAGTGACTGTTTCAGCGACGCTGTAGGTATCAGGAAAAATACATAATGTGGAGTAGGCGTCACGTGTATAGGTATTCGTGTGACATGTGTGGTGTATGTGGAGGTGGGGTGTGGGGCGGGCGGGGGCCGCAGGGCGGGGCCGAGGGCGGGTCGCGCCGGGCCGTCGCTCCGTCCGCACCATTCGCCTCACGTCTCCGTATCGCACGCTCGTCCCGGCCGCTCGCTCACTCCGTGCCCGCGACCCGACCGCGTCGCACGTCCGCGTCCACTCTCATCTCGATCGAGTGCTGTGCAGTGCTTACTTTGACATTCCGAGTGATGCGAACACCGTCCGGGAACACTATCTGAGCGAAAGGGTTGTGCAACGGGCGGAGGGCGGTGCGAAACCGCGCTTGCGCCTGCCGGCGAGATAAGCCGCGACACTACATACGCGTCCACACCGGCACGCGCGATGGACGACAAGCCGACCGCCGGCGAGGAGCACTACAGCCTCCGCTGGAACAACCACCAGGCGCATCTGCTGCGCTCCTTCGAGGCCCTGCTCCATGCGGAGACGCTGGTGGACGTCACTCTCGTTTGTGCCGAACGCCGCGTCCGCGCTCACAAAGTGCTGCTCGGTGCGTGTAGCCCGCTGTTTCGCCGGATATTCAGCGAAAATCCATGTAAGCATCCCGTGATCGTGCTAAAGGACTTCCAAGGGTGGGAAGTGCAGGCGGTCGTGGATTTCATGTACCGCGGAGAGGTTTCAGTGGCGCAGGAACAGCTCGGTACTGTGATACGTGCGGGAGAATCGTTACAAGTGCGGGGTTTGGCAGACCAGGATGTGGCGGAGGCAGTTGAATCTGAGAGATCGCCCGTGGGCAGCCCGCCGACAGGGCCAGCTGCCGTGTCACCACCAGCGAGCCCGCACAGTCCCCAGCCCCGGCGTAAGCAGGCAAGGCCGCGACGACGCTCCGGGGAGTCGGATACGCCCGAAAACTTATCTATGCGACGATCACCCAGTGGTCTGAAAGCTGTTCGCCTGTCCAGAGGAAGGTCCCCACACAAACAAGAGCCCGACGAGCCAGAAACAGAAGCCCCACCGCCACCACGAATGTTCCCACCGCACCAGGACATGTTCCCGCCTGTGCCGCCACCAGGAGTATCAGCACTTTCACTGACACCCCCACACAGTGAGTTTTTTTATTACTGTTAATCACGTATAGGTCACAGCAAAGTTTTTGCGTAAAGCTTTTATTCATAGATAGGTGGAGAAACTTTATTATGCGAAAGGGAATGTCTGCATATTTGTGATTAATTAAATGATAAGAGCCAGCCTATAGTTACTTGTTCAACTGGAGATCGAAGGTGCGATAGAAAAATTGTTTACAAATAAATTCACCTACCTTCCAAATTTAAAAATTGCCGGTACATGTAAAATATTATTATTGTCTTGAAAAAGTTGGCCGATTTCGTAGTATTGACACATTACAGGTATTAAAAACCTGAAAAAAATGGAGGTCACCGCACAATGCCGTTGTGGACGAATAATTATTGAAATAGTAAACAAAATAATTACAAAAAGTGGCCTTGTTCTCTCATTGTCGCATACGATTTCTTTATTTGCACTCAATGCAACAATAAAATCCTCGTTATGCATAATTACAACAAAATAGCATAAATTCAATCCTTATTGGAATCTTGGTGGAAAAAACCACAAAACCAGATTTCGCCGTAGCCCGACAAAATGCAAAATTGCGATTACTTAATACGAATTTATTAACTATGATAACTTAATGGTTGATATCGATAAGTTTATCGATTTATTAAATCACATGTAGGCTTAATGATTCGATTAGTTCGATACAGAGTGTTAACCGGAACCTTTCACAGATAACTTAAGATCACCCATTCATGTGTCGATCGTTTATCGTAAAGAGGTTTTAGTATTTTAGCCTACCTATGTTGCAAGCGTTCACACTTCCTGTGCTAAAATGGCAAACCTAATTTTGTTATATCTGTTCAATGTACAATGAAGTAATCTATAGTCGTGAAAAAAAAACGATTTGAAATTAGAATAAAAGATTATAACACACACAGCGAACAAATTTATTACATCATATTGATAGGCATTTTAAATGAATAATAAATAATAAATTATATTTATCTAACGCTTAAAATTTGTTTTAAGAATTCATTAATTACATCTAATTTACAAATTTCAAAGTGAAAACACTAATCCAATATAATCCGAACTAAACGGTAATTTTAATGCCAATCGTATGTATTTGTAAGCTGTTGATAAAATAGGCGCCAATGTCACTTCCAATACTGATATTACAATTTTACATGCATGCACTTCTTAGCGTGTGTCGGCGCGAATTTAATAGTTGGCTAACTGCCCTCTCACTACATTTCTATATTACATTATTTGAAATCGCTCTTGGGTGTTTTAGGTGTAGCTATATATTTATTTTATTGAATATTATTTTTGAATTACAAATCCATGTTTTCTTTTTGTTTACACCTAAATAATATTGGTACGAACAACAAAATTTAATTCTCATTATAACAGCTTATAAGGTTTATAAGCACTTATTTTAAATTTCAAACGTTTGATACGGCTATATGTGTATTAAACGCATATCAATCAAATAATTAGTTCATCGTAAAGTTTCACCGTAACTTCGTTCCCCAGTTTTGCTATATGTTGAGTGTTTGATTGCGTCATAATAGTCGGTCGTAGAAGGGCTGCAAGGTGCGTAGGGAAAGTATGTGGGGTGATTCGGATCGTGCCCACACTTATCAAAAATTCATTCCAAATTCAAACTAGACTTGTTAGAGTTTTTAATCTGTACTCTACAATCTTTTCCCACTTTCATAGCACAGATAATCACGCTGTTTTCAGTGTCTGTTGATCCGTTGCCTGAAGCCATCAGTAAAAAAATTACCTAAATTTGTTTTTATACTCACGTATGAATGTAAAGTTTCTTTTATAATATATCGAAAGTCACCAAATCAATATACACTTAATAAAGATACGTTCGGTTCAATTTAGTTTTTACCTGAATAAGAAGTGACGTGGCAAACAAAAGCTAAACGCATATTGATAGACGCAATTTTATTTTATTGTTTCCTTCGTGTGTGATGAGTGGTTGATTACGCTTAATGGTGGTGTAAATGTAATGAAGGGTTGGCTAGCTATCACGTGGGGTTATTTTGCAGGATGATCAGCTACAGTCGCACAATTTGAGACTAGTCGTTGCTTTAGTCTGGACATTTTTTTGTAAATTTTTATTCTCACAATATCACAGTGTGATAATTAAACGATTAATAAGTTACGAACCAGATATCAATCATAATTACTACAATAAGGTAATTATTAGTATATTTGAATTTGGATTATTATTCATTATGCATTGTCATAGAGTTCATAGAACAAATCCTATTATTTTTATGAAGTTTTGGCAATACTGAAAGCTAAGAATATATACGCTGTGCCTTCTGCAATAATTGCTAGTCGTATTAAACTGAACATAGATAGACTGTAATAGCCCTTTTATTTCCTCATTGTGGCCATTATGACTCAGTAATTCGAAATTTGATTCTACTATTTTTTCATTAGTATTTAAGACTGCATAATAATAACACTAAACGTTGTCTATTGTTTTATTATTTTATTGTTATAGACTCTCTTCGTTTTATAAACGTTAACTATGGTTATAGACAGAAGTGAACAGACAACATAGAACCGATTAATTGTTTGTTCAAGAACCGTACTATATAGGTATCTGTGAAGTTTGAAGTCATATTAGTTTCTATAGCTGTTTATAGCTCTAAATTTGCGTTAATTATTTATTAAATTTACTATTTATAACAATGAAAAGGTCATAAATTTATTCATTTACTTTTAAGTAAATTAATTAAGTGTTAATGTTGCCAGTTTCAAAATTGTCCGTTTGTTTAGTGGTGTTGCCACCGTCTACTAATAAACACGTCCCCTGCCTATTGTCCGTCCGTATACGTTGCGGATTACAAACTTTTTTATAAACGCTTTCCAATGACTGTAAGCATTTACGGAAATAATTTCCCATATTAAATTTAATAAGTGTTCTTTTCTTGCGCAAACCTACCACTATCAAGTTGATATAACTAATAAAACACATATTCTTAATTATAAATATTTACAATGACTTGTTAATTAAATCAATTATAGTGTTACGAGTGGAAACCAATCAAAAGTTTAATGCAAATCTTGTATATCCCTTATTTTTTCAGAATATACGTCGACGTAAAATTCCAAGATATAAAAAAAAATTAAAAAAAAAAACAAATCAAGTGAGCAACCAAATGGTTTAGCCTCCAATTATGTTAGTTTGTCTATGTCCTTGAAGTGAATGGCAACGACAATCAGGTACTAGAAGAATCGTACATAGAAAAAAGTCATTTAATGACCTGTATATTGATTACAGCTCTTTTATGCTACGTATTACTAAGAAACCCCATATTTTTAATTGCTGACGTTAATCGATTGTTAACATAGATTCAATGGGCACGCAAGGCCTTTCAATCGGGCACATAACCTTGCTAGGTATAAGAAAAAACAGAAAAAAAAGAATATAACTCCGACATTGACACGAAGACTGCGCACGCAAGGGTGACTAGGACATATGCTTCTGGGAAATGTTAGAGAAGTTTATCAAACTCAAGGGGTTTCGATTGTCACTATCAAATGTGAAAAAAAAGGTTTTACATGAATATGAAAAAGATATGCATATTTGACATTTATAGGCCTTACATGATAATGAAAATAATGTTAAAGAATTACAACAGTTATATATTATCAATACGATTTAACGTTAAATTATCATTATTACTTCTACTCTTCATAAAAATAATCATTTTTACCTTTAGGATACGAAATACTAAAACGAAGATTCAACCGTCATCCTAACTTAAAAAATATTTTGCACAATATATTTTTCAATTAATTAAACTGATTAAAATTTCCGTTTTAGATAACCAACACTCGTCTTTTTTCCTTATGGCCATTTTCAAAAACCATGGTCACCCGGTTCTAAGATGGCTGCAAACAGCGCCCGCGCATTTGCATTCAATCGACACCGTTTGTTAGTGGCCTAGTTACACGTACCGTTTAAACCCTATGCATACCCTACTAATGTCGTGTACGTACAAATTATACCCGTATACGGACATTCCTGTGTCCGCAGTTGTAAATTTGTGTCCGCCCGGTTCACTGGGCGCTACTTCTAATTTGAATTGTCATGACTTGCTCAGTTGATTTGCGTATAAATTATGATATGAGGGGTTTTGTTAATATATATGATATTGATACGATTCAAAGTTTTTAAGCAAACTAACAAAATAGTAATTAAATTGAATGCGTTTAAAATCAATATTAATCTATTACATATTATGTAAAAATTCCGTAAAGCTCTATAAGGTTCTATGAAAACAAAAGTCTTACGAAATTAAAATTGTATTTTTACAATTATCAGTAATCGTTTTTTTCATTCCATTATATATGACGTTAACCGCTTAAACGTATATGTAACCTACATTAATTACATCGTTAACCCATTGTGACATAAGAGGTACGATTTTTTGTTGGCGCCTGCACGTGTCGAAATAAATACATACATTTATAATTACAATAATGGGTCTGTTATATTAAAAGAAAATGCGTGTTTTTTCAACATGGCGTCGCTAAAAAACATAAAGAAACGTGACAGCCTCACGTGATAAATAACTCTTATATAATTTCATCATGATACTAGTTTCTTCGTTATAAATGCATAAATAATTGGAAATATAAATGAAAATAATGCAATTCCAAAGTTTCACAAATTATCATCAGCATAGATTATCTATAATTACAGTATCTATATTTTTTTATCTATGGCACTATTCCATTATCTATGGTAAGTTTATCACTTAAGCATTTACGTATAACAACTGTGTTGTATAAGAAAGCGTTTATTGATCGTAAAAGTCTAAATAGCTCGACTTGATAGGGCCTACTTATGTCTAGCTTTTATACATTTGTTTTAAACTTAATCATCATCGCATCTAGGATTACATTTTTTTCTACAGACACATTAGCAAGTAAATACGTTGTAAATTATATAATAAAATATGCTTAACTACAAGATCTTAAAAGTTACTTAATTATAAAAAATCAATTTAATTTCCCGTTAAAAAAATCTCTACTTTATTCATAGCGGTAACTTATCTAGTGACAAAGAAACTAAATAAATAAAACCGATTTAGTAATTATTTTATTTCGATTATCTGTGGGACGAAAGTTTACAGCGACCATAATAAATAGTGAAATACAAATGTTATTAAATATAAGTTTTGGATACAATTTTATATACTTAATGTTAAAATTATCGTATTAAAACTATATGTCGTATTATACCTACCTTACAAAAATATTTAACTATACTAAACAAAATCAACAAAATAAAACTCATGATAATAAAAAGAAGACGTATTTATTAAAATAATATATAAAGGGTGGACTTCAGGCAGTGTACCCCTAATGTGCTGGTTGCATTTTCTCGCTGTATTGCTTACACGTACCAGCTCTGAGCCAGGCCCAAGATCTCTTATAAGGGCCTCTGCACTGGCACTCTAAGAGCCTAGAGAGTCCAAAAGGAAAAGGAAAATAATTTAAGTATATTTTCGGTTAATCTCAATCTTTATATAAGACTTTAAAGTATTACCTCTGCACATTAACGCGTGGTTTAGACAAGTTATTATAGGATGTATGCTATTCGAAGTATGTATTTTTAAATAAAACATATTTTATAGCACTTTTTTAAAAACCCTGTCATAAATGTCTGTATACGATTGGACCATTACCTTTTATATCATTCATACTTTTTCATTCGTTTTGAAAAAGCCGCAGCTTTCTCGCCTAAATAGGTCTCACATAATCAGTGGGCGTGTCGGTCCGAAGTGTTAATTTATGTGCAACTCTGGTCTTGTAAAGGTGTTTAGGTGTTATACATATTTCCGTTAACATGAACGAATTAAATTGTTTAAATAGAACATTTCGTACGTATTAAACGTCTTATTAACATCGGATTAAACTGTCTTATACATAAATAGACACATAAATATGTCAGCCTAATATGGTAGGACATTTATTATGATAAAAGGTTTAATTAAAAAATTTAAAACTTAATTTAATTTAAAGAGAAACTCTAGAAACTTTTTTTAAATATTCCGCCACGAAATATCTTCTAATAATGAAAATATTTAAAGTAACAGGGTTTGATAATAAAATATAGAAGATATTTAATTTCGTCAATGTTTTATCTGTGCACCTTTAGTTCGTTTTAGCAAAATACTATTGAATAATATTGGTCATGTCAAAAATTTATGTGTTTTAAAATCTGCTACTTATGTTGCAATTTAATAATACGTTTGTCTATTTCTCTATCTCAATAAGATTCTTACCCAAAAATATTCACACAATTTACTGTCATTATTGTCACCTAGCTCAACTGTCATTAGATGTTGACGTGATCTGTCAATTACGCAAATTACAATTGTCCGGCATTATACATCGCTTACCCATTGTGACTCGGACGTGTGAAAACGACTCGTAAATTGAACCCGTATATATGCATTAGTTTCACTCACAATTTTAAAACTATATCAGAAAGTTTCATTTAATTGTAACTATCATTAAAGGTTTAAACGTTTTTTTTGTTAATCTGACATTTAATTTCTATTTAAAAAGCAAGCGTGACATGTATGTTTCGCATACGTCAATACATTTCAATTATTAATTTTAAAATTGTCGGTAACATTTATTTTCTTACGCATAGAAATCTATTGTATAAAATTTTGTATGTTTTTTTTATAAAACAGGGGGGCAAACGGGCTAGAGGCTCACCTCATGTTAAGCGACACCGCCGCCCATGGACACTCGCAATGACAGAGGCCTCACCCGCGCGTTGCCGGCATCTAATTTTGTATTACGATAGAAATCACATTAAATCAAACGCATGCATGCGTTGGTGCATGGCATTAGCCGCATAATATCATTAAACAATAATGAATTCATTATTAATATAAAATTAATTGGTCATTTTTAAAATGACTGGTATAAACGTTTTTCTGTGTACGGAGATTATCACATTCATAAAGCTAATTGGATGATGTGTTGGGCTTAACGTGTGTATAGTAAATTATGTTTTACGAGCTTCGTTTGTATAATAACAATCTTGAAGGGTTATATTATATGGATAACGAGTATGAGCACATTTTCTCCATACAATAACCAGTTTTGAGTTAATATTTTCGAAGCTAATATTTTCGCTGAATAAAAAAATTACGTCCGTAGGTTCGTATGTAATATGTAAATACGCCAGTAAGTTCAATACCTCTATGCTCAGTGCCAGACAAAACAATTATTTTTAATTCTATCCTTAATCATAAGAATGATAAAATCAAATAACTGAAATTCGAAAGAAAGCAACCTCTTATGCAAATCTACAATAGTAAATTACATAGCTATTTGTTTAGATCTCAAGCCCATATTCCCATCACGCAACCGGAACTCGGATCACACATTACATTAAATTTATACGAATTTAATAACCACTGAGATGCCATTGTTCATGCTGAGCATGTGAAAAAACGATTTTCGTTAACGATAAAGAGGTGCCGACACAGTTCTAGATTGATGTGCGTCCCCGCTGCGAGTCAGGCGATATAATTAATATCCATAATCTATTCCTTACACACTTCCCTTTCACTCGATATTGCGATAACAGTAGCGATGTATCGTCATATTCCGAAACCAATTCCGTTAAATCCGAATGAATGGAACGGAATAAGATCACGAGTGAACCGAGTGACCGACACGAACAGATCTCCCAGCGATAAATAGAAAAAGTTGAGAAAAATACGTGTCATGCAGCGTGTGCTAGGCAATTTCATGGGCATGGGAATGCCGCTCTGAAAGCAATTAAATCGAAATACCACCAAAAAAGTTCATTTGACACGTGAAATCGTCGAGCGAGCATTGTGAGCGAATCTTTTTGATTTGACTTGATCTTCAAATGAGCGAAGTGATTGAAATTTTGACAAAGTCCCCTCGGCGCAGAATGCAGATTATATTTGGCTGACGCCGAAGTTGAAATTTATCAGTTATAGAACACTTAGTGACTATTAATTCAATAAAATACACATTCCAATTGTCATTAACGTTATTTCTAAGATATCGGATGTTTTTGTGAAAGATATAATAAAATCTGATGGTTTGTTCAAATAAATATTCTGACTTACAAAAATCAATTTAACTATTTATTTATTAGGCATTGTTATTATATAATTATAAAATATAATAAAATGCCACCCGCCGCTGAAATACTTCTCCTACGCCTCCAATTTTACGATTGTGTTGCGGGCCTTTTAGGATACATTTCTAGAAGTCGTATTGATTGCAAACCTAAAATACTATTAGCCAAGTAAAAGATCTCATTACCGCCACATATTATCAAAAGAGTGGGGTCAGAATAATCATCCTTGCAAAAACAAATTCATTCACATTTGTTTGTTGACCTAAGATATAAAGAAGTATTCATAAACATAATACATCTAATTATAAATTTAAAAGTTGTTTATTTCAATTAGAACCAGCTTTTGAAAAATTTTATTCAAGTCCTTCTTAGTTTGTTTACGGCTTTTCGCGAACTATAGTTCACTTCAAGTTTTAAGTCAACAAAGAACTGCCAACAAAAACCATATTGAAATGAGATTATAATGTGGGCATCGCAAAACAACGACCACAGAATGTAACCACATTTTGGGGATTCCTTTGACATATGACAAGTGTTTATAAAGCTTCTGTAACGGATATACCTGAATTTGACAAACAAAGGAAATATATTCACTTTATTTGTATTACTAGCGGAAAATAATACACGACACACATTTTTCATGTGTGTATTCAAATATTTGTATAGTGACAAAAAAGTGACAAATGCAATGTTTTATAAACAACGATATTGTAATTAAATCAATAGTTTCAAATTTTACAATGAATCACTCATTAAGTTTCATTTAGACTACTAACAATAACTTTTCTTAAACTTATAGACGTGATACAAGTCCTTTTTTTTTAATTTCTCTAGTTATGATTACAAACGGCCAACATCGTCCGCTACCTTATTTTACTGTTAGTTAGTAGGGTATATATTACACAGAGTTACAGAATTTCAAAGTGTAGATCTATTAAGGAAACAAAAAGACATTAGTTTTTTTTTCATAATTATCTAATCAGTTATAATTACTTACAGAGCTTTATCCATACGTAGAATTTCTACCAATAATTAGGTAATTGCAAAGCGAGTACAATTAGTGTCGAGCACGTATGATTCACATTATATGAGTCAACCATCTTGTGGCGAACCACACACGTAAACAATTTCGTATCGATGTTTTTTTGTGTTCTATTAAAATTCTCAGAAGTGATTTTAATATCTCGCTTATACATTTTGGAATTGAATTGACCGCTAAAACATGATTTTAGCGAAAGCAAAAGAACATTTGTGGGTTATTAACTCGGTTTTGGCAAAAATTAAGTTATATTTAATAAACAATATATTTTATTGACTAAAATTAGTATAACTTTAAACTAAGATACAGAAAGTCTCACACACAGCCAACTTTCACATTTACTACTTAATAATACCTTAATACTTTCAGTTAAAAAATCTAGTCTTTCAAGCATTATTATATATATAATATAGTTAGAAATATATTTTAAACAATCGCAGTGAAAAACACAACACAACATTGAGCCTAAATTACTCCTTAATTCTTTTAATTATGTATTAACACATAAAGAGAAAAGAAACAAATTTTAGTTCATGCAGTTTAGATGAATTCTAATATAATATACAAATAAATTCTATACTGGACCGTGTGCTTTAAAAACGGGAAACAACTCGAGATATATGATATGTGATAATCACATCACATCACTCATTTTTACTAGTCTCCGTGATTCGAAATCGCCTCGCTACACTGTTAATATATATTATTATTACTTATAATTGTATCTATATACAATAACTTATCTTTGTTCTATGTACCTATGCTTTAACTATAATTATCTCTGGTGAAACATCATAGAGCAGCTAAGAGATATTCATGTATAACAAAAAACAGTATAAACTTACGTCACGATTAGAAGACAATTTATTAAATACATTTTCGGTTACCTAACGATAATTTGGCAACACTATTACAACCTATAGCAATAATATACTTGTCATAACAAAGGCGTAATTAGGACCACTCACATCTAAAATTGCATTATATGTGAACATACGTTACGTATCATTATTAAATGATAACATCTAATGGATTTTAATTGTGTGTGCCGACAATATTTAGATTAATTAGATTGTAACATTAGTGTTGGCCCAGTGAGACACTCAACTCTGACGTCATACAAATCATCGCAAACTTTTATGTCTATAAGAAACTCAAAGGTTTGCAATAAATACAAGTGATAAGCTTCATATACAGCCTATTTTTATCTGTTACATGTGCTCTGTGCACTTATTTTCCATCCGTCTCAGCCAAAGTCATCAAATCGTGATGAACAGTGAAACTTAAAGAAAATATTACAGAGACGTTATAATGAATAGATTAACCGTTATATGTCATATAGCTAATAGTAGGAATTTTGTATCTTTAAACACAATCTTTATGTCAAATAAACGTAAAAAATCTAATACAATATAAATTAACAATAGTGACCTGTTACTTTCGACTCCCGCCAAATCGAATTCACAAAGGTGATATTTACAATACAGAATGTAATTTCACAGGCCAAAATGCATTTTGTTTACTTGGAGAAAGCAACGGACGTAATCAAGTAATCGATTTTTATTTGTATCGAGCCAAATTGATTCTTGCCACAATCGTTTTGGCGCCTACACGATTACATACGGAAGCGGGTGATTGGAGCAGACTACCACAGATAATTTGCGGTTTCGTATTTTTAACCTATGGTTGATGTAGGATATCGTTTATTTGGATGTTTGAATATAATCTGCATACAAAAACCTTTATAACAATAAGAGTATGGTGGAAATATTATGTTTAATACATGTTATAGTATAGATTATATTTCATGCCCCGTGATTTAGGGAAATGTTAGGGCCAGAGAAACGATAACTTTTTAAGATTTTTTCGGTACCGTCTTTTAAACGATATCAACTAAAAGAAAAACAAAGATTGTAAAACCTTTATAGACTACTTTTTCACTTTGAGTTTAAGTCTCATTTGTCAGTGAGTTAATTGCATCGAAACTGCAAATAACTGTTTAAACACATGAATGTGATGTAATGATAAGAATTTTTGAGAAATCTGCTTAACAACAATGCATTTCTCACAATAATCTGACCGAAAATCCATTTCAATAACAATTGGATCAAATTAACAACTGTGTGGGATCGCTCCCGCGTGTGTGTTTTACTCATATTATGGCTGTCATTACAACCTTAATGTTGCCATATAAAAAATATTTGGTTTTTTTTTTCAATTTTAGAAAATAGGTGCATTATTAAATTCCTACATAGCTTTGACTGTCCAAATTTTTCGTAAAACATTTTTGTTTCGAAAATTGTAACAGCAATCATTTTATTCGAATAAATATGACGTACAATGCTTCAATTACGGTGTACTTATTGTTAAAAGGCAACGCATCCTTAAGAACATCGGTCGGACTTAAGACTAATGCCACGTATAAAAAGTCATTCTTAATCAATCATGTGGCAACCCTGTAATGATTACATGCCATACGTCGGCGTATGTTATAATTATTTAATGAAATAAATGAGTTGAACCAAATTGTTTGACGTCGACAAAGAAATACAACATATAATACACTAGAAAACTGTATTTTTAACTGATAATTGTAATTATTAGGTATAATACATAAATAGCTTATTAGTACGAATTCCATTTCACCTTACATTACGAATTTCAACTCTGTGTGCAAACAAAATGTTGAATTAATTAAATATTATAATTTAACTATACTATCTACTACTGCTATATCTACTACTATCGATTCGTCATAATGATAAATTATTTATTTTCAACTTAAGAAAATTATCCACCATTACATAAAATACAATTAATTTGCCTAATATTAACAATCTAAATTCCGACCGTATTTTACGAGATATTGTTCGACTAGAACTGATTGTAATTAAACCCATATTGTAAATGATTGAGTCAAGGTGTTTTTATTTTCCTCAACGTATCAACTGCCTGTACCATGATTTATGTAAAGAGGTTCTATGCGACACGCGATACAAACAATGCAAGGAGGAACTATGGCCTAGAACCTACTTCGCTAATCACTCACACTTAAAACAATAGATAACCCAATTGGTCTTAACTTTCGCGTCCTTGGCTATATCATGTGATCTATTGTGTATCGGCACCGAGATTAGAGCGATAATTAATGCTGATTCCATACGACCTAGATTCGGCTCCGCTCGATAAAGTTAATTTACAGTTATAGTTGTAAATCTCGTTGCAAAATAAACGAGCACGCGCCTGACCACAGACAACACGGTAATTCCCACACGGTAACGTCGCACGCCCGCGAACTCCGTGTATGAATGGCTTGGCTATGGGTATGGGGTACTACAGAGGGGGTGGAACGGAAACCCCTTACGCGTAACTTTCCCTCTCTATGGGGTACGCATGTTCACAACACGCGTGATACTGAGAGGGTTAAAACTTTTGTGTGAATGAACCCGCTGCTTTCGATTTCGCATATGGGGCGATCGATAAACTTTGTTTTACTACACCGAGCGTTTTATGCTGGACGTAAACAAGATAGGTTCTGAATATTAAGTGTCTTGGTGCAACTTGTATGTATATTTACTAAATGTCGTTGTTAGGTATTCTTGTGGAGAGCTTAAAAAACAATTTAACATATTTCGCTATTATTTATGGTTGAGTAGTTGTCAATGACTAGAATTAGAAAGCGCAAAACTACCTAATTGACCGCAAAATGGACGTTTTACAAAAATTGAACTGAATATAACAATTTTAAATTAATTTGCAAAATAATTTACATTTTACTTGTAGCTAAGTAGTTGCTTAATTATATACCAATTATATTTAAAATGAGCGTTTCAATTGCTATATACACTAGGAATCAAAACATTCTTACTATGACTGAGCTTTGTATAAATTAAAAAAAATCCTTAGACCTCGAAAGAAGAGGTATACGATTCGATGATTCATATAATTCATATGTAGCGTAACACCAACTTAATTGAATTAATTATGGGATATAGTATACCAACAACTCATTGTCAACGTCTTGACTTTTAGGGGTAAAAGTTTCAAAAGCTTTTGGTTAGTTATTTATCATGATGTTCATGAATAGCACAATAAATATTAAGTTAACATACTACACTTATGAACGTCAAAAAAGATTAATGATTCTACATTTACTGCCTCGTAGATCTTGAAACAAGAGCGTAGAATGAACTAGATCTGGCTATAAGCTCTCGTATGTTTATTCTTTTTATGTGTAAGACAAACGGACAGGTGATTCACATGTCACTTGACACCATCAGAGGGCTCGCAAGAGTGAGACCTTTATTGGTTAACAGTTATAAGCAGACATAATAAATAAACATGGCTGTAGAATGCGGCTCTTCTCAACTTGCGTAAAAATTCAAGTCAATGAAAAGCTCTATGAAGGAAAGCTTTATCTAGGCCGTTTTTTCACAATATCTAATACAACTAACTTTGGTGGCGATTCTGATGTACACCTGTCAAACAGTTTTAAAAAGCGAAACCTATTCTGTATATCTCTAAATTGATATCAATAAGGTTTACATTGACAATGTAGAAATGTATTGGTTACACACGTTTGACAGGACTAAACCTAAATTTAGAGATTGTTAGTTTTAGAGGTGTACACCAGAATCGCCACCAATATCTAAATTAGTCCTATAATCCAAATATAGGCGTAATAACGTTTAAAATTCATCCAATTTCCTTCGGCGTGGATATATCGACACTTATAATTATGCAAATATCGAGTGGCCATTACTAGTGACATGTTTTAACGACTCCCGCGCACTCGCATAGCCTATAAAACACAACGGAACTTTATTTAAAATTAATTTACATTTAATATTGATTTATATAACTGCATCCTATAAGGTATGAAATAAATAACACTTCTTTTTTTTTGGCTATAACAAGATTTTAGTGTGTATAAACCAAAATAATCGATCAGCAAAATTAAAGTTTGTATCAGAAGTTCTAACCGAATTCACGGTACCGAGACTCAAACCCGTTGCGCTTACTGAGTCGTCAAATGGTTGTGGAAATTTGTTTTCAAAGTTGAAAGCATGAACTTATATACGAGGAATGTCTCACCTAAAAGTTCCCTTGTAATGCGTCAATGTCGAGTTTCTGACCCAAGTTAAGCTTGGCGTATCAGTCAAACAGTTTTGTAACCAGAACAAACAAACCTATAATTCGACAAAGCGAAAAAGAAACGTATTTTTGAGCTGTATAATAAGAGACCTACACAACAACTGCATATGTGGCCAGAGTTTTTACTGATAAAGCTTTTTTGTTACGAATGGTTGTTAAACAAACATACATTTGGACGCGTACGCATAAATTGCGTAATACCAACAACCGATATTTATATAGAAGCGGGAAATAACTAATATTAGGTATCACGACACACACATTAATTGCGAACAGTTAAACACAGGTATACTCAACTAGTTAATGATATAGGACCCAGACAAACTATAAAGGAAGTCTAGTTTATTGAGAAAAACGAGAAAGTGCTGTAATGTATGTCGATTTGAATAGTTCTATGCCTTTCCGGTTAGTTATCTTGATGATAAGTGTTGTGGCTCGTTTGCCAGCTTTATTGGCTGAGCTAGCCCATAATTGTTTAAATTTAGAAATACAGCATAAAACATATATGACACGATTAGAAAATTTATTTCTGAATAATAATCCAGAGCATAGTCATTCAGAATTTAGTATTCTGTAGTTCGACAAGAACTTCAGAAGACTAAATGTTCAACGGGTGTTTTATATCTGTGAATCATTAATATAACAGTAGTTGTACCGTGGTTTCTCTGACAGCCTTCATCGACCATACAAAAGGCAAATATTTATCGAACCAATAACCGCAATTAGCGTTCAACCAGCTCTTCGACATATATTATTATAGATTTAAAACGTTCTGCAATCTACCCAACCAGACATAGCAGGATTTATCTGAGGCGAGATATATTCTGTATTTGAAACAAGGTATCGATTTGTCGCTTCGGACAGACGACAGCGCGGAGCTGTGAGATCGTATTTTATTTATTGTACCTTCATAGCTAGTTAGTTTACGGGCGTTGCACGTAAAATAGTTTTATCCTGATCAGCGGATGTTAATTTCAAAAGCTATTTCAGTTGGCTTATATTTGAATTTGGAATTATTTTTTGTATTTCTTTATTGATTGGGTAATATTACCTGCATTCAACGTTCGTGAGCGTCGCTAAATGACATGACCATGTTGAAATTTTTATCTACTATTTTAATAATGTTACTCCCTTATCTATAAACAAAATACGCTTGTTGTGTTTAAAATCATTCTTCTTACTTTGACATATGCAGCGAGGACATTAAATCTTACAGTAGCTACTTTTGAAATTGTATTCTTAAAACTTTTTCCTCGACAGTCATTATATCATTTCATAAAATATTTTTTAATACATCTACAATCAGCAAATCGCTAGACGTATATCAATGAGTATAAGCGAAATATAAATTCGTTTAGGCAATGAAATTCCATTACAGACCGCCACCTACCGGCGAGTAGCGTAATTGCAATGAATTTGGTATCCTAGTCATTAAAATCAGGTGTGTTGTGGTTTAGTAATAAAATCAACTTGAATAAATATGTTTCGATAAAACTACGAGCAATCAGATACCGCCCACTATTACGTAACTCTTTAGTCGCGACAGCTTTACCAGTAATTTTAATATATTCATTTAACTATTAGAAAACAAAATCAATTTTTTTTTGGAGGCTTTTCTCGGAAACAACAAGAAATAGAAAATGTAAGATTGACCAATAGAAATTTTTTAATAAAAATTCTATTTCATAAGTTTAAATGTAGAAAAACTAGAAACTTTTTAAGATTAAAGCAGGGGAAAAGACTCTAAGCCTTGGTATATGTGACGAAACCGTACACTGAAAATGGTTTGAGAACTTATTCTCATTTAAAACATAGCAGACTCATCCTCGGTTCATAAACGGATAAATATGAAATTAGAAGCCAGAGATTCTAAGTCTTCGTCTAAGTTTTTGTTTAAAAATCTCAAAATTACCATTGTTTCAGTGTTCGGCATGGACTCTCCATTGGGACTCTTTCCCCCCGGAATGGAGCACAAGATGTACCCCCTGATGGATGTGGAGCACCGACCGACGCCCCTTGACGCTCAACTCTTCACCAACGTCAAGAAGAAATGTGGGTTACACTTATATCCTACTCATAGTAAGTCCCTTTTATCACGTGGTCAACCTCTTTTTTATTACGTGTCCTAACTATTACATCATAATTTTGATTTAATATATAAGGTAGCCGAGAATTTTTTATAACTATGAAAGTTGTACTAAACGTCTCGTCTGCTGCAATTGTAAATTAATAAATTGAACATTAGCGGATTTACCAATTACGAAAAGAAAATGATGTGAAAGTAACTAAGCTTTCAAAGAAACTCAATATTAGTTTCATCGACTAAAAACTGCGCACGTAGATCAAAAGTAGGTTGGCCACAACTTGACTCTTAGTAAGTTAAAGCAAGATAAGTGTAAAAACCTTGCTAGTAAAGGTGTGCATGGCAGACAGGCGTTCGTCGAGAAGCCGATCGTAAGATTGACAACTGGTTATACCTACACGCAGTATGTTAACGACGTTGCGAAGTATCCAAAGCCGATCAAACAATAGTCATTATGCTAGAACTAATAATAGCATACGAGCTGCAACCGTGTCCCGTCACATATCTCGAAGTCTTGCAATCACATCGCGCATAATGTTAAACGACCATTGTTTCCCGCTGAATGTTTATTAAGACGATCTGATACCGTATCTCATAGGAACAGACGCCGAGTCTAACGTATGCTTACAATGGACCTCTGTCAAGCTCCACATACAATAGCCAACTCGATCGATTAGCGCCCATCGCTTCGACGTCACATGCATGTAGATGCTCCCCATCAAATGCCAACAATTCATTTCGAATGCGAAACGCCTTTTAATTCGCCGCATTGAACTCGCGTGACCTCCGCGATTATTAAGAATATACTCATTGGAATTATCTGATTAGAACAGAGTTAACGTGATCCGTCGGAATTATAGAACTATAAAGTTGGGGCGACGTCGCCGTATGTACGTTCTTTTTGACAGAACCGCCTTAATAGTCGCGTGCTCGCATCGAATTAATGACGGATTCCGGCGTGTCGCCGCAACCCGCTCATTTCGGTCGTGTGTCGACTGGAGTTATTGCTCAACTAAAACACGGTTATTAGATAGTTGTGCCGTATTACCAGGGCAATGTTGCCGCGGTTGCGGCACACGGCACATGTCGTGCATCGATAGTCTGCATTTTCTAGCCAAAACTGCAAAACTCCATACCGCAATTAAGTTGCTTGCCTTTGAAATTTTTGTGCATTCTTAAATGTATAATTTTGTTCGACAGGGCGACCAAAGGGACAGCACAGTGCGCCACGCGGTGGCCCACCTCGTTCCTGGACTAACGCTGAACTCACAGAAGCCCTTCAACACGTATGGAATAAGAAAATGACGACGAGCCAAGCGTCGCGGATATTTGGGATCCCCTACAATTCACTACTTATGTACGTTCGAGGGAAGTACGGAAAAAGTTTGAAGTTAGAGCAGCTAAGAAAAGATTGTATAGGGGGGCCGTTAGAGGTGCTAAATTTAAATTCTGGCAACAACAACAACAACCACCCATCGAACAAACACAATGTCAAAGAGGAACAGCATCAGAACGCGGGCCAACGGCCTGCGAGCTCCGAACCCGATATATCCTCGAATCCGATGTTCAACCCCTTCCAACAGGGCTTCTACCCTGAATTCCCGCCAGGATTCCCCATGCCGCTGAACATGCTTCACTTGTTACCGCCTAGTGATAAGGCAAGAGAACTTTACCAGTCCATGCCAATGGCGCTCGACTCTCTCTCTGGAGTGACCAAGGAAGAGGACTGCAAGAGCGACCGATCAAAGGAGAACTCTGCCGACGAAGAGGGAGACACGTATCGAGCTCCCTCACACCCCCCTCACCCCCCCGACAACCGCACTCTTCTCCATCACAACGGACAGGACTAAATCTGACCTAACTCTCTCACACTCCGTACCTCTTCTATCTTTCCATATGGTTTTCTGATAATTGTGAATGTGACAGTCAAACTGAAATTGTCTTTGCGAACCAGATCTCGAATGTGGTTCTCGTGCAATAATGTATAAAGACGTACCTATAAACTGGGTTATGCTTTGACAATTTCAGTTTCACTCGGAGCCGAGCGTTGGAGATCTCCAAAATTTAAATTAGTTAAATTTATATTTAAAGATGTGTTAATATTGTAAATGTATTTAAATCGCGCATAAGTGATAGGCGATATTTATTGATCCGAGGTGTGCAATAAGTATGAAAGGCGTTGTGATTGTTATCGGCAGTTGAGTCGACGTGCTCCCTTTATTGTTGACATTCCATTCTGACATTCCATTTTAATTATTTTTAGATAATACTTCATATCACTCTAGAATATGATTTTACTGTAAAGTATGTTTTAACGTATTCTTGCCTGTAAATTGTGTTATCCCAATGTAAATATTATGTTAAATGTGCGAGTTGACTCTTACATTTTCACCAAAGTTTGTAAAATATTTCGTAATGGTAGGTATTATTCGATAAACAATTTTAACTGTAAATAGTTATTATAAAATTAATGGTATATTAAAATTAAATTAACCATTAAATAACGGACGTATGTGTCTAAAATGGTAAATAGTAGTTTATTTGTAATTGTTGTAGTATTAGAGAATGAAATCGGTGAATTGCTAGGCTGCGACGGAGGCTGCGACGCACTGGATACAAACTCAAACCATAAACAACAAAATCAGAGTCTGTACAATTCAATGTGATCCCACAAATTATAGGTTATGTCATGACGAGTTGCCGGGGCGAATAATCTGTGCAACGTATAGCGATGTCATGTAAATGTGGCGAGCTTTGAGCCCGATACCGATGCGGAAATCGTGATCCCAAAGCTGAGATGTGCCCGCAACTATTCGGGTGGTCCTGATTGCGTCGTGACGTAAGCAACTTTATGATTACAGATTAAAAATACAAAGAGTTGATTATCAATAATTTGATGACAGTGCGAGCCTGGTCTAGACAAATAATGTATCTGCACTCAATGTTCAAATAAAAAGGAGCTTTCGAGATTTTAGTGAAATAATGAAAGTTTAGGATAAAGGTTGAAACCTTTCTGGCTTTAGATAATTGTATACAATCATTTCGTATTAGATATACCGTGAATTATCACATTTAACATACGTGTTATGTTATCTGATTTACCTTCTCTTTCACTCCATGATTTAAGTATAGATATTCAAAACTGCAAATCTCTTTAACAGAAGACTGAACACTATTTTTGACTCTATTTTGTATGTCTGTATATTTCACAAAGTCACATTTCAACAGCAGTGAGAACATAGTATACAGTGGTTCGTCTTAAACAATATATCATTACAGGGATTTTATATATAACGTTATTAATATATACTTTAAAATCTTGCTTTTTACGTAATTTGTTTATTACATCATGATATCTTACGAATCGAGATTCATTGACTTCCGAATCGAAAGACAAATGTCGTTCGCGTTTTGGTGTTCACATCGCACTAATACCTATAGATTATCTATAGTGATGTGCCAAAAATGTAGCGCTTTTTTGTAATTCACTTCCTTGCTTTGTGAATTGTTATTTTTAATTATAATTCGTACAAATTCAGCAGTATTAGAGTGATTTTGTTAAAGTTTTAATTGAGATGTTTTAATTAAGTTTTGTTATTGTTACGGGCGACGATTATAGGAGTTATATTTAGTGTAAATCTTGAATCTCATTTTTGTTGCGTCGCAATAAACCAGTTGCTAACGGTTGCATAGGTCCTGGGACTTTCTCACTTTTCCTACAAATGTTGAATTTGCAGTTTTTATTTCACGTAGTTTATCAGCACATCTTTAAATTTCCTGAGCCAAATTAAGGACGTAAATTTAAATAGATTATAAGCGATACATTTTTAAGTTGATTATGTGATTGTCTTAATTTTAGTAGAATCAAAATATTTAGTTCCTTTTGTTACTATTTATAAATTGTAATTTAAACGATTTAGGTTTTAGAATAATTGTTCACTCCGATAAAGAGTATAATTAAACATAAGTTATGTAATTTTTGTTGTATTTTGCCTAATATTAATTACAAATTAAATTAAAATAATATCGTTACATTAGAATGTAAAAAAGATTATCTATTTGATCGTAAAATAATACGAAAAAAATATTTATGTTCTAGTACCATTCTATCGTGTAATTTAAATTGAAATGATGGAGCGTTGTAGTAAAATTCGTTTACGGTCACCGACGTAAAATGTAAAAATAAAATTTCGAAATACCAATGCGATTGTTTTATTTATGCCTCTCCTTGTTTATCGAATATTTGTTAATTGTCAACTGAATCTTTGTCTTTGTGTTCTCTGTGAACACTAAACAATTATTAATGACGATAATTAAAACCCAGTTATCAGATTTTGCAAAATTGCGCGAAGAAATTTATTTTGAAATCGTTACGTATTGTTTTTCTCTTGATAACTAAGGATAAGTCCTGATATGAAAATAGATCTTATAGATTTGTCTTGCTTGTCTCAAGCGAAAACTCTTTATTATCAAACTGAACAATTAACTGCATATTCTTTTTCAAAACTATATGACTTCGAGATATATGATATTATAAATAGCTTAGATAAATAATTTAAATTTTTACAAAGCAATGCTTTTTAAAAAAAAACACGATGTTATGGAAAATTATTTGTTATTCCAGTTCTACTACGCTTACACATATTGTTTTATAACGCCATCTAGTTTCGAGTAGCAGATAGGACATAGGTATCTTTACTATTGTCTTAATACTTACTCTTAGCTCCAGCAGATACCCATATTATTCATTATTCAGTATGAATAAAAAAAAAATACTTAGCTTTTTTATGCTAGTTTAATAAATTTAAAGAAGTATAGAAAGCAGTACAATCTGCAATTAATGAGATTTTCAAGATATCTAATATTTATATAATAATATATTAATAATATTTTTTGTGTCCTTTTTGAGTCAAATCTCATCGAATGCTGTTTGTAGAGGCCGAGGATGCTCTGTTGTCGGGTCGAAACGTGCGTCGAGTGGTTTTTTCGCGGAGTATTACTTGTAGATTGGTCTATTAGTGTTTTGTACTACGGAATTCCGCAAAGTAACGTCTGATTCTACTAATTATGCCAGCAGTTTACACAACATACCCAAATAACTTATTCATAGACTGTTCTTAATTTCGTTGCGAAAACCATTTATAGGCGAACAGGTCAAAAGAACAGGTACAAAGAATCTTATCTTAGAAACAAAATAATATTAAAGAAGGAATTTCAACATTAAAAGAATAAAAAGAAATTATTTGAAGCAAAACAAATTGATTAAAACAAAACATTATAATAATTATTTCTGGCAATTTTTTTTACTTAAAGAAATAAAATAAAATAGTTTTGAAGGGATCTAAAAGGGTAATTGAGCTTCTCGAATGGCTGTATGTTTTGAATAAAATGGAGCAATTGATTTTAATGGCAATCTTATTTGAAATAGATCGTAGAATATAATCGTAGATTTGAAATAGTGCCGCAACAAAATAATATGTGGCGCCTATTCACAAATTAAAGTGACTTTTAGGTGAAATTAATGAATTTACTTTATTGAATGAAAAATTTTAATCATTTTCTAGACCGTTACAAATATTTGAAAGGCAACAATAACAAATACAATAGATATCTCATGAGCTCCACTAATTCAATATAGTTTGTATCCAATTGAACTATCGTTTTTATTGTCTTCATTTAAGGTGCACTTTACAATATATCTTCCACAGCGCTGGCGCAACTTCATTACATTTTATATAAAGGGAAAGCAATAACCGCATTTCATTAATTTTCTTTAAAAATTACAAAATACAGTTAATATTATATTTGAAAGTTAATTGAAATTATATCAACATTATGCAGTATTATTTGATTGTGTACTTCTTGAAACGAAATACTTGCTACTGTACCAACAACTGTCAGCTAAGATATCCACTTCCACATTCTATAAATCTATGAAATAATAGAAAGAAATTATAATGTAGTATAAATACTATATAATGGTATGTGCCCAAAATAGGCTACTTGTTTATTGGTGCTAGCATCACTGTAAACATAATTTTTATTGCAAATCTATACCATGCAGTCTACCAGACAACTGTTACCTAATAACACAAATGTGGAACCAACTGTTTATAGAACCTCGGACCGTCTATTCGGCAGTTGGATAGGGTGACCATTGCTCCAACTGGGTAACACATCACGCTTGTGTTTCCTAGGTAACCAACCAAAGATCTACCTTGGTAAAGGAGAAATTGGTTAAAAAAAACTCAAAAATCAGCCAAATTTTATTACAACCTTATTAATGACATAAGAATCAATTTGGTACACATAAACATTGGCAGTGCTATTAAAGGTTCACACTCAATTTCACTACATCAGAATACGAATATAATCAGACAATAGGAATTTTAATTTTCGTGCAAAACATTTTTTTGCTTCGAAGATGATTTTCATATCCACAGAGTACCTGAATCATAACATTCACGGATCAAAGTATATAGGGGCCACGTCGTACTACAGTTATATAATATAGACAAAATTTAGACTGGGCAAATTGCAAAATGACATTTAATGGCCGAATCCGTGGTGCTTGCTCAGCTCAGCGCAGCGCAGCGTTACCGTTAACTTAAAATTTAAGACTCATTATGAACTCTCATTATAAGATATACTAAGAAAAATACAGAAATCGAACACAAGGCAACACAATGATTAGATATTACAATTATAAAACACGTAATGAGCTACTGGATGCAATCGTGGGAAATGTTTGAAGTAAAAGCCTTACAGACTCACACCGAACATTCCCCCCGGGATCAGGCTGATAAGAGATCAACTTACGATGACGTGTTCGTGACGTCATCGAGAAAAATCACGTTCAAGCATTTGAGGATCGAAGATACGAGAATAATCTGTAGTACTGTTTACGTAGCCGCCTATAGTAAGAAATTGGCTTAATTTGGGTGATAACAACCCATTTTAATCATATAACACAGTGAATTAATAATAATGATTGTCAATTTTGATCGCAAATGATCAGGTGATACCTACTGAACTATTAAATACCATTTAATTACACCGAAATACAATAAATAAACAATTTTAATGCGCACATACACCAAAATTAAAGACTCGAATGGGACAAATGAAATCAATACAGCATCTATACTAATGACATTATACGGGGTGTTTATAAATACAACGTGGTTGTAGCAAGCTATTTACAATCCTATTATAGACTTATCACAGACCAGCGCCAGAGGCTATCTACAATTGGTTTTGAACTATATGTAAACGAAAATTCTTAGTAACTAAACGTACCTGTAGTGCAACGTACGAAATATTTTTCTTGTATTGTCGTATTGGAACTGGGTTCACTGGCAAATATTCATTTCCGTATAGCGATTAACATAAGTACGCGTTATGTTGTAACTAGTATTAACCGACTTAGCGAGTTGGATTAAAATTACCTTTTATTTGACAGTTCTTAATAGTAGAACTAAAACTATGGTTGCATAAAGCGATCCCTAAAATAATTGTTTATAACTACAAACGAACCAAAACTTACCAGACCAACCGATGACCGGATAAGTCTTTGTCACTTCGCCTTCTGCCAAAATATTTAAGACTATATACCCACATTTTGAATGCTTTGGACGGCTTTGGATTTGTTTCACCTACATAACAACCAACAGGAATAAATATTGAACTATTGTCATTTTGATAATTGACATTTTGACAGAAGGCAGACCCTAGGCTATAGACATTGGGAAAATAGAATTCCATAGATATTGAATGAAGGATATCTAATTACTACCAAATTGGATTTTAAAAACATTTAAGTAAAAGCCGTGATCGTTGACATGTGGCTGGATGCAACTACCCTCAATTACAATTTTCAACACAAACTTAGTACTGAAATGTATATTGTCATAATTTTATTTTTCAGGTATTTATAGCGTTCCGAATTCCAGCCGCCATACTGAGGGTAATACCAACTAATTATACAGCTAAACGTCGTTTAGTACTAAATTAAAGCCATTTTTAAATCAATAATGAAACAAAATCCTAATTATCTTTATCTAGCGAATTTAAATGACACTAGAAATTAATATCGCAAACAAAATACTACATATTAAACAACTTACCTACACAGAACATTTTTCATACACCACATTTGTACTCTCACGCATTCTTATAAATATAAAGAAAATAAATAATTCGGTACCGACAAAACATGTAATACAATATTCGAGTTTCGTCATAGACGGATAACCAAGAGAGTTATTAATTTTCATTTGATGTTTTTTTTTAACATATTCTGTGGTGATATGCATAGTTGTCACAGTATAATGACTATTGACCGAATCGATTGAAAAACGATCAAGCAAAATTACACAATCTCAACTATTTAAATGTATTCAGTAACTCTATTGATTTTTCCTTCTACAAAACTGTTTTACCGACAAACGTCGATAAAGCAGTACAGTTCAATTCAACTCCTCGGCTCTTTATTTTTTCGCTAATTGGATATACCTAGACACAACATTATGTAAATCGTGTGGCAGTTTCGTTCTATCATATTTATCGCTATATAATTGAATTGTATGATTGAGCTGTGAATATAAATCTAGGAGCGCCTCGTAGCCGATGGCGCGGAGAGATTTCGTGTTTTTATACAGAATGTTATCTAATTCAGTCTTGTTTATCAGTACTTTATCGGCATCTGAAAATATACAATTAATTAAACACGACGATTCTTAAAATTTAATTCGAATTTTCATAAATTCTAATTCCGTCGTAATACGATTCATAAAATATATAATGACGTCATCAAATTTACTGTTATCTGTGATGTTATTGCAATTGTTTGCTGTGCTTATGAATATATCTGAATGACATTGACATTTCTCCACACTTAAATGACGTCATCGACAGTTTAATCATTATATTAATTGAATTAAAAAATGAAATACCTCCACTAGATGCATCTTGACCGGAATTTCTTTTCTTTGGCGACGATTTCGTTACCGAAGACTTCGCTGTGCTGTAATCATATTTTATTAATAAAAATAACATAGTAATCCACAAAAAACTAAATATTCATAAACCGGGCACGCGCGAGTGCAACACGAGCACATAGGGTTCTGTAACATTACTCGAGCAAAGAAATCACGTTTTACTGATTATTCATTATCTCTGATTTGAGGTTTGGTGCAAACTCAATTTTAGTAATTTTTATATAGTTGAGCTTAAATTGATAATTAAAGTATTAAAATCTTTAAAATGTTGTATTTTTTTTCTCAAAATATGCGCATACCTGATCAAAGTATTATCCGCATGCGCCAGCTGCAGGGAGTCGTCAGCCGGTCTGCGCAGAGGCAGTTCATCTTCAGAGCAGGAGGAAGACGCGTCTCCGTTCGGTAGAGGAGTGGAAGTTATCGGTTTATTTTCTTTGCATTCCTCATCGGTTATCCCAGTGTCTTTGAAACTCTGAAAGTTAGTGGTGCAAATATTTATAAGAAGAAATGAATATCTAATGATGAGTGAAAGAAAAATGAGTGACGAATTAATAATTTTAATTATATAATAGTACTAGCTGATCCGGCAAACGTTGTTTAGCCATACATGTGATTTCAATTTTCAATTAATAAATATAAAATAGGGGTTGATCGTAGAGGGGTAAACATTTAGGATTGTATGTATTTTTGTATGTGGTATCATAAAAAAATAGAAACTAAAAATTTTGTCTAAAAAATTAAAATTTAGGGATGGACTACCCTTAACATTTAGGGGGATGAAAAATATATGTTAGCCGATTCTCAGACCTACTCAATACTGTCACAAAGTTTCATGAGAATCGGTCAAGCCGTTTTGGTAAAGTTCAAGTTCGAACATTGTGACACAAGAATTTTATATATTAGATTTTACACAAATATTTTCTATCCATACTCATCTCGCAAATAAGATGTATGACAATTAACATAATATGAGTTGAAGTACGAATTCAAATACCTTTTGTGAGGTCCTCGGTCGTTTCACCAACAATCCCTTGGACCAGGCGTTGATTCTTCTCCTCTTACGTTTCGCGCTTTGCGATTCGCTTTTCTCCCCATTCTGCGGTGTCCTCACAGACTTGCTGTCATTGTGCGACGAATCAAAGCCTGCTGTAATTTAATTGTTTAGTAAATTTACATATTTTCCTAACTCTGTTTAGGTTGCCTACAGATATTAACAGTTATTCATAGAAACGTAGACTAATTGCAACGTTTTAATTATATCTATGGGCGCAAATTAATATATTTGGATTATATTTTTGCTAAACTATAATATGTTATATTGATATTTAAATAACCATTGTTGATCACCAAGCTTAGAACTTTAATTTTCTATAATTAATTGAATCAGGCGTTACTTTGCGGAAGTCCATAGTTCAAAATCCCAATAGACCAGTATGAAAGCAGTTCGATGAGTCATCGAACGCTGTTCGTCGAGGCAACATCTCCTGATGATGCTCCGGTGTCGGAGCGAAACGTGCGTCGAGTGGTTGTGGGTTTTTCGCGGAGTACTGCTTTCATACTGGTCTATTGAGATTTTAACTTTCTAAACAATAAAACACTGTATTGACTGCTTATGTTTGTAAAACATTGGATATTCACTTTGTTTCATCTTATTGTAAGCGCCATCTGTTGACGAACTTTGTAAAGTGCCGTTTGGCTATTCAATTTAGTAATTAAAGTAAATTTGTTCATAAGAAAACATTAGGTGTTGTATGATGTAAAATTCATTATAATATTAATGATTATTTAACTTTGTTTTATAATTAATTCAACAGTTTAATTAATTATAATATTATATGTATATTTAAACTAAGTTTTGAATGTGAAATTGGTCAAAACTGAAGTATGTAATTACTTCTTTATTCATTAAATTAGAAAGGAGTTGTCACTCAATAAACTGTTATCATTCATATCACTTACGCAAAGTAGTAGCTGTGTATATAAAATCAGGTAAGTCTGTATCGTTATTTCCGTCTTCTTGCCTCCGCCGCGCTATTTCCTGACACTCCAATTCAAAATCACTGTCCATCTCTACGTCTATCAACGCGTGCGCGTGATCGCGCAACGAACACGCTTCGTGACGTATCTGCTTATCTGATGATGTCCTGGCATATGATTATCAATGTTATTATTTGTCTACATTGTATTAATCTAAAATATCAGATCTATATACCAATACCGATCAGACTCAATATCAAAATCATTATACTTTTTATCTAAAGAACTATCTCCGTCTCTTTTGTTTCAAGTACGGTGAAAAGAGACGGCTAATGCAATTCCACCAAGGGATAATTGCTAAAATGGTACAATTAGGTAGACTTTTAGTGAAGAAAGAACAAGTGAATATTCTTATATAAATTTCAGTATAAGCAACATGTATTTCGTCTATCAAAGACTTTCCTTAATATAATGAGTTAATGAATAAAAAATAAATAAAAAAATATATAATATACATAGGTTAAGTAAATATACATTTTGAAACTACTTACAGATATTGTGAACTATAATGTATAAAATCAAGTCTATTATGGATGAGACAAACCAACATAAAATATCTATGAAACATGAAAAGCGTAAATACAAAAGGTTAGAGGATGTAAATACATAAACTTCCACAAATATTTTACCTTTACATATACTAAATATTAGTTATTTGTAATAGTATAAGCATTTTTCATACCTACAAACCCCTCTAGCCCTTTGAGCGGCAGCGGACAGTATGAAAGAAAAACAGTGTTATGAATGGTTCAAAGCGTGACATTAGTAGAAGCATCGGGGTTTAGAAATAAGAATGTACAACCAAAGACACAAGACCGTAGAGTTATTTGGCAAACCATAGACAGAGATATACACACACGAAAGAGACCAAACCAGTTGTCTCTTTCTTCTTTCTAGTGATTACTTGATGCTAATGCAAAGTCTATTCTCTATGCCAATTGGGCAATCGGCGGAATATGTCAACGTTAACAGACCAATAGAGCAATTTTTGATTGTACATTCTGAATTGTTCAGGATCAAAACTGAAATGGTAATGAAGATGCACCAAACGTGCCGCATGAAGCATGCCGTCGGTTTCAGGTTCATATTTTGTTGAGCACGTGTGGAAATGGTAAAGTGGCACTACACTACAGTGGTTCAAAAAGATTTTTTTCGACAATTAGAAGAGCTAGATACTTAGAAAATCAATTTAATAATACATAATTAGTACGGAACCCATTTTGCAGTCAGTATTGTACATTACAATATTGAAGAAGGTAGGATAACTTAAGAGCTTATATATCTTTACCTAAGACAACTTAGTTCCACGTCGTAGCCCGTGTTTATTTTAGTACTATACGAAATACTGTTAATAAACAATTTTAAATTAGCAATATTTGATTTGCTGAGTAAATCACAATAGTTAAAGATATATTTCGAAATGGAACTATTAGATTGAACACCAAAATATGTTTGATGGTTAGACGTAGACAAACATACTCACTTGTCAGGATTATATTCCAGAGCGTTGGCGCATATGAGATCAATATCGTCAAGGAATTCTTTAGCGCAGTTGTACTTGTGCATATCGACTTTGGTCATCATAGTCTCGAGGTCCATGGGCTGTTTGATTATTTCCAAGTAATCCGTCACCTGAATCACATTCAATTATTTGTAGTATAAATATAATACACGTCTTATTTTCGTTCTTATAAGACTGTGCATATCTGTTAATCAGCGGAACAGAGCAACATTTTTTTAAAACAGGAATATTTTTTTAACATTGCTCGATTTCAGTAATAATGAGTTAATAATAAGGTTTCAGTAATAATGATTGTCTATAGCATTTAATCTAAGACTAAACATTTTTTTGTTCATAAGCTTTAGAAAACAGTGATTGCTCCTTTGATATATTAGTTAGTAATATCCAATCATAATTGTCTTTTGCCTTTTTTTTGAAAATTTAGGGGAATTTTTCCCCCTCCAAATCCACAGGCTTAGTGAACTTATAGAAACGTCTATTTGACGCTAGTTTTCTGCAAATATCTCGTAAGAATATCCGTAATTCCCGTAACTTATAGTCTTCTTTTCTCTTCCTCCTAGATATCTCTTCTTCACTCTCTCGGGGTGGCGGAGGGGGCGGTGCTGGAATACATACGATAATATTATATTATAACAGACAACACTTTGTTGAGTTTGAAACTACAATTTTGTGTTTATAAGAATATTCGGTGACATTAAATCTGCACTATAAACCCTCACCAATACAATTTTATTATGAGTTTAGATATTAATTATGGAAAGGGTCTCCTTCCATAATTAACATCGAAACTTAAAAAAGTGGATCCAAACTTACCTCGAGGCAGAGGGGGCGGTGGTTCATTATTTTCGACGATCGGCGCTTGTAAGGGAATCTCGGTTATAATTGGTTTCAAAAAGTTGATAACTTCAGTCGCGTTCGGTTCTCGCACTCGATATATACAGTCTTTGTATTCGGGGAATATTTCACGAAGCTGAAATCATATTAAAAATTATTCAAAAACAATTCAAATTAACTATCAAAATTATTTTATGGTCCGCTCCTATTGACAGTAGCAAGGTTTTATATACCCTAAAGATGATATATTCTTCGATAGATTGACGATCCAAAGCATTTTTTTTTTTTTTCAATTCAAAGCATAATTCCTATGTTCAACCAGACAAAGTCTTTAACTTTATAATAGACTAGCTGTACCAGCGAATTCGTCCGCAAATTTCCATCTTTCTAACACTAACCGTTTCGACGCTAGAGTGAGAACGGGCGAATGAACGGACATGACAAAATGTCCCTTTACGTAGACAGCGGAACCCTAATAAGCTACCAATCAAAAAAAGTCCCGTCAAAATCGGTCCAGCCGTTCCAGAGATCAGCCGGAACAAACAGGCAGATAGACAGACAGACAGAAAATTTTAAAAATTGTCATTTTGGTGTATGTATAGTACATATGTTCATATGCATGTAGTAAAAAACGATTATTTCAATATTGAAAAGAGACACACCAATTTTATATATTAGTATAGATTATGCTATATTTATGGTGAGTATTAATACAACTGATAAAGCATCTTGTCTCTCTCTCTCTCTCTCTCTCTGTCACACACACACACATCGTCATCAAGACCCAAACATTTAAGAATGAAATGAAATGATATAACGAAATGCGTAATTAGAAAGAGGACCTCGTCCGGCAGATCGCAATGCCTAGCCGTAGCCAGCAGCAAAGTGTGTTCCCCAGCCGCTCTCGCCCTCCACAGCTGCAGGAGCAGGGCCGTGCCGGGGCCTCGCAGCGCCTCCCACACCTCCGCGACGCCGCGCACGAACAGCACGCAGCCCCGGGCGGCGCGGCGACACTCCGAGAACAACTTAACCAAATACTATCATTTCAACTTCTAAACAACTTACTTGTCTGGAATTTTACTCTAAATTTCTTACTATTACGTACGTCTTTTTTTGACATAACTGTTGCTCATTTAAAGAAAAACATTTTTTTAACGGAAGTTAAATACCTAAATAAAGTGTTTTTCTCTAAATTTCTCACTATTGAATTTCATTGTTCTAAATCTAGTTTAATTCCTCTCTCAATGGCTCTGATCGTACTGTTTAATATTTACCTCATCGAACGATTATCCTGCAGAGAATAAATGATCACTTTCATGTTATTCATATGAATAGTATAGACATATAGACTTTTGAAATTGTTTTCCATTCGTAACAATAGTTAACTTAAAGAAAAATACTTTATAAAGTAATTATTTTTGCAAAATTTAAGTATATTTTACATTATTTTTAAATTTTTCCGACGTTTCACATACTTTGTAGCGTGCGTGGTAGACTCGCGCTGCGATGTACGCGAAATGTAATTTTTCCAAAAATACATAACTTAAATCCGTTCATAATGTGTTTTTCTTTAAATTAGTAACAGTTATGTTAATAAAAGACAATATTAATAGTTAATTTAGCCGTTCAACTGAACAAAACTTCAGCTTTATGATAGTGTATAGCATTGTTTTTCAACCTGTGGGTCGCGACCCCCTGGGGGTTTTGTAGGGGGGTCGCCAAACGTCGAAAAAAATGGGTACTTTAGTAAAAAAAACAATAAAGACAATTAATATTGTTAATAGTAATACTGTAAAATACAAGCACATACATGATAAAAAACCGAAGGGTCAAAGGGTTTTATATTATATATTAAATTTATATTTTATTTATATCAGGGGGGGGTCGTATCATGAAGAAGGTTGAAAAACACTGGTGTATAGTATCGAAATAACTTACAGAGATAAGTGCTTGCTCCTGCGTGAAAGCAAGCGCCGAATGCAGCGTTGCCAGACTCAACTCTTTGACTGTGAGATTTTCTAATTCGGCGAGCAACGCCGGGGCGACGTGTGTGTCCGCACATTCGCCGCTAATTAGCAACACGTTTGGTGATGACAGCTGTTTTAATCTGAAAAAAGATGTTCGTATATTAGTGGATTTTTCTTTGATAAAATTATATTTATGAAGTAGATAAGTTCTATAATGCTGAGACTGGTGTCTAGATTAAGAGACCTGTATTACAGGTTACCAGCCTCTCCCAAAACTGGGCAAATGGAAGGTACCTAGTACAAAATGTTAAATACATAAGTTATGGATGTATTTTGGTTGTTTGCTAAATGAATTTAATATAGCATAGACATTTGAAAATAAACTGTATATACTAAGGCTATTTTAATTCAAAATTAAAAAAATATTTAATTAAAATAATTAATACATTCATTAAGTGTTTCAATAATTAAAACAATCTTGTCAGCATTGCCAACTGTTATAATTCATATAGAAAAATTTGTCAGTTTGTAAAACAAGATAAGAATAACTGACATTCTAGACAAAGCAGGGTTTATTCCTATATGAAAGATTATAATTACTTGCAGTGAGTTTTAGCGTGTCTACCCTCACAAATAGTCTACCTGTGGGTGTCGATAGGTGGTAAAAGGCTAGCCGCACTCCGTACTTGCGCTGCGAACAGCGGCCGACAGTAAAGCGGCAGACGACGAGCTGCCGCTGGACTGCTTCTGGAGCCAGCCGCCACCAGGCCCTCCATCGCTGACTCCAGGTCCGACTGGGTCACTTCTACCTGAGGTGATACACATTCGTCTATATCCTAAAGCTGATGCTTCTTGGTTTGGGTTCATGAAGTTGTTCATAATTATGAGTGACCATATTTTTACTTTAAGCGTTACTTAAACAAAACTTCACAGTACAAAAAGTATTAGTAATAAAGTAATTGTAGTGAGCGATGTGATATAATTAAAAACGTTATATTTTTTTTATCAAACGCAGTTATAGAGATAAATAGTGCGGGTGGATCGATAAAATATGTAAAAACCTTACATTTTTGGGATCTATGACCAAAGCGTGTTCGCTCTCATACACCTGTGGATATACTCTTCGTAACGCCTTAAGGACTGCTTCAGAACACAAGGCTTTCAAATCTGAACCTGAAATGAAAGTATTTGTTAATGTTACAACCGTTAAACCAAACATTTTTTTTTATTCCGATTGGTTATATAGATACGTCAATATATCAATATAACAAATCAAGTTATATATATATATAACTGCTAAGTTTTTCAACAAACTAGTTTGCATATTTAAGGGCTTATTGGTTTAGTACACTTCGTTAGCCTATAGTTAACATTTTAATTAGTATAACTAAAATAATAAATATAAGTACGTACATACTTAACTATGTTAGTTTTTGAACCAATCATTAACTTAAATAAATCTTGCACTATACAAATTGTAAACACTAGGTTTGCACTATGGTATGATTCAATTGTATGTTATAATGTTACATACTTGTGAACAATGTTAGGAGTCAGCGTACACTTTTCGACACTGGGGTCGTGCGTTCGAACCCGCGTGCGCACCAATTTAACACTGGCTCGTACGGTGAAGAGGCACAAGGCTTATCACCTATTTGCTTATTAATAAAATAAACAAGAAACATGTATGGTGTATTTAATATAACATTTCTGGGCCTCAAATTTCAGCGTGTACTCAATTCGACTAAACAATCTAAACGACAGATAAAATTTTGTAATTGAAGGTAATATTGTCTTTTACGGACGCGATCATCTCGTATTTACATAAAATACTTGGCTTATTTAAAGTGTGTAAATGTATGCAACGTTACCCCCGTATCCGTGGGTGAGCTCCGCGATGCAGTCCAAGGTGTCGGCGGTGGGGCGCGGGGTCCAGTCCCTGGTGTAGATGTGCAGGATGTGCCTGCGGGCGGGGGCGGGCGGCGGGGGGAAGTGCAGCTCGCGGTCGAAGCGTCCGGCGCGGCGCAGGGCGGGGTCCACGGCGTCCAGCCGGTTGGTGGCGCCGATCACCACCACCTCGCCTCTGCAACTCGACAATCGGCAACTTTAACTTTAGGAACAACAATTATCATCCCGTTATGTGAAACTAAATTAAATTGACTACCAAAAATTTGTGTTAAATTTTTTGATTTCGTAATGCATTTCGCTAGTTGCCCCACACTGTTTTAACTAAACTCATCTCAATTCGATGGAAAACAACGAAATAATAATAAAATATACACCAGTATTTGATTCAGCGATAAATTCGTTTCTAAAGTAGGAGACCAAAATTGGCTTTTATATTTGTAAATCGCATTAGGATTAAAAAGATGTTAACATTTAAAAGGTGACCTGTAAAAATATCAAGCGTTACTATGCGTTAGTCCATAGTATAAAATTCTAATCAACAAGGGTTTTCCGCGGAGTACTGCTAACAAATTGGTCTATTGTAACTCCTTACATTTGCGTCCCTTATAAGAAAACACTAAGGCTGTTCGACAATACTAATGTATTAGAAAATATACCTCTCGCAAACCCCGTCCATTTCGGCCAACAAAGTTCCCACGACGCTTGTATGCACCTGTTCCTGCCTGACACTTCGAACTGGAGCCAACGCGTCTATCTCGTCGAAGAATATGATAGATGGCTTCATCTTGTTCGCCTGTGGATATATGCTGCATAATTTGTACACATAGCTTATAAAGTAAACGTTTTTGTAATGAGTTTTTATATGAAAGGAGTTTTTATTTGTAAGTTTAGGTTAAGGACTATGTTTTGGATTTAGGCTGTTATTAAATAAATAAATTAAGAAATCCATTTTTTTGATACTGTCAACAATAGATCAATATTGCATTAACCTAACGAGCCTTTATTTTATTTCGAATTGATTAGATAAATTTGCCCATCAGTGGGAGGTTGTGAAGCCGAAGCAGTTTTCTATGTAATATTTTTATAAAAATTACAATATTGTGTGTTAAGAAAAAACGCGAAAAAATTGGCAAACACACCCAAATCGTTTGTCACGTACAAAAGGAATAAGATTTTTTTATCAAGAAACAAATATCATAATATAAATATTATATATTAAAAGAGCGTATAAGCATCTTAAAAGTCGGCAACGCACTAGTGAGGCCTCCGGCATTGCGAGTGTCCATGGCCGGCGGTATCACTTTACATCAAGTGAGCCTCCTGCCCGTTTGCCCCTGTTTTATTTAAAAAAAAATTATAATATCTGAGACCAGGGGTCGCGACTGCTTCCATCCCCTGACACTGTTAGTCCAAATAACCAAAAGATTTATGATTAAGGGAAATATGCATGTTTCATTCATAGACCCAATGCGTTGAACCAGTGTTTTCAAACTAACAAACATTCCACATTTTACCACTGTACAATACTTCGTGCAAAATACAAATAAATTAGACGTGTGGAAGGGAAACACGCTCAGCATATGCTCCGCCAACAATTTCTTGTCGACGGAGCGCCAGTTTTCAGCGTGCCCCCGGAGTGACCTCTGGACTACCAGCCATTTAAAAAAATAATATCATCTAAATCATTAAACAAATAATACAAAAATCCTTATTAACTTTGATAAAAAGTAATTAAAATAAAATAAAATAGTATTAATGATCCACAATAACTACACACTAAGCACAAACGATTTCTACATTATTCAAGTCACCTGTTGAAACAGCAGCTTCAAATGCCTCTCACTCTCCCCGACCCACTTCTTCAAACAGTCAGCGCCTTTGCGCATGAAAAAGGCGACCTTCCTCCCCCCAACGAGGCTGCACTCGTTCGCGAGGGCCCGAGCCAACAGCGTTTTGCCGGTGCCAGGCGGGCCGTGGAACAGAACGCCCTTGGCTGGCCGAGTGTTGAACTTCCGGAAAAGCTCCGGGTACATGAGCGGGAAAAGCACCATTTCCCTGAGACATTTCACGTGCTCTTCTAATCCTCCGACCTGCAAGACGTTAAAATTCATTTAGAACCTCGATGAACAGAATAAAGCCGAAAATTTCGGAGATCGGAAGCGACGGCGAAGTAAGAATTTTAAAAATAGTGACGTCAGTTGAGCTGAGGTCTTTTTTTCTTTTTTGAAGGATTTATACAAAACTGGCTCTCGGTGTCCTCCATTTTCCCGGTTTGTTTTTCATGAGATTTTCGTTTAGATATTATTGGACCCCAGGTGTTTGATAATTTTAAGCCGTCTTCTCTATTAAAACGGTTTAAAATTGAACATGAACCTTGTTGTTTTGTACAAATTAAATGTACATAGTTTTATTTATAATAAGAATATATACTTTAAATAATATTTAATTTAAAAAGTATATATACTTAAATAACAATGTTGTCCCTGTCAAAATAAACGATTGACAAAACTAAACAACGTACCGATGAAAATCGCACGCTACCATCGACTTCTATTGGCTGTATATCCCTCAGGGCTCTGTCAGTCTTCTTATCATCTGTGGACCTTATCTTTTGTCTGCAATATCATATAACATTAATAATAAATTATAACAGTTACTAATATTTTCACTATTAGTATGAAAAAATCAAACTAAATTGTTATTTTATTTAAGTACAATATCTCACCTTCCTTTAGTCTTATTCTTCATCGACACGTTGAGTTCCTCCGTATCAGAGCTGGTGCTGCTACTACTGCTGCTTGACGTAGGTGACTGAGCTGAAAATAATAATATTTAAATAAAAACAAATCTATGATCATATATAAGGTTCAAACGTAATCTTCTCTAGTGACCAAGTTTAGTTTAAGCAACTACTATGTTAGGCTAAGCCTGTTATTATAGTAGTTAGATGACAAATTAATAAATATATGATTTTTTAATATAGTCTGGTTTACACGATTATAACTTATGTATAAATATTATATATATATATAAATTCATATTTTTTATAAATGCATAATTATTTTATAATACCGTTAACAGAATTACAATGAAACGTTAGTGTATTAAAAGAGTCAAATCACACATAATTATTTTTTATGAATGGTGAAAAGAATTCAAAACGTTGAAGTAAAAATATATATATATATATATATATATATATATATATAGGAATTTTGTAGTTTCGGCTTCGATTGTTGATTTGCTTTAGGGACGAAATAATTGCCTTGTTTGTTTTGTTGGGAACCTAAACCCATCTCTGTTTCTAGCAATAATACTTACATCGTATGGTTTTCCTACGTAATAACTTTGGATTTCTCTCCCTTAGTGAATATGGTTTTTTTCTAATCGTAAACGCATTACCTGTAAACAGATAAAAATATTTTTAACTGAAATATTATGACAATTTACCATAATAACTTGACAGTTATTATTGCGTCATTGTATAAAGTATTTCTTTGTGTTAATTGACATAAATGCATTACGATGTTTACATATTATTTAATTAATAGAATCAGACGTTACTTTATGGAAGTCCATAGTATAAAATTCTAATAGACCAATTTTTTATCAATACTCCGCAAAAAAGCGTTCGTTTTTTAACAACTATCATAATTGTTAAAAACATAATTTATAACTTTAGCTTTCATTTGATTACTTCTCATTAATATTATTTTACTTATATAAGTCACGCCTGTTTCCCATTGGGGTAGGCAGAGACCACAGACCTCCGATCCTTGCATACCTCTCTCGCTTCTTCCATACTCATTAAATCCATCATGCATTTTCTTCGGTTATGGGTGCTTTTGACCTGCCCTTATTCCAGAACATTCTGAATCTGATCCAAAAACGTTCGGGCTCGCCAACCACACTCGCCTTGTATATACGCCTTGTCAGACTATTCATTCATTCTTTCCATGTGACCGAACCATCTCAGCATGCCCTTTCATATCCTTATGGAACAAATTCCATGTCTTGCAAATTTATAACAAGTTTACAATATGGACTGTGACCTAATCTCAGCTTTCTAAAATTCTATCAAATTTGTGCATTGCCGACTCGCAAAAGAAAAACTTATCGAGAAAGCTTCTATTAAAGGATCAATAAAATATATTGCAAAGTTATTTTTCGGAACTTGCAATTTGTAACTTTGTATGACGACATAGTAATGACGCAACTCACGGATTATCAAAAGAGAGCTTTATCTAAAGGAACAATGGTCTAATTTACTTTAACAGTACGATTGAACATTTTACCTCGTCCGCGCGTCTGTCGCGGTGTTATTTGGACGAAGGCGGGTTTGGGGTTGCGCGTGCGCTTCGAACGGCGAGGCCGGAACGCTAAGTCGCTTCCGGATTCCGATGAAGACGATTCCGACACTGAAATATTTATTTTTATATTATATTAGTTATATGATTTGAATAAAAATGGTTGGAATTATAAAAATAATAAATACATTATATTTTACTATTTAGTTATTTATCTATTTTTTTTAATAGCAATAACTGTATAAGTTCAAGGGATTTATACTTTATGTATTTAAAAGTTTATTATTTATTTTAAACAGTATATTAATGAAAGATAATCAATTTAAACTACTTTTCGACTGAAACGCATTATTTTTTTTTGTTCACGTTCAATATTCTCGAGGAAACAAAGCAATGACAAATTCACTGAAACAATAATATTTAGAGCAAATTAAATATATCAAATATATATGAATAAGTACATAAATATATATTAAAAATTAGATTTACCAGACTCTTGCTGACTATCTTTCTTCTGCTGCCTTCTGCCTTTACCGCGACCACCACGGACTGGTTTCTGTTGATTGCTGCAAACATTTTTATAATTAAAACATAAATAATATTTTTTATATTCTGATAATTCACATCATCACATTAATAGGTGGCAAACGGGCATAATCACCTGATAAGTGATACCGCCGCCCATAATAGACATTCAAAATCCGGTGGGCTCGCAAGTGCGTTGCCGGCCTCTAACACGACGACACGCTATTTTATTGAAAGTCCCTAAGTTTACTTTAGTTTTTACACTAACAGTTAAGACTTAATACGCGAATTAAGCCGTAATTTTAATGTTTGTTTCCTATGATGATGGCAACCCAGAGCAATCGAGATGAACCAAAATAATATTTTTTATTTGTTAATTTTTCTTTTTTTTATAACCAGAACTTGTTTCTGATATAAAAAGTTTACCTCTCACTATCCTCATTGTGTTCTGTATCCTTAGTCTTTTTTTCTTCCTCTTCTTTAACACGAGTGTCCGATGTGTCCATCTTCTCTTCTACTTTAACCGGCTCTGGCGGTTTCTTCTCAATGACTGTTTGATTATTTTCATTTTCCGACTCCGATTCTGATGCATCCTACAGGGAAGAAATTCAAAGTAGTATTATAAACAATTGCCATATCACTTGAAACCTCTTTAAACATTTATGCAAAACCAATATTTTAATTAAGACCTTCAGTGTAATCAGCTTTAAGTGTGCGGTGATATGTTTATAATCGAAAGCGTTTTTACAATATAAGAGTGCTTTATTTAGTTTAATAAATTAATCTTTATATGACTCGTTTGTCGGTTTACCGTAGCAGTGCCATCTATTGATTACTTACTCTATCCAGTCGAACAGTGTCGACATCTGTTAGAATCCTCTGGAGTTAACAGAGAATTGTGACTGTCAATGAATTATAGACAAATAATTTGCAATAAAATTGTGACTATAATTAAAGATCTAAGCTATCGTATCTCTTAAGTTGGACCAGACTCACGGTGTGCCAATTTAATTTAAAATCGCTTAAATAGTTTAGGAGTCCATCGCGGGCAAACATCGTGACAAGAGATTTATATATATTAAGATAAACAGTTTGCCTATTTGTTTGTTCTGCAAATATTTAAATAACACCTCACCATTAATAACAGGGCATAATTGGAAAATGTATTATTTATAATCAGGCAACATTGTTCCTTTCCGCGAGACGTGCCCGGCTATCAATTGATGTGGTTGGGAAACCGCAGGGAATGGATATTATTGTATTATTACTATTTTATATAAGTATTATTTATATTTTGCTTTTGATTTCAGAGTTACTTTATTCAAATTCTTTATAACAAACCTTAATTGTTTTGCCTCTACCAGACGTTCGCTTCTGTCGAGACAGCTGGGTGTCTTCATCTGTTACTGCCGGTGCGGACGGCCTGTTTGACTGATTCTGAAATTATAAACAACATTCATAACAATCAATTTATTTCTCACAACCAAATGTTAAAATATAATTAACTACAGTTACAGTTCGCAAGAGTCACGTTATTCGTTTTAAGCAACTCACTATTGAATTAGGATAAGTTCCTGTGATAATAGTAGTTTAATGATGAATAAATAAATAAATAAATATTATGCCAATCAATATCTATGTCAAAACCTATCCCCCAGATTATAAAACCATACATTCAATACATTAAAAATTCAAAGCATTGATACGTGGCGTGTGGATTTATCGTGCGATCATATTATTACATGAATACCTTTACCGGTTTTTGGGAGACAAAAAACAAAGAAATAAATAGGAAATCTTCGACTCTGGATTAAAACTTAATTGTACTTCCGATTGAGACTATGCCTTAACTAAGTACGCTTTGTTCAGATATCGTACGAAAATAAAATATGATAAAACTTCTATACGTTAAGGCTATCTCGATTATATCCCGCGCAACACTCTAAGCCCTCGTATTCCAGCTGCGTATGGAACAGTGTAACCTCATTGTTTTACTTCAAAAATTTTAACTTGTATAAACAAAGTTCAGTGAAAAGGTGAAGTTAGACATAATATATGAAATATTTAAAAACAGGAATCAGCTTACCTACATAACGTTTTTTAACCATAAACTTTATTTAGTTAATAAAAGATAAAACCACATAACAATGGAATTTGTTGAATATGCAAAAAATGTTAGCACTTTGATTATTAACATCATATTACACTACTTTAGTCTGTAATATCTGTCATTGGCACATTATTTTTAAATCGAACATTTTATAAAAAAAAATATTGCATTCTTTTTTTGAATATTTAATTATTTAAAAAAATCCATACTTTTTTGATGATAGAATGAAAATTGAAAGAAAACCGAATAGCTGTTATTGCATTGCATCGTTGTGGGCATTCGTTGAGTACCATTTTCAAGTTGCTCAAAAATTTTAATGAGAGCTCGTTTTGTGTACCATACTATTGATAGGTATAATTAAATTAATACAATCAGGCGTTACTTTGCGGAAGTCCATAGTACAAATTACGATTTCAGCATGAGTGAGTCGATTGAGACTCATCGGACGCTGTTCGTAGAGGCATACTGAGGATGCTGACATGCGTCAAGTGGTTGTGAGTTTTTTCCCGGAGTATTGCTTATAGATTGGTCTATTAGGCTTAGGTACAATAAAATCCAGTATTGAGGACAAGAAAAGAACTGGCCGGCCACGTTCCCTAAGAACACCAGCAGTAATTAAGGCTTAAGTTATTGTAAGTGTTGTTAAAGCGGTACTCGAAAAAAGCAATACTATGATGTCCTCAGTATTGACGAATAGTTTTCGATATTCAAGAGAAGTATATAGAAGCTGTATGCTAAAACTAAAAAAGCTGGAAATAAAGTTACGATGGACCTCATCCAGCATCAAAAAGGTCAGGGGTATTACCTATTATGAGCCTACTGAGGTTCATTTCTGCAAAACGGGAACAAAACTAGTGCAAAAGTGTAAAAAGCTTCAAAAGAGACGGTTTTGGAACGGTTTGTTAATTTGTATTAAAAATAAGGGAGGTCATTTTTAATAATTCTATTTAATTAACTCGGTATAAATTGATATATCATTCATTAATAACTCATCAGTAGAGCAAAGACAACAGAACTTTGGGACCAATGAATAATATAAAGCAACTCACCAATTTTCTCTTATTCACCCTTGCCTCATCACCCGAAGTAAATTCATCAGATGAACTGGTTGTAGTAGGAAAGCCATAGAGGTCAGGGTAGCCTTTGACCTTCAATTCATTTGTGATCCAACTCTCGTTGAAATTGTGATGCAGTAATTTCCGCTTACGGCAACTACGGCGCACATCTAAAATACATTGATTCAACCTGATGATAAAGCAAGAAAAATCGAAGCAATTCCTGCTTGTCAACCATATGCCAGCCCATACAACTTGGGAGTATGCTATAAGCTAATTATAAATGTATAAATGCCACCAAACTTTTTCTATGACCACATTTCAATAAAACCGCGCCTAGCCGCCTTATTAAAAATTGCAATATCTTCATTTAAATATTTTTGTAGTGTCTTTCTATGAAATAATATTTTAATTACATACAGTTGAAATGGAAAATTTGAATCAGCACAAAACTTAATATATTAGTAAATCCATCAAGCATTTTGGAAATAAACATTAATATCTATCTATGTTCAACTTGGATAAAAAGGCAAGTAAACGCAACAATAATAAATTTACAACATACTCTGCTGTATTGGCTTATCTTCACTATCTTCACCATAATTTTTACGCACACCGCCATTTCTCCTTATTTTCATACTCCTGTTTGGGGTATCATTGTCCTCAGTAAAAAATACACGAACCTGACGTGATCTATTTATTAACAAACAATTAATATTACTAATTAAATTCGAATTTTGCTACTATCAATAGAAAACACAAAATTAAATAAAGCTTAAAACGCTTAAACATAGGTATATGAAAATATAAGGGCAGCAAAAAATTATTAATTCTATTTAAGAAAAAAGTAATATGATAAGGTTTTATCACATGGTTAAAAATAGTTGCAGACTAATGTGTGGCCATAGTGTTAAAAGATGAGAGTCAGAATTAAAAATGATTATTACATTTATCATAATTTTTTACCTTCTGGAGTATTTCTCTGGTTCAGTATCACTCTCTGGAAACATGATGCGAGGCATCTTAATAGCTCTGAGCCTACTCCTATTATCTATACAGAAGAATGTAATAAACACAATTATTAAATATTACACATTAATAAAATGATCAATCTTGATTCTTAAAAATATCAACTAACACTGGCTCTTGGTATCACATAAAGGTGACATAGAAAAACATAATTGCTAACCTTAGGATATTTCAAATATCAGTAAGTGTTTAACATAGCAGTTTTTTTCTCTTAATGGCATAGGACTACTACTTGATAAGATATATGCTCACTAGAGCATTGGGTGCAGTGAATAAATTTTTAATAGACCAAAAAAGATGTCTGAACCTGAAGTCAAAACTTACATTTAGTTGGCCAGCGTTGTATTTTCCTTTTAACTTTAATATGACTACTTCTTAATTCTCTCTGAGACCAATTAGAAGCCTGCAATGTAATATTCTATTGTAATAATTTACACTTACAACAACTTAAGATAAAATATCTCAGGATTACATTAGAAAACGCGTTTCTGCACCTAGATTTGACTACATTCATGCTTCAACAATCTAGTTATGTAAAAAGACAGACCCAACCAGGACTAAAAAAAATATATATATAAAAACAAAACCCACCAACACATAAAAAGCTGTCTTACTTGGCTTAAAAATTATTATGAAAGAACAAAAGCTCTAGCAACTTCGTGCATTACGAACATACCTACATATGGAGGAATGAGGACAGGATATAGTCATTCATGAGGCATTTCTAGGAAAGCAAAGTGCAAATTCCATGCACTAACATTCTGCATTAATGGGAATTTATCACCTTCTCATCAGAGACACTGGCTGCTTCGTTTGGAGAGTAATTTTCATCCTCAACCTCCCCGTTTTCTCCGTTACTACGTCTGGTTTTAACCATTGCAGTAGACGAGTTTACACACAAAATATCACTCTTAACACACACTATACCTTTACCTAACTGTTCTAAAATCGTTAAAGAAGCTCTTCAAATTGTTTTAATTCAGTATTAGGTGTTTAATAGAAACAAAAACGACAAAGACTAGTCGTTATCTTCCGCACATGTCGTAACTCGTAAGGCAGCGCCATGTTAATCGACTATGTTCACAGTGACGAATCAAAAGTTGAATGAAAATTGTAATAGATATACAGTTAAAGCTTACCTCAATTCACTTTCAATTACTATCAGAAAATAACTACAGAAAAAGCAGTTTTTGTGGAATACCTATTTTAACAAATAATTTCGTCTTTGAGTGACAAAATTACGACAGCCTTGCATTGTTTTTATTGAAGACTGCCAAAATTTTCCCGCAATAATGACACTTTTAATTGTAATACTTGTCAACTTGATAGTTATACACTGAAATGGCCATCCGGTACTCACTAGTAGTCTGTGAAACATAAAACTGACAATCATCTGACTTGACTTCTTAATGATAATGTATCATAAATAAATAAAATTTATTTTCATAATTCAAATGGAACTAAATGCAGATTATTTGTAAGAAATAAATAATAGGCGAGTTATTAAAACAGCGATAAGTTTTCTGTCGAGTAAGTACTCTAATTATCATCATATCATTATTAATTTAAAAATAATATTGCTTGTACCCAACATTAAATATGTATTTATGTTACATTAGATCGTCTACTCTAAAGCTATGTCTGATATTTCTGAGACATCGCCGACAGATTCTAAAGTTCTCAATGATGAAAAGTCCAATGTTGATGGTGATGGTGATATGGACGATGATATGTCTGCTAAAATGACTGCTTCCTATAGTGAAATTTCGTTTCATTCAGATAATGGACAAAATGATGAAAAAGCAGCGGGTCCCTCAAGACCATATGATCTTCCATCAGAGAACAGAAAACAGGACAAAATTCCCTTGGATATTGATGGACATGTTCGTTATGTTGGTGATATGACCCATTATGTGGCAGATGATTTAGAGTTCAAAATTAAATTATCAAGTCCAGTAACAAAAAAGGGAGAAACACCTGTTTTTGGGAGTTCTAGTGCTTCACGGTCGAGCACACCATCTGGTAAATTATATAGGCAAATTTTAGCACCACAAATAGGACAGATAGATATAACAGTTCTAAATGACTTAGAACATGAAGCTCAAAAAATAGCACAATCTGTTGATAATCTTATAGAAAACCTATCCGGCATTCTACATTCAAATTCGTCACTGACAGCTGAAAACATGGAGGTATATAAAGATGCTGTTGGGAAAACTTGTGACGCAATGGACAATAATATAAAAAGTATGTATACAATTCTTGCTAAAGGCGAGGAAGTTTCTCAAGCTATGATTCCAGTTCAAGCACAAGCTGCACGAATATCAGAAATAAAGAGATTATTACAGATATTTGAAAGTTACTTTTAAGTATAGCCAGTACTGTGTTTAAAGAAATTCTTCAGTATTTTGATTCCTAGACACTATATTTAAGTTGTACATAACATTCATTTATTACTTGTAATTTTTGTTTTACATTTAATTGTCTATTTAAGTGTATGATATTGTGAACTTAGTAGACTTATATAAATAAGGATTAATTAGTCTTACAGGATTCAAAATTTGCAATTCTTATGTTTCAAATCTAAAATTTGTCTTAATTTAAGTTTTGGCTAATATTGAATAATCAAGTTTTGCTATGGGATTTAGTGGAATAAATCATGTTTAGAACCAACCATTATGGATAATTTTAATTTAAAGATCTTCTATTCTTCTAAGTTAATAACTTAGCTCTGAAAATTTGGTGTCGTTGTTTATTCTGGCGTTTAGGAGAGAGTACAGATTGTTAAATTCGAATTTCAATAAAAGTAAAACTCATTGGAGTAAAATTCTTTATTTCATCGTCAATGCACAATTTGTCAAGCAATCTGGTCCTAGCTTGTAATATATTTTTTTATCTTATTCTCACCCATAAAGGTTTATATTTTCTTTTATTTTTGCAAGCCGTAGAATTATTAAAAAGTCAGTGGTGGCGGGTCTCCGAATGTTAGCCATGGTAGTCTTAAGCAAAGTATACGTACGTGTGGTTTCTGTTCGATTTGAAGTTAAACTGTGCGTCGATGCTAGCTCACCTCAACGTGGCTCGGACTTGCCGCGCGAGGCGGCTTCAGATTAGGAAACTTGCAGACCGAGGCCGCTTCGCGTGGCAAACGTCCGAGGCTGCTCGTTCAGCAGTACGCGGCTATTCAATATAATATTATTTATCTCGAATGCACAAGACTGCTCGACATAATTCGAATTGTCTCCGACACCTATGAGAACTGGCGAAGTAAATATGTTTAGAATACCAAAATAGATTTCATTTAATATTTTGAAAACTTGTCAAGATTTTAGCGAACGTGGCACTTTTGCAAACAAGCGAGGTTTCTGTCCAAACGACAATGACGATTTAGCGATTGAATTAGTCGTCAGTCTAAGAGAAATAATCAGTAAGTACACATCAGGTACAAAAGCATATCATTACTACATTTTATGAGATGGGACTTCATATGTCAACCTCCTGGCATTGTAAGTGTCCATGGGCGGTGGTTATCACTTATTTCCGTAATTTAATTCAAAATTAGTTGATTTAATCTGGTACAAGCTACTTTAAAGTTACAGCAACTACAACTTTTATATGATGTTACTTGTCGCTACGGATCTCTTCATGGGATTTTCCTCCTTATTAATAAATAAGTACAAAATTATTATCTTATTTAAGAACTTTCAGAAAGTTCAAAATAATGAATGCTAACACTCCTCTCTGGGTAATTTCGAAGCTATTTCGGCGCGAAAACCGGAGCATTCGAATAGAATTGTCATTTAATTACAATTCCGCATTAATTGTAGTTCTTAACTTTAAAATAATATCGCAAACCACCTACCAATCTCAGAGAAAACGTTCTTATTAAAAACTAGCTGTACCCGCGACTTCGTCCGCATGGATTAGGTATAACAACTTAAAAATATCTATTTTAGAAAACATGTACTATCTACGTCACTAACTAAATAAGCACAAATATACTTCATTTATAATTATTACTTAAAGACAAAAAAGGAAACCAGCAAAAATGAATCACAATATTTTGAATTATAGGCCCAGTAGAGAGAGTGTGGTTAGCTTAAGCTGCGCGCGGCTTAGATCATCTTGGAGCGCGTTACTGGACATTTTATACGTTTTTTATTTCAGCTTTTTATCGGCGTAGTAAATACACATATATCCGTTGCAAAGTTCCATCACTAACCGTTTCGGCGCTAGAGTGTGAACGGGCGAATGAAGGGACATGACGAGAGTTCCTTTACGTAGACTGCGGAACCCTAATAAAAGTAGCCTAAGTGACTCCTTATTACATCAGCTACCAATCAAAACAAGTCCCGAAAAAATCAGTCCAGCCATTCCAGAGATTTGCCGGAACAAACAGACAGACAGACAAAAATTAAAAAAAAAATGACATTTTGGTGTATGTATCGTATATCGTATATTCATATGCATGTGGTAAAAAACGGTTATTTCAATATTAAAAACAGCCACATAAATAATTTGGCAACATTCGATTTAATTACGAACCACACCGATGAGATGTTTCACAACTAAGTCAACCTATTTGTGCAAAAATTAGGTGAATATTTTTTTTAACCAATTAGAAAGCTTAGAAAAAACAACTGATTTTCATTTGTATAAAGTGGCGACTGGCAAATGGCAATTCAGTAAATACAATTGACATATACATACCGCCATCAAAAGTTACGGGCGTTTCATACCAATGAATTATTATTGGAAGTTTCGTCGTTGAATCTTGCTTTATGCTTAGTGTGTGCTGAGTAGTGAGTAGAGCTGACCGTTGTTTGTGGGGTGGTTGTGTACAAAATTTTGGTATAGTTCTAAAAATATCACAGAAAATGTAATTAAATTAAGACCATGAAATCTAATGTAATTAAATCAACAAGTACTCGATTTGTGGTTTCTTGACCATTCCCATTCCATTCGATCTAGTGAACAGGATAAACGTATACGATGGGCGATGTCGTGAGCTTGTTTTCCGTAATAATAATGAAGTTTAAATCAAAGTTCAATGAAAGTAATCTTTATTTTCACTGTGAGTTTCCGTGGGAGAAGCTGAAGTCTGTTAAATGGATGAACGAAAGAGCTACATCTAACAAAGCTTATGTTCCTACCAAAGTGAGTTATTTTTTTAATAATTTTAACGAACATATGCATTAAATGTTTTCAACGTCTAATGATGCTAATCACTAGTTATTCAGGGATTGGATTACGAATTACAACTCAGTACTTTTAGCCTAAAATTCCTTTTTTTAATTTCACTTTATTATAATTCCTATCTGCTCTTGTTATTTATTTTACAAGAACCAAAGAAATATGTCCAAATTAATGATAGAATACTTAAATCTAAGTAAAATATATTTTATAATATAAACTCAATTTTTATATCCATGCTTGTTGAAAATTGTCTGTTAATGTCTCATAATCTCAATTTTATAACAACAAATGGAATGGTACTCATATATTATTTTTTAGAAGAATTTTTTAATCTGTTACCAATGTCCACAAATGAATTAATAGATAGTTTTGACCATGTAGAATTTATATGTTTAAAATGTTTGTGTTCTAGGTGGAAAATGTAGCTAATGTTTGTACACATGCGCTTTGTGTTGCACCAGCATCATTTGGTGCCCGGGAACTGCTCACTCGTTCCATAAATGCACCGCAAGCAATTGCAGCAATTGTCTATGGGCTTGCATTATGTCTTCTCTTTGCTGTTTCCACTACCTTCCACTCTGTTTGCTGTTGTGGTTCTGATACGTAAGTTATTTCTTGAGACACATGTAATGTTATTATTTATTTTTTTCAAATAAAAAAAAGTTATTCAAATTAATCTATATAATTTATAATAACCTTCTGTTTTTAGATACATTACACACTTGTTGATAGTTTAACTAAATGAATATATTTGAATTAAAAACTATTCAATCAGTAAAGTTGATGTGATGTACTTCAAAATTGTAATTCTTATAAGTGACTGTTATGTCTATTATCAAATTGGTATCTAAGAAGCATGCATCATGCAATTACTTTAGTGAAACCATTATGAATTTATGATAACCTTAGGGAGTTGATAAAACAATTACATACTCTAATAACCAATTAACTTAACAATTATCTTTACAAATGTGAAGAATGTTCTTTCAGCAAAATGAAGCACTTCCTTCACCGATGCGATCGCGCCATGATCTATATATTCATCGCAAGCTCATACTTCCCCTGGCTGACTGTTGGAACAGTCTCCTGTTGGATGTTGAGAGAATTAAGATGGGCAATCTGGTTGCTGGCAATTCTGGGTATCACATATCAACAGATCTTCCACGAGCGGTACAAGATGCTGGAGTTATTGCTGTATCTTATCATGGGGTTGGGCCCGGCTGTCGTCATTTTCACCTCCAATGTATGTTGCTTTTTGTTTGCTTTTGTACATGTGTATATATGTGTGGTGTATATGTCGGCTAGAAATTTGCATCCCGACACTTTTGGTCTAACTGCAAATTTTTAAAAGCAGACAAATTAATATTCACGTAAAACCGATTATCTTGTTCGTTTTTTGAAAAATGGTTTGGGAGCCTTCGTGCAGTAGTCGCACAGATACCCGACACATTCGGTCTCTTCGCTTGACAAATAACAATCAACCCAATTCGGTCATTCTTTCATGCGGAGTTGGGAGATTAAAACTATAGACAATGGCGATTGTTTTGGTTCCATCATAACGTATTACATCTATACAAATATTATAAAGGGTTTGCTTATGTGATTGGTTGAACGCGCTTATTACTTAACTTCTGGTACGAATTTAAAAAATATTTTCGATTAATCCATGTATAGAAAGGGCTATTCATGAGAACGAAGGTAATTTTTTTTTGTGATAGCTGGTTTTTTTTTTTAATTATTACCCAATTACCAGCGATTTCTAAATAATGAGGAAAACAAAAGTTCTTCACACAAAATGACATTATGACCCTCCTGAATATTTCATAAGCCCAAATAAATACAATCAATTCAAAAATCGTCTTCCACTCATACAATGTACATTACACAATTAAGACAATTGAATTTAAATTGTAAATTCTTTTAAAGATTCATAGCTGTTGATCTATTTATTATTGTTAAGGAACTATTGTCTTACAAATCCACTTGGACCTCTGAACCCTCATATTTAAATTAATTATGCACATTAGACGACCTTGAAAGTAACATATTCTTAATGTCAGGTTTTTGAAGGTGTTTAAAAATTGTGTATACATAAGAAATTTAGTTTAAGTTGGCTTCAGCAAACTAAACTAGAAATACCTACGTACAATAAATTAATTTCCGGATGTTAAAAGATGGTCAAAATAAATTAAGTTTTATACAACTACAGTGGATCCCCGGTAATCCGGCCCGTGTCTAGTCCGGCACCCCTTGTAATCCGACATGGTCTATGATTTGACAATTTTGCTAATGCATGATTGAAGTTACAACTTGTACGGACCATTATTATTGTGCTCGATTTTCTAACGAGTTCTAAGTTTAATAACTATAGTTATTGAACATTTTTTGTAAGTTCTATAGCATTAATGACGTTAATTTTATAATATAACGTAAGCTCTCTATTGTGTTGTTTAATTTACTAAATTTGACGTATATAATGAAGTATAATTTGTACTTCAGAGTACATTATATGTATATAATATAAAAAAATCATCATTGGATCTATAATTTGACGGATTACAAGGTACTCTTTTGTAAGCAAATTCGGACTGTAAGGAGTCTTAGGCAGTACTCTATAATCCGACAAATTCGATAGTCCGACACTGCCTTGCAAAATGATTGTCGGACTACCGGGGGCCCACTGTATTACGTTACGCGTTTAGATAATTTTTTTAATGTCTTTTTAACATATTGCAACAAATGTGATATGTCTTTGTAATGCTTCATAAATGCATACTATATTATTATATTAGGTCTTTACCTATGAAATTGCCGTTTTGTTTGAAAAAAGTTAAAGTATTTTTTTTTCGAACTTATTTATTTCTTTTATTCAAAGTAATCACCCCTGCAATCAATGCATCTTTGCCAACGCTGTGGCAGTTTATGGATGCCCTTCTTGAAAAAATCAGCTGAACGGGAGACAACAAACTCTTCAAAGGCGTTTTGTACTGCCTCTCGGGAATTGAATTTTTTTCCCGCTAAAAAATGGTCCAAATTTTGGTAAAAGTAATAGTCGGTAGGCGCAAGATCTGGTGAGTATGGTGGATGAGGGAGAGCTTCCAAACCCAACTCATGTAGTGTGTCATTCCAATCACACCAGCACTAGACCACCAAACTGTGAACATCACCTTTCTAGGGGTCATTTTTCGTTATGCACATTGCTTTGGTACCGAACCAGGATCTAACCAACTTGCTGAGCGCTTTCCATTGTCAAAAAGAATCCATCTTTCGTCGCACGTAACAATTCGCTTCAAAAGTCCTTCATTTCTGTGCCTGTTAAGCAGCGCAAAGCAAGTCTCGACGCGTACGTTGCGCTGGCGATCGTTAAGTTCGTGGGGCACCCATCTATCAAGCTTTTTTATCTTGCCAATCTGTCGCAAATGGACCAATATTGCTTTGATGGTAACATCAAAAGCTGCTGCCAGCTCAGCTGTAGATTGAGATTCATCAGCCTCCACAATCGCCTTTAATTCATCATTGTTTCCGGACGACCACGAGGGTCATTTTTCAAGTCTAAATTCCCAGAACGGAACCGAGCAAACCAATAACGGGTTGTACGTTCGTTTGTACAGTTCTCTCCGTAAACGTCGTTGATGTTACGTGTCGTTTGTGCCGCGTTGGTGCCACGACGGAACTCATATTCCATAATTACACGAAATTTCAAAGTATCCATTATGAGGAAAAATGTTGAAATGTAATGAAAATACAACGCTAATCAATAAACAAAAGACTGATTTTGTAAATAGAATGTCATATTTTTAAAACAAAATCAATTTGAATTTAGAATTCATAGCCAATCATAACTTTTTTTTGTTTGAAAAAGTCTGTACTGCAATACGGCAATTTCATAGGTAAAGACCTATTATATAAAACAATATATATAGTTTAATTAAAATGCGTCAAATAGGCTTTTGTTTGTGGTACATGGTTTATCTCGTATTTAAGACGGCTAGACTCGATTTTGCCTTCCGATATAATAATAATAAAGCTTTTTATTCACTCTAAATTAGATATTTACAATTATATATTCACTATTTTATTTTTTAGTTGTGTTAAAAATTTACTTCAATTACCTAACTATACCTGTCCGATATCCCCTTGATATTATATGTGGATATTATTGAAACTAATGTGGAATACCGAGTGTTCACAAGACTCGTGTATATAAGAACGGGCTTTTATTTAATTAAACCGACCTTGAGGCTCCATGTCAAGATGTCAAGTCAAGAATAGCACTAGAAAATGTTAAAGATAATCTCACTGCGAATGTGTATTTTTAGCTCTTCTACACGTGATATATTAGCATTTTAGAACTTTCTATGTTAGTTTATTATATATTAGTCATTAGGTGTATATACAATATTGAAGCGTGACGTCATTGTTAGAGTCGGTTCCTACCCTTGAACTATCTTTGTTGTCTTCCCCCATACAATTCCTAAATCGTTTTTTTGGATTGTGATTTCACACTAGCGCTCCATATATATTACCTATGTATGTGTGTATAAGGAAATAAGTGAAGTGGTTTATGTAAAAAGATTATTCAAAAATTCGGAAATTTTACATAGGTATATTTAAATTGTTTAAAGGAGAAATGAAAGAAAACTGTCGTCGAATTTTACCAAAAATAACACAAATCTTATATATAAAATTCTCGTGTCGCGTGGTGCGTATTCGATTCGTGTTAGCCGATTCTCAGTAAGTCTGAGAATCGGCTAACATCTATTTTACATCCCTCTTAAATGCTAAGGGTGGTGCACCCCTAATTTTTTTTGACAAAATTTCTAATCTTTCATTTTTCTATATAATATTTACAATTAATTATTTTTACATCTCTACGAACTCTTATATCCCTACTCTCTTATATTCCCAGACAACGTCTTTTTAAAAAAATGGAACAATGTGCATAAGGCGCAGAATAAAAATGATCTGACCAAAGAATATGAATTGTAATTTTTGTTTGTAGTTAGTTAGTTTTTTGTATATGATATAGGCATTTTTGCCTGAAGTTCATTATTATTATTATTATTAATGCGATATAGCTGGTATGCGTATACTCATACAAGTAATGATTCAATTGTGAACAGTTCTGAGCTATTTGAACCTTGACCCCGAGATAAAACGCGGCACATACACTGTTATACATGTTATCCTAACGTTTATTAGAGGTAGCGCTTATAACATATCAATTTCGATCGCCCTGATCGTCATAAAGAGCGGACCATAGCGGAGATGATATTTATTATAACTTAATAGTTAAGCTAGTTAAATAGACTAATAGAGTCCCCTTGTATGTTAGTTTTTATTGGCAGTCGGGATTTGTTTCTACGAGTAACCATAGTTCTCAAAATATGGGGTTACATAATGAAATAAAAAATATATTAACATAACTATTACTCAATTAAAGAAAAACACTTTGTTAACGGATTAAGTTATGTATTTGTACAAAATTTAAGTATATTACATTATTTTAATTTTTGTCTGACTTTTCGCGTGCTTTAATAAAAATTTAAAATAATGTAATATACTTAAATTTTGTACAAATACATAACTTAATCCGTTAACAAAGTGTTTTTCCATAAAAGCACATAGTAATGTTCAAAAAGTTCAAAGGTCCCACTTATCTTGCCTTAACCAAAACAACCTTGACCGTTCTATTTACAACAAAGCCTACGAAACCGCACAGTAATGCTAAATATATAAATCTGTCGAATTGATTGTTCTATAATCTGTATAAATGTATAGCGTACATTCGTGGTTTTCTAAGGTTTCATATCGTCAGCGTTAAGGTTTTTTCTGCAAACCTCAATAACGTTCGACAAACTGGCGGTTGCTAAATATGTACACTGCTTTTCAAAAAATTAAAGGCTGCATAATCACCCGAGAGATATATATAATAAATATTCACTATTTTTGTAGTGTTCCTAGAACGTCATATCGTTGTTCTGTGAATAGCTTACTATAAATGTGTATAGAATGTCGTTTATGGTTTCTATGTATTTATTTAAATATGGAACGCCAGCAGTTTACACAACATACCCAAATAACTTATTCATAGATTATTACAAATTTCGTTGCGAAAACCATTTATAGGCGAACATGTAATTATAAAAGATCTTTAAAACAACAGAATATTAAAGATGAAATTTCAAAGAATATAACAAACATAAATATTACGTATGGTTCGTAAAATCACCGTGATATAAATTCTTTACGTAGTTAGACAAACACTCAATACCCACTGATCCATCCAGTCTTCAAGGTCCTATAATTATATCGATCGATGTGTTGGTTCAGCCAAGTGAATTAATCCTAATTCATGGGTAACAAGGGTTTATGTAGGTTTTCTTAACAACCGTCTCGGGTCAATAACTTTGTGAAGCTTGTAATACGGCCTTAGTTTCATGGTTTAGATTTTACGTAAAGAATTACATCGATATTTATTACGTTATTGGACCTGGGGTGGTCGCGGTTCGTGTGGCTCTCGCTAGAGGTTATGCTTAATCGTCTATTGAAGCAATACTTCGAGAAAACACCCACAACCACTCTACGCTCGTTTCGCCCCGACACCGGAGCATCCTCAGGAAGTTGTCTCTTCGAACAGCGCTCGATGAGAAACTCATACGTAGAAACGTACGTCGAGTAGTTGTGGGTTCTTTCGCGGAGTATTGCTGGCATATTGGTATAGGGTTTTGGGCTGGAGCTGGAGCTGGAGCTTTATTTAAAACATTTACTGTCAAGTTAACTGACTGCACAATTCTTCATATAATTGATTTGAATTTGATTGAATTCTCGCAAGCTTTAAGTACTTAAACTGAAACTAGAGAAATTAATTTTAGTCGGGTACAATTATTATTAAATTTCATTAATGCTTCAAATATTAGTTTCATACATTGGAAGTTACATAAAATGTTGCTAAATTGATTGAATTTTAAGTTTGCACATAACAAATCTTATTCAATATAAATTATTTCAGTCTTTTTATGAAGTGGCAAGTTTGTTAAGGTTTTTGGATATTTTAATTAACGTTTTAGTGACTTATAATAGTTTGGAATGAATACATATTGTATTCATTTTCTGCCGCTCTATTCAGATGAACTTTTAATAAAATATTGTGAATTAAATTGTATCATCAAAATACTTTTGCTCACAGCGATTAACAAAACGAACAAAAATTATACCAATTCACATCTGTTACAACTAGTCATACATAAATACAAAATAATAGTATGGGTATTATCGAGTGTAATACTTATTATCGCATTGAGTTTATGGAGTTTTAATAACAGGTCTACCGTGGAATTATAGACTGGTGTAGTATTGCCATTTCATTTTTAAAATTTTGATTGCAATGGTATTTACATAAAATATTTAAAGGAGAATTGTACAAAGAATTACAAGCTTCTTCTAGAAGCCCTTTTTAATTACCGATCAAGACGATAATAAAGGTCACCTTGACGTGTTTGACAGGCTACTGAGGGCAATTTACTTGTATCTACAGTTTTTTTTTGTTATTATATACGATGATATAAAGGAATCATCAAGCGTTTTGTTTCAAAGGTGTCGCATTTAGTATCATCGGAACTAAAGCTTCTTCTTATAATAATGGAAAATATATACAATAAATGAAATACAGTTATTGTATATATTTTTCATTTGGTTTATTTTAAAATTAATATTTTATTTTAAGAAGTACTTCAAATTTTGTATTTTAAATATAATATGGAAGTGAAACATATATATTTATGAAAGCTTTGATAACATTTAAGCTAATAAATAGGGAGGTATATTCAGAATAAGCTTAATACAAGTGTCTATATAACTTTAATATATCGGTTACATCACACATGATTTCTGTATTCTATGTAACCTATCTCGTATTTGATCTGAAACTTAACATACAGTGATTTTTATATGTAAATTTAAATTCGTTTGTCGACATGTGGATAAATACATGTTTAAAGAATTTTTTCTCTGTAATCAATTTTTTTTATATAAAATAGGGGGGCAAACGTGCTTGCGGGTTGCCTATGCGGAACAGCCGCAGCCCATAAACACCCATTAATGGGTGCGTTGCCGGCCCTTCAGGAAGGAATATGCTCTCTCTTTAAATAATTGGAGGTCGTATCTCGTGGGGAAGGACTCCGCTGGAAGTCGATTCCACAGTTCACTTGTTCGCAATAGAAAATGCCTTGTAAAGCGAACTGTGGAAGACTTTTAATGCATCAATAAAATGTAAATTTAAATACAACTTTATAATGTGCATTTCGCGGTGGATGTATGATACATGAAAAAAATTCAGCACGACATTTTTCCGCATAAAAGCCATAGTATATTGCATACATCGATGAAATTTTAATGACCTAGAGTATTAATAACGTTATTGTAACCAGTATTATTTATGGCCAGAACAATGTGTTTCACAGATAATAATCATGAATGAAAATGTAATTTAAATAACATTAACTGTTACATGACGATTTAGATTTAAAATAGCTGATACGGAATTTTGTAATGGGACAAAATGTCGTTTTGACTTTATGCATGTAAGTCTAAAATATGAATGTTGAATCACGAACTACTATCAGTTCAATTATCAATAGTTTTCGATTTGTGTATGAAATAGTATCTTATCCCACTTTTATATACAAGCGAGTTAGCCCAATGGTATACCAGATGAACAGTGGATCTCGGGTTTTATGTATGGTCATCATTTGATGAGCGCGTGTTGGGTTATGGTTTGGGGGTTTGTATTTATAAAAATACATATGTTATATGTCATCAGTTGCGTTTAAGAGCTATAAATAGCTATGGCGAACCAACTGTATTTTAATATGTCCTGTTATTATTATATATCGCTTTTAACTAAAGTACTCCTCATCTAATAATGTTTACCATGTAGCTTATAATTTAATAATAAAGGTAATTCAATTGCCGGTATATAAGGATTAAATATACATTAAAAACATTCTTTTTCAGCACCAGTTTCCGGCGATGCACGATCTCAAACTCGGCGGTATGCTGTACCTAATAGGAGTGTTCTTCTTCAAATCGGACGGACGTATACCGTTTGCCCACGCTATATGGCATCTATTCGTCGCCTTAGCCGCCAGCGTTCACTATCTGGCGATACTACGACACCTCTTCCCCGAACTCAAAGCCCAATGAAGACTGCCCTATTCAATCTCAATTAGAGCTCTCTAAGCTATTTTTGTAATACGATAACAGGATAATACGTTTGAATGGCAATTGGCTCCTTTCTGAACGTGAATGGTGTTTTGTTCATCGGCATAAGATTGAATATAGTTTTATGGATAGGTTTTCCTTCTAGTCTAGTTTTGGTCCATGTTTACGTTCAATCGTTATGCAATGTGAGCTCGAGGGGTTTGCTATCGGTTTTCATATGGTTTCGCGGTAAACTGTATGATGTAACTGTCTACGCAGATATATGACGCGCTATACAAGGAGAATATGGAGCTCAATAGAATGTCGTTCTTTTAGACATGGTGTATAACTTTGGCATTATACCAACACTAAAAAGCTCTTGAGAAGCAAAGCGTATCTACAAAGGTACTCGATGACGGCGACTATAATGTTATATTTGTTCAAAACCTATAGTTCCGTGTATTTTTGTAATACTTTGTGTTTTATTATATGTATCGTTTTTGGTAGGTTACAAACTTAGATGATTATTTTGTCGGTGTTAATAAGGATTACACTTGCAGGTCGAATTATATCCAGTTTAGGATCGTTTAATGAACAAATCTCATTTAGTAATGACAATTTAAGATTGCCCGGTTCGATGTGCAAATTTTAATTTTAAAATCTCCTCAGAGTAACATAAAACAAATGTATGTAGTGCTCCAAAAACGATTACTAAGTACTTTTTGGTAATAGCGAATTGATATATAACATAAACATGGACCCCCATCGCCAAATAGATGTCTAAAAGGTTTGTTCTTGTATATTTTGTATTATATTGTTGATAAATCATATTGTTGTAAAGTCGTAGTTGTATCACAGAATCTTGAGACCAAACCGACCCTTTTTAGAGGATTTAAATTAACTTGTATTAGAATTTTTAGAGATGTTTATCTATACTTAAATGAATCCTACTTTTTCTCTAAGTAATAATTTTATACAATTCGATATTTCCTTAGATTAGTACGTGTATGTCTTAGCGTAGTATGGTTTGATGTTAATCAGGCAAAATACGAATCCTCATTCACAAGGTAACTATTCTTCGCTTTGACTTATTTTACAGCGATTGCTCAATCGAAGATGTCATGTGACTTCCAGTATGGAATAATGTCGACGAATTCCATGAATCTCATTAGTAACATTAGTTTAAGGGAGTTGCAATATAGAAATATTTTACGTTATAATAATTATCAAATACTTGAAATGTACCTTTGGTTTTAAGCATGCTCTTTGATTTACATATAGGACGAGTTAGTGTTGTCTTTGAATTGGATCAGTTTTGCGATAGGCAAACAATCGTATTGAGAACATTAGAAGTAGGTCGGATGAATATTGTGAGATATCCTTGACTTGAAGTTCCATATCGTAAAAGTATATACAAATATCCATTTCTTAACAACAAGAAGCTTTTTTTTGAGACATTACCTCAGTTACCATATTTATTTTGCAGATAAACTATTGGAAATATTAAAGATTTTATGTTTATATACTGCCCGTAAAAGTGCATTTCTCTTGCTAATTGGATTGTATCCAGTATTTCTAGTCAAATTTTCCGATACATTTTTTAATTATGCGATGTTTATTGTAAGTTTACTAGTGAGTTTTAGTATGCTGTAGAGGTGACAGGGTAATTTAAATCGGAGATCTGAAAGCGCGATCATATATTGGACTTTTTTTGTAGCGTCACATAATTTGAGTGAGTAGGTAATATTAGTGCATTTTCCAAATTAATGTGAATATTTATTCCTAATTTATACAGGAATTTACTACTGATTGTTGTTAAATCAGTCTTCCAGATAAACACTTTGAAAAATTATTAACTATTTACATATTTTTTCCAGGATTCATCAAAATTATGTAATTTAAATGCCAGGACAATGTTATCCCCCGTGATATGTTAATTTGAATTTCCTATATGTATACATAAGTACATTTTTTCAATTGATATAACAGAAATATTTTTGTGGATTTAATGTCCCTGCTAAAACAGTGTTATTTTAGTCTTTGTTAAAGTAGTGATAATTCTGTATTTTTATAAAATAGTGTTACTTCATACAATCATGTTACCTTGATAATATGGACAGTGGTATAGTTTTTTAGAGGTTTTTGGGAACTCATTAAAACTTTTACACTTATTTGAAATTCTTTTATTTTCACTATGTGAAATTATTTAGCTTAGAGATAGTAAAAAATTGTTATCTGTAAAAGGTTCAACTACATTTTGGACACAGTTTTTATTCCTAAAATATCAAAACATTTAATCATGACACGGGCAGTGACTTCACATAACATCAACCTTTCATAGAATATTTTGGTAATGTTGCCGGCTTTATCTTTCTCAACACAATAGCACTTGTCGTAGAATTCAGTAAATGCTGATGATATTTCATACAAATATTCACATAGGGTATGTAAATATAAATTGTTTGTCACTTTCAGAATGACTTCTGGGAACCTCAAGAGGACTTTACCCAACTTCCATTCAGCATCATGTGTTAGTTTTATGCCAGATTTGTCAAATTCCTTCATCAAAGTATCAAGAGAAACTTGAGCTGTCCTTGAAATAGATTGAATCCTAGTTAAGGCATACAATAAATACACTGCTGTATTGCCTTTATCATCTAACATTTTGTCAAAAGAAAATATATAATCATTGATTCTATTTTGTGAAAGATCAGCATATTTAATACAACCATATGCTACAGCTTCTTGCGCCTGCTTTAATTCTTCTGGTGTTAGCACCTTATCCCGACCTTTCTCAACTAGTTTATCAAGAGCTCTCTTTAAGCCTTCATCCAAAAGATCAACAAGTTTAATTGTATCTCCAGACCTAGTCTTAAATTTCTTTTTATCTTCACCCAAAACTACTCCGAAACCAACATGTTCAATGTTCTGTCCATCTTTAAGAATACCCGCCCGTTTAGCACAGGCTTCTATGGTAGCAAAATGAGTGTACTGACCCACATCAGTTACGTAAATAAGTCGCTCACCCTTTTCTTCTTCAACTCTTTGCTTTATTGTAGCCATATCTGAAGTATCATAAGTATATCCTCCATCAGACTTTACAATAGTTAGTGGTATTCCAGTTTGTTCAGTGCTGCCCCACATGATCAACCTGCCTTCATCTTCCTCCACTAAATTCTTCTCTTTCAATTCTTTTACTATGGCATCCATACGGCTCTGATAAAATGACTCACCACGGTCAATAATTTTTATATCTAACCTGTCATACACCTTTTGAAATTCTTGTCGAGATACTTCACATATAAGCTTCCATGCTGCCGTATAGTCAGGATGCCCAGATTGTAATTCAACAACGCAAGCATATGCTCTCTTTTTAAATTCTTCCTCTTCATCAAATCTTTTCTTTGATTCTTTATAAAATGCTTGCAAATCAGATATAGGAGGTGAGTGAGTTTTGTAATCAGGAAATTTGTCTTGTAAATGTGCAATAAGCATACCAAACTGTGTGCCCCAGTCACCAAGGTGGTTTATACGTAGGACATCATGCTCCAAGAATTCCAATACACGACAAATACTATCCCCAATTATGGTTGACCTTAAGTGACCAACATGCATTTCTTTTGCAATATTTGGTGATGAAAAATCTACGACAATCCTATTTCTTTTTACAGGTGGTGGTTTCACTCCATATTTAAGTATGGTGTTCAGAACATGCTCTACAAAATGTTTATTTAGATAAACATTTATGAAACCTGCACCAGCTACTTCCACCTTTTCTACAAGAGGTGATGGGGGTATTTTGGACAAAATATTGTTAGCAACTTCTCTTGGATTCGTTTTGATATTCTTAGCTTTTAATAACTGAGAGATTGGCATAGCAGAATTACATTGGTAGTCTCCAAATTTCGGATTATTGCCAGATAGACTGATTACCACAGGTGGGTCTTCTAAATCGGGATAAGCTGACTCAATGGCGATGGCGAAAATATTCTTCATCTCATCAACGACATATATCGGGCCATCTATAGATTTTATATCACTAACTAATGTTGGTCGTTTTTTGGAAGTCTTCACGACACCACGAGACTGTACTGACTTAATCGCATTTTCGAGAATTGCGAGACGATGTTTCAATTTCTCATTATCAGAAAGTAATTTAACTAGTTGTGGGTCAGACGTGTAGCTGAGATCCCCTCGAACAAGTTTATCGAGTTCTTCTTGAATAGCTTTAGTTTCCTTTTCAGCTAAAAGAGTTCTTGCTTCAATTGTTTTCAAGTCGATATTAGACATCGTGTAAATAGTTTAAATGTAAACTATTCATATAAAAACACTAGGGGACCTGTTGCGATGAGGTTACTTTTCAAATTTCTTATTTTGTTAAAAACTGAAGTAGGAACTATCAAATTTCTGAAATCGTGTTCTAACTTCAATTGCCTTAAATAACACATCAGTAATATGCTGTCAAGTGTCATTATGTCAACCACAGTTATATATTTCCAGCAGCTGTTGAAGTTTCGCCAATTACCTAAAATCTTATTTAAATTTTTTAGTTGATAGTCCAGACAAATAATTTTATTTACTAGGTGAATTTTCCCCTGCTGTTTACTAACTTAAGAATTAATTTAAAAGTAATGAATTTAATACACAATCGCTCTGTGAATATGTCGTTATAACAACCAAACCCAAACAAACAGCGCCAAAATGATGTCCCAAACGTGGCTTGCGTTCTTCATAGACTTAAATTAAACATTCGACGAAATTGAATGTATATTAAACTTTAAAACGATAAGTTTTTGCTATTTTAGTTTATGGAATTATTAAAAAATTCTATCGTTAAAAAAACTCGATTCAAAAATGACACAACAGTATAAATATTCCTACAAGGACACAGATTTACCATTTTGGCTTGATGAATTAACTGAGTAAGTATGTAATAAAATGTTTTGATCAAAGATTATGTATATTGATATAATATTTATTAATTTTTCTTCAGAGATATGAAAGAGACGCACCTTCAGGATTCCTCGAATGAGCCTATTTATGAGTCATATAATCTTAAATATGATTTTGGGACAGGCAGCGAAAGGTATGCTACCTTATTATTTATTAAATGCCATCGTCACAAAACGATATTATAAAATAGTTTCACTCTGATATCTTGTATTAAACGATATGTACTAAATTCATGTATTTCTGTAGGACACGTAGAACCTCATTGGATTTAGATTTACTATTAAAGTCAGAGTCGAAACCTATAGCGCATTCGGCGGGAACAGTACGATACAATCAAAGCAATGGTATGTAGCAAATATAACCATTTTGTTTCTTTCAAAGTGTTATTTATAAACAGTCGTGTTTTTTAGGATATAAACAAACTGGACGGAGGAAAAACTCAACAAGTAAAACGGAGTGGGGGGACGCGTCCGATGAAATAAACAATGATTTTCTAACTGACCTTTTACCGCACTATGTTACACCACGTCACAATAGATTGGGTTTGGACAACGACTTTAGTGACGTCATTGTCGGATCACGTAAGTTGAGTTATAATCGTAGCAGAGCGTAGATATAAAGAAATTCGCGTTTATATAATTTAAGAAACGTTTATTTCAATGTATACATGCATGAAATAAATTTACTTTCATATAACTATTATTTTTTCATTGTTTTATCGCTAACTTGTCTTAGTTTTAGCTAATAAACGATTTATTCTGCGACAATGAAAAAATCAAAAACATTTGCTTTAGACGAGTGCTATAAAACGTTCAATGACTTCAATTGACGTCAATTTGCATACATAATACACACACATTTATCTAAATAGAGAAATAAAATTACTTCAATAGTGCCCTAAGTGGCACTATTGTTGGCTTCTGTAACACAGCTCAGAGCTAATACAGGAGTCATCTTCCAAAAATACTCGAATTACTGTATACTTTACTACGTTACTACGAAATAAATGTTTAAAATTTACTTCACGTATTTTTTTATTTATTTCATCAACTCTTGTAATAGGTTATATAAGCTATACAGAAGTATATAATTAAATCGTAGTAAAATTCTTCTAGGACTCCAAAGCACAACAAAAATTCGCAATAAATTAACAAAAGATCCACAGACAGTCGCGACGTTGAACTCGAAACCAATAAGCATAGAGGAAGAACGACAAACTGAATTCGTGATACCAGAGACACCGGAAGGGCGATTGTTGGAAATAAAAATATATTCCAATTGGGGTGACAAGTATTTGGTTGGATTGAATGGAATTGAGCTGTTCGATTGTACAGGCGAAGCGGTAAAGGTGGATAAGGTGATTACAATTTGATTATCATAAATAGCGCGTACTATACGGAAGCAGGATGTTTATATTTAGATGGAGTCCTTTCTATGGTAGATATTCAAAGGGTTTGTTGCCTCGACACTATGTCATCCTGTGCGTGTCCGATGGTGAAAAGATGTACAATCTCTTACTCACTACTTCGGCTAACAACAACTTCGTGTCGTTTGCGCTCTGATCATAAAAGAAAATTCTATGTACTCAATTATTATTATTTTTTATTTGGAGAACTTAAATTGTCGTCAATAATACCTACCAGTGTACGTAATATTATCTTTTATTAACATAACTGTTACTCATTTAAAAAAAAAACACTAAACGGATTTAAGTTATGTATTTTTGCAAAATTTCAATATATTTTACATTATTTCAAAATTTTGCAAAAATACATAACTTAAATCCGTTCATAAAATGTTTTTCTTTATACAAGTGTATATTTTTGTGATCATGATCTTATAATAATAATAAATAATTATAAATGATCTTATATCTCTCATCAAAGTGCGCAGTTCGACTCGCTAGGAAACATTAAGTCAACCAATAATTTAACAAGTGTTAAATCATTCATTAATTGTACTCGTTGAAACTAATAACATTTAATATTGTCCTTTACTACCATAACTATTACTCATTTAAAGAAAAACACTTTGTTAATGGATTAAGTTATGTATTACAAAATTTAAGTATATAACATTATTTGATATTTTTCCGACCTTCGCGTGTTTACAAGCGCGCGTGGTTATGGCATCCGTTAATAAAGTGTTTTTCTTTAAACATTACCATTGATTCAACACCAGCTTTAAAAAATTAGATTTGGACGGACGCGGACACCGGTGACCACTCAAAATTTGGACACATAGAGAATATAATAGACGGCGTTGTGCGAACAAGAGATGATAAGCACACGTGGACTGCGTCTGCACCTCGGGGATTGCCGATCGCGTTGACTCTTCTATCGGCAAAAACCGCTAAATTGGCTTTACTTAGAATCTGGGTAAGTATTGGTACACCTCAAAAACTAAAAATCTCTAAATTTACGTTTAGACCCGTCAAACGTGTGTAACCTATTCTATATGTTTCTACATTGACAATTTAAACCTTATTGCTGTCAATTTAGAGATATACAGAATAGGCTACGCTCTCTAAAACTGTTTGACAGGTCTAAAGCTAAATTTAGAGATTTTTAGTTTAGAGTGTGTCAAAGTGATTCAATTAATGTTGACGTTAAATACTTTTAGTAATAAAATTTAATCTGATGTACCTTGAGCGTAATTGGAACTAAACGAACGCAAATGTAAACTTATATCTAAATGTGTTTATGTAGAATTACAATAAATCACGGATATACTCCGCTCGCGGGGTTCGCTTGGCTCAAATTAAGTTGGACGATCAAGTTATATTCCAAGGAGAGATTGCAAGAGCTAGCGGGGAACTCAAAGGAAATCTACCCACCCTAGGAGATGTAAATATACATTTACACAATCTATTTCAAACTAATGCATGTTTTGTGTTATCTGTGGAATTTTTAACGTGTCTTAAAATTCATTAAAATCGATGAAACGGTGTTCCATATTCAAACTTATTTTTTCTTTAAGCAGTTCTATAAATTACCAAATTCCATTCTCAATACATTAAATATTTCAACACTGACAGATTTTTGCACCAGTATTTCCACAGATTAGCGCGATTAGTCAAACAATGTAGTTGCGCTAATCTCTGGAACTACTTCTACAGCTGTATAATATTGGTATAAATGTTCAATTGAATGTGTTAAATTTATAGACGATTCTCTTTACGAAAGACACAGAAATATTGGAAGCAATTTTCGAAAATGATAAAAATTTTCAAGCATTGTTAAGAGATAACGATCCTTTAGTTGAACTGAACACAGCCGATCGTCCGCCCACAGCTAATGCTGGTAAAAATAGTTTTCCAAAAGTTATAGAAGCTGTGCCAAAGGCTTCCGAAGAAAATGAATATTTTGCGAAGGAGATAAAGTTGACGTTGATGTCGAATTGGGGTCAAAAAAATTTGATTGGATTAACAGGTGCGTTTTTTTATTTAGTTTTCTTGGGTGTTTGAGTTTTATAAGAAATAAAGGATGTGTATTATACATTTTTTTTGTCTCGAGACTCAATTTTTTTCATGAGTTCTATCGAATTTATAAAAGAAAATTGGTCAAAATATTAACTTTTGCTTTTTATTTTATGATTTTAAAAATAATCCGAATCGGAAATCTGAAAGAGTAATCACTCTCTACACAATCGTGTATTGTAATGATTTCGTAATATATACGTATATAGAGCCAATCCTCATTCACTTTAAATATCAAAAACTAATTTTTTGCGTCACCACTTAGTTTTTTTTTTTAAAGATAGTTACATCTTTCTTTAAAAAAATCATCTTTCTTTAGAAAGTATACATTTTTAAGCATATTTTAGTACTACTTTTTATGTGAATTTTAAAGTTAAAAATAAAAATTGAGGGCATTTTAGTTTTTGTAATATTGATGTCGAAAACCTTGGTAATAGGAATCGATGTCCTTTATAACAATACACCAATAAACATAATTCGGAGTTACGCCTACACCACGTACGCAACAGATGATAAAAAACTCGAATATGGATTTATCGATTGCAAAAATCTGTTCAATGGAAAAAATATCACAACCGAATTTGACGATATGTGGTGCACCAATTTTGCGCCGGAATCAAAATTTTGTCATATTGTTATGGAGTTGCCGGAAGATTCTAAAGTTACCGGTAAGTGGTTTTTAACTAAATTTTTCCTTTTTTTGTTATACATTTTCTTTATTGCTAGAGTGGCAACCCTCGTGCGGTCGAATGGAGCACTGCATTATTTTTACTTTTGACAGGTAAGTCAATTGACTGGTGACAACTGTCACAAATTGTCAAACGTCAGGAGCGTCTGACAACTCATTTGGTGCAATAGTCACGATGCTGTACTACCGAACATAGAGTCCCATGTTCGATTCCTGGTACGGTCAACATTAATGCGATGAGCAAATTTACAATCTTATATATAGATCTTGGCCGTTATCTGGATGTAATATTTATATACATGCTATTAATAGCTTACAATAGGGCCGAGTCCCCATGTTATTATTATATAGTAACTTCTGCTTACGGCTGCCGGTTTTATTCGATCATTTTATCTAATACAAATATTACTAACAGATAAGTAAGTTGTTTTACTACATGCTATGAAGAGCTTAACCGGACGATTCGACCTATAGCAATAACGACTCGTGAAAACCAAGTCCTATTTTGTAATGTTTGTTAGGAATTCGCGTCTGGAACTACAACGCCACCATGGAGTTATCGTATATTGGCGTGAAAGACGTGCGGGTGTCACTAGATGGCGTTGTTCTAAATCGGCGTCCGATTCTTTTGCGGCGAGCGCCTGGATTTACGTTTTATGATTATTTGCAGCATATAGATCTATCTTCTATCGACGACAGGTAAATTACGTATACGCAATCTAATTTATTATCTTCCGTAAAGACATTATTTTAATTGAAACTCATGATTTTGTGAATGTGATGATTTTAGTTGATCGTACCTTTTTCGTTTGAAAGTCGTATGAAATTTCATTACTTGGAATAAGTATTGTTTTTTTCATTATTTAAATACTGTATAGCAAATCATCCAATCGAAAAAATTTCACCTCACACCAACCAAACAGAGATTCATTAATAAAAATATATTTTAGGATAAATAACGAAGAAAATTTGGATCGTGCCTTCCAAAGTAACATTACGGGAGCTCCGACTGGCTTTGTACTACAGTTGAATATATTTTCGACTTGGGGGGATCCTTACTATGTGGGCCTCACTGGGATAGAGCTGTACGACCCGCAAGGAAACGTAATACAAGTCACTGAAAGCAGTTAGTATGTTGAATTATTTGACACAAATTTACAACTAAAAACCTCGATGTTTCGTTTAATTGTCGTCTAGATTTTTCTAGGACTAACTAAGGATTGAATTCACCACTTCAACTAATTTAAGATTATATAATTCTTTAGTCAAGAGTGAAGTATTGATTTGTATGTAGTTCGCACCAATGTCTACATATTTAGGAAAATTCTTCATTTATTTAATACTTTATTACACACCAACATAGTTTGAAGACAGAATATTAAGAATATACATAAAGTGTAAAGGGCGGCCTTATCGCTACTAAGCGATCTCTTCCAGGCAACCTAACAGTGAAGGAGATATTAAAACAGTTAAACACGTGCCCATATGGCAAAAGAAGAGAGTTACAGTTTAGACCACCACGCTACCGCCGCCCATGGACACTTGCAAAGCCAGAGGACTCACAAGTGCGTTGCCGGCCTTTAAGATGCATAGAGTATTCAATATTTTTAGATGTTTGCGCTCAGCCGGCGAGTGTCAATGTCCTCGATAGTGTCGCTAGGGATGTCCGCACGCCGAGCAAACTTATCGATGGTCACAACACTAGCGCAGACGGGCAGCACTCCTGGCTGGCTCCCATTCTTCCTGATACTCTTAACAGGTATACTCTATTATAGCTGCTTATAAAGAATTAATTAAAATTTGCTTTAATTAATGTATAAAAAGTTTAAAAAAATTTAGTTTTGTTAAATAAACTGTATTTTCCGAGAATACAACCCGTTGTTTTTGGAATATCTCTTTCGTTTAGATTAATTTATTAAAATTATAAATTTTTTTTCGCATAATTTGTTTTCAGCGATAATATACAGGTGTTTTATTTATCTTATGAGAATAATGAGCTTTCACTAAAATCAGTTCTTTAGTGTTATTGATATTCTAAGTTCCTAATTTGGCCATCCACGTCCTATATAATTCACGCTGTACATTTCTTTGTTAATTTATGCTAATAATAGGAATTAGAAAATTATGTGTGTACCAAGTGCAAATTTAAAATTCTAATATTGTTTAGACCCTGGCCGTCATCGGAAAACGTTCAGTGTTTATCCGTTTAGGGATATGAGTTTGAATTTCAGAATATTCTTCGTTTTCGATTCTCCTGTAACTGTGTATGGCATGAAGATTTGGAATTATGGAAAAACGCCGAATCGGGGTGTTAAAGAGTTTGGGGTTAGTGAAGGCTTTATTTATTGGTGTTCATAAATCCACTTGTCAATATTAATTAGAAAAAAGTTTTCAAATATCATGAGCGTAGACTAAATATAATTATTGGGCTGGGCAAATGTGCCAAAAGCTCACATAAACAACCTCTTTGGTTGAGGACTCTTTTCCTTTGATTTTAAATTAAAGAAAACCTTTAACAATGGAATTTTATACAGAGCTATTAAGTTTAGATTTTCTTTTCCAAAGAAGTTATAAAAATAAGTACAAGCGGCAACTCGAAGACCTTATGAGTATTTGTCATTTTAGGTACTAATAGATGATTTACTAATTCATAATGGAAGTCTAGAAATGGTCAAAGGTGATTCAATTTCACCGCAATGGATCTGCTTCCAAGATGTTGATGTTGAGAATTTGACACCGAGGTATGCTACGGATAATCACTTAATGGTTCCATTGTTAAGAGATTTGGAATTTGACATGAATTTGATTCCTGGCGGAAAATTTATTTTGATATCAACTATTTCCTTGAAATATCAATAAATCGTAATCAGTAATTATACTCAAATAATATAGTGCCTTCTGCAGTGTTTTTTTTTTGCATTAAAACATTAGTAATTACATATATCGACTAAATTTTAGGAAAATGCAAATTTTGAAAAATAATAAATACAACAAATTGACCAACTTAAATAGCCATGTTTTATATTTTCTACATTTAATTTTTGATGTTTCAAGTCCGTCCGATGGAAGTCAATTAACCACGACGAGCGGTTCGTCAAAATCCGTCGATCAAAATGACAGGCCGTACACGAGCGTATACGCAGTGCGAGCGAAGAAATATAATTAATTGTGTCGATTGTGTGTTTTGAATGTGTGTTGTATTTACAGATGATAAATAATTGATGTATTTTTCGTAGCAGATGCTATTTATAACTTCTACGTATCGTTCGTTACAGTATCTGAAAACTAAAACATTTTGCAATCTACCCTCAATGCTTTTGATTCTTCCTATCAAATTCACACCGCATTTGACATCAATCATTGTCAACGTCATGTAGAGTTATAGATGACATTTAACAATAGTGAATATGTTTTGGTGAAAATTGCGGATAATTTTCATATCAGTAGACTGCACACACGCCAAATATTTAGAATAATTTATTTGCAATGTTATCACTCGTTACAATAATGTACTTGGAGCGCTTGTAAGCATCGATTGTTTTTGTGGTTCGTCGAAAATTTTATACAGAATTAAATGTATTTTGTATGCATGTGTGTTTCATTTGAATATATTTATCGTGTCTGTTTATCTTTTACGTAAATATAATAAAAGTGAGGAAATAAATCGTTCTTAATTTTACATATATACAAGAATAAATTAATCGTCTGCGCCTTTGTAGTAATAATTGATACCAAAGAGACTTCAGGGGATAAAATTAAACCAGAATTAGAATCAACTTAATTTATTGTTAGACTACTCAATCACAGATTGTACTACACACTACAGCATTCAAAAAACTATCAACCTCGCATATGTTTTATTACAAATAAAATATTTTCGGATTAAAAAGAGTTATTTTAATCTGGGTTAGGTTTTTTAGTTAAGACTAATTAGAAAATTACAAATTCAGTGTATTGAGTACATTTCATACAACTACCTACATCAGTCTATATTTTTTTGTCATACCCTTATTTACTTCATTTTGATGATAAACAAATTTGATTGGACAATTTCAGTCTGCTCTCAAGCTTGAATTGGTTTCAATCGAGGTTTATGCATAAGCGAATATAACGAAAAATGTTCGCATTAATTTCGCCAAGAAGGTAGATCATGTAACAAAACTCTAAACACTGTTTATAACGATTAGCTGAAGAAATAGACAGATTTTAAAACACTATTTATATCGAAATCTCCTTTCTCGGGGACTTTTTGTAACAACGAGTTTACGCGTTTCTTGTTTGACATACCGACGGCGCCATTTTGTAACTCCCTGAAAATATAAATTATAAGCATGTGGTTATTTTTTTTGTATAATTTTGCAGTTAATTTCGATAAAATCAATATATTATTTCCTTGATAATGTAAATTACATTATTTATTTCTACGTTACGTAAAAATGAAATCAACACCTAATCTATGAGGTTTTAGTTTGATTTCATTTTTTTAAGAATTATTTTATACTCACTCTTCTGGATAGCTGTATCGTTTGACCATGAAATCCGACAAATCATTGAGTATGGGTTGCGAGTGAAGCGCCACAAATTGTTCACGGCATATCTGAAATAACCAGAAAATTTATTAACAAATTTTTATATAGTTCAAATTTTAGTTCGTTAGAAGAAATTGCTATTCTATTTTAATTCTTAAAACTGATAAGGCGAATGTTATTCGATTATTTAGAATTATATCTTAACGTTTTGAGATCTTTGTACAGATCGCAGTCAGGGTCTTTCACATGAAATTTACTGAAAATTTATTAAATTGAAGAGGGCAAACAAAGTAGAAAAAAGTAAGTCGTGTGTGTCCTATATCATTATCTTCTATAGCTAATAACATTTTTGTGAAGAATCCTTTAATGGTACTGTAGAGTGTAGTCTCAATATTCTTATAATAAATGTATTATGTATTTTTCTTTACCCGAATATATTTCAGATTTTTTTTATTGGTTCCCCCCCCCCCCCAATACGCATCAATTCATAATCTCTAGTCAGTAAAATGTTCAGAACCATTCCTGTGTAAGTAAGTTCGTGGTGAATTCGAGTTTGGATCTGATAGATTTAGATTGGTCAATTGTCAATGTCAAACTGTACCTGGTTCATCTGGTCGACGGCGTCCGGATGCGTCCAGAAGCAGTCGTGCACCGACACGAAGGTGACTCCGGCGGCCTCGCAGTGCAGCCCCGTGAGCATCATGTGCGACGAGTCCAGCGAGTGGATGAAGTTCGGTGGGAACGCGTTCCGCTGCTTCATGGTGCACGGGCGACTGGCGAGAAGGGAGAGAGTGAGAGCGATGCCTTGCGAAGAGCGAGAAGAGAAGAGAAGAGACTCACTGGTGCAGGTCGACGGGCGGGGCGCAGGGCGAGGTGGGGGGGGAGCCTCGGCGGAAGTAGGGCTGCAGCACGGGCAGGCCCAGCGGCGTTCTCCACTCCACGCTCTCGCCGCACACGCCCGAGATCAGCCTGAGGTTATATTCACTTCAGTGTGCCATACAATCGAATGGAAAGGTTCATCCCGCGATTAACAGTAGATTAGTTAATGTTTAAAATCCCAATAGACTAATATACAAGCAGTACTCCGCGAAAAACCCACAACCTCGGCCTCTGTTCGTAGAGGCAACAGTCAACACCCTGATGATGCTCCGGTGTCGGAGCGAAACGTGCGTCGAGTGGTTGTGGGTTTTTTGCGGAGTACTGCTTGTATATTGGTCTATTGGGATTTTGTACTATGAACTTCCGCAAAGTAACGCCTGATTCAATTAATTATAATTAATATTTTTCATTAAGCAATGATGTTTGGTTACCAAATCACTACCGTACAAGGATGCAAAGTAAAACACAATAATAATAAATCTAGAAATTTGTGGCGATTCTGATGTACACACTCTGTTCGGTCACGGTTGAGTTTTGAGGGTAGAATTGGCGGATTCGTTATCGCCTATCCTCTTCTCACCGTGATGTGACGGATTCCGTCGCGAGAAGCAGTCAACGTTTGACCTCTCGAAGGTGCGGTTCGGTGCTTATTCAAAAAACTCCACATCGTCCGTGACGAATTATAAACACCTATTGTGTGTGGTGCCGTGCATCAACCAAAGGTTCGGAGCAGAGCGGGAGAAGCAGGAGATTGGAGGTGGTGAGTCTGCTTTTCTGTCTTTAATATTTCAGCCGTGACCTTCATCAAGAAATCCTTGATTTCTTATATTCTATATAATTATACAGTCCACTTAAAATATATTATTTATTACTAGAACTAGCGTCAATATCGTACACACTCTAAACTTAAAACAAAAAATCTCTAAATGTAGCTTTAGATCTGTCAAGCAGTTTTAAAGAGCGTAACTATAAATAAATAAATAGCTATAAATTTTAAGTTATACAGAAAGCTGTATAACTTAAAATTGATAGCAATAAGCTATAGGTCTAAACCTAAATTTAGAGATTAATAGTTTTAAAGGTGTACATCACAATCGCCACCAGTGGCTGTATTAAAAACTAATTTCAAATAAAACATGCAAATTATAAGACGTTTGACAAAAACAAAACGATGACGCGATGTATACTGCCACCAGCGCCATCTAGCGGCCTCGTTGGAATTAATCCGCCAGATGTATAAGTGAAATCGTCTGGTATAAAAAAATTTAATAATCTAATTTATGTACAGAACTAAAGCCTTTATTTAATTTGAGTACGGGACCCTGCAATGTAGCTACTAATTGAAGACCCTTGAATTTTATTAATTAACATTTGAACTTACTTGGCGCAATCGGTGAACCAATCCTGGATAAGCTTAGTGGAGGTGAACATCTCCCGAAGACTGTCGAAGGTCTTCGTCGTGAGATATTGGGAACAGGACCAGACGTGCTCTTTGGGGAAGTCGTCTATATCTGCAAACGATTGTTTGTAGCTCAATCATACACGTATCATATAATCTACGAAAAATAATATAGAAACGATACAAATATCTATTTTCATTTGATAATAAATGTTAAATTATCAATCAATTTATAAGCTTGTGTGCATTTTCATTCAAATCCATTCAGTAGCTATTACCTGAAACAGTGTCAAACAGAATCCCTCCACACTTATAAACTTTCACGTTCAATATAAGGGGGATGTATTTCATTAGTATATATTTCTCATTATGATCAATGTTATTTTTTTTTTTTGTTTTTTTACGTTGATTCATAGAAGTCAATAATATAAGCTTCTACTTAAGTCAAAAGCCAAATATCATTTTCGACCATAAAGTTAAGAAAATAAGAACGGCATGACGATAGCACTGAAATGAAACTTCTTTTGCTCTATCTATGTGTGTGTACACACTATATTCATGTATATACGTATACGTTTCACTTAAAAACAATGTGGATTACATTGTTTTTGATACTGAAATCGCTACTACCAGATAAAACCAATTTTGCCTTACTTGCTATAACGAATAATTTTTATGCGTACCCAGTTAATATTATATGTTTTAAATAAAAGATTTCGTAATTGCTTGTTTGACTAAAAGTCTTTCCGCCAAACTGTTATCGCTTTGGATTTAGATAGTTTTTATTAAGAGCCGTTTTTTTCTAGAAAAGTCTAGGGTCTTTATTATAAATCCAAACCTTATAATAGATTAGGTGAAACAGGGCTTACCTTTGAGTTGTTTAGCAATCTGCAGCCGGGCACCGAACCTTGTAACGCCATAGACGGTGGTCATGACCGTCTGTTTGATCACCTTCCTCCTCACAAAGCCATCCAGGATGACAGCTGGCTGGACGCCGGCCGCCGCATCCCGGGCCCGCATTGTTTCAATCTGCAACCGTGGAAGTCAGGTTGAGGGTAGGTAGGAATGTCTAGGCTGGTTAAGCCTGCCCGCGACGTACCAGGGCTGCGACCTCGCTGTAGACGTCCTGCGGGCGGGGCGAAGGCGCCAGGTTGACGGCGGCGGCCCCGGCAGAGTCCCCGCCCAGAGCCGCGTAGTGCTGCAGCCCGTTGCACGAGCCGTCTTGGTGCACGGGGAAGCCGCACTCGTACGCTGGAGTAGTACAGTAGTATTTATTTGCACGCGAAAAAATATGTAGAATATTTATACAAAATAGTAGATTACTGCAGCGACGGGCAAGAGAGGCATTGATGGACTAATGTTGGTTTCGGCCAAGGCTTGTATAATACTTCTCTCAAACAATGTGTGGAAATTAAGTTTTCTTTTCACTAAACAAATTTTTATGTGCTAGTTCGAAATTTAAATTACACGTTTGATAAGTTACCTCTTTGGTCACCATGTTACGAAGTAGAACGTTCCATTTTTAAATGGCATGACAAATATGATTAAAACTATTGCCGGCCGCTGCTTGACCAATATAGCAAAAGTTAGATTTATCTCAAGAGTGATAAAAAAATGCTCAAATTTCCAAGCATGTTTGAGAAAATAATATTGTAATTGCTTTATCAATGAGACTTAATGAGATGGAACATATATCACGTCTACATCCAATATTTCATATAAAATTAATGGTAACACTTAAAGAACGTTTCCTTTCACAGCATAAACACCATTTGTTAGAAAAAGTTAAACAAATGAGTTCTTATAGTAGGATTTGTGTTTAAATTTAATATACCTTCAGGGTTAGGTGACCGTATCGCTTTGGCTATCTCCATACAGCAGGCCAAGGTCTGCCAAGGCTCCTCCGAATTCTTCCACCAGCCAGCGCCATCTAGCGGATTGTCTGCTGAGTCTAGAATCTGATCTAATATGCTATCTGCGTATTCTAGCCTGAAATATAAAAATATTTTTATTTATTTTTGTTTAATTTGAACTAACTGCTAAATATTACGTTTTGAATCTTTCCTTTTATCCGACTTATAAAAGTGGAGGTTGCTCAATTCAACCAAATACAAAATCTTACAAAAATTGAAATAAATGTTTTGACCATACATTTTTTGCTTAATACAAAAATTTGTATTTGTACAGTAATGCAGTTTATAATTAAACAATGTTGTTATGTAATTATTTTCACCTAAAAAATCACAAATTAGAACAAAAATCATGTTACAGTTGGTAAATACCTTTCTTCTACAGTACTCCTTTTTTTAGTTCCAGTGAGGTTGATGGCATGTAGTTTAAGCCAGTAGAGGCCACGTTTGCCCAGCGGCCTTTTACGTGCGAGCATGAGAAGCGCTCGTGACGCATCCGCGCCTAGAGCGGACACGTGCGGGCCGACTGCGTATACGCGACCGCGGAAGTCCATGTTGTGCGGTAGCCAGAACATTCGCTCCCTTGAACATAGACGTACATAACGTAAACAAATAATTCTTTCCAGAATTTGTTCCTTCCTAATGCTACTATAAAAATTATATTCTATAGTATCTATATCATACGATAGGGCTACCATTGAGCACCATTTTTGTATTCCATAGTCTCAGATTTGAAAACCATTTCTATTAAAGAAATTAACATGAATATGACGATTATGTAATTCTAAAATTAATACACTTAGCCTAATAACGAAACATAACATTAACATTGAGATAGATTAATTAATTTAATTTGAAATTTTTTTTTAGCTATTTATTATACATACTGAAACTCTTTTTTGGCCTAAATTATAAAACTAATTTGTAAAATATATATACCATAACGCTGGTCGATAAAAAAATTAATTCAAGATGGAGCAGGACAATAGTAGTTTAATTAATATGCAAATTTAGTTCGGTATGATTACCTGTAATGATTAGCCAAAGATAGCTTGTACAGCGAATCGCACCACAACGAATGCATATCTGCGCGTGCGCGGTTCAAGGCCAAACGCCTTTTGTACGAGGCGCTCGCTTCAGAACCGGAAGGCATTTCTATCTCCGATAACTCTAGAGACGAAGCCGGTGGTGGAATGTCCAGCTTCTTGTCACCACCCGATCTGGATAAAGATTACCAATATACACTTACCCCGTAAAACCCACAACCACGTTTGTATATTGGTCGATTGGGATTTTGTTCCATAGACTTCCGCAAAGTAACGCCTGATTTTATTTATTGTAAAAGATTTATATTCAGAAAATCTAAATTTAAACAATTTCATATTTCTTTTGCTAGTAAACAGACATTTAATGTTACAGATGAGGTCCATTTATTATTAATGAATCAAGTTCCAATATTAAATATATTCTTTTTTATGTGTATAAAAAATAAAATTATTTCTTAAGTAACGTACCGAAACAGCTTAAGCTGTAAATCGAGTATGGGTTGGTTAATGACCCAAGGAACTTCTCCCAATTGGTTCAAGCTGTCCAGTGCTGGGTACAAGTCGGTTTGAGGGGCCTCGCTTAGTCGCTGCATTTGGCTCATCACGTAGATTGGCATTCTGAAATCATAAGTATATTCAAGAAAACCTGTGACAAAATTAACAAAAATCATACGGTCATCATCAAGAGACAGAAAAAAAGAAACCATGAAATGTATTTTTTTTTAACAGTACATAGAAATAAGTCCAATTTTATTAGACTAATTTATTATCAATATTCTGCTAGCAGAAAAAACCTAAACACTGTCGGCGTGTGCCTCAAGTGTTTGAAGATTTTTAAATTGTTGTTTCTAAATTTATCTGAGGTTTAATAAATTAGTCTTATAGAACTGTTACACTATGGGCTCCGCAAAATACTACTTTATACAATAAACTAAAATAATTAATTGTAACTAAATAAAAACCTGTTACTGGCAACTTCGCATAAAAATATATTAAATAATCTATACAAATATTATAAAAATTGTTTGTTAGTTTATCAGGAACTACTGGTTCGAATTGATATTTTGCGTTAGAACTTTATTCAGCAAGCTATATACGCTACGAAATATAAGAGCGAAGCATTCGTGGAGAATGTAATAAGAAACAAGGAAGGAAGGCTGTTAATTTTTGAGACATTCCCTTGTTTACTTGAACGGGCTAAATAAATAAACAAATAAATCTCTTATGGGCTGCTAAAAGATCCCAATATTTACCGGACAAGCGGCGTGCCAGTCAAGAGGTAGGCGGCTGGCGCAGTAGCCGTGAGCCAGGGCGTGGGCGGCGACACGGTGGGCGCCAAGGACGTGCGCATGCGCAGCGACGGCCGTGACGTGGCCGCGCACAGGCGAATCAGCATCGGATGCGGCTTCAGCTCCAGGCGGTACAGGCGGCCCCACGGCCGGTGGACTTTGTACACCGCTGGGAGCTTCTTACTGTTAACGGGATTATTCAATTATTAGATTTGGAGGTGCGGTTAATTGTGAATTTTGGTCCAGTTCGAGTTTTCATTTTTGTCTTTTGTAAAAAAATTGTTCATCAGTTCAATTGGGAACTGAATTCTTTTTTGACCTTGATTAGCCATGATTTATTATTTTTAAGTTCCAGTTTAGTGAAATGATATGCTACAAAACTAATCCTCGAACCAAATCGTTAAATCCACATAATGTCGCTACCTTCTTATGGTTAATTTGAACAATTGATCGTCTCCCAGTTAAATGTTAATAATATTACTGTATACACCAATTTCCACAAACCAATGAACCACCAGTTCTTGTACGCATTTTGTACAGTCACACTGTTTCGTAAAATTCGCTTAAAAAACTTACACTTTGGCTTTGGGTTTAAATAAATTCACATCTATCTTGACATCATTAATGATGATATTGTATAGAAATTTGCCGATATTCTGTCGGATTTCCTGCGACCATGGATTCTCTTCTATATCCTGTAATATATTTTTAAAATATAATTAACATTATATAAAAACCGAGCAACTGCGGGCATTCTTTTCGTAAAAAAACAAAATATAGGTAAGCTCCCATAAAAACTCATTTTATTCTGTATCTGTTTTATAGATAGCGGCAACGGAAATAAATAATCTGTAAAAATATAAATTATCAATTTACTGTAGCGCCATCTAGTGGCTAGGTTCATTAATAAGATAAATCTCATGGCCTATGGTTCCCCCGATTTATCATTTGTATGATTTGCGGTTCGTTACAAATAAAAATTAAGTATAACTCACCAAACTAGCGCCCACGCTGTTCTGATGTACTATGATTTGCCAAGCTTGACGGCCATTGTATGCTCTTCCCGTGTCATCCAAGGGAAACCTCTCGAGGTACCACTTACAGTATTTATCATATACTTTCTCGATTTTCTCAAGTACTCCATTCTTTTTGTACTGCTCTATTTGATATCTGGAGAATTTAAAATATTAATTACATCTCAAGAACGGGGTTTTTTGTTATAAAATTAAATTGAATAAAACAGAATCATAAATATGCATCCTAAGAGAAACACTAAAACCCTTTAAGTTGATAAAATTTATGTTGACATATATGAATGTTTGTTAATCTTTCATGCTAGTATTTTAATGAAATAAATCATTAAAGCTTTTACTTCTTTAGAGATATACATTTATCATTTATTTTATAAAATAGGAGTACACCTAGCGTATTACTATGTAAGAACAATATTACTTACTTATTGTACACCTGAGCTCCCAAATCTCGCTGCAGCAATTTAAGTGTGGGGCTATAGGTCTCACTACCATCTACCAATTTTGTTATTTCACCCATAACCAAATCCACTATTTCATCCACCTGCCAATTATTTTGAATTATTACATTGTAAATCATTTTTAGTTTAAAATGTACCTTATATTTAATAGCAAGAAATATATTGATATAGTATGATATCTGATAGATTTTAATTTTGTATTTATCATTTTATTATCTTAATAAAATTACTACAAAACACTGGGATAGTCGAGTAATATAAATAACGTAATTAGCTTTTGCTTCCAGTCAATAATATAACAAACACTATCTATCTACAACTACTGGTATTTATAGTTAGTGATAGATAGATGTTCCTATATTCCATGTTCCGAGACTTATAAGGCTTTATATTTTAAATATAATACAATTTAAAACACTAAAAACTTAATGTTTCTATGAATAAGGAGATATAAAAGAAATTATTACCTCTAGTACTTTGAGATACGGATATAAAGTAATAGCCGAGTGCGAAGCGTTGCTCCGCGATTTGAGAGTTCCCAAATTTCGTAGAAACGCCTCTCTTATAACTTCACGCCATTCCTTTTCTGCATCGTTCCATAGTTCCCGCTGGAAATTGTATATTCGTAAATTTTTCACTATAATATTAGATTAGAAAGCAATTTTATCAGTTTCTGTCAGCCATTTTAGCACCATATGTAATAAGATTTTTGTGTGCTCTTTAACAAATAAATTATGGTGACCATAACAATTATGAGTACATTTTTATATAGATACAATATTTTATTTAAACAAACTAACTTGTTATCAGCGATAAAGAGCATAAAAAATAATATCGCATTATTTTAGTTGGTTTGTATCCGGCAAAATGAATTTAACTGTGAAAACATATAAGAGTACTTTAGTTAAATTGTGTTCTATGATTGATTTTGCAAAAGTAGACCTTTTTAGGTAGTCTTTTCGAAAAAAACACTGTTCCCTATTATCTTTTCTTCAATTTATTTGTCAGAATACACATTTGAATTATTGTTTACTAACAAAACATCCACGATTTTTATAAGGTCCTATCGCTATCGAAATTCGAAATGGCTTAACCAATACCACTTAAAATACTCACATACACCCGAACAGTAGCAGACTCATCATCCTTCAAGGCAATATTCTCAACATCAATTTCACCTCTCATCTCCATTGCAATTTGTTCTGCACCTTTCGCCTTCAACTCTTCAAAGGATAATAGGCTTTCTGCTGGTGATGTGAACAAACCTTTTCGATTGTCAATATTATCCAGTTTAAGTTTATTAAGTAAAGGACAATCGTAGTCCAAAGGAGGCGGTGTGTATTTGGGTTCAAACTCTGGTACAATTCTTCGAATAGCTTGTAGAACGGTTTCGCGTTGGTCATATAGAAACTTTGATTTGTCGAGAAGGTCATTCAATTGTATACCCTGGAAAGCAAAGTAAGACTTGTCAATACAGGTGAAGGTTCATATAATATGTCAAATATAATGTATGCAAGTCCAAGGGTTCCCAGACTTATTTTGTATTTTGCTAACTTTGGTAATAAAATATTCTATTTTTTATTCAAATTTATGTGAGCCTTATTAGCTAGACAAAGACTTTTCTGAGTCTGTCTGCAGCTCCCACAAACATTATTGTACACTATGAGAAAGGCTACACATGGGACATATTTTAAGAATAAATAAAAAAATACTTTAAACAATTTTTACCCGAGGATACCTATTTTTTTATTCCATATAATAATCAGGACACATTTTCAATTCAACCCATGATAAACAAATGTATTAAATATATAATTTTAAGTTCTTGGTAATGACCAACCTTTTCTTCCATAATTAGTTTATAATGATTTAGAATTGCATCCTTGTCCTCTATTTCACTTCGCTCCACACACTCAAATATAGCGGCAAATGTTTGGGCATTAACTGCTACATTATTCTGCAGCATTTGAGTGAGGACTGATTTTGCATTTTCTAGCTGCCCCTAAAATTTCAAATTTCTATTTAAATATAAATATCGCCTTAAACGTTGTAAGTTTAATTTCAGTATGATGCTTTAAAGTAAGGTAAGTTATTCAATCTAAACATTATATTATTTTCGTTTTTATAAAACACCATGCAATTCTCTTATTATGAATTAGCAGAACTTAACTATTACAAGCAATCAAGAAAACCAATTCAAGTTTAAGTATTATCATATTAAGTATTAACCTTAATTTATATATAATAGCGATAGAAGCAAAGTATCTGCAAATGATGTAAATATGGGAAAATTAAATAAATTAATGAATATATATTACCAATGAGGCATGTCCATGTAAGAGTATGTTGTATATTTTAACATTTGTCACTTGTGGCAATTGAGCATTCTTTGAACCTCGCAACATGTAGTATTTTAGAACACGATCAGCCTGAAAAAATATTTTTTTTTTAAGATTGGATGTAAGAGCATAAAACTGTTACAAATCCAATTTTTTAATATTTCCTCCATATATTAAATTTTTTCAATTTTTTTTCTAATTACATTGTAAACTAAGATTCATCAATTGATGTTCACAATTAGTGTCTTGACTATCTCAATGTTTTTTCAATAAAATCAATTCATTTATATTGTTATAATGCTTTACCTCAGCCACCATATTCAGTGAGCAAAGAAGTTGCAAATGTGAAGATAGTGTCCTTTGCAATCCCTCTTCTTTACCTCTTCGCTCAAGGTCTTTAATATCTTCTTTCATGTTTATTTCTTGTGCAGCTCTACGTTTTTCGCGTAACTTCTTACGTTTATCTTTCATAGCTTTTTGCCTGTGCAACATTGATTATTTACATGATAAAAATTACAATTAATTGAATCAGGCGTAATTTTGCAGAAGTCCATAATATAAAATGCTAATAGATCAATTTACTATCAATACTCTGCGAAAAAATCCTGAAAAACTGGACGTTTCACGCGTCACACATGTCCTAACATCAGAGCATCTTCGTGATGTTGCCTCAATGAACAATGTTCATTGAGTGAATGCTGCTGACCAAGTTTAGTCATTCAATAATGCATATCTCTCATTGTTTTTTATTTGATAATTTATAGTTGTTGCTTAATCAGAAGCATTATTTACATTGATACCTCATAGGTACTATTTTTTTATTTTTTGAGGCATTAATAGATATAAAGGTATAAATTGTAATATTGTGACATTTCTTCAATTTAAAGAAATGTATTTTCATTTGTAACAAAACTTTTAGCTAAACTAGGTATATCTAGTCCAGTTAGTGTAATCTCAAGCTAACACAACTCAAGATAAAATCTTTGATGAAATACTTACGCTTTTTTAACATTTAAATTCTGTATTGCTTTAATTTTAGAATGTTCTATGTCATCTTTGATATCTGCTATTTCACTTTGCAGAGCTGGATCCTCACATAATTCTTCAATAGCTCCATGGGACAAACCTTGTAATCTATAATATAGAATTAAACAAATTAAATACCTAATTACACAGCATAAAAGGCAGCTCAAGTCTGTAGTAATACTGGTGGATGAATGATTGATTTGTACTGGGAAAAGGCAATCTCCTTGCAGAGAGTACACATTTCCCTCTTACACTGTCTGTGAACTATAAAGAAAGGACTGTCTAAAACTTACTGAAGATTTGTTAAATGGCCCAAGAGTTCATGGTCATAAGTATCTAATTGGTTATCAATGAACAGCTCCCGAAATACTGCATGTGGACTCTTTGGCACTGTGTCTGAAGAGTCAGATGGGAAGGACTTGTCTAAATCAAATTCTTGCGTGACACCTTCATTAATAGCATATCTGAGATCTTGTAACCTTTGATCAAATAAAGTAGCTTTTCTAAAATCATAATAACTCTGCTTGACCATATCACAATACTGTTTTGTTTTAAATCTATTTTCTATGGAAGAAATCTTATGATTTGTGAATATTAATGCACATTTATCGTTTTCTAAATTAATTTCAGATGGTTTCTTTAGAATTTTCTTTTTAACAGTCTCTAAAAGCTCTGGGTCTACTTCAATATTGTTATTTTTTTTTAAAGGCTTTGTCAGTTGATGCAGTTGTCCAAGAGAAATAGGGCTTGATGCTAATTTTGATAAATGAGAAGCATGTAATTTACTAATGGACACCTTTGATTCCAACATACTTCCATGATTAACTGAAAATTTAATTTACTATTAGATTTTATAGATAATTTTACAAATAGCATATTGACATCAATAAAAATATTTACTAACCTTCTAAAAGCTCCCCATATTTTTTATAAGCTTTATGTTTTGTTTTTTTCTTATGGATCTTTAGAGCACTGGCTGTTTTTGTAGATTGATGTCTGATAGAGTAAAGGTTTTCTACAATACAAATAAAACATTTGTTATGCAATACTATGTTATAATATATAGGTTATGAAAATTACATTGTTGATATATTATGTATAGAAACTGTTTAATCATAACTTATGCTATAGATGTTGATTAAAGATAAGCTTAAATATACCTGCAGTATAAGACGTTTTAAGGATTTTTTGGCAAAAAGAGCATTTCACCTCTGTAACCAGTGTGTTTTTCAACATGTATAGGGAGGAATTATTTAATCCTTGTAAATTGTTTTGATATATGTTCCGGGCGGATATTAGTCGGTGCATTTTAGAAATATCAACATAACGACCCACAGGAAATATAATTTCATCAATTTCTGTCAAAAACCATGCCGAATTCTTTCTAGAATCACAAAATATATAAACACTAAAACACGTGAAAAATGAAAGAGGAATTGCAGACTACAAGATATAGACTGCAGTGTCAAATGTCAATGTCAGCCCAACAGGATTTTAAGGGATATTGTTTTATGCGTAGTTATTAATTTTTACTTAAAATTATTATGTGTTTATTAACAGTTTAAATTTAATGTATGTGATAAATATGGAATTTGTGATTAGGATCTGACTTTTTCCATGTGTTCAAGCAGTATTTGTTTACTTTTGACATAGCAATATCAATATCAGATGTCAAAACCCTACGTCAAATATAATGTCTATTAATTGTCTGTAATAAGTATAAAAGTCAAAATCCAATAGGCAATAATTGTAAAGAATATTTCAATTCTTCTACTCTTTGATCCAAAATAAAAAGTTGGAAATTGGAATTCCAATGAATAGTTGTATGTTAAATGTAATTTATTTGATTTATTTATAATTTGTGTAAAATATCTAATTTATGAATTAAATTTGATAACATGTAAGCATTAGTGTTTCAGTTATGGAAGATAAATCTTATATCAGTATGTATTACTTATTTTTTTCTCTATTTTGTGAGTGACCTCATATAATTGTAACAATTTAATTCATCATTTTTTATACCTACACAGGTAACGACGAGCTCAGTCTCAAACTCTTCAAGTTACGTTTCAAATATGATTGGTTATTCAAGAAAAAGAAACAAGCTTGGAGGTAGGGAAAGTTTATGTATTTTTAATGGAAATATATTGGCTCTTAATTTTTTCGATGTTTACAACCCTCTGTTTTAAATTTAAAAATAACTATAACCATTATAGGTTTGAAGATAAAGCACATGTAACAAGTTTTTTTTATTTATTTACTTTTATTTGATTTCCAGTGAGTTTTATAAGATATTACTGGAAAATGGTTTTCCAAAAGATATGCCTGTGTCATATATTAGGAAGAAGTGGACCTATACTTATGATGTAAGCTACCATTTGATAATAAACAACATTGGAATTGTAGTAAATACCTTGGTCTTTTGTTGCAAATAACATAATAATTATACATTGAAAATTATTTCTTTGATTTTGATGCACATTGATACTTCTTTGGTTTAAGAGAATGAAATACTGACCCATATATAAAAGGTTAAATATGACAAAGAAATCAATTTTTTCAGTGTTATAAAATAGCAAAGAGGGATAATAATACGAGTTGGAAGTACTTTAAAATGTTTGATAAGCATTTTGGTAAAAAAGTGATTTTGGATCCTAAATACCAATCTTGTAAGTAAAAACTTCATTCTTACACTTCACTTTATTGACATAAAGATTGGGTTCTTCTATGTTTGATTATAATGAATAACTCCAAATGTTATGACCAAGCAACACCACAAATGTATTCTTATAACAAAAATATATAATTCATCTAATCTATTGAACATAAAATTAAAGAACGCAATATTTGTTTTTATATTCATAGTGAAATATTACAAATATAAATTGCCCAAAATTTGTAACTAATTATGTTTGATTTCTGTTTCTAAAATCTAAAGTATTAATACTTCCATTTTAATATAAGTAAGAATGAAAATCCTTTGTATGTATTATTTAAAGTATGTTTCAGGGAATGATGAATGGCGTCTCAAGTTAATTATATGTATTACTGAAACTAAGCAATTGAAATTTGATAATTACACAATGTGGAGGTAAGGTTTAATATAGAATATTAAGCAATTATTATTACGAAGTCAAATATAAAAAAAAACAACAAATAAATTGCTCTTGCGCAATGCGAAACACATTATCTTTCAATACTTTTATTTGCAAGAAAGTGTTGCTTTATGTGTTATTTTATTCATTATATTTGCTATATACTAGTATTTTTTTTTACCTAATTTTAGTAAGTTTAGCCTAATTTTGCACTTTTTTGTTTGTGTCTCCTATTTACAATAACTGATCTATCTAATATTACATAGTCGAAAACTTTATTTGAACGCGCATGTCTTAGGAATTTAGGCTTTGGGAAATTATTTTGATTGTTAGTCCATTTATCTAGGGAGGCTGTAGGCTTACGGCACATAGATATGATTTTATTGATGAGTGTGTTTAAGTAAATGTAACGATGTTGTAATTAATTTTGCGGTTATTTTATTCTCATGTAGAACAGTGGAACAAGCTATGCGATCTCAGGATATGCCGACAGAATGTTGTGTTCAAGATATGAAAGGTCTCTGGCACCATTTAAAAATGACATTTAACGTAAGTGTAAGGAATGGTATAAACTTTTATAGGAGGATACTGGTATAAAATAAATATTAGAATAATTGAAAATTTTCGATGTATAGGTAGGTAATTCGAGGTATTTTAACAGGTAACGATAATTAATTTAATCATTGACCTTTTTATATGATGCACCTTGTCGGATTGGTGATTGAGTGACCCGGGTTCGATTTCCGCGACGGTTACGATTTGGGTGATTAGCATATATTTTGGCCTGAATGTTATAATTTGCTTTTAATAAAAATTTAAATGTGTTTATCAGTTGTGCTAGCACCCATAATACAAGCTATTAACAGCTTTTTCTGCAGCTAGTTGTGTCTGAAATATGTCCCGATATATATTTATACCTGTTATATACAATATACAGATGGAGTACTACTTGGAGCTACATAAATATTTTTTAGAAATAGTAAACATCTAAAAATTTTATTATACGATACGATAATTTCTCTTTTAATATAAGACCGGAAGAATTTTATGCTTAAATTGATATAAGAAAAAATATTTTTTTTTTGTAACACTTGTACCTTGAACGTATATAACGTTTATTGAACAAAAAATGTTATGGAAAAAAGTATATATATATATATATATATATGATATTTACAGCGGAAGCACAGACTAAAATTGAAAAAACAAAAATGCGATTGGCCGCTATATGATTGTATGTTGGAATATTTCAAAGCATCGGAACCGGAGTACTTAGTCAGACTAGAAACATTGCCAGCTAGGGAAATTCTCAAGACGTTATATAGAAAAGGCCATACGAAAGTAAACGACGAAATAGAAGACTCAAATTTCCATTGTAAGTATAATACTTGATAAGATGACGAAGATTTGTGTGCTAATGATTAAGATTAAGTCGAACTAACACAATATATCAATTGTTTCATCTTGTCTTCTTATATATTATAGACATTGTACACTTATGAACGTCAGAAAGTTAGCAAAACGTAAATATTTTGAATTATTAAAATCAAAGTAATTTGTTTCGTATCACTTTCAAGGTTTTCACTTGATATCTTTGAACATAATTTTGTTAATTGGTGGAAAATTACAGTATGCCGTTTTATTTAAATAAAAAACGATTATAATTCTAAGACACAATAGTGCAACAAAAACCTGGGTAGATTTATCCATAGATTTTCCTTTTTATCCTAGGCTATTTTAACTATGGCCAATAACAGATTTATTTTTTTACAATCCAAGTATTGATCCACCATATGTTACTTATTATCGTCCTTCAGGAGTCTTTTATTTATATTTTACTACATGTGATCCGCGCGTATTTTTTTACGTTTGGAGAATCGTAATAAAACCATATCCATATCCATCCAGATCCATAAATATTAATAAAAACTCTTTTCGGTAACCTTCGGTTGTTCCATAAGTATTGCCATTATGGAGCCTCGAACATTCCTTAAAAAAAATAATTAATTATTTTTATAAGAAATTTCTTTGAATTAAGAAATTCAAATATTGACAGGGACCAAAGATATAACGGAGTCTCTCATACAGATACGATTACAGAATGATTGGATTTTCAAAGAATCTAAATGGGCTTGGAGGTATGTATACGACGTTGCAATAACGATAAACATATAGGAACTCTTTCGAAACACTTACATTGTGCTATCGAGCTGTAAATTATAGAACAGTGAACGAACGAATGATATGAACGGGTGATGTACGAATGAAATTTCTCAATTTTTTTCTTGGATAATAAGCTAGTACGGCTACTTTAGTAATTTTAGAATGTTTGGAAAAAAATAGTGAAATATTTTATTTAGAGATAGAAGTAATATTGTGAACATAAATATTATTATATCTTTATATGGAAAACGCTACGAAAATATTATTGTCTCTGTCTTTAGCCTAACTTCAATTGTGTCAATTTGAATTTCCTTGCTTACCAAACTATGTAGATTGAATATAATTAAAATTAATATGATATTTGTCATATGTTATTTTTATATATTTAAATTTATTTAATAGCAAAATGCGGAACGTGCTGGTTGAGGAAAATGGTTTTCCGACGTCACTGAGAGCGAGGGATTTGCGTAAGAAATGGTCGTCTTTATTTTTTGTAAGTAAATTTGTAAAAACTAACGAGAGTAAATAAAGTAATAAGGGTTTAAAATGCGGTAGAATTCCTAATTATACTGTTTTTTCTTTTAAAAAATATTATACAAATCTGTATATATTTTTAGCAATATATATAAAATATATACAGAGAATGTACGCTGGTATCCGCAAACATCTATTTACAAAGTATACTATCATCATCATCATCAGCCTACATTCGTCCACTGCTGGACATAGGCCTCTCGCAAGGAACGCCACAACACTCGGTCCTCGGCCTTCCTCATCCAGCCACTACCGGCTACCTTCCTAAGGTCGTCGGTCCAGCTATAAGTACTATACTATACTATACTGCTATTTTTTTCTTCTCCTAGACATTTTTTTGTAAAAAAATTTGTTAAAACTCATGTTGCAATTTTCTATGTCCGGGGGATAATGACACATGGTAGATTTGTATACAATATGGTTGTTTAGTAAGTTAGGGAGATTCAGTAAACCATTGCTATTATTCCTCCGAGAATTTTTAGTTATATTATTATCTATCTCAAACTATGACCATGAAAAAATCTAATAAAAGCTGAAAAACTGATGCAAAACGGCACAAAAAAAATATATTCTTAGATCACGCTTTCTTAAAAGTCGGTCAAGAACGAAAAAAAGTACTTTATATGCGAGTTTAATATTTCTTAAAATAGTTGTGAGATCAACAAAAATACATCTGTGAATATTTTAACTTCCTATTATTTTTTACCGTTAAAAAAACCTTAAGTTAAACTTAACTGTTAACTATAAACTCATTCAAATTGTTACAGGACTATCAGAAAGCGAAAGCGACCGAAAATAAATCGTGGTTGTACTACACGCTGTTTGAATTATACCTCGGAGAGGGGAATCTCAGCTTGAACCCTTTATCAGGATGTAAGTGAAGTCCCACTAAATGGGGCTTGGGGCTAATTAATTGGGTGGTGGTGAACACTTTAAAAAGTTGATAATCATTGGTGGCGATTCTGGTGTACACCTCTAAAACTAAAAATCTCTAAATTTAGGTTTAGACCTGTCAAACGTATGTAACCTATTCTATATGTTTCTACATTGACAATTTGAACCTTATTGCTATCAATTAAGAGATCAATTGGAGTGTGTACATCAGAATCGCCACCATTGTATACAAGAATATATGATATATAAAAATTCCATTTGCATATGGATATTTGAAAACTCAGAGTAGAAATAGGGATCTTCAAGAGAAGTACGTCTAGCATCTAAAGGCCGGCAACGCACTTGTGAGGGCTTTGGCATTGCGCGCCTATGAGAAACGGCATCACTTTACATCAGGTGAGCCACCTGCCCGTTTGGCCCCTGTTTAAAAAAAAAGTTTTTGGCGAAAAAGTCAAGTCTTGATTTAAATCCCTAGTATATAAAATACGACTCTTGTACTCACCACAGTTAGTCTGTGTAGCCTATATAGTCTGTGATAGACCTAGCTATTAATAGAAGCCCTATCTTATAAATTCGATTAAATTAAGTACTAACGAAGTAATGTGAAATTATTCTCTCTGTTATGATCCCTTGAAACTATAGCGGATGTTTCAATTTCATATTTGGCAAAGCCTTAATTTTTCTAATCTAATATATTATAAAATTCTCGTGTCACGGGGTTCTTGAACTCCTCCGAAACGGCTTGACCGATTCTCATGAAACTTTGTGAGCGTATTGAGTAGGTCTCAGAATCGGCTAAGATCTATTTTTCATCCCCCTAAATGTTAAGGGTAGTCCACGCCTACATTTTTTTATTTTTTAGACAAAATTTCTAGTTTCTATATTTTATGATACAACATACAAAAATACATACAATCCTAAATTTTATTTATTAATTGAAAATTGAAATCACATTTATCGCAAAACAACGTTTGCCGGATCAGCTAGTATTATTATAATAGTTATGTACTTTGCAGGGGAAGAAGAGTGGGTGAAGAACTTTATCAAAATAAGAATCGAATTGGATCACCTGTTTGTGTCGGAGAAGAATTACTACTGCGAGGGTTGGAGGTATTATTAAATTTCTTAACTATTATTTGTCAACATTGGGTTTTTCGAAAAAAAAAAATATTAAAAATAGTTATATGTCGGTCATACGCCAGGTTTATCGTTTCCATATACAGCGTTCTGAAACGACTTGCGCATGTCCGTTCAAAAAAAAATAAAGCTAATAGAGAGTTAAAGATAACCCAAAAATGTTAATTTTTATGTTTTTTTTTCTTCATAATTAACACAGTATTGTGAAATAGCTTAGATACGAGTCCTAAATAACAGATAGGAAAGAATTAAAAATACGTATACAAACCCTAATAGACAAATATGCAAGCAAAACTCCGCGAAAAAACCCACAACCACTCGACTCACGGTTCGCCCCGCATCCTCAGGATTTTAAAAATCATATTAAGCTTTTGTACTATGGACGTCCGCAAAGTAACGCCCGAATCTATTTACCACTGATACAGCTTGACAGCAGTGTTTAAAGAAAAGTATCCGAAACGCCAGCATATATAATATTTACGATTAATTACCTTTTAATTTGTTAAATAGTATTTTATTAATTCATTATTTAACTTAGGTTTAAGAGTGCTCTCTGACTGGAATTTATTCCTATAGCGTTTTATTGTTCTATGAAAGTAAAATTATTTTTAGGAAAGTCGAACAACAGTTACGGGCCATGGGCTTGCCAATAGATCACAGTTTGTTGGATCTTCCCCAAATGTGGGATCATTTGACGAAAATATTTAAGGTTGGTGATATAATTATGTGTAACATAATGTGTTCGAACTGAAAAAGTTTTCATTGCTTGATGTATTCTGCTTACAGACTTGCAACCGTTAAAATTAAAGGTTTTTTTTGGCTTGCCTATTCAATAATTATTAGAAATAGCTTCATTTAATATATGCAGCTTAGATGAAAGAACCATTACATCTATCATTAGATGTAATCTAAATTTCATTATTATAAATGTTATTAACATTCATTAACATATTGTCTTTTATTAACATAACTATTACTCATTTGAAGAAAAACACTTCGTTAACGGATTAAGTTATGTATTTTTATAAAATTTAAGAATATTTTAAATTATACAATAAATACAGATAACACATAACCTCTCTGCAGCTGTGACATTTATTTTGACAGTTAACATCTTTTGTCTTCAGTCGCTGTAAAGCACGCGAAACGTCACAAAAATTTAAAATAATACTTACTTAAATTTTGTAAAAATACATAAGTTAATCCGTTAACAAAGTGTTCTTCTTTAAATTCATTAACACACTAACATTTATCAGACACCACTTCTTCATACATTGTACTCTTAACTCAAGCCATATTTTGTCCCTTTCTGGCAAATACGTTCATATAGTTTCAATAAAGGATGTATTGTGTAGTATACACATGCGACTTGAATAAAACCGTTCTATTCACAGTGGAAACGAAAGTTCTTCAACAAAGGCATGCTGACGGAGCAGTGGCCGTATTTCGATTTAATGCACCAATTTACGGCTGCGCAGACGCAAAAAGAGGCCAAAAATTCTCTGGACGAGAGCCACGATTACGACGACGATATGAAGTTGATAGACATCAAACGTCTGATTAAACCCAAGTATGAGGTTTTGGAGGCGACTCACTGTAGGTCGTGCTCCAATGACGAAGCCTGCATTAGCCTGTTCGACCACCGCGACGCTGATGGAGTGGACTTGGCCTCGAAGTTAAGGCTCATCGGAGGTGTTGAGGTAATTCTTATGTCATTAGACAACATTCAATCGTTTTTAGAGAGTATAACGGGAATAATTCTCGAATTAAATCTCCTGCGAAAAAAAAAAAACAATTTTTTTTTGTTGTTGCAACAACCGTGTGTTCTGCGCGTAGACAACGCTAATTGCCTAGCTACGAAATAACACTAAAACTAGCCTCTAGTATTAATCAAATAATTTCTCTATTGCAATTTTTCTCGAACGCATTTCTATATTAAACCCTTGCTTCAGATTGAACCATCGGATTCCTTACCATACAACATATGCCTTAATTGCCTTCAAGAACTCGAAACAGCATACAAATTCCGTAGAAAATGTCAGCAAGTGGACAAAGAGTTGCGTGAAAAAACTAAACACAATCAAAATTCGGTTAAAATAGAACTAAACATAGACAAAGATAACTTACCTCAAGATGAAAACGACAATTTCGATAATATGGAAACGGATATTGATTACGAAGTGCAAGATAGGTCGAATGCGGTTAAAACCAAACCGGTGAAGGTGAAAAAGCTTCTCGTCCGCAAGAAGTATCCGAAATACGATTATTGGAAGGTGTGCGAAATATGCGGGAAGAACACTCGGAACCTGGCAACACATCTGGAATCACACTCGACCGACCGGATTTACTCCTGTCCGATTTGCCAAAGGACGTTTAAGTTCAAAAGCGGGCTGAGCCTCCACAAAGCGACCCACGAACCGCCGAAGAAGACGTGCGAAGTTTGCGGCAAGAAGTTTCACATAGCGGCTCAGTACCGACGCCATTTCCAGTACCACGCGAATGAGAGGAAGTTTGAATGTGAGACGTGTGGGAAGAGATTCAATTCGTCGGATATTTTAAGGGTCCACGCGAGGTCTCACACCGATGAGAGGCCTAACGCGTGTCCCGAGTGTGGCAAGACTTTCCGGACGGGGGGTTGTGTGAGCAGACATAGACGGATAGTTCATAATATTAGAAAGAAACCACCCGAACAGTTTAATAGTTAGTCGGTTAGGGAATAAAGTGGTTTTTACTGAGTTGTATTTAATTTTTATCCCTTTACATCGTCCTGATTCAATTTGATGGGATCAAGTTATTTTAAGCGGTTGCTAATATCTGACGTTTTATATGTGAAAATCGACTTCTAAGAAGCTGGTTTCGAAAAAGTACATAAATGATATTGATATTATAGTATCAAATATATATAGTACTAGCTGATTCGGCAAACGTTGGTTTGCCATACATGTGATTTAAATTTTCAAATACTATATAAGGGTCGATCGTAGAAGGGTGAAATTTTAGGATTGTATGTATTTTTGTATGTTGTATCATAAAAAATTTAGAAACTAAAAAATTTGTCATAAAAATAAAAATTAGGGGTGGACTACCCTTAACATTTAGGGGGATGTTGGCCGATTCTCAGACCTACTCTATACGCACACAAAGTTTCATGAGAATCTGTCAAGCCGTTTCGGAGGAGTTCAAGTTCGAACCCCGTGACACGAGAATTTTATATATTAGAGAAGATGTTACAAAATGATTCTTATAAATAATTTTGTCTAGTGAATTCTCTTTAGTAGATACTACGCAACAAGGAAATGCTTTATTTGACTTTATTTTTAGGTTTTATAATTAATGCTGTTGCTGTCATTAATCACCGATGGGCTGTCGACCTATTTTATATTTTCTTGCATCTTAAGCGTGCCGTTTTGTAATATACAAGGTATTTTTGAATAAAGTTGCTTTGGATGCTGTGGAAATGAACTGCTGGAGACAATCGGCTCATTCGGTGTTTGTCTCTGTATCATAATAGCGAGATACGATTGAATGCTTTTTTGACTTTAAGGAACTGTGCCAAGAGAAATCCGGAGCAACCACTCAACGCACGTTTCGCTCCGACACCGGAGCATCGTCAGGAGATGTTGCCTCTACGAACAGCGTTCGTTTCGTACTCATCGAAAGTAACGCCTGATTCAATTAATTATATTAAATCGGAGCAGAGTTGTTTTTCTACCGAATTAGTACAGATAATTTTCTCGTTTAAACTTTATTAACAACAAAATCATGAAAGTAACGAGAGAACGAGAAAGAAGATGCTTATTGTCGTTTGTCAAGACGTAACAATAATGTCACTTACGAAAATATTCTTCTGCATAGGGTCAAAATCTCTCCTTGTAATAATATCCAAGTATAGATATATAATTATAAAGCTGCTGAACGTGTAAACAACTGCATATTAATTATTTCTTTTTGTACACTTTCTTGTACTAAACAAGAAACAGTTAACATAAGTATGAAGGCCTTAAAGCCTGAGTGCAACAGACACCTAACAATAGGACTCATGGAACTTGCAGTTCGTGGGGTCGTCAAGAGAATATTGACTTGCTGCAAGTCAATAACTATCAAGAAGCTGCCTATAATTGTTAAAAACAGACGCAGCATGTTTCGGAATATTTAATAGCTTTGAAATGCCTAAAGATTTAAAATGCACTTCAATAAAATTTTAACGAGCCTAAAAGTCAGTGGCCCCAATGTGACATCTAGTGATGGCCCGTATTTTTAAGCCAAGTTTGACTTGAGCACGGGTAAAATTTGTTTGCAGTCAAGCGCTTGTCAATATTTACACTGTTTTTTTTTGTTTATCACTGTATCAGCAAAAAGTAGTAAATGAAATATTGAAAATGTAAAAACTAGTTTAAATTTACACCTACACATATGTTTGTATTAAATATTTTATAGACGCTATCTATCATCAAATATAATACAGCCACTGCATACATACAAGCTCCTTGCATTTTTTTATTTAACAAGAGGATTAAAAGGACAATTATGGACTTAGCAGTCACGCGTGACTAACCTTGGTTACCTTCAATTACGATGCAGGTAGCAAAATAAAGACTTTTTTCCAACTGCGCTCGTCACTACGGGTAGTATTATACTCAGCTTCAATCAACTTCTGATTAAAAGTAATTTTAATATATATTCATAAAATATAGAAGATTTTACTTTACAACTGATAAATATACAACTACATACCTAATTTTTAATATCTGTTTATATACCCATATATGGGTAGTTTATTCTGGTGACCATAATCTTCGTGAATATAAATATCAATCTTCAAACAGTATAATAAAGCAACTCGTAAATAATCCAAAATTGTTCTGAAGAATTGTTACAGTGAACATTTAAAAGTGAATCGCACACATTTTGGATATCAATGACAGTTCCTAATAATTGTAACACAGACTTTGAATACGGGCTGTGGTGACTTGAAGGCGCTAATGGATGCGTCATGTATAGATAGTTTATTTAACCGAAATATTAAGATCAACGTCCTTTGCTCTTGTATATTTACTTTATGATAAATTGTGACGAAGAAATTTTACTTTGTGCAAAAGAAGATTTTTATAAAAACTGGACTGCTAGCGGATTTAAATTTATATGCGCGTTTAGTTGTTTTAATTTTGACATATTTTTTTCTCTCGTATACTATATGATATGAGATTAAAGTATATCATCATAATTAATATTGTAAACGACGACTTCTTAGACCCAACCGAGGTGTACCTATCTGAATAGTGAAGGCCGACTGCTTTCTTCATAGTAGAAGACCGAAACCTTTGGAATTATACTCTGATAAAGTATTACGCGTTTCTAAATTGTTGTTATAGATTAATAGGATAACATTACAAAACAGAGTAGCGTTATTGCTTATTCATAGACGTCTTCTTTGGCAATATTATGAATTTATGAAAGGCAGCGTGGTTGACAGCTAAAGAACTACTGCCATAAGTTATTCTATAAGTAGTCCATTTACATAACTATGGCTACATAAAATCTAGCTTAACTAAATAAAAATCCTCCTGTTCGCGGTTACCATTTACAAGTATTTTTATTAAACGAATAGTAAACTACTATTCGTTTAATATTATAATAATAATATTAAACGAATATTATAATAATAATAATATTTGACATTCTAGTTCAAGGTGTTCAAAGTAAAAGAAACAAAAATTGGGGTTTGTACGTATTTAATTCCATTGATCTAATAATAGAAAAAATCCATAATGTCTGCGTTATATATTATTTGTTACCTATACATTAATTGATTCAAACGTACAGCAGAAGCCGGAAGTGCAACCATTAAATAGACCTGAAGTGCCTATAATAAATTGAAACCAACCAAAATAATCCATTTAACCCTTTGGTATGCCGATGCGAGGTAGTGCGTAGACATTAATTACCATGAATTTCCAGTATAATCTACTGAAAAAAAAAAACGTGGAAAATTTAACTATATTCTACAGATAATTTTCCTATATTATTTTTTAAAGAAAATTTACCGAGTTTGGAGTATAAAAAGAGTATTTTTTGACTTAGAAGAAAACTTAAAACACATTGTTATGAATGTCGTTCTAAAAGCTTTGTATGTATAATTTAACTTAACATGAACTTATTATAATAAAACGGTCGATCCTTAGTATCGGTCATAATAAAATGTTTACCCGGACTCAGCTGAAGATTAAGACAAAACTTAATCATAGTGTCTTATTGGTAAAAGTATAAAACATCGTAAAAGCATTTAACGTAATAAATACAAAGATATAAGCGAGAAGACTTAAATCAGTAAAATACTGTAATAATATGGAACTCTGAGTAATTCGTTCACCCTGGTGCAACCGGCGCCGGCGCAGGCGCTTAGACTACAAAGTTCATCGTTCACCTCAGTACAACAGCGACTGCGCACGAGCGCAGTGCTTAATTTAGATCAAACGCAACCAGTGTTTCCTAGTCATTTATAATTAAACGGATATGGGAACGCCGAGAATGGTGAGTGGTTAAGTTTATTTTAGTTTTTAAAGCTCTTACTTTGTCATATTTAAAGAATTTCAAACAAATATAAATCATATGCTAAACGTTTTGAAACTACTTCATAATTAGATTATTTAATTAGATTTGAAAAATAATAGATACTTTCGTGTCCATTTTTAATATATAAGTACATAACTGAACTTGAAATGATATGGATTTTTTTCATATTTTCATTTTCACTTTATCCATAAGGAAAAAATGAGCTTTTACCAAAACATCTAAAATATGACAAATAAATGCATTTCAAATGCTAAAATAGGAAGGTACTCGCATTTTTATAATATATATGTATGTATTAATTATATATGCAAGTATTCTGACAATAATTACATAGTATCAATGAAAAATAACGTAATAAATAAAATATACATTTTATAACAATGTTTATTACATTATCTACATAGGTTACAGAAACACGCGCTTGAAGTAGTTTGTGTTGCTAAAAGTACACTTGGTTTGCGTCGAATATTCAGGGTAAGATTTGCAGAATTAGGACAGTTTCCCTTTTCTTACTTTAGGTACTTAAATAATATCACTTTAATTCTTGATCACAAAACTCTGTATGTCTAACTGGATTCTTTGTGTCCTCTGCAGAAGTGATTTGTTGATCGATTTTGTATTAATGATTTTGGAAGAATAAAACACACTTCTGTCGGTTACTAATAAAATATCTCGTATTGCTTGCCTCTGATGGCTTGTACTGAAGCTTGTACCGTCCCGTATTATTTAGTTAAAGAATTCCCCTGGATTGGAAGTCGTAACAATTTGCTTATTTTTAATTTCTCTTGAAGCTTGAATCCTCGTAATTGTTATCTCGAATTGTTATTCGTCTATTAATAATTGGTCTAAATATTGTTATTGTTAATTCGTATCATAATTTAAGATAAACTTAAAGTCAACGGATTTGTTATATTAATTTACCAACATATGCATAGATAAATTTATTATTATTTACAAGTCAAAGAACCTAACTCGTATATTGTACAACTTGGGTATTTTTCTTATAATAAATATTTTTTGACAACTATTTGCGGACGAAAAATGTCATGTCTCAACTAGTTAAAAACACATTGGCATTTTATGTTAAAGTAATTACGTATCGCCATTTATTGATTCGTTTTCTATTTTTTTTTAATATTTGCTATCGTTGTTCAATAAATTAATAACGAAACATGTATTCCTAACATGTGTATGTTTATAAGAAGACCGTACAAAACAACTGATTACAGCTTCGTCATTTAGAGCGATAGATTACTTGTTAGAGATAAAATACATTTAATAAACTATGGATTTGAGTGGCAAATAAAAATACATTTTTAAAACAAGCACTGTTTTGTGGTAAATTACTATAAAAAAAACAAGTTTTTGGAGTATTATTTAGTTATTAATGTCTTTTACACAATATTTATGGATGTTCCTTTCATAGCGTCATTAAATTTAGTTGTAAAAAGGTCTACCGTGACCACGCTGCTGTAAAGCACGTGAAACGTCGGAAAAAATTATAATAATGTAATATACTTAAATTTTGTAAAAAATGCTTAATCCGTAAACAAAGTGTTTTTCTTCAAATGAGTAATAGTTATGTTAATAAAAGACAATATTAAAAAGGTATAGTATTGTAATCTGTAAGGTTGGCAACGCTCTTTTAAACGCTCCGGTATGGTCAGTGTCCATGGGCGAATTTATCACTTAAGGCTCCTGAGCCTCCTGGGGGTAAAAAAATATATCGATCGATATTACTCTAATCTTTGTTAAACACAACTATTATATAATGACCCTATTTCATTCAATCTGTCTTTTCAAACATTCCTTCTATAAATAGTAACGTCCCATTTACAAGAAAGAATTACTGCGCTTTTTATAATACAATATATATAGAACTATCAAAGTTTATCCTGTATAACGTATCGTACGGTTTTTGTCGTGAGTTTATTGCCCTTTTGTGTTGATGAATGATTTTCACGCCTCCTTCGACGGCCCTTTATATGACTTGCATAGATAATTATATCTTGTACAATATATTATACATGCAATACGATGGAGAAATTTTCTCAGTGACGTCAAGCTATCTTTACCTTAAAGATTTTCTAATGATAGGCTAATACAGATATTTAAGAGAATTTTACATAATTATAACAAAATCATCGTCGAAATAGAGGTCAAATAGATGTTTGAAAAACACACAGTGAGTTAAAATTAAGCCAAGTGAGAGTCGGGACAACCTTTAAAAATTAAATTTGAATTTCAATTACACATGAATAGTTTTCATAGTTTTCTTGATTGTCGGGATATAAGTTTCTTCATCTCTCTCCGTGTTATGGGTAAGGGTCTTGACGATCAACAACCAATTATGATCCACAATTTTATTATTATTCTTTTAAACTTTATAAAAACCGAATTGATCAGACTTGTTTAAAACAATTATTGTTTAATTTAATATTATTAACTTACATTTCTCTACGCTTGAATTAAAAAACAGGTAGCTTGAAACAGTGATGATTCATATTTGGAGAGATCATTCCTTATGACTATGTTAATACTTTAATCAGTTATGTCTTAGAAGTTTTTATTTAAGATTCCACAAATAACATTCTCAAATGACATTCAACCCAAGTATTTTTTCCTGCTCACATACCTTCTAGGAAAAGTGCATTGTAGGTAGTTTTACCTATACGATTCCTTAATGATTTTCTCTATAGGAAAGTTAAGGCCCGTGTGCAAATACTATATAATAAATTAATTAATAATTGTATTCTTGTCGTATAAATAATAATAATTGTAATATAATAATTGTTCTGTGGTTATAGCGCCATCAGAAATACATCATCTGTGAAAATTTCATCTATCTATCACGGGCCATGAGATACAGCCTGGTGACAAATAGACAGCGTAGCCTCAATAATAGGGTTCCTATACCCAACAAACCTAAACCTTAAAAAAATTGGCAAACCGTAGTAGTTCGGAATCGAACTTAGGCCTGAAAAAAAATACCTCCGTTTTAGGTATATACGATATGATTAATCAATTTATCCAGATAAAGCTGAGTGACCTGGATGCCGGCCAAGGTCTGATATTCATACTTCCTTTCCCTTTGTTAGCGGCTAACGTCATCTATCCTTAGGATATAATTAGAAATCCATTGTGACTACTTACAAAGCGTACCAGTGCTAATAGGTTTTATGGACAAATTTTTTTTTTAAATCTTATGGTGGGTTAATTAATTCTTAAGTAGTAAGGGTTTGTAGAGAAAAGTCAATATGAAATAAGCTAAGGCTAAATGCCAAAACTTAATCCATTTTATTAAGCAAGAACGAAGCTCACACCGCTCATTCTCATTTTTTTCGCTTCGTGCGATATATTGGTGCGATCAAAGTAAGTAAACGCTGTAAATAGAGGCAGCATCATGTGAAAGCTCCGGTGTTGGGGCGAAACGTGGCTCAACTGTTTGAGGGCTTTTTCGTAGAATATTGCTTAAAAATTTGTCTAGTAGATATGTATACTATTGTCTTCCGCAAAGTAACGACTGGTTCTATTAAATATAGGTTGGTGAAATTTAATAAGTTTACCGTAAGACAAATACTTAAAATTCGTATTTCAAAACTTTAATCTGATTTAGTATCGGTCTTTACAAGAACGGTTAAGAAACGGTTGTAAGATAACACGTCTGTTATTGTTATTGGCACGAACTGGACTATATTTTCCAGGGAAGTGCATGATTCTCGTAGCTCCAGATTGTTTTCTGCTTTAAAATTAACCATACGCATGATTTTATATGGTATTAAGTTTTTATTATTACAATAATAGCTGCACGCTATCAATGAATTTTATACAGTATTATAATTAAGTAGTAATTAGACGGATCTTAACTCAAACTTTTAATCCAAACTGAGCTGTTGTGTCGTTTGTGAAAAAAACGCACCCAAAATTTTACACCTTCCCTTTCGGATTTTTTAAGTAGTTCAAATAGAGATATTGTTTTATCGAAATTGATTTTCGTTATTACCTGAAATCATTTGAGTTTGTATCGACATCTAGTCTCCAGCGATCATGAAATCACAAACTTAATCGGTTAAGTTCTCCCAACTCTGTACTCCAGTCAACCCTTCCACCACAAATGTAACACACTGAACACTGAACATTTCAGTAAATATAACCATAATTGGCATTCTACTGAGAGTAGTTCATCGGTAGAGAGCAATGCATTATGTTTATGCCACTGCCAGTTCAGCGGTTTTTCATGGTATGTAATGTAACTTAGCAAACTTTATTCCAAAAATTATCTCTATATATTAAAACGAATTGTCGAATTCGCGATTCATAATTCACAAAAGTTTAAGAAAACACGCTGTCAATACAAATCTAATAATACAAAAAAATATCTACTCATTTGTGAAACGCATTTAAGAACGCATACATATGTATATCTTTGACTGTATGTGTGTAAAAAATTTATGTGTTCGTTGTGTTTCTTGTAATAAATAAACATACGGTGTAAGTTTCGTACAAGTTCGATCTGATATCGACGACTCTACAGATAACGAAAGTGTCTCTTCTGCCTCATTGGGACATTTCACGTGAAGCGGACAGGGAAAAAAAAGTGAGGTTCTGAAAATCTATTCTATTCTATTTTATTCTTTTTTATTTCTATTCTATTTATATTGTTATATTCGAAAAATTACTTTCGAAAAACTGTAGTACCAATCAACGACAATTCTTTTGAACCTATAACTTGGTATATATACACTATACAAAAAAAATATTTTGCGTACACATTCATACGTACTAGAAGTACAAATGGGCCGAATGTGGTCGATTTTCAGAATCTTAATTTTTTTTTTCCCTGTCCGCTAAACGTGAAATGCCCCATTTATCAAATATATCATTTGGGTAGATACATAAATGTTCAAATGTTTCTAAGTAGGATATGAACACCTACATCTAAAAACAGGTGTCTTTAGTATAACGTACAATTTTCTTCTGAAATTTCCAAAATCTATTCGAAAACATAGTGGCAGGTGGTTTAATAAAATTATAGTAAATAAATAAAATAAACTATATCATATATAATAACGATACACAAAAAACCAAAAGAGAGAAGAATAAAATAAAAAATATAAAAAAAAACTTGCAATTAATACCGACTGTAAATACGACATCTTTACTATTAATTATACATAACTGATTACTTCTGTCATTAGTATCAGAACTGTTTAGGAACAAAACAAATAGGAAATCTCAATATAGGTCACCCAAGGTCATCAGAGGTGCTCCCCAGTGACCGCGTCCGATAACACTGATACGACCTCTTAAGGATGTCGATACTTTAGAGTATAGATCAACAGCGAAGTTAATGATTTTAAGTAATTTAATATGTATACATAGGTTCCAACAGCATTATCATAAGGCGCGATGAGGAAATATTTCTCCCTATTATTGATCGTAGAGAGATATTTAATAGATTTCCTAGATAAATGAACAAAAAGAGAGAAATTAATTTAAGATTTAAGTTACTCGTATGTATTTGTGCAAAATTTAAATATATTTACATTATTTTAAACCTTTCCGACGTTTCGCGTGCTTTACAGTATGCGTGATCACGGTAGACTGCAGACAAAAGGTGTTAATTGTCAAAATAAATGTCACAGCTGCAGAGAGGTTGTGTGTTATCTGTATTTATTGCCCCAGAGTTGGTATCGACTAAACGGTCACGGTGTCCTCCATTTTCCCGCATTGTTTTTTTTTAAGAAATTAATTCCTGAAATTCTTCATCAAGAGTATTTGTATAATATAAATATTAACTAGCTGACCACAATGAACACTACATCAAGTTCGTGACTAATAACGAAATAGATCCTATGCTTAATAAACTCGCGTTTTATCTGTGTACGTGCGCTATCCAAAGACCTTTTTCATAACAAGTTACCAATTAAGTAATTCAGATATTATTTGTTATACAATGTAAATTAATAATATTTCTAACTTGTCCCCAGAGGGTGTGGCTGTCGGTCATCCTTGCTGTTCTGGTATTCAGCTGTAACACGCACGCCAGGGATGTCACGTAAGTATAATTTATTAATAGCCTCACCGAGTCGTGTAGAATGTTTTTGAATATAAGAAAAAAATCCTCAAAGTTACTTATAGTACCACATACTATATGAGACATCATCTCCTATTAGAATTATATTTTTTTGACAAATCGTATATTAATGTTATTCTGATCTATGAGCTAAAATATTTTTATATGCATTTAATAGTTTGTGTGCAACAGTAAAACCTTATCAACTATACAGAATTTCGACTGTTTAACAACAATATAAATAAAGTTTACTTTTTACTATTACCAAAGTAATAATACTTATTACTAAACTAATTAGAAGGTTGTATCTTACTTCACCATTTTACACTATTAGGCATTGTGCAATTTGGCCCTACCTTAAGTTACAACTATCTTCACATATACCTCTTAAATTGAAACCGGTGTCTAAAGTGAAGAGTTAATCTGTTAAAATCGCAGCAACTACTGGTGTATATTAAAAAAAAGTGTTATATAGTCCATTTATCGTGGAACCTGCACCTCACTTCTATTAATAAGACCGGAGAGTAAATGAAAATTGTTCCTTTTCGTGCGATGTGCACGGGCTTAAAAATAACTTTTTATCCAGTCAATGATCCTAAATGACGCATTGTCATAAAACTGTGTAACACGTAGGTGCATATTTGCTAAGCCACCATTATTTTTATGGTTCCAATAACAGTGAACATTAACATTTTGTGTGCGACAATCAGTTAGGAATCGTTGTTCATGAACTCCACCGATGATAACTCATTTTTGTACAAATCCAACTACTGGCGCTTCATTCAACCTTTGATTTATATTAATTAGTAATTTAGTGTATTCAGATTTATATATCTGCATATATAAATCTAGATTGAAAATGACGAAGCTTATGCCAATACTGTATTTTGTTTCTTCCTCTCTTGTAGGCCTATTTTGAATTCCTCTAGCATTTCCGATATTTCGGCACGTTGCATTGTATTGAAAATCTAATTTATATTTAAAGAGCAAACGAATACTTCATATATTTATCCAGTCTTCCTATTTATGCATTATAGTTTTATCAGTATAATCAGGTTTGAATAAATGAAATTTATTATATATTTCTTATTAATTAATAAACAATAATAATAGTAAGCATTTAACAGAGTACACCAAACATGTAGGGTATAAATGAGATTGGAAAATTATTAATAAATATATCAAGAATTTAAGATATGACAGAGGTGAACGCAAAAAGAGACATTTAATCTATAAAAGTTGAATTATTTTTATTTATTTAACTACTTACAAGAATATATCGAAACTGGAAGGTTTATTAACCAGTCTATATACGCGTATATGTGATTGGCACCTTTTAAACTGTAAAGGTAGAAAAAGTGAAGATTGAATCAGCTGGCGATAATTGAGGACAATCAATTATGTTACTTTATATTTTGATAAGAAAAGTTAAATCAACACTTATTTAAATACTCTAACTTTATGGGTGCAAAAAAGATGACTTGTCACTCGTGAAAGGTTCCAGATATATATTTTTTACTTAATTTGTGTATAATAAAATAAGGTCGCTAGACAATAATTTACCATTTACCAAAATGTATATGAATATCTGTATCTTTTTTGTATTGAGCTATTAGATTAATTTGTAGATTTATTGAGTATATTGTCAATATGAATATCGTATGGTTAATTTGGTATCACGTAGAACACCGACTATAGCATGAATGGCATAACATATTCAAATCGTTTTGAAGGGCAACAGTAATTACAGTGTTAAAAATAATTTTGGATCATCTGGACAAATAATAGGTCCGGTATAGTTAAATATGAAATGAAGATCAAGATCCAGCGACTTCGTCCGCATGGATTAGGTATAACAACTAAAAAATACTTATTTTAGAATGTACATCTACTATCTACGTCACTAAGTAAATAAACACAAATGTACTTTATTTATAATTATTACTTAAAGACAAAAACGGAAAGCAGCAAAAATTAATCACAAAATTTGAATTAAGATTAGAGGAATTATAAAAGATGGAGAAGAAGAAGAGGCCCAGTAGAGAGAGTGTGGTAGCATGTCTTGCGCGTAAGCTGCGCGCGGCTTAGATCATCTTGGAGCGCGTTACTGGACATTTTATTACGTAATTTTATTTTAGCTTTTTATCGGCGTAGTAAATACACATATATCCGTGCAAAATCCATCTTTCTAACACTAACCGTTTCACTAATCGTTTTAACAATATTAGAAACAGACACTCCAATTTTATATATTACTATAGATTGAACAGTGTCGGACCTAATTGCGAGCCTTTTATATATATAGCTAGAATAAAATAAGCCTTAGAATTGGAAGTATTCTCTTCTGTCAATAAGTAAGATTAACGACATCAACCTATACATTATTGTCAATTGTTTCAACTAGATCTTCAGTGAAATTAAGTTGATATATAAATCGTTTGGCAATCCCTACCAAAAACAACAATATTAGTTTCTACCACGTTGACGTCATCTTTATAAGTGCATGTAGATTGAAAAGTGTGTATTAATTCTGTAAACTTCAAAAATAATTCATTATATAATTAAACATTAAATTGTAGCCCATTTATAATTTTCTAAGCGTGAGTTCTTGTTATGCCTGCTTTTTAATACTCGTCGTTGGGTAGATTTATTTATATTTGCGTGTGATAGATGATACTACTAAAGTGTGGTGTTTAGAATCAACTTTACTTAGTGAAGTCATGGCTAGGGAAACCTGACAAGATTCTACATCCAATTGATAAGTGTTTTGAACCGAAACAAACACTTTATAGGTTCGTTTAATTCAATGCAACATTCCTCGAGATATTTGCTGTCGGAATCTATAATAGCTTCGACTTTAACTGTTTACGCTTTCATTATTAATTTCAAAACAGTGTTGTATGTATTTTATTTGTTTAAGTAACTAGATCAATGCTCAAAGCAATATTACAGTGCCTTATATAATGTATAATATCTAATACCTTAACAATAATTTATTAAACTTTCTGCGAAGAACACACCAAAGAGTCGCGCTGAATTCTGAAACGCCCTGAAGGGGACATCCATGGGGAATGTTTTAATGTCTTTATTTATATTGAATTTGACACGTTGTCATTTGAATTAAATAAAGATATCGCGCGATAACTTATGTTTTATTTTGTATTTTTTAATTGTACTACTTATTTTGATGTTACTATCTGTCTACTATGTGTCTATGATTTTTTGTTTAGTAAACAGATTTTACAGTTTATGGCATATTTAAAATGAAATTTTTGTATACATAGAACATAACATTGCAATTTGGTACCTTTCATACTCAGTCGCAGCTTTTACGCAATTCTTACATCACATGTTTAGATATTAATAAGAGAGAACTCATAAACCTATTTAATTCATGCGGTGAAAATTGATTGATGGATTTTAAATACAAGTTACGACGCGTACTTAATATCACATGTAAGGTTTAGTTCGAAGTGAATATGTAACCTTATGACAGGGTCGTAAAAAACTATAGAAAGAGCTGTGCTGCTTGTAATATGTAATACGTAATTAAAGGGTTTTAACTACTAAATATGAATTTCATTTGTGTTGAGTATCCTTCCTTCGTATTGGTATCTACAACAACAGTAAATGAGCTTCTAATTTTATGTAATATACATAAATTAATCCTAAATCTTTGAATCCCTTCCAAATTCTTCTATATATCAATAACTGATTTGTTTGTTTCAGCCACGAAGATATCAGGGATGCCATGCTGTCGCTTGTCCGCATGTTCAGGGTCTCAGAGGATAAACTGGATCGCCACGAGTTCAGAGAAAAGGCTTTTGGAGACCAGATGAAGAAGATCCTTTCTACGATCGAGAAGAGACAAAGAACTCTGGAACCTTTGAAAGGAATGATTTCCCGTCTTGACGAGAGACTGTCTAATGTTGAAAATATATTTATACAAGTAAGTAATATTCAAACATATTCCAATCGGCTTTGTTTCGCACATCAATGTGATTTAATAACGAACCTTCGAACTTTGCTTAATTGAACTTACTTTCGAAGTAAGTTTGGAGGCGCCAATTCGCTCTCTCTCTCTCTTATATTCGAAGTACTTAATCTGTTTTGCCTACATGTTTTCTCGTATTACCAGAAAGAAGAAAAAGAAAAAGCCACACAGAAGAAAACTAACGAACTTTTGGAAGATATACAAAAGTCGTTACAATCTCTGACAACTACAGTGACGAAGAATTTAAAAGCACCAATAAGTGTTGAGAACAATCTCACAACAGACGACGTTCCTCTTGGTACTCGGCTTGATGATACCGATGCCAAGCTGGATGCTGTTAAGCAGGAGATCTCAGCTTTAAAGAACAGTTTAAGTAAGGTAAGCGTTGAACAGCCGGCAATAGTGGCGAATAAATTTCTAAATCCTCGAGATAAAATTGCTAGATTTAAATACTTTATGCCAAATTATAGATATTAAAATTTCGTGATCATAATTTATGTTTCTTAGGAGGCTCTGCGTGCCGTGTGTTCCGAAATCGACGTAAATCCCTTCGAAAGACACATCTCTGAGGCCGAGAAACTTCTCAACAGATACGAATTAAAACTGAACGAATATAATGATACGTCTAAGGTACAGACAGATTTTGTACCGCTTAGCGAAATCTCATTGGCTGATGAAGCTTGGCATAGCAAAATGACTGAAGGTGAGTAATACCATTATTTGAGATGCTGTTCCTCGATGGGATTGACAGGCTTACTTGTTTTTTCATTGTTTTTTACGGTTTAATAAGCAGAAGTAAACCTCTGCTGTCATTTTATGTGCGGTACAATCAATAGAAGCGGTTGAAACCTGTTAGATATTTGTCGATGAGGGAATTTGTGGCTTACATTACTAGCGCTAGTAAAATTGTGAAAAGTGACTTAGATACAACTCCAAACTACAATCAATCGCTTCTACAGTTTCCGCTCATAATAGTAGATAAGTGATGACGGTACTTAGAGAAAATATCTGTAATACCTTTGTTTCCAAGAGCTGATTTTTCTATTTGAAATATTTGGTATTATAAATGTAGTAAACTATAATGCTAACGTCCAAGACGATTTGAGTTAGTACGATCTATTTAAATATTATTAGCATAAATAAAACGATACTTTTCGCCTTATCGATTTACAAAGTGAACACTTTCATCAAGTAACTGGGACATATTAATATCAGAGGCGGCGTTGCTTTCATGTTGACAATGAAGAGAAGACAGACTCATTTGTACGCACCGATCGACCTAAATATTCTACTTTGTGCCATTGCAAAATTGCACAAAATGGAAAAATTCATCTTCGCTTAGATTATTCAAGTGATAGATTGTCTACTGTCTGTATTAGAATAGGCGAATTTTAAACTCGGACATACCGTTGATATGCTGAAATTTTAGTTTTTGTATTAGAAACAAAAAATAAACAACAAACGAACAAACAGAGGTCTTTTTGTATCTTAATAGAAATATATATATATTTGACTGATCAAATGAAAATGTTAAGTTGAATGCCATCCCGATCGTAGAATAAATCCTAGACAATTTTTAAAACTATTTGTATAAGGTTAATCAAGATTTCGATCGGGAAGTGATCAAGACGTGGTTGATTTTGTACCATTGATTTGCGTTGCTGTGAATGACTATTACTAATATAAAGTTTAATGTATCACATTATTCGCCAGAGAGGCGCTGGATTGATAATAAGTTACTGAGACACCTTTGGAAGTATTAACAATTTTGATCGTTGCTCTTTTAGTGATGGAACGTCAAGAGAAGGATATCAAGAAAATTCAACAACTGTTATCGGACGCAGAGAGCATGTGGAAAGACTTACCTCGAGTCGGAGACCTAAAACGGGCTACCAATGACACATTGGAGGCTTTGCTTGCTTCGCAAACGAACATTAACGCTGCCGGAGACTTGTGTAAGCTTCTATATTTTTTATAAATAACTTAATGCAATTGTTTGAATAAACACATTTATTCCATGATTTTAACGTTTTGAATAAAATAATTTTTTCAATTTTCGAATTTCAATGCACGCTTTAATATTTCAAAGCTAGGAACCCAACTCATTTTCGGAGAGTTTTACAATTTATTAAATAATCTCCTATACATAAACTTTCAATGCTCTTCATTGTAAAATTTCTTTTTTTAAATAGAAACTAAACACAAAAAGTACTTTCTTTTCATTCTCTTAAAATTTTTACATAAAATATTCATTACATCAATCATTATTAATGTTTTAGCTGCCGCAAAAATAACAACAAAGATCCGTGAAATGGGAGAACATTTGGTGGCGACGAACAACGACATTCAGCAAAGCCTGACGCAGAGCAACACAATGAGTGAACGAGCCTACAATGATATACAGCATAGTTATGAAACTTTGAGAAACGAGGTAGGTTAAGATTAAATACAAAGACCGGCAACGCACTTGAAAGTTATATTATCTCTGGCAGTGTAAGCGTCCATGGGCGGCGGTGTCACTTATCATAATCAATTCAATATTCTAAAACTGAAATTATATTTCAGGACACTTAACACTAACGGTCGATTAGAACGTAGGACATTTATAGCTTTTGTTGTGGGTGCTTACATAACTCATAAACATATTCTTATGTGTAGTTATTACTTACTTGCGTACCATGATGCGATACGGACCATTATACCAACATAGTCGTCCGAAACTGCCTTCTTTTCTTCAGAAATACTCATTAATTGTGCTTGAAGAAAACGATTTAACATTTTTGCCAGTGAAACTAAAAAAAAATCTATATATACGCAATGCGGTATACACCAAATTTGTCAAAACTGTCGAAATTATATGTGTGTTTTAATTATGACATAAATTTTTCATCGTTTGTAACGTTAAAGTCTAATTAATTATAAATATAATGTAAGTACTCTTACGATGGACACTACGTAAAATGATAAAGTTACCTAACGAAATTTTTTTTTACAAAATTTAAGTATATTACATTATTTTAAATTTTTCCGACGTCACGGAAGACTGAAGACAAAAGGTGTTAATTGTCAAAATAAGTGTCACAGCTGTCGGAAACATTTAAAATAATGTAAAATACTTAAATTTTGTGATACATAACTTAATCTGTTAACAAAGTGTTTTTATTTAAATGAGTAATAGTTATGTTAATAAAAGACAATATTAAAAAAAGACATGTTAATTATAGGTTCAAGCTTTCTCGAAGAACGAGAATGTGTTGTTACAAACAGCGGACAATGTTTTAGCCAACAAGAAGCGCATTGAATATGGCGTTAATCGTATCGTGATGGAGGTGGGAGAACACGTTAACTTGCAGGCGCAGAACCTTAACAAAACATTGCTTGACAGGTAAACATAGCACACGTACGAATGTAAAGTCTTTTGTTCTTGATAACTTCGAACACTGATATTGAGAATTGCTTAGTACACGTTCGTACTTGCTCGAGCAAATTTTATAACATGTACCTCGTATTTCAAATCCTTGATTGTATTTTCGGTGAAATGAAAACTTATATTACATATATATAATCACGATTTCAATTAAACAGTATGGGTGAATATCGTTAGAATGTTTAATCGCAACTATGCTATTAGATCGCGATTAATCACTTGAAGGGTAAAGGTAAATTAAGTTCTATGAAAAAAAGAATGACATGGACTCCTCATATACATGGTGGTTTAGAGAGTAAAAATACGAATATAAGTATTTATTAAAACAATTTATTAGCAATATTCCACTAAAAACTACGACTGAACGCTGTGCGTAGAGGCAACATCCTGAGGATGCTCCGGTGTCAGGACGGAGCTTACGTCGAGTGTTTGAGGATTGTTTCGCGGAATATTGCTAATAAATTGATCTAATACAATTGTATATTATGGACATCCTCAAAGTAAAGCCTGATTTTTTTAAATAATAAAATGGTGTTATTAGTCAATTTTTATTATTAATTTATATTTATTTGATATTTTAGTCCATCAATTATGAGAGTGTATTTCTTACAAAACAATGTTTTGCATAAAATATTGCGAATTGAGGTTGCTAAAATCGTTGCTTAAAAACTAATAAAAATTATTTTACACCTAAATATTTTATACAGGCTAACAGCAATCCAAAGTGAATTGATGACAAACCAAACGCTTGCGCATGGGAATCTGTCAGCCAAGATAGAATCTGAGATGTCACAAGTATGGCGGCAGATTGGCATTATGTATAAACAGCTGACAGCCAGCAAATCTACCCTTGATAAACTCACGGTACGAATAAAACTTTAATTTTGTGCAGACATTCTTTTCTGACCATCATAGATAATAAAAAAAACGAAAATGTTATTGTTTTGAAACACCGCTTAAGTTTTTATAAAATTGATCAATCCTCAGAACAGTTCAATTTACAGCTAGCGTTTGTATACCACGCTCGTACCTGAAGTAACCCGCAGCTTTAACTAAATCTTTAAATATAAACTAATTATGTAATGCAGTGATACTGCAACCTAATAATAACAGTAATTAATTTGAAGTACAAAACTCCCACATAATGACCTAAGAACTATCTATACTTAGGTAAATTAATTCCATTTGTATTTCAATTCTATTAATGAAACGTAACAACGTACGATAACTGCAAACGGCACTTTAATCAAGTAATAGACAATTATACCGACAGGAACAAACCCAACAATATGTTAATGGCAGCGCTACGTCCTTGGACGACATGAAAAATAAGGTGAGACAATTTCTCTTAATAGTTTAGCTACAATACTTACAACAACCTAGCGTAAAAACTTATAAAATGCAATCTATACCAATATTAAAACGCTCAATTTGTTTTTTGGAACGCGCAAATTTAACTGTATATATAATATTATAATTATTTTTTATTTGTATAAGAGTCCCTAAGGTCTGGGAATGTTATTTTTTATTTTTCAAGATGAGCTTCTTGAAAATCATCATGTCGAAATGAGTGTATAATGTATTGTGAAAATTATACCTGCCGTGAGTCATTAGCGCGTACGTAATCATAGCGAGCTGAAGTTCCACGCTTTCTTTGACTGTCAACTATCGTCTTTATTTAAATTAATTTAACTGTTACTAGGTAGCATTTATTTCAACACGAATGATCGAAGTACAAGAAAATCTGAACTTCCTGTTAGGAAGTTTGAAGCTGGTTACCGAAGAGTTTAGTCAAATCAAGACAGGATTAGGCGAGGCCCTGGATAAAGCCAAGGTTGATTTACACGAAGTCCGATCGAAAATCAAAGGTGATCATGGTAGATTAATCTCTTTTTGTGTTTAACGATGTTGAACTTTAATGAATTTTTTGTGATCAAACGAAAAACCCGCGTAGCCACTCTTGTTCGTGGCAGGTTAAGTACATTATTACAACAGTATGTTGATCTTGGTCAAGGGAGACTTTCTAGACGAACAAAGGAAATTTAAGCCATTTAATAAAAATATATAAGAAAGAAAATTACTTGTCGAATTCTTCTTCAGTTTGTTGAACTTTATAAATTATATCTATTTATTTCCATTTAGAATATCATCGTACCCCATACTTACACTAACATTAATAACAAATGACATTATTGTCAGACTAATATTTAAATATCTATTTTAATGTAATAATTTAAATATTCATTACAGATGGTCCTGGGCCACATGACGCAGATCAAAAATAATATTTTAATTAGTGACACCGAGAATGTAGTTAAACTAATAAGACTAATTGTAAGATTGAATTATTCTATAAAGTAATAAATTTTTATATGAGCAAGATCTTTTCATTTTATCTAAAGATTGAGTATACCATGCAGAGCAGTCGCAGATTTGAGGTCGAGGCAATGCTAAATCACCTTTTGTTATGTTGACAATACTATTACGTCATATAAAAGAACTTAATATTATTATATTATCTTATAACATAAAGACATGAAAATAATATCGGGACACATTCGTCATAAAACGAATCGCAATATAATAAAGGATCAAAAAGCGTCGAAACCGCCTTCTGTTTTTCTGAAGTAAAGAAATGCTGTATCATCTGAACCCTACTTTAAATGGTTATTACAAGAATTTTATTAATATACATACACACTTTTACTATAATTTAAACGGTTATAGACAGAACGGATCAATATGTATTAAAATAATAAGTAAAATCAATTGTATGTAATGAACTTTTATCATGTTAGTTAAGACATTCCGCTTCCGTCCTTTTGTTTTATTTTTAGTCTTTCCCCTTTCATTCCTAGTCTTAGTATTCTCATTTAGTCTTTTATTAAATAAATCGTAACCCTATTTTTGCATTTAGATTGTATGCTATATGTTAAGTAGCTATTTAGGTTAATAAATAAATAGTTATATGTCCATCATATATTATAAATAGGAGAGATCCTTTATAGAAGGATCCGAAGATATGGTATGGCTTTTCACACCTAAATATATTGAATAAGTATAAATTAAATGAAACACATTATTAACTTTTGCAAATATTTAATCTCTTTCATAATTGTGGATCTATAATATCTATATTGTACAAGTTATGTTACAATTAAACTTTATTGTGACTTTGCGTCACCGGTTCCTGAGCGCACACCAAATGAGTTTTGACGAAATCTGTACATTGGTATAAATTCATAACCATAATATACACACAAATTATTTGTCTTTCATTGTGATTATCTATTACAACCTCATTTTCCTATGTGCAAACAATCGCTTTATTCAGGCGCGGATCTAGCTAGATCTTACATTGACAACCCAAAAACGAATCATTTTAATCGTTGAATATATAACGCAAACTCTCATAATATTAATTAGACATTCCGGCCTCGAAATGCGAAGGACCATCTCTTTATAAATGTTTAGTTTTAAAAAAATTATACATTGTTCGGCCCCAAAATATGAATGTCTTACTTCGACGATCCTACAAGATACACCATTGCTTTGAAATGTTTTACATTTTGACTAGATCGACGCCCGCTGCAATTACGTAGTATCAAGAAAAAAAAATTCGTGCCCTTATTGGAGTATTCGTGTTCTAATATAAAATGTATCCAAGAAATACAAATAATATTTTTTATATCGAATATTTTATTATTTCATAATTTTAATTAACTAGTACTTTCGTATAATTTTAATACAAGTCCAAAATTATTTTTTTTTCGCTTACATTTAAATGGTTAAAAATGATATACATAGCAAAATGATGATTGTACATAAGTTGATATCAAATTGGACAATTCCTAAAAGCATGATTATTGAATAGCAATCAAAACTAGGTAGACTAGGCATTCGTTGTCGGTAAACAGCCTGGGACAATACGAGCTAAACAAATACGGAATGTACCCATAAAAGGAATGTAAAAGACAGATTAAGCGAACTGGTCATCACTAAAAGTACACTTAAGAGTCAAACGATGAAATTGACGGCCAAAAGTACAGGCATTTTTATGGCAGTGGCAAATCTAACACATATACATTCGAACAGTTTATACACGTGAAATACTATATACATCGATAAATGTTTATATTAATGCAAAAAATATTTACAGATTTCAAGAAAGCACTTAACAATCCTCTCGCTACGCCCAAAAACCTACCATTAACTAACCGTTTAAATACCACTTGTGCTTAAACTACAACAAAAAAGATTTCATAAATAACCTGTTACCAACCAATACAAGAAAACCACAAAAGATTTGTCATTTTGTTAAAAATCTCAAATGACCGTCCCAATGAAAATCCGTTCGACATCACCGTGTATTGTGCGTATATTACCAGACCAAAAACATTCTGACATGCCTTAGAATATCAACAAGGTTAAAAACATCGAAGTAAATTCTTACTTCGTCCTACGTGTGCCCAAAATATTAAAAAATTCATTCCATAGATATCAAACGGTTGAGCCGACCGTTGCACAGCCAGCGGCGCTTCTTTAAGCATTAGTATCTTAATATTAACCTCTAGTAGTTCAGTGTATTTGTGCAATATATACCCATAACGAAATAGACATTCTGCAGTATATCCCAATGTTTAGAAAAACCTCACGCTATAGCTACAGTCCGTACAAAACTACCCATATGTTCTATATTATCTATATTTCACTATGCCGCCCAAGGAGTCGTATCGAAGCATTCTATACCTCAACCTAACCTATGTTATTGTGAATGCATTGGTGTGTAACCCTAATACCGTTAAAGTATTACCAATTATTAATACCAGATATAATATTTAGACTAATCCTGATGATGGAACTTACATAGGAAGACATACAACTAGACACACACGCCATTTTGTAAATCAGGACGACAGAAGCCAATATGGATCAAAATGAATGGTGCAAGGAAGCAAAGTTCAGTCAATCACGTCCGTCCTTCGCAAGCGGCAGCAACGAAATGATAACCACCCCATGAATCCGAGGCACTTGACCTTAAGAATAATGATATACTACAACTAGTAAGTAGCTCATTGTTATCCCGGAAAGGACCGTTGATACAACGGATCTGATACATTTAAAGCTATGGACATGTTTCACGTACTAATTACAAGTACTAGCCTAGAGGGATTCGGAAAAGGTAGCTTATAGTACTTAACTACCTGCGCAGCCCTTACGACTGGCCATTACCGGTGCATACAAAGATGGTGTCGCAACTTGAGTGTCTGATCGATAAATTCTAAGTGACATGACAAAAATATTGTGTCCCCCTGTGAGTGTTGAAATTTAAACCAGTGCAAAGTGATAATAAATAAATACACCAGAGTAATCTAAAGTGATTCACATCAACACGCCAACCGAACCTTCAAGCGATGACCGCTAATATACACTTCGCAGTAACAAAACAATTATGTATAATTTTAAAATGTTGCACAATTATGTACAAATACAACGGATCCGCGTATGCATGGCACTTCAACGTACGCTGGTTGTAGAACAGTTCAATTTATGAAAATTAAATGAAATTACAATAGAAGCAACACAGCCATACATATTTCATTGAATGTAAACTTGGTCACTAGAACAACTTTGGGTTGGCCTTGAAGGCGAAATTCAAAGTAATAAGCCCGCCCCAGTAAGTTTCATGTTCACGAATAATGAAGCAGTCTGCTGTAACACTGTTCAAGCTGCCATGCACAGCTTTACAAAATATTTAATCTTATGTACATATTGTCGCTCGAAGATAATAAGAACTAACATCTAGGAACAGTACATATAATTAAAACAGTAACTCAATTCCATATGGGTATTCTAATTATCTGCAATGATAGATAGAAGGCCAGGCCATTCACAGCTCTGGCCTTCAAAAAGTCTATCAGTGCAGACTCAAACAAGGAAATAACTTTAAGGTCTGCTTTGGAACCTGCAACCTCATTAGTACTAATACAGCCTCATTTGACACGTGAATTTCTAGGACCTGTAAATATTAATTAGATTACGCAACAATAATTAATATAATTTATTAAAAAAGAAAAACGATTTACGATTAAAATAAGAAATAATTCACTATATGTGAAAAAGCTTAGCACAAATTTATAAAAAAACATTGCACAATCAAAAGTAATTTTTAAACAAGCGTAGAAGCAAAGCTAGAGTTGAGTCACTGCTTGTTACATGTACTGTGGTTCTAGGTGAAGTTAAAACACTGAAAAGGGATTAGAAGTGCCAAAATGCTGTAAAGCTAGAATAATAACTATAAGCGAATATTTGTCCCAAATCAATAATAATAATTTGTATGTCGAGAGCATAGAAAGCAAAATTCAAGGTTTTATGTTTTCAAGTTTGACCCTAGTTTGTATATCATGCAATTAGCAGTGTTTTGTCAATATCAATTCTCTCACAATAAAGCAAAAGGGCTCTTTTTTAGTCCTGTTTATGGTCATATTCCATTAAATTGTATTATTTTAAAATTCATTTTGCTGGGTCCGTGAATGAATCCCTTTTTTGGTGTAAATAGAGGTTTACCTCCTAGTGCTCTTGGAGGAAGGTCGTGAGTGGGACTGAGTGTGGGGGGTCGCGACCCCCCCCCTCTCCTAACTGGAACAAGACGCCGCAGACACAGGTGACAGTGGAGAGTCGCGGGGGCAACCAGATAATGTTACCACCACCTGGAACAAATATTTTCTGTATTCATCGACATCAACTTCTCAATATTGAACCAATAGTAGGCAGACCTTAGATATAAGTAACAGGTGTCCTTCAATTGTTTTAAATTACCCAACCTCATTACATATTTGTATGAGATAGTTTTATTAGTTCTTATGAGACACTCTGACTACAGCGTTTATTTTATTTAATTGTGAATATTTCCTAGTTAACACTTTAAAAACGTAAAATAAAAATATGTTATGTATTTAAAAACACCCAGCATGTTGTGTTTGATATATATATATGATTTTTGTCTATTATGATGACATTTTCATAAATTAATAAATTTGGTAATTTGACAAATAACATGTACAAATTTTGAAAATATCTAACATTTATAGTTAACAGACAAATATTAAAAGAAAAAACATACCTTTCGACTGCCAGCATGGTTTCTATGTTCACAGAGCCACACTCCTTGCCATGTGCCCAGATTTAATTTTCCATCTGTTATTGGTATGGTCAGCGATGACCCCAGGAAGCATGCCTTCACATGTGCAGGCTGTATATAATTTTCTTTATGATTATTAAGATTGAATGAGCATCCTTGATTATGCAGGAATATGGCAAAATTGAAAAAAAATTTAACCTACTACCTACTACTACTACCTACCTACCTAATTTATATATATATATATATTAAATACATGGATAAAGTGAATATAGATAAGTGATTTTTTACTATAATAATCAGTTGCTCAACAGATGCTTTGTATAAAATATAAATATCAACACATTTACTTCTATTCATTTCACTCTTTATTACAACTTTGTTCTTATATGAAGATTAATTTAATCACTTTATTTAATCTGTGGAGGTGATGTATGTGGTGAAGTTATTGTACAGACATACAGAATTGTTTTTGATGTTTAAAACAAAAAACATAAATACACCAGCAACATGTTGCATAACAAGCATTGTTGTTTGAGGACACTTATCACTGATAACAAGTCAAGGTCAAACACTTGTCTTTGAAACTTGATGGTTCAGAAGAAAAAAATTGATATTGATTTATCCTAAAAACTATTCTAACAATTTCAGATTTATTGCAATTTGTATTAATAAATGCATACATGTTTTGATTTTTACAAAATATGTATCTAATAATCTATCTTATACTCTCTCATTCTGCTCTCAACATATAAAATACCTTTTATATTCTCATATGGTTTGACAAATTTGCAGCACTCATATCTGCCTAAATAATAATATATAAAAAGTTAATAATATATTTTTCTTAAATAATTATAAAACATACTTTTCAAATGAAGAAATTATAATTTTATAATTAGAATATATTTCTCAGCAAGTGCAGTAAATCTTCCAAATTCAAATTTGACACAAGAAATTTCAGCCAAGTATAATATAGCTTGTAAAAAATCTTGTTTAAATTTGGAATACACAGTAATTAACGTACCATATCGTCAGGACCCTCGCAAGAATGGCGGTAAGGAAGACCCTCTGGCACTATTTTGTTGAGCATCATTTCCATATCATCCCTTACGTCTGGATCCCAACTTTCGTTTAACGCTAGACTAGCCGATGTGTGCATTACTGAAATTGACAAACGAGAAAATCTTTACCAAATACGATACGCTAAACATTGAAAATATGTAAATTCCTAATAATAACAATTAATATTATAGCAATAATTATTTCAAGTGGGAGGGAATGCAGCATCCATAAATACTTACTTTGTATATGGCAAAGCCCAACAGCGAACTGCGATAACTCGGGCACCTGCTTTAGGATCTCTTCCGTAACCAAGTGCACGCCCCGATGCTGCGGCCTCAAATTGAGTTTCCGTTGAAACCACGCGGATCCGATCTGAATTCCTCGGTTTGAGGCCATGTTTAATTTTTTAAAACGCTACAGAGTGATCGTAAGAACACAAACGATATTACACAACATCACTTAGAACAATCTTTGCACAAAACAAACCACAATTATCATAAATGATACATTTTTGATCTTTAGATTGTAATAAATATATCTGAGGTTATAGGACAGATTCGACACCCTATTTTCTGCGGGAAAGTGAAACAATCTACGAATGAAAGAGAAAAGAGATGAGTTTGTGTTGTCATTTCAGAAAATCGAATTTGACAATCTGTATACGGATGTCGGCTGTCATTTTTCTCTTACGGTTCAATGCGCTGTGCAAGACTTGACTTGAGCGCTAAGAAGACCGCAATCACCTTCAACAGTTACGTAATGGCAGGATTTTTTAAAAACGATCCCTCTAAAAAAATATATGTAGAATTCTCCTTCTTAATCGATGAGTCTTACAGAGATGTGTCAACCACGGAATTGCAACTCTGCCCACAACAATAAATAATATATGAAATATAATAAATATATAAAATCTTAATTAATTTTCTATATCATTGAGGTAAAAGCATATAATATTTATCTCTCTACTATGGCAACACTGTAGAGAGCGCGGGAAATTTGACTGATATTATTTTAATTATTTTTAAATTCAGAAAGGTTTCAAATAGATAATCTAACAACAATTGGCTGACTCAAAAGAGAAAATGAGATTAACTTGATCATTTAATAAAATATAAATAAGATTTTTTACAACTGCATATGATTTTAGCATTTCTATAAAGCTTGGGTGTGCCGAGGGTTAATAAACGTAAAATAGGTGCGGCTATTAAACACTCCATGGAATTGGGACAATTAGTTTTCTTTCCAAGGTATTTTGACACGAAACAGGTCTTGTTGTCCTAGTTTATTTATAATTGTAGTGCGATTATATTTATATATCTTATTAAATATCATTATGGCGGATCCATTAATGGATCTAATAAAAAATTCAGAAGAACCAGAATGGCTCGAACGAACTGTTATAGGTGAAATGCGAGTATGGCAAATTATGTTTTTGTGCCTAGCTGGTCTTACAACATCAAGTAAGTAATTTCATCTTACATATTGAAACTATAAGACAACCATACAAGATAAAGATTTAATTTACTACTTTGTTTTAATTTTTAAGTTCTCTTCCCTCCAGACCTATATCTAAGTATCATTCGAAACTTTAAATACATTTCTCACATAATATTTGTTTTAAATATAATTTTGAATATATTTTCAAGACGTATAATAATATTTATACATATAATAATATTATAATTTTACAACATTATTACGCGTCTATTTTTTTTGTCAATGAAAACTATAGTATTAAAATTTGTAAACTGAATTCAAATATTATTATAATTGATTTTGTATCTTTATACAAAATCATTATGTAAGTAAAATATAATTTCATCGAAACACAGGCAAAAGTTTCGTAATAATGAAATGTTTAAGAGCTTTGTGCTTAGAAGATAAATATCTGCTGAATACGTAAGTAGTTGTCTGTGTCTTATCTTAAAAATACTAATTAATCAGAGACACAATGAACTGACGCTCTTAATAAAATATAAAGGGAGATCATTGATTTTGTTCAATTTATTAAAAATAAAATACTAATTTTACCTGGCAATGGGAAATTACTCTAATTACTTGATGACCTAAACCAGCAGTTTACGCTATCTCTATCTGAGAAATAATGAGATACCGAACTAAGTATGCAAAAAACCTTTGCATACTTTGCATGCGAAGGTTGTTTTCTTACGAAGTTGGGACTGTAATCTTCCCGAGAGAATCGTGTGCAATTATACTTTATGGACTGTTATTTTCAAATAAAATATTATCAATAATTTAATGCGCACCGTTTTATAAAACATCGAACATCAAATCTATCAATATAGAAATCAATATAGAATATTGACGAACATTTGAATAAAAAAGCTGGTGAGTAAAAAAGGTGATAGTACAAACAATTTTCTTCGCAGTCGTAATGGTATGTTGCTGTTTCCGTTTCCGTATCCCTCGTACGAAGCAACAGATCGAAGCGGACTACAAACGTCGCAGGATTACGAGAAAGTTCAGACAACAACTGGAGACTATCCAGGATTCCAAAATGGATACCATTTCATTGAAAGATGGTATTACTTTATATCTATTCATGAAGTTGCAGTAGCAAAACAGCAGGGCAGCTGGGTTCGATTCCTGGCAAAAGCCTTTACATTTTATGTATCGTTTATATGAAAAAATAATTAACTTGGTGTTTTACGAAATCCATAAAAAATCGTATGAATACAGGATACTTGAAAATCATCATGGCTGTCAACGACATAGTCTTGGGCGCTATTTCAGTTAATAATAAAATACGTCAACGATTCTCAAATAAGCGTTTGATAAGATAATATTAATGTCACTTTTCATATTAGCATTGCAACTACTTCACGAAACGTCTCAGTCAATGGAGGAAAACCAGGGTTCACAGCCAAGTTCTATTATGTCACCACCACAGTTAAGTAAGTATTAACTTGCTTTTATTAAGACATTCTTTCCGTTCTGTCAAACCCTGTTTATGTGTCACTGAAAAGAGAGTTGAAAACATTGTTTATATGCTGATTAATTTTTGTATTATAATAATAAATTGATTTTTGTATTAATTAAATTTCAATACCTATGAATCAATACCCATCGATGGGACGAGATCGCTAGCATCGCACACGGTAAATCGATATTAAAAATACTTTCACCAAAATTGGATGATTTATTTTTTGGTTTCGGTTTCTCCAGAGATCGAAATGTAAATAAACATGGTGAGGGAATGTAATTGAAAGCCAGTCAGATTGACTCGGCAAATATCGAATTGAAAATTCAGACCTCGCTTAAAGTACTTCAAGCTCACCAAATCCCCGAACTACTTGAGATACATGTCAAGTGAAGATTTTGATTCCTACTTATTAAAATATAAGCACTGCTTCTTTTGTTTAAAGCCGTCTTAACTTTTATACGGCTCCATTTGCCACACTGAAGCTGTTGACCCAGTTTTAAATAAGTGTAAATTTAAAATAAAAGTTTAACGTTATATGGCATTATAAATGAGGTCCTATTACTTTGAGATTTTATAACTGCCTAATGAGTTGCGATAATGCAAAAATATATGTGCTCTGTGCGTATTTTTTTATAATAAGCGTGTAAGTCATAATACTTTGATTAGTGTAGTTATACTAAGCCGACGAACGATAACCCGGTTTTACTACGGCAATATAGATATAAATATTTACATCTTATTGTGGGTACAAAGTACGCAAATACAGTTTTTGCTGCTTCGAGCAGTTGCAACGAAAAATGTATATTTATAGAAAACACCTTATGAACGGATTTAAGTTATGTATTTTTGCAAAATTTAAATATATTTTACGTTACGATTAAATTTTTCCGACGGTAGAAGACGCCCGCTGTAAAATACGCGAAACGTTGGAAAAATTTAAATATTATGTAAAATATATTTAAATTTTGCAAAACTACATAACTTAAGTCCGTTTATAAGGTGTTTTTCTTTAAATGAGTAACAGTTATGTTAGATAAAGTACGGTAGACGACGCCCGCTGTAAAGTACGCGAAACATCGGAAAAATTTAAAAATATTGTAAACTATATTTAAATTTTGCAAAAATACACAACTTAAGTCCGCTCATAAGGTGTTTTTCTTTAAATGAGTAACAGTTATGTTAATAAAAGACTTTAATTATAATCAATAATAAATTGGTTGGGCTGTAGTACAAATTAAAACTGCAATGTAATAATATACAGAATCGCTTATCATGTTTATAGGTTCTTTGGATACATCCTTCCATCCCGAGCAAAAGCCGGTTCAGCCTGCACACTCTGGTCTCAACTTCGTCAAATTCGCAACCAAAGTTGCCAACTTATCAAAACTCAGCCAACCAAAATCTCCAACATCGCCGACAGCGCCCGGTAGAATGGATTTTTAAGAACGTTTCATAGAGAAATAAACATGTATGTTGTATCACCTTAAGCTGATTTAGAAATTATATTATTAGATTTATAGAATTAATGAATTCTGTAGCTATAGTTTAATTTATAAAATTTCCAGCATAGGCTATATGATTTCGCCACCACATAGATGATTCTCAGAGGCAGTAAGGCTTTGATCAATGATAATATTCGCCATTATACATATATATATATATATATATAATAAACCTCTAGCACTTAGAAATAAACACTTATATTTAGGCAGCACAATATGGTAGTAAATAAATACAAAAAAAAACCAATTGCATTAAGATGTTTTCTTTAATCTAGAAAATAAAAAATACGGTATAAACGGATTTTAGATCACAAGAATAATTACATATTCACAAATAACTTTAGTGTCCTGTTATAATCTCGCACTGACAATAAAATCATCAAATTGTAAGCTATAACTTTAAAGCAACATTTAACTTACATTATAATACATAAATAATACATCTTGCAAATAAAAAAAAATTACATAAAATTCAAGTTAGCTACATAATATTAAATAGTTAATTGTCTCTACATGCGCATACAAGACCTGTCATGTTATGTGTTTGATCCTGACACTCGGACGTAATAAGCTAAACTCTCAGTCCATGACTCGCTATAAACACCGCAATCTCAAACATATCCCTAAAAGTCCTACGTTGGGTTATCTGTGGCGCAATTATGACGTCAGCAAGTTTTCAATAACTCTGATGTCATTCGGTATGGAGCCGTGCTAGGTGCTGGAGGTGTTCATTTGTTTATACTACGCAACCATGTGTAACTGTAAGGATGGTTTAATTTCTAGAAATATTTTTTTGACTAGATCACAACATCTGCTTTCATATTGAATTGATTCTTCATATAATAATATTTTTCGATACACGCTGACAACCCAACGTAACTCTAATCCTATTCCTTTACAATGATCAAACATGTTGAGCCGTGCAAAAACTGTAAAGTGTCGCTATGACGCTACATTGAATTCAAGGGATAAAATTTCATCAAAGATCAACGGCAGATTATAAATTAAATGCAAATGGAATAGCACTTTTCATACAATCGAACAAGGCCTAAACTAGCGATTCTATCGAAGACCAGACAACCGAAATCGGTATAAGGCCATATTGATCCAAGGTCTATGGAAGAAACTAAGATATTTATACACTTTCACTTACACGATAATAATTGAATGCGACCTACCTAAAAACAAAATTTCATTAAAGTTATTATTGTTCGTATATTGCATATGTAAACTTACACGTGAAATTTAATAAAATGATTCCAAGGAATTTGTGCACCACCTCGACGTCTGCGATATACATTTTTACAAAAAAAAAAAGCAACGGAACAGGTAAATATACATTACTGAGTATCCCAGCTGATTTCGCGTACCGAGATACTCATACCCTAAATCGGTGAGTAACATAATTACGTAGCTAAAGAAACCTGATGGACACTACTGGTAATAAACGTTATCATTTGCCAGTGTACAATCAATGCCAAATTAGTTCTCCCGAACGAGTGTGCTTTTGACGTTGACTGTACTCACACAATAAGAATTAGGAACCCGAGTCACAAACGCAGTGCCACCTCTATAATAAACTCTCGTAAAGCATAATTTTGTTAACAAGAACTACAGAAACAATCACTAGGTTAGGCTTGGTAACAATGTGCACATTTCAAATTATCAAATTGTTGAGCATTCGCAACCAATAAATAACTGTTTTTTGTGACCGCGTTTTGGTTAATTTTAATGAATATTGATTAGGAAATACGCACATTGTAGATTTATATTGTAAGGTAACGCGTTCATTCCAATACCATTTATGCATTTGCATTGCAAGTATGCTCTATAGTAAGAAAAATGTTAACTCTAAATTGTTTAAAATTAATGGCAAAGAATTTAATTAGAACGGAAATGACGTCACAAATTTGTCGGTTTTTTAAACGACAGAGACAATTGACTTAACCGGTATGGCCGCTTTGACGTTGACAATAATAACATTTCCACCAATAAGTTTGGTTCATACTCTATTGTTATTCAAATTATCCGCACGCAATTTAATTGTTTTTATATATATTCTGAGATCTTAGAACGCAAGAAAAGAGGTTTTATTTAAAGTGTACCGGAATGTTCGCGTTACTTGAGTGAGACGTCCTCGCGTCTATTGGCCAACGGACAGCAATCAATCTCGTCTCACAAATGTTCTCCCTCTGAAATAAAGAAAAACAATTTTTTTCACTCAATATGTAAATTATAAAACAAAACAGATTTGCTTTGTGAAAAAATTTATATTTTTTTTATTAATGATAAAAAAGATTTTCGTATTTTTGTTTTTGATATTAATATGTTTTAAGGTGAATTTTATAATGTAAAAATATAAATATAATCGAAGATTTCTATTCTTTTAATTAAGCATAACTTACGTGATAGTTTTCCGCTCGGTGGGTCGTGTGGTCGATTGCGGTCTCGCACGGTTGAGCACCTTCAGCAATTCACCCGCCTTAGCGCGCATACGGGAGTGAACGTACACCTACAATGATCATACTCATTGATATGAAACAACTAATTAATGGAATATTGAACACTAACATATAAAATACAGACAAAATCATCGACGACTCGATTGGCCCAATGGCCACAGTGGACCGCTGAAGCCCAGGTTCAATTACCGTGACAATCAACATTTATGATCTGGCTGGATTTATAATATGGATATAAGATAATTGTGTTAGCGTCTATAACTGTATATAAATGTTCGGAGTTAACCGACCGTATGTGAAGTATAAATGTTTTACCTTGGAGCACTTGATGTGGTAATGCAGGTAGTCACGGAACATATGAAGCAAGTCAATGGTATTATCGCGCGCCGCTTCACACGTGTGTCGCGGGAACAATACTGTAAATAGGAATATTTTTATATATCATTTATTTCGCTATTGCCCGCGTGGATCACACTCTTGGCAAATAAGAAGTACATCGTACTAAACTAATAATACTTTAACCATTTATACCCTCAAAGGTTAAGATGATTAAGATGATTTAAATTTAATTGTTGAATCAATGTTCATCATCTAATGAAATGTTCAAGAACTATTCTGTTTCGTACCCAAACTTTGGCTTAGATGAAATTGCCGTCACCTAATACAATTTTTTATATGAAAGGTGCCGAGCGGATTAATGCTCAATGTTTTTGGAAAAAAAAGTAGGTCCATAAGTTAGACAGCTTAAAAAATTAGCTTAAAAAAGTAACTTACATATATTATATGTATAGTAGTTTATTAGAAATACTAGGCATATAATTTACTATAGTTTTTTTATTTTCCGGGATGAAATTTCCCAGACACATATTCAAAAATTTGCAAATTATTTAATATTTTTGGTATTTATAATTATAACTTCATTTATCTCTATCAATACAGCACTCAATCAATACTATCTTGTACTATCGATCTTCCACTAACATATTATTTTCTAATAACAAACTATTCAAATGAATGTATTAAATGTGCAATTATTAATTAATTTAATAATTGAACTGTATTTTTGTAAATGTCTCCTTTATAACTATGTAGTTGGTCTTGAACGCCTTAAATACATAAAACTTAAATTGTAAAGACGGGGTTCGAATGTACGACCATAGAGTTCGGAATCTCATTCCCTTACAGTTAACATAACATAAAAAACTCACATAGACTACAGTTTTAAAATGATCTCATGCTCAAATATTTAACATTTATTATTAAAATATGATGTCACCATTGACTTTAAGATAAGTTACGGACTTTATTTACCGGTTCAGTAATCTCCCAATTTAAACATTAACCAAATATAATTTCCTGTTATGTCACAGAGTGCCCTTATCAGAAAAATAATAAGAGCATAATGTTGTGCATGGATTTTTATGGTAAAATATTTCATTAATGTAGAGAATTCCCTCAAATATATTGATTTAATAAAATCTCAATGTAACTTGTTAATCAATTTATAATGAAATTGAGGCTTTTCAAAATTTATATAATAAACATATTTGTTAAGTGAAATGCTTACCAAATGTAACATAGCTGATGTTATCGCCTATTTTGGCATCTGTATCTACCAGCTCTAGCGGTGGCTCCTTGTGTGAAAAAAGGACCTGAAAGGGTAATAATAATGTAAAAAAAAGCAAAATTATAGTTCGTTCTGATTTAGTCCTCCAGAGTAACGAATGCAATTCATTTTTTTGGTATAAGAATTATTAATAAATGTTTTTGTATTTTTATCAATTTAAGTCATTTTCTTTCATGCCTGTTAATTATATTATAACCTACTACTACAACATTAAATAAAGTGACAGTATAATTATTGATTCAGTATAATGGTGTTCTTCTTTTAAAATAATTATCTATGTAGCATATTACAATTGGGATACTCCTGAACTAGTTTGCAAACTTTTGTCTGTGTGTATATGTATGTATTTTTTCTATAACTTACCTGTGGTGCAGTATGTGACGCTCTTCTGCCCTCTTTCAGCTCTTGCATAAACACTTTGCCAATAACCATGTCATCTTCGTGACGGAACACAGTAGAGAAAACTACAGTTACTCGATCTTCTTGAGCTTCTACATACCTGAAGTCAAGTGACATTGTTTTTAAGAAACTGCCTGTATAGTTATAAAAATTATATAAAATAATAGACACATAATTCTAGTTTGAGAAACTTACAGTGTCTCATCCTGACGATAATTAATAACAGCCCGCTTGTGGCTGACATCACCGTCCTCTTGCAGCCTGAAGTATCTTTCAAACACAGATGCAAAGCAGTTTCTCTTTAGTAAGCCAACTTTCTTCACAATGGCCTCCCAGTCTTCAGGAATGTTCTCCAAATCCAATAACACGGAAACATTGTAACCTTAAAAAAAAGAATATAATCCCTAATAAAGGGTTTTGTATGTGTAGAATATTGTAATAATACCTATTATGAATTTATATAATATAACTCCTCTATTCCTTTAGTGCAAATTTATTCTTTCTAAATAATTTTACAAATAATAATAAATGTAAACAATATACACAATTTTTTAAAAATATTCTTAACCAGTGTGATACAATTGACATAATCTTATCTTAAGATACAGAAACTATCTTTTAAAACTATTAATCATTTACTTTAAAAGGTAAGAGCATTGAAGAAATAAAAATACTGCTGTGTGCATGAATAAAGTACTCAGAAGTGTTGCATGACAAATTATCATAGAAACTTGTATGAACAATTATTATTTATTACTTTATAGTATGTATATACACTCCATGTTTTATTTAATATATTTTGCTTTCACATTTGAATTGCTACACAAGTTAAAATTATTTATTTGTGTATTGTTAAGTATAATAAATTTACTCAATATAACTAAAAAGATATAATGAAGTTTAAAGTCAATGAAGGTAAGGTTGTGACTGTAGGATTGTTACATTATAAAAATTGTTATATACCTGTCTCGGCTTCAATGAGCAAAGGACCATAAACCCTTTTGAGCAATTCATCAGCTCCATGTTCTTCTAATTGCTTGTAAAACTTCAATGATATACTAACCTGGAATTTCAGACTTTATAACTTAAATACACTCTTTTTACATAACACTGAATCACCACTGATAACAAATTCAATTTCATATTATTGATAAGAGTAACCTACCCTAACTTTGGTTTTATCTCCATTGACATTGGATATATGAAAAAGGACTCCATCAAAATCTGCTACTGTCACATCTATGGACTCTGGCTTTAAGCTGCAAAAACAATTCCATCAGAATATATCATTATCACGAGCTAACAACTTCATGGGAGCAAGTGCACTCAAATTTGTTGTATCATATGTCACATAATTGAAATACTTTAATGCGATAGGTATTCGAAAACATTTTATAGGACGTTTCCGCAGTTGTCGTCAATACCTACAAACATTGTGAGTCATCACCATTAATACTAACGAGCATCACTTTCGGCTTCCATTCTATGGAAATGTAAACCATGAATGCATTGAAAACAGTACCTATAAGATTTGAATTTTGCATATACGTCCAACGTGGGCCCACCCTATGGCAGGATATCTGACATTTGTCAAGATATCCCGAAAAGGGGTTAGATTCTAGATTGCAATTTCATATAATACTGAATGTTTACCTAAAAAAAGGTAATTCAAATTTTCTTCTACAGTCCTGAACAATATGCACACAACCAGTAGCTGAATAATGACAAAAAACTGGTAAACTTTCTAAGCGTAACGTACTCACCGCGCCAGTGCATTTTTATATTTAACTGTTAACGTTTCTTCTATAATTCTATTGTTGATCTCCAGCAAGATCATTATTTAACAATTTATAACTACAGTTTTTACATAAAATTAACACTTTATAGCACCTTCATTTAATAATTCATACGAATTATCTTTAATATGACGACCGCCCGCACACAGATATTTCTATGACAGAAAGAAACGGAAGCATCAAAATGAAATGAAATGAAATATCGGTCAACTAACCATAGATAACTTGTATTCATTTACAAGGAACCATAGTCAACATCCGTACCAATCTACATATTCACAGAGGAAAAGCAATTAGCAAACCATATCCAAAAATAACAATATTTGTTATAGGTCAATTTTAGTTTCATATTATTATTTATATTTGATAAAGTAATTAGTAATTTGCATGTAGTAGCAAAGTAATATTAAGCAATATTGAGAACGATAGGTGACTCTAAATACAATTTAAATATTAATATCTGATAAACATTTTATAGGGCTGAATTTGAATGTCTATAATACATTGAGTTTTTGTTTTGAGATCGTTGTTTGAAGAAAGTAGTAATATTTATCATTCTCGTACGTCAGTTGTCAAACTTAGATGAAAATATTCTTGCATGGGTTAATTCAAGTCTTATGTTTATTTACATGTGAAAATGTAAAAGAAGTCAGTAAAAATCTTAGATTGAAATAAAATTATTTTATATTACTAGTTTATTAAAAAAGAAAAATGCAATGATACATAAGAATTAGGAAACTATAATAAGAATGTCGAATCAGGTCGCCGCTTTCGTAGCGGGTTTGAAATCTCGAAATGTGGACGTCCAGACGAAAACTGCCAGAGAGCTATATCACTTTGCGAAGACTGAACTACGAGAGGTTCCTCAAGAGGAGCTTACACAATTTCTCGATGAATTTAATCACCAAATATTTGAAATGGTTTCTAGCAATGATGTTCATGAAAAAAAAGGCGGTGTGCTTGCTATAGGTTCGTTATATTAAAATAACAGTAAATACAATTACAATATACATTAAAAAAAATAATAATACTCATAATGAAATTTTTATGTTTTCGATTTTAGTTTGTCTAATTGGAGGGGACTGTGACACAACAAAAACCAGAATAACAAGATTTGCAAACTATCTTAGAAACCTGCTTCCATCATCAGATGCAGGTGTAATGGAATTAGCTGCAAAAACAGTTGGGCGACTTGCTACAGTATCTGGAGTAAAAAGAGCAGAATATGTTGAATTTGAAGTCAAAAGGGCTTTTGAGTGGCTGTCAGAGGAAAGAAATGAGGGTAGACGTCATTCTGCTGTATTATTATTAAAAGAGTTAGCCATCGCAATGCCTACATATTTTTACCAGCAAGTATCTGGATTTTTTGATCATATCCTTGTTGCTTTAAAAGATCCTAAACAGCAAATCCGGGAAGCAGCAGCCAAAGCCTTAAGAGCTGGATTGGTGGTCACAGCACAGAGAGAAACTGCCAAACAGTCAACTGCAAAACCTCAATGGTATATGCAGTGCTGTGAAGAAGCAATGTTAAGTTTTGAAGAGGTTGCTATTAAAGAAAAAGGGTCAACAAAAGAAGACAGAGTACATGGAGGTCTTTTGATTTTAAATGAACTTTTAAGATGTTCCAATGCTATGTGGGAGAAAAAGTATACACATTTAATGAGAAGTATAGATACACAAAAGGACATAATATTATCAGATGATATTATTTTTATAAGTACTAAGCTTCACAGTCCATCAGTCAAGAGAGGCTACCTTTGTGATGGTTTTAAAACAGAAAATGTTCAGTATCCAGTTCCAATTTATGAATCCGAAGTCTGTAAAAAGCTTCTGTCTGAAAAAATTGAAAGAATATTTCACGGTATGACTGTTTATTTATATTTTTAATTGTAAAAGCAGTAAACATGCATGGCAGTTTACCTGCTAATATTATTTGTTGGATAATTTTTGTGTTTATCCATTTCAATAACAAGAAAAATGGTTCCTTTATAAAATATATTTGTTAATGTTATTGTAATAGTACTATATATGAATTTAATTCACACTTTCCTTTTCAATTACAGATGTTATGGCCCAAAGACACTTAAAACTCCAAGGTGTACCACAAATTTTGCTTATTATAATTCCTCGGTTGGCTGCATTCAATAAAGAGTTGTTTTTGAGAAAATATCTGAATTCTACAATGCATTACTTATTGACGTCAATCAGAAGCCGGAATATGGCTTTTACAACTCTGGGATTAATGGCTGCTGCTCTGGAAGGTGAAATAAGAAATTTCATACCAAGAATTATGGAAGTTATCAAACAAGCACTACCAGTTAGAGATACCTTGACAAAGAAAAAAAGTTGGGTTGATCCCTCTATATTTGCCTGTATAACACTTTTAAGTAGTGCTGTTAAAGATCTTGTCATTTCTGATATTAAAGAACTATTAGATGCACTATTTGCAACTGGACTGAGCCCCTCCTTGACTATCTGTTTAAAGGAATTAAGTGAGAACTTGCCCTCACTAAGAGAAGAAATATCTCAAGGTCTTTTAAATATGCTCTCTTTGGTGTTAAGAAATAAACAATTTTTACACCCTGGAGTGCCAAGAAGCTTAGAGCAACAGATGAGCAATAGCATCAGCCTTGTAATAGAGCCACAGGATCCAGCTAATATTGTCCTAGCATTGAGGACACTAGGCACTTTTAATTTTGAAGGACAGCCTAGCCTTTTGATGTTTGTTAAAAGGTGTGCTGATTATTTTTTACAAAGTGAACAGCAAGAAATTAGAGTGGAAACTGTCAAAACTTCGGCGAAGCTTTTAGCTGATGCTGCATATAGGACGAAAGATGAACCATCAAAAACCCTCACTATGTTAACAGCTGAAGTTGTTGGTAAGATGCTGGTTGTATCGGTCACTGACCCAGAGTATGAGGTGAGGTACTGGGTTCTTGAATCGCTGACTGAGATATTTGACACACACTTAGCACAGATAGAAAATCTCAGTTTTCTTTTCATAGCTATGAATGATGAACATTTGGAAATACGAGAGTTAGCCGTTTGTATGATTGGAAGATTAAGTACAGTCAATCCAGCGTATGTGATGCCTGGTTTAAGAAAAACACTCATACAATTTCTGACCGAATTAGAACATTCTGGAATGAGTCGTAACAAAGAGCAAGCTGCTAGAATGTTGGATAATCTCATCTTGCACGCTCCTAAACTTGTGAAACCGTACATGGAGACGATTCTCAATGTTTTAGTTCCAAAACTTAAAGAGCCAGATGTCAATCCGGGGGTTGTGATAAATGTTCTAAAAGCAGTGGGGGACTTGGCTGACGTTCACGGTGACAACACTGGCTTACGAAAATGTCTGCCTGAACTATTGACAATATTGCTCGACTTGCTCTCTGACGCAACTGCGACTGAAAAACGTAGCGTAGCCTTGTGGGCGTTCGGACAACTGATCAGTGCAACAGGATATGTTGTAACGCCTTATACAGATTATCCAAACCTCATGGATGTCCTTCTAAATTTCCTTAAGACTGAACAGCAACCGAAGGATAGGCGTGAAACCATACGAGTTTTGGGCCTCCTTGGTGCCTTAGATCCATATAAACACAAATTGACGAAGTATCGGAAAGATGGCCAGCCCAACTCAAGCTTGGTGCCAGTCGCTGATAGTAAAGCAGAGGAAAATAACTTTGATGTGTCCTCGAGTGAAATGCTGGTGTTGATGCCCACAGCAGTTTTAGATGAATACTATCCCGCGATAGTGATCTCAACTTTGATGCGGATTCTGCGTGACCCAACCCTTCAGCAACACCATACAAGCGTTGTTCAGGCAGTGACCTTCATTTTCCAATCGCTCGGTATCAAGTGTGTTCCGTACATATCCCGAGTGACCCCAAGTCTGCTGTATGTTGCCCGCGCAACAGATAGCAACAGTTTTCGTGAGTTCCTCTTTACCCAATTGGCGAAATTGATTGCGATTGTAAAGCAACATATTCGAAATTATTTGGACAAAATCTTTGAATTAATCAAAGAATTCTGGACACCAAACAGTCCCTTGCAGCCCACCCTTATACTACTTGTAGAGCATATCGCGATCGCTCTGGGATCAGAGTTCAAGGTTTATCTGCCTCAGTTAATGCCGCAAATACTGCGTGTCTTAGCGCACGATACGAGTAAAGAAAGAGTCGTAACCGAGAAGTTGTTGTATGCGTTGCAAAAATTCGAAGATAATCTAGACGATTACATGCATTTGGTGATACCTTCAATCGTGAAGCTTTTTGACGCAACCGACTGCCCTATTCCCGTAGCAAAAGTCGCGATGGAGACGGTCGATTACCTTTCTGATTCGCTAAACTATAGTGAACTGGTTTCAAGGATAATACATCCGATAGTTCGAAGTTTGGACAGCTGTTATGTTTTAAGACCCACAGCCATGGATACGTTGTGTGCCCTAATCGTTCAACTCGGTCGGAAATACAACGATTTCATACCTCTCGTGCAAAAAGTAATAGTTAAACATAGAATACAGCATCAGAACTACGAAAATTTATTATTGAATTTACAAACGACGCAATCGTTGGCGTTGGATGAATATCTTCAGGGTACTCGACGGAAACCAAAGAATAATAACAACGAGGTGCATATCCGTTTTAGAATTGCTTTTTTTTATAATTATATAAAACCTCAATAGACCAATGTATAAGCAACAAAATTCTAGACAAAGCAAAATTAAGACAAAATCCACAGCCACTCGACGTACCTTTCGCTCTGACACCGGAGCATCCTTAGGAAGTTAACTTAGAAGTATTTGCTTATATATTGGTCTATTTGGGTTTTGTACTATTGATTTCCGCTAGGTAATGCCTGATTATATTAATTATTCTAGTTATTTGGATTTCTTTACAGGCACGAATAGTGGTTTGCGATACATCGAACTCCATTCGAAAGTTGTATGTGAATGCTCATAGTTTGCAAATAGCATGGACTGTCAGCAGCCGAGTGTCGAAGGACGACTGGCTGGAGTGGCTTCGGAGGTTCAGTATTGGGCTATTAACAGAATCGCACAGCCCGGCTTTAAGGTACTTAAATAACACTTATAAGAAGCCGATAAATATTTTTTTAAATTCTTTAACTTGCTCTTCTGCTAAAGTCTCCCTGTCTCTTTCTGTTAAATAACCTTTGTGCTTTGTTGAAAAGGTTTGGTGGACTAACGAGTAACCTTATTCGACTATGGTATAAATAATTAAAGTTTAAATGCTATTTAGTATTATGTATGACAAAAAAATGTCTTTCCAGAGCTTGCCTGGCCTTGGCGCATAACTACTCTCAATTATTGCGCGATCTATTCAACGCAGCCTTCGTGTCGTGTTGGACAGAACTGGATAGTCGGTCCCGGACTGAGTTGTCAAATGCCCTGGAACAGGCTCTGACGGCGCCCGACGCGCCTGAATTGGCTCACACAGTCCTCAATTTGGCCGAGTTTATGGAACATTGCGAGGGCGGAGCGCTTCCCATATCGACGCACCTTTTGGGCGAAAGGGCCATGCATTGCAGAGCATATGCTAAGGCGTTGCATTATAAAGTAAGTTTTATTCGTTACATTTCTTTCTGAATTTTTTATACACAAATATTTTATCGTTAACCAAATGTATATTGACTGTTTTGTCTCGATGCTCATATTTTTTTTATTAATAAATTTTATTTCGTAAGAAAAAAATCCTAATTGAAATCATTATTTATCAAGCGCTTTACTGCTGTAATGTATTAAAAATATGTATTCAATAAATATTTATTTCTTTAATTGTTATTTATAACTAGACGCAAGTATACATATACATATATAATATATAATATACATGAAAACAATGACTAAGAAAAACTAATATCTGTAATAAAATTTCACTTTCACTGTTATTTTGCAGGAAGAAGAATTTAGAACAGGTGCAACGTCTCAAGTAGTAGAAGCTCTGATTCATATAAACAATAAGCTACAACAAAAAGAAGCAGCCGAAGGTTTACTCGAAAGAGTAATGGCTCAGAGAGATGCGGGAAACACAAGCTTGAAGGTGCAAATCCGTTGGTACGAGAAGTTGCACAACTGGGAGAAAGCGCTTCATCTCTATGAAGAAAAGTTACCAGAAGGCGACATTGAAGTCTGTCTCGGAGAGCTTCGCTGCTTCGAGGCTTTAGGGGAATGGACGAAGCTCTATACGACCGTATCCAACAGCTGGACGAATATGACCGACGACGAAAAGTTCAAAGCTGCCAGATTGGCGGCGGCAGCGTCGTGGGGTCTCAACGAATGGGACTCAATGTCCAACTACGTCAACTTTTTACCCGAGAATACACAGGATGGCGCATTCTACAGGGCCGTACTAAATATTCATAACCAGGATTACACTACTTCAAAGTTATACATCGACCAAGCGAGGACGATACTCGATTCCGAATTGACAGCAGTGGCCGGTGAGAGCTACCAGAGAGCGTATGGCGCGTTGGTGAATGCGCAGCTGCTGGCTGAACTGGAAGAAGTTATTACGTACAAACTCGTACCGGAGAGGAGAGAGTCTATACGACAAGCCTGGTGGACCAGACTTCAAGGGGGACAGAGATTAGTCGAGGATTGGCGCAAAATACTACAAGTGCGCGGTTTGGTACTCACGCCACAAGAAGACATGGCCACGTGGCTTAAGTTTGCCTCACTATGCAGAAAGAGTGGGGCGCCACGACAAGCCCATAAGACTCTGGTGATGCTTCTGGGTATTGATCCGAGTGAGAACAGGGATATGCCGCTTCCAAGCCACGAGCCGAGGCTCACGTTAGCGTATGCCAAGCATTTGTGGGTGGCCGGAGACAAGCAGTTGGCGTACGATCAACTTCAGCGATACGTGGAGAATGTGGATACCGTACACTCTAGACTGCTCGCTAGGTGCCATCTCAAATTGGGTGCCTGGTGCGAATCGTTACTCGGTATCAACGAACAGTCCATCAAGAAAATCCTGGATAACTACGAAAAAGCCACCGAACACGCCACAGATTGGTACAAGGCCTGGCACGCCTGGGCGTATATGAACTTCGAAACCGTGCTGTTTTATAAACATAAGGAAGAAGACAATCCCAATGCGAGTGAGGTGAAATCTGAAGATACGATACAGAGGCATACGGTGCCAGCTGTGGAGGGATTCTTCAAGTCAATCAATTTGTCTCACGGAAGTTCGCTTCAAGACACACTAAGATTGCTGACCCTCTGGTTCGATTACGGTCACCATCCCGCTGTTCACGAGGCGTTGGTTGAAGGAATTCGAACCATCGAAATAAATGTTTGGCTGCAAGTTATACCGCAACTGATTGCCAGAATCGATACTCCGAGACCGTTGGTTGGGAAATTGATTCACTCCCTCTTAATAGACATAGGAAAGTCGCACCCCCAAGCTCTGGTTTACCCGCTGACTGTAGCCTCAAAGTCGTCATTCGTTGACCGCAAGAATGCAGCAAATCAAATTTTGAAATCGATGTGCACGCACTCCAGCAACTTGGTCAGTCAGGCTGCGATGATATCCGAGGAGCTCATCAGAGTGGCCATTTTGTGGCATGAACAATGGCATGAGGCTTTGGAAGAGGCTTCGAGGCTGTACTTCAGTGAGCACGACGTGAAGGCTATGTTTAAGACCTTGGAGCCATTGCACGCGATGCTGGAACGAGGGCCGAAGACGCTAAAGGAAATATCCTTCAGCCAAGCTTACGGCAAGGATCTTAGCGATGCGCAGGAGTGGTGCAATAGATTTAAGGTTATTTTTCGATTTATTTAATTGAGTACTTCACATTTTACCGTCTTTCCTTTAATTTTAGAAAGAAAATGAAAGGATCGCCTTCGACTACGGCATTCCTTTCTTAAACTTAAATCTAGTTTCCAGAGCAATTGAGCACCTTAGCCTGATGCTGCTTTGCAACCTTGAATAATTTGTATTGTTCAGGAGTCCGGTCAAGTTCGCGACCTGAACCAGGCGTGGGACCTCTACTACCACGTGTTCCGTCGGATCAGCCGCCAACTGCCGCAGCTGACGTCACTGGAGCTGCAGTACGTCAGTCCCAGCCTCTTGAGCTGTCGCGACTTGGAATTGGCAGTTCCGGGGTCATACGTGCCTGACCACGATCTAATTCGCATAGCGCACATACAGAGCAGTTTGCAGGTAGTTTTTGAGGACCATTGTATGCCCTTTTAGGGTTATATTTAGATCCGCGTTTTATAGATAAACTAGCTGATCCGGCAAACGTTGTTTTGCCATACATGTGCTTTCAATTTTCAATTAATAAATAAAAAGTAAGGGTTGTTTGTAGAAGAGTGAAAATTTAGGATTTAGGAAAAATATAGAAACTAGAAATTTTGTCTAAGAAATATAAAAAAAATTACCCTTAACATTTGGGGGAATGAAAAATAGATGGTGGCCGATTCTCAGATCTACTCAATACGCTCACAAAGTTTCATGAGGATCGATCAAACCGTTTCGGAGGAGTTCAAGTTCGAACTCTGTGACACGAGAATTTTATATATTAGTCTCAATTCTATAAAATATATCAAAGCCTAGACTTTCGCTATCTCGTAATTGAGTGATAATTTATTTGTCCAGGTTATAACGTCCAAACAGCGGCCACGCCGCCTCTGCATCCGCGGCTCCAACGGAAAGGACTACATGTTCCTCTTAAAAGGCCACGAAGACCTGCGCCAAGATGAACGCGTGATGCAACTCTTTGGCCTCGTCAACACTCTGCTTCAGGCCGACCCCGACACCTTTAGACGAGACCTGGCCATACAGAGATACGCTGTCATTCCCCTGTCGACTAATTCTGGGCTCATAGGCTGGGTACCTCACTGCGACACCCTGCATTCTCTGATAAGAGACTACAGGGATAAGAGGAAGATTCTTTTAAACATTGAACATAGGATTATGCAGCGGATGGCGTCGGATTTGGAGAAGCTCATGTTGATGCAAAAGGTGTGTGTTGGAGATATTAATGGTTAGGTTACCTTAGAAGAAATAGTCGATATATCGTCCTGATAAAAGACAGGATAATTTTAAATTATATATCCTTTGGACTAGTACAAATAATTAGTATAACATATTAAATGTATGTTATAAGTTTTCTTATCTAAAGTTTAAGAACTATGTAATTTCATATTTTAGTAGAGTTGTTAGCGGAAATAAAAAAAAACCTCTTATAAAAAATAGATTTTTATTATAAAATGCAAAGCCACGGGAAATAAATAATCAACCAGAATGTTTCCAAACCTACAATATTCCAGGTGGAAGTGTTTGAGCATGCCCTGGAACACACCGCGGGAGACGACCTCGCAAAATTACTCTGGCTTAAGAGTCCATCGTCAGAGGTTTGGTTCGAGCGACGCACGAATTACACCCGTTCCCTCGCTGTGATGAGCATGGTGGGCTACATCCTGGGGTTGGGAGACAGACATCCATCGAACATTATGCTGGATAGGAAAACGGGAAAGTTCCTACATATAGACTTTGGTGATTGCTTCGAAGTGGCGGTGACGAGAGACAAATTCCCAGAGAAGATACCATTCAGACTGACGCGGATGCTGATTAATGCTATGGAGGTAAAAATATTAATTTATTTTCTAACCCAAACAGCGTTATTAAACATATACTATACAATTTAAATGCTATAACTAAAGCCAAAATAGGGTTACTATATATATATATATATGAAAAAAGTCTAAATTATTAGCGTTGTTTTTAACTTTGGTCTTAAATGAAATTCTTGTTAAATTAAATAAATCGAATAATTTAGAAGAATGCTATTATTATAATATTTTATTTTTGACAAAGACTAATGTTAGCTTTGATCATTTTAATTGCAATTAGGTGCAAAATGTGGATTTATCTGTAAACGTTGAAGGTATATTACAAAATACTAAGAAAGAAGCAGGGGGATGAAGGATCATAAATTTAACAAGTGCAGTTGGTTTTTTTCAAACTATTTCTCTATCGATTTGAATACAATTTAAATTTAACCATGATCTGTAATTTTGAACTTCTTAGATACATTCCCTTTAGAGAGTTCAATTGGGTTAGTTAAAAAAATTAGTAGCAGGAAAAGCTAACAATTTCATATATAAAGATTTTTATATATACTATTAGACGCATCATAATTATGCAAGATTTGACTAATTTGAGCTAAAATGGTCGGACTGAATTGAATCAATGTGAATGCGACATCTAGTTTAAAAAACACAAAATTTCAATTAGATCAATTTAATTTTTATTTTTTGTCCCTTTCTGACGAATTGTAAGAACGCTGTGGTGAAGAGGGACAGGAAAATTGTAGAGCTCATCATGGAGACTCTTGCGATCGTTTACGCGAATCCTGTCTAGTTTTTCCACTTGTTCCTTTATTGGTGAAAAAATATTTTAAGAACGTAATATTTCAAATCGATTATTAATGTGTAAATTTCCAGTCCAATGTTTAGTTCCTTAAAGTATATTATGTTTACAAATATATTTGATAAGATTAAAAGGTTATCTAGAGGTTTGATAAATAAAAATAAGATTGGATAAAAATTATTATGATCCTTATCGCATATATTTAAACCGAGGATATTAGATTACATTTTAGTCAGGTTATATTTAATATAAAAACATTAGGCAGAAGGAAGTCATATTAAAATAATTAATAGAATCAGGCGTTACCTTGCGGAAGTCCATAGTAGACCAATATCTGGTATCGGAGCGAAGCGTGCGTCGAGCGGTTGTGGGTTTTTCGCGGAGTATTGCTTGTATATTGGTCTAATGGGATTTTTTAGTCATATTAAAGTTATTCATGACATTGTTTTGATATAAGATCAGTTCAGATCAATGTAAGAATAGTAGTTTTTATCGTTAATGTCCTTTATGACCTTTGCCAAAAAGATTGACATGATTCAATGAAGGAATTTCAAATGTGATAATTAAATCAATCTGGTTACGACTTGGGCAATTTACATTTACAATATATGCATTTTATAAATGTATAGTATGTAATACATATTATATATAAATACACATATTAAACATGGTTAGTAATATATTTGAAAATTTATTGCTACTAAATAAATAAATTATCAATTATTGGAGTTCACTATAAAAATATTATATGTAAGCCACATATAATATTTTTTAAGACTTTTTAAGATGAACATTTCCATTTCACATCATTTTTTCATTATAGAGATAAGTGTTTTGTTGTGTCTGTTACGGCCAAACCAATTTGTTTCCTTCTCATTTAGGCACTAAACCGCACTTCACACTGGGTCGATTAGTCCCAACGTAGTCTATACACAGCCTGTGTTATACATCTGATATAATAATACATACATACTTTAAAGTCAACATAAAACTATTTTCATTGCTAACCCGAGCCCGCTCCGCTGTTCGACTATTCTATTACTTTTTGGTTAGTTTTAGATTACGTGTCCATCAGAAAATTTAATTCTATCAGCCACAACACTAACAATATTTTTATAACAGGTAACAGGAATCGAAGGAACATACAGACGGACATGCGAATCAGTAATGGAGGTGCTACATCGGCATAAAGACAGCGTCATGGCCGTACTAGAAGCGTTTGTTTACGACCCTCTACTGAATTGGAGGCTCATAGACGCGGGCAGAAGGTCCAGAACCGATGCGGAATCTGGCGATGGCTCGCCACAACCGAATAGAAGCAAAGTGACCGTGGAGGATCAACCGCCGGAAACTAACCTGAATAAGCGGGCGTTGGCTATCGTTAACCGTGTCAGGGATAAATTGACGGGGCGAGACTTTCCCCATATTGACGACAACAGTGTCTCTGTACAACTTCAAGTGGATCTGTTGATTCAGCAGGCGACGAGCAATGAGAACCTATGTCAGTGTTATGTCGGCTGGTGCCCGTTCTGGTGAGAAATTCTGCGTGTCTGTGCATCAATTTCTTCGTGTATTTGTTAATAGACATCCATGAAATATTCTGCATCTATTGGAGGTAATTACTGAAAACTCAAAACGTTAAAAAATAATATCGTTAATTGAATCAGAATTGTTATACACCGTTCCGTTTAACTCTTATTTTAAAACTAACCAAAGATGTTGAGTCGCCGAACTGTGTATTCGTTATTGCAAAGATACAACTTGAAGTTGTAAACACTTTAAACTTGGCACATAAGCCACGATTTGATTTAAAATCAAAAGGGTTGTTTCTGGGCTCATCACACTTTAATATCTTGGACCGCAATTTCAATTATATATAGTTCATTTGTACAAGTTTCCGCGCAAGTTTCATTTGATTAATTGCGTTATATATATAAGAATTTGTGTATTTGGACGTTGATATATTTCGCGCACCGAGTTAGATGGCATCGGCTTGGTAGCAATCAATTTGATGATTTGGCATAATTTGTGATATTTTGCGTTTTGCGACGCGATTTTAGTGGCGATCTACGTATAAACAAGATCAAAGATCGCGTCTGGAAATAAAGTTCACGCTGAAAACGTTATGCTAAATATAAAATTGTTATAATTTGTTTTATAGAAGCGAAGTTATGTGAAATTGTTTAGATTTGAAACTTTATTTGCATTCTATCCATGGTTTAAATAAGGTTCCATCCCTAAAAGGCAGTATAATCAAAGACTTGTGCGTTCTAAAATTAGCCTGGTTCATAGAGTGAAATGAAAAGACCATAGATGCGACAGCAACCCTCGCATTTGACTTCGTCATCCGTATTTATCGTAAAGGAGTGAGAATTAGTTTGAGTTTATTTGAATTATGGGATTGTAGAATTAATATTAGGCCAGTAATTGTTGGTGGTAGGCGTCCACATTTGCAATAATTGCTATGGAGCTATGGAGAAGCTAAGTATAATTACATAACCAAGTCACTATATTTCGAATGTGAAAACAGTACAAAAGCTTAACCTATACGAAATATGGTTCCAATATCTTTAGCAGCAACTTTCGATACTTGAATAATTTCCATATTAATAAAACAAATTCTATTGCATAACTCGTGGCTACCATAAAGTGGTAATGAAGTTACAAACAAACATGTATTTGATACTTAGCTATTTCATTATCTTTTCTTCGTGCTAAAGATGCATATGTCATTGTAAATTAGTAATTTAAGACATACATATGTAAGGATATTGCTTTGTTAATATATTGTACTTTGTGTACTCAAATTAAATTTAATGATGGTTTAAAAGTTTATTATTTATTTAATACCCATTGAACTTTATCTTATATATAAAATTCTCGTGACACAGTTTTCGTTCCAATACTCCTCCGAAACGGCTTGACCGATTCTCACGAGTCTTAGTGAGCGTATTACTACTAATATTATTCATCCTCCTAAATGTTAGGGGTCCACCCCTAAACATTTTTAGTTTCTATTTTACTATGATGCAGCATAAAAAAATACATACAACCCTACTTATTACCCCTCTACGATCTACCCCTTTTTTATTTGTAAATTGTAAATTCAAATCACATGTATGGCAAAACAACACTGCTGGGTCAGCTAGTAATTATATATTATAGTCGATATATAATCATATCCTCAAGGTAAGAGGAAGCAAGTAAGACAACTTGCAAGATGGAAGGACGATATGCAGGCAGTAGCAGACAAAGTTCGAAACTGCCACAAATAGAGAAGGATGGGGATACCTGGAGGAGGCCTTCACCCTCCTTTAAGGGTTCATGCATAAATATTTATAAAACGTAATGACGTTTTTTATATAGATATATATTCTTTCTTCGACAAGGTGCGTAGGACATGCTATTTAATTATAATTAACATTAAATATAATTGAAATGACCACATGACATTAGATCTGTCTTGAAAATGACATAAGAGGCTATTTTTATATAATCATATTATATACAAAGAACGATTAAGCAAAGGTGAAATAGTATTTTAAGCTTTCGATTACTTATAATAAACTTTAAATTATGTTGTTGACATAAAATGATAAAGAATTGTCATAAAAAGTCATATCAATATTCTGTAGTAACGTATGTCATGTCTGTTTTATGTTAAAACATCTTTGAAGAAAATGAAAATCATGTTTGGATAATATATAACCAAAATATATAAATAATATTTATTTAATTTATCAAGGACAAAGCTATCATGACAAATGATACCACAATTTATAATTTGGTCATACCATTTTTAGTCAAATTAAATACATATTGTTGTTGAAAATGTTGTATTCTGATGGTATGCGATGCATAACTGAGACAAATAATTGGTACGTAATTTGAGATATTTGGAACAGCTTGGTTTGTCTTGTTTTATAGGAAGAAGGGCGTGAAAACATAAAAGCGAAAGCAAGTCAGGGCAATCGATAAAACCATTAATGACTATACTTAATATACCTAACGAATTTCTTAATAAGGTGTTCATTAATTTATTTCCAGTTTTATTTATTTAACCATGGTTAGTTAAATTATTTTTCTTTAGAATTGTACTGTTTATGTACTCGTGATCTTCGTAAGCACTTTTAAAATGGCTTGTTTGGTCTTGGTCATATAGTGGTACTATATATGTGGGTATTGGGTTTATTATCCATCATTAGGGTCTGGTGTAGTTTTGAGGAAATTTATTGAAATTCACCAAAAGTTGCAATTTAAAAACATCAATAACTTTTACCTACTGCACGAAAAATGTTTTACTAATTTGTTAAAATGAACTTGTTACTCTTTAAAAATAAACGGCCGGCTGGAAAAGGTAGGTTACCTGCAACACCTAGATTATTTTCATTTATTACTTTATTTTCTTCTAGATTCAGACCAAGAATACGTACATTATGGCATCACCATATACTTAAACTGAATAATCGCTTACAAACAGGTACATTAGTAAAATATCATTTCAATTCCATACTAAATTGCGTACTTATAGCGTAAAAGTCCAATCACACAGAATTGTATCTAATCAAGGATCGTTAGGCTTAATCTTTCGTAATCAGTATGCCAGTGACCGCTCGGCGCGATGGACACCTCACCTTGCAACTCGAAATGTAGCCGACCGACAACAAGTTTAAATGATATACGTGATTTCGATGCACTGAGTAAGTGTTTCTTTTTATTTTGGCAAGCGCATACGCAACGTTAATTCATCGCAGAAATTGGTCTATTTTTGTTTACGGCGACCTAAATATTAGTTTTACAAATATACAACTTCTTGTCACAGATAACTAAAAATGTTTTAGTCCATTTAACACAATCTAAGCTCAATGTTTTTATCAATAAATCATGTTTAATGATATAATCGTGCCTATATTATATGAAGTGTAATAATGTTATTTTTATTTTAGATGACGTAGTACAGAATTTAATACGCGAAGCGATAAAAATAAGAAAGAGAGCGTACTGCCCGTATTCAAATTTCCCTGTTGGGGCTGCTTTATTAACCGAAGAAGATTCAAAAGTGTATACGGGATGTAATATTGAAAACTCTACAATGTCGCCTGCCATTTGCGCCGAGCGCGCTGCGATCCCCAAAGCAGTGTGCGATGGTTACCTGAAAATAAAAATGATAGCTATCGTCGCACATCAAAAGGATACCTTTACAGCCCCATGTGGTGTTTGTAGACAGACCCTTAGTGAATTCCGTGGGAGCGACAATGATATAGAAATATATTTAAGCAAACCGACAATGGACAAAGTGTTATGTACAAGACTTTCCGAAATTCTCCCACTGTCGTTTGTTAGTTATAAAAAGGATAATGTGAAATCATAAAGTCAAGATATTTTAATATATTTATTCAATTTTATATGATACAATTGTATATACAAGTGGCATTCATAAGTGATTCCCCGCATAAAGTCACGCCGTTGTTCGATCACGAGATAATACAAGTATTAAAACAGTACATCATTTTCGTTTGTATGAATTTTCTTTTATCAGATAAATCAAGTTATTTATGAGAGCATTGTTATCTTTTAATCAGCCTTCCAAAACTTATTTTACAATTTTTCATACATTTTGTTTGAGAAGCGTTATGACATTTTATATACCTACGATTTCAGGTATATTTAACATTTATTGCATCTTCAATCATCTATAAAAAAATATCCTTAATTACCTTAACGTAAAATATACCTTTGACGTCTATAAAGGTCTAAAATGCGTTTAATGAAATGAAAGGACCGGACGACACAAAAACGCAGCCCATTTACTTGCCCTTGTCAGGTTACTAACTGCAAACTCCATATAAGAAAGTCAAGGTAATATGCGTGATTAATCGTACAGCATAAAGAATTCAATAGATTTTTCTTACAAAATACAAGTATTATTTGAAAAAGCAAAATTTTAAAACGACAGAAGTTACCCGTTGATATATCCAAAACAGTCGCACGGTATACTTACACCAAGCCGGAGATCCTCTTAGAAAGAGATAGCTCATCTGTCTCACCGGGTGTTAACTATTTTTCTATATATTCAAAATGTATTTAACTTTCAAAACTGTTGATAAATGCGACCGATCTAAACATAAAAGATAGCTATCGCTAGGGTAACTATTATTTTTGCAAATAAGTACTAAATGCATCCATCAAGACCTTACTTATGCCAATAAATACTAATTCTTACCTATACATAGAGAACACAATTCAAATAAGCTATTTGCGAAGGTGTTTTAAAATACAATAACTATCCAAATTTTAATTTATTCAAGTGTTGTCTTAGGAAATATCATTTTAAGACAAAACAATAAAATACGATAAAAGTTATATTCTAAAAAAACACTAAAGCATTGCCTATTTCAAATAGGAACGGTGATTCGACAAATCATATTAGGCAGATAATAAACATAAAATTTTAGTTTAGTCATAGATAAGCTCCCATAACAGATTACCAAAACGGACACCAACCGATATAGCATTGGCACAGATTCTCATTATTCGTAGCAATTTTGATCAACAAATCAACCTGTTTCGGAACGCTAACAACCGCTTCAATATTAGGAAAATCCCTGCCAGTTAACTTATCTCGAATTCTGTTTAATATTGCCAGAGCACGCTTATTTAAATTAGACTCTGGCGGCATTTCTAAGGATTCGTAGTGCAGTTGATTCCTACTTCGGCTTGGCAGAGAGTACGAGATATCAATGTCAGATGAGAATGTAGACTCTGTGACGGAGTGCTTGTCGTTGTCTATGAGCCGCCAGTTAAGGAGGGGGTCATAGACAAATGCCTCTAGGACGGCCATTACGCTATCTCTGTGTTTGTGGAGCGTATGCATTACAGACTCACACGTAAACCGATACGTACCTTCTATGCCTGTTACCTGAAAGGATAAATATAATCTTAGATATTTTTGTATATACAAAAATAGTGAACAGTGGTCGAAAGCATTATTAGTTCTTTTGAGCTATTTTTCCGAATAGAACCTTTTGAGTAAAGAAAAACGCTTTAAAAGAAAAAATAGCTTAAAGAAACTAAGAACGCTTTCGATCACTGTTGTTGTTTAAATGAGTAATAGTTTTATATTAATAGTCTTTTATTGATATAACCTTTTTAGTAGATAAAATCAAAAATAACAAAATGATCTAGCTTAAGATGCCCATATTTATTTATCAATAATTGAAAAATGATAATGGTCTGAGTCGTTACTAAAAATATGATAGTTTTTAAGTAATCAGCTACACATTAATGGTATCCAATACATTTAGATGTTATCGTAGTTTTTCGATGATATTTGGAAGAAACCTTTTAAGGAAACCTCAGTTACATACATTTGATGTAATTATATCCAATTATATATGTATTTTCAATATTTTATACAAAGACGAACAAAGCTATATAAATATTCTACAGCAGCTGGAGATAGATACAGACACACACAGATAAACACACATTACCTCCATAGCATTAATCAGCATTCTGGTCAACCTGAACGGTATCTTCTCTGGGAAGCGCTCCCTCGTTTGGGTCACTTCGAAACAATCCCCAAAGTCGATATGAAGAACCTTCCCAGTCACCCTGTGCAGCATTATATTGGATGGATGTCTGTCTCCCAATCCCAGGATGTAGCCCACCATGCTCATCACAGCGAGAGAACGGGTGTAATTCGTACGACGCTCGAACCAGGCTTCGGCTGACGGGCTCTTAAGCCAGAGTAACCGCGCTAAGTCATTTCCAGGTGTTTGGGAGAGTGTGTATTCGAAAATTTCCACCTGGAGAATTATTCCTGGTTAAAGGAGCTAGTCATAGTCGATTTCTTATGGTTTAATCCACACATACGTTTACAGGAAGCGATGAATGACAATTATCGTAAAGTACAATTAAGAATATAAAGCTTTGTGTAGAAGCACTTATATGATCTGTTTAAATTTAAATGAAGACTTATTTTGAATAAAGACTTCGTGGTGATAAACTTCGATGCAACTATCACTTGATTGTTGACTTCGAAATGCCAGAATGAAATTTAATTCATTATAAAATTTAAGTACAATAAGGTTTATAATTCTTTGTTTCTCAAGATAAGTTCCATCGTTTAGAGAAATTTCCAGATTCATAAATAGTTACATTGAGGGTAGACTAACAAGATTAGAAGCAAAAACATTTACGATGTATGTGTGTTTGAGTTGGTACAAGTTACTCTTCGGCTCGGCTTTTTTTTATCATAACCAGATGATATCAATTTATTTATCCAATATAAGTCAAAACTTACCTTATGCTTCAACATCAGTTTCTGATAATCCGACGCCATTCGCATCATGATCTGCTGTTCTGTATGCAATGACATTTTATTCGACTTTTTATCGCGATAGTCGCTTATCAGATTATATAGGGTGTCGCATTGCGGTACCCAGCCTATGAGTCCCGAATTCGGTGAAAGTGGAACCACAGCATATCTTTGTATAGCCAAATCGTGCCTGTAGGTGTTCGAGTCTCCTTGAAGCAGAGTGTTGACGAGGCCAAAGAGCTGCATCACGCGTTCATCTTGGCGCAGGTCTTCGTGACCTTTTAATAGGAACATATATTGTTTTCCGTCTGAACCTTGGATGGTCAGCCGGCGAGGGCGCTGTTTAGATTTAATTATCTAAAAATTAAATAATTTCATTTATTATTTAATATTCACTATATTGCTTTGATGGTGTTAAATTTGAAATTCGATATAATTTATTAGTTGTCTATTATTTTATTATAAAAACAATTATATTTTTAAACATCGTAAAGCTTTGGCTAAAAGACATTACGTATACGCAGTTCAACAACGTTCTCATAAAAATTTGGTCATAAATGTGTCTCACACGACAAGAATTTATGGTGAAAGGAAAAACATTAAGACAAATTCAAAGCCAAATAAAAACATATAGAGGTACCCTACTGGATACAACGTCAAACAAAATTGATTCTCTATTACGGAATGCTATAATCATTACACCTTGTCCCACATGGAAAACGGTAAAAACATAAACACCTCAAGTAGGATTGCCATCTCTAAAATTTGGAAAACAGGACAAGACGCGTGAAAACCCCGGATTTTAGAGTACGAAAGCCGGACATATTAACAAGAAATTTTAAACATATTCAATGTCAGCTTTTAAATTTTTGAAGTAAGAAAGCAAAACATTTTTAAATACCATTTTATTTAATCTACAAATGAAACTTTCCCCGGACGCTCCCCGGATGCTCTCTAAACTAGGACAAATCAGGGGAAACCCGGACGTATGGCAACCCTAACCTCAAGAAAATAGGAGCAGATTAACAGAATAAAAGCTCTTTACCTGTAAATGGCTTTTGATGTGAGCTATCCTGATGACTTTTTCATTCGGGACATAGGATCCTGGCACCGCCAGTTGCATGCCTCATTATCGAAAAATATCATTGAAATACCTTAATTGTTTTTGTGTACCGTGACAAACAGACATACTACATTATTTATTTATATTTTAGGTATTCTTACAGCTTTTATATTTAAGAAATAAAAATTATAACATATAAGCCAAATTCGGAATACACATTTAGACACACAAAACAGTCAACAGTACAAAATTACATTGATTTTAAAACAATTCAATTAGGTGTCAAGGACAAAGCCACATGACAAATGATACCACAATTTGTAATTTTGTTCGTCATACCTTTTCTAGTCAAATTAAATATATCTATTTGTTGAAAATGTGCGTTGTTGTCTGATGGTATGCGATGCATAGCTGAGTTTCTCAAATATTTATTTATTAGTTGTCTATTATTTTATTATAAAAACAATTATATTTTTAAACATCGTAAAGCTTTGGCTAAAAGACATTACGTATACGCAGTTCAACAACGTTCTCATAAAAATTTGGTCATAAATGTGTCTCACACGACAAGAATTTATGGTGAAAGGAAAAACATTAAGACAAATTCAAAGCCAAATAAAAACATATAGAGGTACCCTACTGGATACAACGTCAAACAAAATTGATTCTCTATTACGGAATGCTATAATCATTACACCTTGTCCCACATGGAAAACGGTAAAAACATAAACACCTCAAGTAGGATTGCCATCTCTAAAATTTGGAAAACAGGACAAGACGCGTGAAAACCCCGGATTTTAGAGTACGAAAGCCGGACATATTAACAAGAAATTTTAAACATATTCAATGTCAGCTTTTAAATTTTTGAAGTAAGAAAGCAAAACATTTTTAAATACCATTTTATTTAATCTACAAATGAAACTTTCCCCGGACGCTCCCCGGATGCTCTCTAAACTAGGACAAATCAGGGGAAACCCGGACGTATGGCAACCCTAACCTCAAGAAAATAGGAGCAGATTAACAGAATAAAAGCTCTTTACCTGTAAATGGCTTTTGATGTGAGCTATCCTGATGACTTTTTCATTCGGGACATAGGATCCTGGCACCGCCAGTTGCAGATCCATGCAAGTATGAAGCCGCTTGCTCACGTACTGCAGTTCTAGGGACGTATGCGAACGGAACTGTGCGCCGATCCGACGCACCACGTGGCAATAGAGGTCCCACGCTTCGTTTAGATATCTATCTTCGTTTGTTTCCTGACCAGAAATATCGTGATTTCGTTTGAGAAAGCTAAATTTATATCAGCCATTTGAAATTTAACACTTTGTTTACACAAGAGCTATAAATCATATAATATTTAAGCATATAAATGTTTATATATATAATTCTTCTGTGAGTGTGTATGTCACAGAACTTCTCTCAAACGACTGGACCGATTTTGATGAAATTTTTTTGTGTGTGTTCAAGGGGATCTGAGAATGGTTCAGATTCACAATTTTGTCCGCTGGACAATGTTTTTTTAATTAATTTTTAATTTATTAGTAGTTGTTGATATTGGAATGTTTTACAGTGGATCCGACAGACGGCGCTACCATTGCAGTGTCAAATTTTAAATAATATTCGAATAATTAATTGAAAATTGAAATCATATGTATGGCAAAACAACGTTTGCCGGGTCTAGCTAGTAATATATAATATTTTGGTGGTCACATTGTCAAATCGTCAAGTTAACAGCTGGTAACAGTTTCCATTGGTGCATAGACTGACATTGTGTATTCTCTAGACTGAGAATATCTTGGACAGATCTTGTTCAGTTGAAACTACATAAGATGATCAGTCTTAATTTGGAGACGAGTGCCACATCTCGGCGTCGTTGTATGGAGCTATAACTTTAGTTTTGGCGATTTCAAAACAATCTTATAATATAATCTTTTATTAACATAACTATTACCCATTTAAAGAAAAACACTTTGTTAACGGATTAATTTACGTATTTTACAAAAATTCGAGTCTACCGTGACCACGCACGCTGTAAAGCACGCGAAACGTCGGGAAAATTTTAAAAATAATGTAATATACTTAAATTTTCTAAAATACATAACTTCATCCGTTAACAAAGTGTTTTTCTTTAAAAAAATCTTATAGATCAATTAACAAGCAATACTCCGCGAAAAAACCCTCAAACACTCGACACCGGAGCATCCTCAGGATGTCGGCTCTACGAATAGCGTTCGTTGACTGAAGTAGGATTACTTTGCGGAGTTTCGCTAGTAAAGTGGTCTATTAGAAATTTACAATATGAATTTCCGTAAAGTAACGCCTGATTCTATTAATTTTGACGATTAATTATTAGTGAATACAATGTGGTTATCTATTGTGAGAACGTCGGCATGTGTGCGTACTCCAAAAATATTATGAGGTAACAACGGCGCAATCACTTAGATATCACTTGTAAAACATACCCATTCAATCCTTTAAACATTTATATGACATTAATTAACGGTCCCTAAGGGTCCTTTTTCTTATTAAAAATTAAAAATTTTCGCCTATTTGAGGTGCTAGTCAGTATATTTGGAAAAATTTAGCCCATGCCTCATTATCGAAAAATATCATTGAAATACCTTAATTGTTTTTGTGTACCGTGACAAACAGACATACTACATTATTTATTTATATTTTAGGTATTCTTACAGCTTTTATATTTAAGAAATAAAAATTATAACATATAAGCCAAATTCGGAATACACATTTAGACACACAAAACAGTCAACAGTACAAAATTACATTGATTTTAAAACAATTCAATTAGGTGTCAAGGACAAAGCCACATGACAAATGATACCACAATTTGTAATTTTGTTCGTCATACCTTTTCTAGTCAAATTAAATATATCTATTTGTTGAAAATGTGCGTTGTTGTCTGATGGTATGCGATGCATAGCTGAGTTTCTCAAATATTTATTTTTTAGTACAAATTATTATTATTATTATCTCATTATATATAAATACCTTGTAGCGCTCGCACCAGCGTTGTGCTTCTTGCAAATCCCTACCATACATTTGCAGGAATGAAACCTCTTTCAATGTTTCCGGTGGCCTGTCCAACATGGCGTGCATTTTCTCCAAAGTCCTGAACATACTGCGGTAGTCTTTCTCGCTGAAGTACAACCTAGAAACGTTCAAATAAACATACATTTCGGTAAATATTCATTGAACTAAAGAATTTAAGATATTTCTGAAATATTCATGACAGATACTATTTCGGTGTAAGTTTTTTGAAAGAATCTGAAACGAGGCATATTTCCCTTGTAAACCAACCTTGACGCATCTTCCAAAGCCGTGTAGACTTGGTCGTGCCACAACATGGCAATTTTGATCAGCTCTTCAGATATGATAGCCACTTCGTCTACTAAAATCTGCGAATGCGTACACATTGTTTTCAGGATATAGTAGGCTGCATTTTTACGCGTCACAAACGAAGATTTCGTCGCCACCGTAAGGGGATAGACCAACGCTTGGGGATGCAATTTTCCGATATCAATCAGCAGGATATGCACCAACTTAGCAACCAAACTGCGAGGCGAATCAATACGAGCGATCAATTGCGGTATCACTTGCAACCATATCTTAACGTCTATCTGTCTGATCCCTTCAAACAGTGCGTCATATATCGCGGGGTTGTGCCCATGATCGAACCACAGAGTGAGTAGCCTCAACGTGTCTTGTAGAGAATTGCCATTCGCTAAACTGATCGACTTGAAGAACCCTTCGATAGCTGGTATAGTGTAGGTGTTTATGAAATCCGGCCTCGACACCTTCTTGTCTACGGATCCACCCGCGACACTACTCTCCGACAAGTTGTCTTGTTGCTTGTAAAACAGCACAGTTTCAAAGTTCATACAGGCCCAGGCGTGGCATGCTTTATACCATTCCGGGGCAAGAATCGTTGCCGCGGCGTAATTACGCAGTATTTCTGGTATCGAGAGCTCGTTGATCTCTTGCAGGGACTCGCACCAAGACCCAAGTTTGAGGTGACATCTCGCTAGCAACTTGCATTGTTCCTCCGTCTCGCCCTCAGTGTTATCTACGAATCTTTGCAACACTTCATACGCGTAACGTTTGTTTCCCGCATCCCACAAGTTCTTGGTGTACGCCAGAATGACTCTCGGGTCGTGTGCCCTCAACAATGTTTCTGGATTAGTCACAGGATCGGCCCCTAATATGGACAAAACTATTTTGTGCGCCTGATTGACAGACCCCGATTTTCTACACAGCGACGAGAACTTGAGCCATGTTTGCAAATCTTCGCGAGACGTCATTACGAGGCTTCGTATTTGAAGCATCTTCCTCCAGTCTTCGACCAAACGCTGCCCGCCTTGTAGTCTTCCCCACCACATTTTATGAATTGTACTCCTTCGTTCTTCGACTAGTTTATAAGTAACAACTTCCTCTAGTTCAGTAAGAAGCTGCGCATTAACCAGAGGAGCGTAGGCTCTTTGATAGCTTTCACCAATAACAGCCGACATCTCTCCATCCAACAAAGTTCTGGCTGTATCAATAAAATGCCTGGACTCCGACCAATATCCATCATGAATGGCAAGAACCGCTCTAAACAACGCTCCATCTTGAGTATCGTCAGGTAACAACTCAACAGTTCGTTTCATAGCGTCCCATTCTTGCAAACCCCATGAAGCGGCTGCCGCTATTTTAGCCGTTTTCTTTTGCATCTCTTCTCCTAAATTGTCCCACTGTTCAACTGTCACATTGTAGAGTTTTCTCCACTCGCCCATGGCCTCCAAACATCGCATCATGCCAAGTTTGGACTCGGTATCTTCCGGTTCGACTTCAAGCTTCTTATTATAAAGGTCCAAAGCCGCCTCCCAATTGTGCAGCTTCTCATACCACCGGACATGAACATTGAGTGCACAATCGCTATTCTTTTTCTGTCTTATTACGTTCTCGAGTAGGCCATGAGCTGATTCTTTCTGTTGCAATTTATTGTTGATATGTATAAGCGCTTCCACCACTTGCATGGTTGGGTTGGACCTGTATTCTTCCTCCTGCAAAAATAATACGTAAATAAAACTCGATTTTTTTTCTTTCGCGTTTAATAACGTTTATTACCTTGTAATAAAGAGCTTTGGCAAACGCTCGGCAACTTATCGCTGTGTCACCTAATAGTTTGATGGATATCGGTAGGGCGCCTTTGTCGCAATGTTCCAAAAATTCTGCTAGGTTTAGAACGACCAGTGCTATTTCCGGTGCGTCTGGGACGGTTAGGGCTTTCTCGAGGGCAAATACGAGCTCAGCACGCGGCTGCTCTCCTAGTTCCGTCCAGCAAGACATAAATGCAGCGTTGAATAGGTCGCTTGCAAGCTGGGAATAATTCTGAGCTAAGCTGGCGCACGCTCTGGAAATATATATTAGACAGAATTAAAATTACTTTGCCCCGGAAACTTCTAGAAACATGTTAGACAGAATTAAAAAATACTTTACCCCGGAAACTTCTAGAAACATATTAGACAGAATTAAAAAATACTTTACCCCAGAAACTTCTAGAAACATATTGGACAGAATTAAAAAATACTTTACCCCGGAAACTTCTAGAAACATATTAGACAGAATTAAAAAATACTTTACCCCGGAAACTTCTAGAAACATGTTAGACAGAATTAAAAAATACTTTACCCCGGAAACTTCTAGAAACATAGTAGACAAAATTAAAAAATACTTTACCCCAGAAACCTCAAGAAACATATTAGACAGAATTAAAAATACTTTACCCCGGAAACTTCTAGAAACATATTAGGCAGAATTAAAAAATACTTTACCCCGGAAACTTCTATGTTGTCTATTCTAATAATATAAATAAGTCTTTTTTTGTTAAAATTCGATTTAGCCAAGTGCGGCATGAGCCAATTTTTTTCATTAACATACTAGCTGACCCGGCAAACTTTCTTTTGCTATAAATGTGATTTCTAGCAATAATTTTATCAGCTTTTAGTGCGCGGGGATATGTTTATAATCGAAAGCGTTTTAAATAAAAAAACTATTTAGGTTTATACATTAATCTTTATATGACTCGTTTGTCGGTTTAACCATAGCAGTGCCATCTTACTCAATCCAGTCAAAAAGTATCGATATTTGTTAGAATCTTTGGAGTTTTCAGATAATTGTGACTGTCAATTAATTACAGATAAATAATTTGCAATAAAATAAAATTGCGACTATAGCTTAAGATTTAAGCTATCATATCTTTTTAGTTGTACCAGACTGCTCACGGTGTGCCTATTTCATTTAAAATCGGTTAAGTAGTTTAGGAGCATCGCGGACAAACATCGTGACAGGAGATTTATATATATAAGATTTAAAACAAGGCGTACCTTATAGCAGGACTGTTAGATTCAGTAAGCAATCCAATACTGAATTGTCGTAACCATTCGAGCCAATCATCTTTAGAAATGACATTACTAATTGACCAGCATTTTCGTAGGTTCTGAACATTCAAAACCAATTTTTGTATATTCTGAGTTTCAGCAGTCACAACCTGAGAAAAGTGTTTTTCTCTTTAAATTCGAATAAATTAGTGTTTTAACACTTATTTTCAAGAAACTTATATGAAAATAATATACTTTACAAACAAATTAGCTTCAGTATTGCCTAAAAACGAATATATACAAACAAATTCTTAATTGGAATAAATCATATTACTCACATCACTTTTCTGATTCCGCAGCCGGAATCGGGTTTCAGCCAGATAGTCGTCATCTGATGCCAGCGTTGATACCACTTGGAGCCTTGAGACCAGTACAGTGTAATTAGGGCACTGAATTTTATGCTTCGCCAAAATTCTTTCCATTGAACCTATATAATCGATATATTCCCTCCCCAGTTGTACAATCAAAGCGCAAAGTGTATTCATAGCTGTTTGGCGCAACGAAGGATTATTATCAAGTACTTTCACCAAGCCCTGTATCAGAACAGCCGAAAACGGCTTCAAGTACAGATACATCGACAAGTGTTCTATCGTTTCCATAGCCAATTTTGAAATATGCGTAGGTATATTCCTACCATCAAATAGTGCTGTTATAGCTGGTACAATCGCTAGCAGAACGTCATCCAAGTTATTCTCAAACTTCTGTATAGCCAAAAGTAGTTTCTCCGTTAATATTCTATCTTTGCTCTTATCGTATTTCAACACTCGCAAGATATGTGGGAGGATCTTTCTTAGGTACACTTTGAATTCAGTTCCGATTGCTACCGTTATATGTTCTATTAAAAGGATCAGTGTTGGTTGGATCTGGCTTTCTGGCGTCCAATATTCACGGATCAAATCAAATATATCTTCCAAATATGCCCTTATATGTATTTTTACTACTGATATCAGCTGAGCTAATTGGGTGAAGAGGAACTCTCTGAAGTTGTTGTTATCTGTGGTACGTATTACGTAAAGCAAACTTGGCGTGACTCGCGAAATGTATGGGACACATTTGATACCGAGAGTCTGAAAAATATATGTTATAGAATGTACCACGTTAGTGTGATGTTGGGCCAGTAAGGGATCTCGCAGTATTCGCATTAGAGACGTCACAGCGATCGCTGGGTAAAATTCATCCAAAACGATTGGCGACATATTGACGAACATTTCGCTAACGTTGGCGTCGAAATTTTCAATGGCGGATGTTGTTTCTGGAATCGGAATCAATGTGGAAATTGTTTGGAAATCTATAAGTCCTTGATTAACTCTATGTTGGTACGGATCTAAAGCACCTAGAAGACCAAGCACGCGTATTGTCTCGCGTCGATCTTTGCTATTTTGTTCAGTTTTCAAGAAATTCAAAAGCATATCCATTAATGTTGGATGCTCACTGTACGGTGTTATGACATGACCAACGGCGCTTATTACTTGCCCAAAAGACCATAGGGCTACACTTCGCTTTTCCGGCTGATTCGGGTCAGAAAGTATACTCAGTTGGATGGACATAAGTTCCGGCAGCCATTCCTTTAATGCTGTTCCTCCACCGTTAATCTCTGCTAGATCTCCAATAGCTTTTAAAATTGTGGAAATCATAATAGAACTGCTTCCGGCTTCTTTCAACTTCGGTATGAGTACCTTAAGTATTGTGTCAACAAACTGTCTAGTAATCCTTGGCGCGTGAGTTATAATATTATTGACCATTCTCAGAGACTGCTCTTTATTGCGGGCTGATTCTGAATACTGAAGCTCCAACAATATTTGTACGAACATTTGACGCAGAATAGGTGTGGTATAGCTGGGGTTTAAGTTACTAAGCCGACCTACCACGCACAACGCAAGATCGCCTACGTCACTGTTTGAATCGTTAACGCAAACAAAAAGGCAGTTCAGATGCTCTTCTACAGCCAAATACTTATCGAAAACAGGATTTGTGAACACTTCGAGAACTTTGTAACGCACTTCATGATCGAAATCAGCTCTACCAACAGATAGCAGTTTACCAAGAGATTCATCCACTAAACTTGATAGAGTACGCGAATTTGTTTGAGAACACCGCTCTACGGCTTTAACAAGTAGCTTTGCAGTCGTCTTTACCGATTCCAATCTAACATCATGCTGTTCGCTCTGTAAGTAATGATCGGTGCATCGCCGTATGAATGACATCAACGTATTATTCCATTCAAACTCGAATGCACCGAGAGTACGTAAGGCCAAAACTAGCTTTGCAGCATCATGGGGTTCCATCACCAGGGCCGAAGACAGAGCATATGACAGCTGCTCACTTTTACTGTCACCAGAGGTGTAAGGTTTCTTTCTTAATATCAAAGAAAGGATATTCAGGAGTCTGTTTGTGATATCTTTTTTGAGGGATGGCAAATTTTCACTCAGCTCTTTAAAACATACTGTCAATTGGGGACTTAACCCAGTCACACACATTGGATCCAACAAATCCTTTATTTCGTTGGAAATATTTTCTTTCATTGCAAATCCTAATAATGTTACACATTTAAACAACGATGTATCTATTCCATTTCTTTTTTTTGCAACATCCTTAAGTGGTAAAGTGGATTTTATTATTTCTATAATTCTATGTAAATACTGTTGTATATCATTCTCAACTGCAATACAAATTAATCCCAGAGTAATAAATGCCATAGCCCTTTCTTTTTCCCTTCCACAGAGGAAAGTTATTAAGTGATTTATTGTAGATTTTAAATGTTTCCTAGCAAATGCTTCACGATTGAAAGCAGCCAACCTGGGTATTATTAAAAGCAGCATCTGGTGAACACTATGTGATCTTGATATTTGTTGTGCCATAATATCTGAAAGAGTACAATACAATTTTTCATTAAAGATGTATTGTTTATATAAAATAATTAGACAACATTTTTATATCAATATGTATTTTTTAAACCAGCCAAGTTAATTAAAATGCTACTTAAAAAAAGTAAATATTGCAATTTTTTTCTCCCAATTAAATGTTACCACTGCTTCTAAAGAGATATTTTATATGAAACATTTTTATTCATACTATCAAGGCAACTTACCACTGGATATTTTATCATACTTTTCAGTTATCAATTCCCTGCAAAAACTGGATTCAAGTATGATTGGTGTTTGTGTTTTCTCTTCTGAACAGCTTAAGTAATTCCATGAGGTTTGAAACTTGTTATGAAATGCCATTTCATCAATAACATCCTGCTCTGCATCCAGCTTTTGCATCAAATCTGTGTATTTTGTTTCCCAGTTTGCATTTGAGCATCGCAGAAGCTCATTTAATATCAGCAATGCACCATGGACATTATCATCCCTACTCAGAAGTCTGTCTCTTATAGTATGATCACAGAATGATGATGTGGCTTCTTCATAGCATTGTATGTACCAATGTGCTCGCTTATGCTGAGTAGGAACTTCTCTTTGGGAGGTAACCACAAAGGCTGCTCTCAATGCTTTTGCTGCAACTTCTCTTATTTGCTCCTTGGGATCTCTTAGAGCAATTTTTATGTGATTGAAGAATCCATTTATGTGTTGATAGAAATAAGAAGGCATGGATATAGCCAATTCCCGTAATATAAAGCATGCTGACAACCGCTTTGCTTCTGTTCTTTCTTCTGCAAGCCACTCAAATGCTCTTTTTATTTCATTTTCAACATACTCTCCTCTTTTTATACCTAGTGACAAGGTTACTCGCCCCATAGTCTTTGCAGCCAATTCCAAGATATGTATATCATTTGTAGGAAATATATTCCGTAAATAATGAGCATATCGGGATATTCTTGTTTTATTAATTTCTGTATCTCCCGATATAAGACAAACTGAAAGTTTTATAATTTAATTAAAAAAATGAAAATATACAAAGCCATACACAAAATGTTACTAATAATTCTTACCAATAGTCAAGATACCAGCCTTTTTTTCAATATTATCATAGCTGGAAGTTAAGATATGAATCTGTTGATTAAAGTCGTCTAGGACCTGAGCAAGTGTCTCTTGTGACATTTCTCTTAACTCTGTTCTTACAAATAGCAGCAGCTCACGTACAGATCTCTGCCTTGTCTCAAAATGGCGAGATTTCAGGCCGGAGACAAAGTCAAAGACCTGAGAAGTCATTTCTGTATTTCTTTAGTATATTTATCAAAAAAAACACAAATAATGATTTAAATGGAACAAGGCCGGACTAATAACGTTTACAAGTAGTCATTTTATAGGTAGATTGTTATTTCGATATCCATACATTCTTTAAAACTGAATTAAAACATAGCAATATATTTGATACCCTGTAAAAATCTTTATTTTAATTGAATTCCATTCAAAATTATTCGTAAAAATATTGTAAACAAATTATTGTTAATTTTAATGACCAATGACCATTGACCAATAGCTAATTTGGCATCTAGATAATATTTGATATTTAACTTCATGACTGCCAATTGACATTTTCCAGTTCAGAAACAACGAAATATTATACAGTTGGATAGCAAAACGTTTTAACATTAATATTACTTATTTTATAAAAACTCTATTAAATAAAACATAACTATTACTAATCCATAAATAGCATTAATATTTTTTGATCCAATGATCTAGGTTATGATAAAAAAATTTGTATAAACGTTTAAAAACGACGATGACGCGTGTATTTTCAATACTTTCTCGTCATCTTTTTAACAACAAACGTCAAATCAGAATTGTCTCTCAGCTGAGCCACAAAGGTGACTGACTGTTTGACGTAGTGTTACTTATTCCATTCTTTGATTTGATATATATATACAGCATTTCACCAGAAAATTGTAGTTAACGATTTAAATTAATCCTTGAATAGGTATATTCAATTTGCAAAAATGAGTGAATTAAGTCAAGAGGAGGTAAGTTTTTGTCTTTGTGAACATTGCTTTTAATGTGCGTATGGTCGATCTAATTTCGTAACAAAACAAAGCGTTGGTGTTGTGTTATTATACGCTAGCGTGAGTATCATACGACGTACACGTGCATCAAGCTCACGTTTGTTGGTTTACAGATTAGGAGAAGACGGTTAGCGAGGCTAGCAGCTCTAGGAGGAACAGGTCCATCACCAGCCCCCATAAGCCCTCCTGTCACACCCAGTGCCTCTGTTCCATCTGAGGTTTTAAATACACAATCGCCACGTCTATCACCTACATCGTTGCCTAGAAGTTCTACAGAAAATACACAAGACACAAATACAGGACAAAATTACTCTGAAAACAAAAATGAAGTATCAGATCAAACTAAAATATCAGCAGATGGTTTAATTGTGACTGAAAAGACAGATAGTAACTTATTAGATGAAATGGCTGATACAAAAATGACAGATTTATCTCAGACAAGACAATACAACAGCTTTGATTCAATGGGTGATGACACTTTATTAAGCTGTGGGTCAGTCAGAGTGGGGACATTACCACAGTCTACTGTAAGTGGGTCTGAAGGAGTCTCCATCAGAGAAGACAGCACTTCTAGGTCTATATCTCCAGCTCAATTTGTTGAACCACCACCTGTCAGGCCAAGGCCAAACACTGCTTCTCCAAGCTGCTCAAGACGCTCTCTATCAATGGAAGTAGATGATGTTTCAGAAAGAAATTCACAGTCAGAAAGCCAACAAGAACCAATGGAGGTAAAAATACTAGTGAAAACTTATATAACTAACTAAAACCAATATTAAAATCAAATTTTTATTATGTGACATAATAATTTAAAAGCTTTACTAAATCATATTTACTATTAATAATTGCAGTGAGTCAGTGCAATATTACTATCAGTTTCTTATCTACTTTATGTTTTCTGGAAAACTTCACATTCCACAGAATGCTCCATATTGATCTTTTATTATTTAGGTGGAAGAAAATGATACTCTTCAATCACCAGCTCGCAAAATACATAGATCTCGAACAGTAAGCTCTACAGAGCTGACAGAAGAACAATTGAGAAGTATTGTGGCAAAAATAATACAAGTTTCCTGGTCAGAAGAAAGTTCTGGTATGATTTATATATATTTATGTTTCTTGTTATACAATTAATTTTTTTTTACAACTTAAGATGTTAAAATTAATAGGGTTAATTATAACTTAATAGAAATTAAGGTTTAATTACTAGAATTATAGAGTACTGTTGGATATGGTTATATAAGTAACCTACTTTCTAAAATAAGCTTTATCATGCAATGATTGTTGTGTGATTCATGTCTGATGTTGTTTATATCTTGGAAACCATTCGTAAGTGGAATTGTTTACATCCCTAGCTTCTCCCACTGGCTTTCATTTAAATAGTTTATTATTAAACTATTTGACAGCAATAACATTATTTAAATTAATGATATTATAAACTTTATACAAATACCTTATAAGTTAGTACCTAGTAGTAGTAGTATATATATTTTCATTATTTTGCAGGTGGAATTTTTGTACCATCTGTAGCGGCGGCATTACTTGATAATCCGAAGCTATCCTTAGACGAATTAGCATCTGAAGCTTTGATGGATGTCATATTGCAAATAGTTGATGGAGCAGACCCTTTAAATCACAAAGCACTAGTTGTACTCTTGATGCGGCAGTCAATGAAAGAATTGAGTGAAGAGTGTGTAGATGATCTCTTAGCAAAAGACCCAAATAATTTAGATATGGAGACTGAAGAGGGTGAATGTCCTTCACCCCTCCTACCTTTACCAAAAGACATAACTAATCAGGCATTAGCTGTGAGCTATTTATTAAAATTCTACTACAATATTAATCTGTATGAAAGAGATTACCCAAAAAAGAGTTCGGAGCCACCGCTGAGTGATTTGCTTTTAAGTTTGCGAACATTAATAGTTGATCACTTAGTTCTAGTATTAAGAAGGAAATTTGATTTGCAAAAGAGTAGAAAGTCTCCACTTCTTCCGTATATTATGATTGGAAATACGCCAATTGGTCTCATTCCTGAATTACTATTAAACACATATCAGGATCAAGTTGCCTTGGATGAGGTTTGTTCTTGTTTATTATAAATTATATTATCCCCAGCTATTAGTATATAGTATTAGTTTCTCAGTGCATGACTGTAGCGTACAACCACACAAAAATACTAATCTTCAGCTTTATATGTATAGATTAATATAGATCGGTATTTCTCTCAAAGGATAGACAGTATGCAGATTTAAATTAATAAATATTATTGAAGGTTTTCGTGCCATTACTAATGGGTATACGTGAAGAAATGCGTCGCCGTGTATCGCCGCTCGTAGGTCGGGGTGAGGGCGCAGCCCTAAGGGCGCTCCGGTCCCTTTGCGAATTGAGGGCTGGCCCTAGACATTCGGCCAGACCCATCTGCGCGCTCATCGCCCGCCTGCCCAGTCTGTGTCCAGACTCAGTCACCACTGCCCCGGGGAGGGAAATCGCTAGAGTCAGCTTCCTTGGACCTTTCTTTGCTGTGAGTTGCTTTAATTCATATTTTATATAAGAGTAATAAGTAATCAATAAATTTTCCTATAAATTCAATAATTTTTAATAATTGATCTGAATAGAAGCAAAGTTGTGGTAAACAGTTTGGTCCATATTGATTATCGTCAATTATTTGGTTAATTTTGGAACGTTTTACATATCACTTCTCAAGTTCACTCGTAAAACTGTATCGTAACTTAAACAGACCAATTGGATCCTTTGTTGTCTGAATTAAGATGAATTATTATTATTTTATTTGGTCTTGCAAATAGGGAAAAGGTTTGATCCGATCATTTGATGACCGCGGATTATGAATGTAAATTGAGAAAACGAACTTTTACATTTAGATAAATGCTATAGTGAATAAATGGCAAAGATTGCTTGCACAGATTGTGTATAAGGAAAATGCGGCCAAAGGCAATATCCATCCACTAGAGGCTTTCGTAACTTATTTTCTCTACAGCCAGTTTGGGAATAATTTTTTTTTCCTCTTAGTGCCCCCCTTCGGCCTCTTTTGGAAAGGCTGCTATAATGTAAATTACCCCATTTCAGATGTCATTATTCGCGGAAGAGAACCCACTATTCGCTGAACGAATGTTCGCAACGGGGACAGATCAAAGCCTAGCATTTGCTCTACAAAGAGAGGTGGAAGCGAGTCGAAACACACTGCATAGTATTTGCCATAACATACTCTTATGTCCGGAGGCAAGGGAGCCATTCTTGATGTACTTCGCCGCTCTGCTGCAGAGGAACGAGAGGAGAGCACAGTTGCAGACTGATGAGAGATCGCTGGCAGGTGAGTTATTTCAAAAAGTCCCTTGCTTTTAAACATTTTTGCGTTTAATTTTTTCCGTATATAAATAATAATAATGTTTTACTAATACTTGAGTTTTTCATGAAAAGTTACATTAATACAGTATATTTTTTTTCTTTTGATGTTATAACAACAAATAAAACAAAAAATAAATGTTGTGTAAAAAACACACATACACTTTTTTTTTGGTCGAATTTTTGGCGGTTTTAAGACCAAATTAAATAACTGTTTTCTCTAAGGTTGAGAAATCCAGCACAAAAACAAAACAAATCCGGAGAAATCTTTAAATATTTGCAGCACACATTCGTTTTAAAAAATAGACATCCATTTTACGGGAAACACTCTCAAACTCCGATGATAAAGATAATATTTTTGAAATTTTGCTCTTGCCTTGTCAACTGTCAATGTACTTTTGGCGCGAAACGTATTGGCGGCAACTGAGGAACACAGTATAATTGAAATAATGTTTACGCGAATTGTTAATCATAGTTATATCACTTACGTGTCTTAGATTAGTAATTAATAGAAGTTTTAATTACCATTAATTATAGTTTCTAGTTTTGTATTATGCAATGGAAGTATTAAAACGTTTTACAATATTATATTACTTAAAAGACCATTTCCCATCACAGAAAGCTGGACAAATAATAATTATTTATTATGAAATTTTTTGTAACTACATTTTGTAACTATTTTTGACAACTTGAGTGAAACAATCAATTGACAAAACTTCACAATATAAATCTCGCATAAGCAAGTACTGGTAATATAGATATAATATAGAATGGATAACAACACAGGCATTGTCTTATCTAATATCTATTTTTATTATTTGTATTAAACTTCTTCAAAAAATAGAGAAAAGTTTGACATTGAAGTCTTTAAGATACTACTATTCAACGTTTTGTGTTTAAATAGATTTACGACGCAATGTCGCTCACCTCGTCTATGTATATTGGCGTTTATCCAATAACACGTTGACAATTTCTATTAACAATTGGTCACAGAAGGAAAATAACGCTTTGCATATGGGCCTCGGAATTCTGTATACAAGATTTCCTTTACAGCTTGCATTAATGGGCCTTACAGCCTTGAGTACCATCATTAACAAAAGTAATAAATAAATAAGTAAAGTAAATGTTAGTATTCTTATTCCATCACAGGTATAGGTCTATGATAACGTTATGTTAGTCAACGCATCAATAGTGCGTCATTAAGACATTACAATGTTCTAACGGCCGTGACCTTAATTAGGCATGCGAATGATTACAGTATTTTTAGCCCGCCACCAATCGGTCAGGTTAAAACTATTTCATATATCTCAACCAATAACGACAATGAAAGCAATCGAAAGTAGCTTATTTTTCAAAGTCGCAGCTATGATATTATTATATAGATTCGATATCTCCTGAGACATACAGATTAATTATGATTAACTGTGGTAGTGGTCTCAGACAAAATCAAGTAACTTTGGACTATTCCAATTTTAAAATCTTTGTCATATTATCAATCGCGTGTAAACAAAACAAAACAGACATGCTTAGTTTAGTTCTATCAGTTGCAGAAGTGACGCGTGTAGTATGCACGTGTTTTTAATTTTAGTTTTGCGCACTCTCGAAAACAAAACGTTATACGATAAACAAAATTAAAAATGTAATGTTCTTCAAAGAAATAATATAATGTCAGTTATTGATAACAATAAAGCGTTCGCGTTGTATTATTTCAATTAAATCTTATCGTAGCAATTTAGTAAGACGTAAGCTGGGGAGTATTTTTCCTTAACAGGCTGTTGTCAATAATCGTAACAGAAAACTGTTTTTTTAACCCTGTTCTATAAAAAAGAAGGATAACGGGCAGGAGGCTCGCCTGATGTTATACCGCCGCTGATTGACACTCGCAATACCAGAGTCCTCACCAGTGCATTGCCGGCCTGTTTAACTGTTTAAGGATTATCGATTATTGTAAAGAGGAAAAAATAATAATTTATTGAATATGAACTATAAATTACATGTATTATTATGACGAGCTAATTTCCCTAATGGTCACCATGCAGTATTACATGAATATAATATGAATTTATAATAATTAAATATGTTTATCTCACATTTCGACTAATCGATCGTGCCTTTATTCTTCATATATTATTAGCTGATCCGGAAAACGTTGCTTTGCCATAAATGTGATTTGTAGCAATCATTTTTTTTAGTTCAATAAAAATAATTATCATGCGGGAATATGTTTATAATCGAATTAATCTTTATATGATACGTTTGTCGGTTTACCGTAACAGTGCCATTTATTGATTACTTACTCAATCCAGTCGAAAAGTATCGATATCTGTTAGAATCTTTTAGAGTTAACAGATAATTATGACTGTCAATTAATTATAGACAAATAATTTGCAATAAAATAAAATAGCGACTATAATTAAAGATCTAAGCTATCCTATCTCTTAAGTTGGACGAGACTGCTCACGGTGTGCCAATTTATTTTGAAATCGGTTAAACAGTTTAGGAGTCCATCGCGGACAAACATGGTGACAGGAGATTTATAATATTTGTATGAAATAATTTCAGGTGACGGTTTTATGTTAAACGTCTGTTCGGTACTTCAATTGCTCTCCGTTCGGATCAAATTGGAGAGGGTGTATCCGCTGTACACATTTCAACCAGGCACATGGCTCAATGTACGTGATGAGACGCGGCTCTTCTTCACCAATCAGGAGGCACAGGACTGGCTGGATGCGCTCAGTAAGTATTTTATCGTAAGTTATTTATACATGTGAAACGTAATTAAATAAATATTGAAAATATAAATTTTCAAAAATATTTTCAATATATTGTAAAATGGTCCTAGTTATACTGTGGAAGTAAATGTATATCTGTGACGCTTTCGCGACTTAAATAAAATTTCAAACCGCTAAAGATTGAAACTCAAACTAGTATTGAATAATGCAAATATATTAACCTTGAAAATTCATTAGCATACTCCTGTAGGATTATGAAAATGTACTAAAAGTATTAAGATAATAGGGAATAGGAAAAAATCAAGTAAAATAGAAACTTTTAACTCTTGAAGGTTGGAATTGAAAACTAAACGTAAAGCTAGCTTTGAATAATGCTAATATATTAGCATACCCCTGTAGGATTATGAAAATTTATAAAAAGCTAAGACGAACAATAGTGTCATTGTGTCACATACTTTCGATGAACTAATTTTAACTGTTTGTTAATTGGAAAATTTTACAGACAATGACCAAAGCCATTCGTGGCCGGAGGCGAAGTTCCAGACCATGTGTTGGTTCCTCACCCTGCATATGCATCATGTTGCCCTGATTCCCGCACTGCACACGCATCAGAGAAGAATTCGGTAAGCCAAATCAAAATTAACCAAATAGATATCTCTTATTGTCCTAATTGGTCTATGATTGTCCTAATTTATATTTTGTGATCGTCCTATCTTAATGCTCTGTTGTCTATATTATTTTTATGTGCGGAACTATTTTAGTAATAATTATTATATGGCGTAATTTTAAACCTTTTCTTTTAGAGATATAGTTTTATTTCTTATAAATAACTTATACCACGTAGAACTGAACAAAATCAACTTTTAACATTTCGTGACAATGTATTATGATTTAAAAAACAAACAAACAGGAATTACGATTTTCGAAAGTTCAAAATTGCATATTGGTATCCTCATCGACGATGTTTACATATAACAAATATTTTAAATATCATTTTTGATATTGGATTATAATAAAAAAAATTCCTCCTTCAAGTCGGTTTAATGCGGGCAAATTTCGATTAAAACACTTATATCTCAGGTTTAGTGAACTTTATATGTGTATATGATAGGTTTCAAAATTAACATTTTTTTTTATATTCGGAAAATATAATTCGAATTATTTTATCTGTATTTTGACGTTTTGTGTCGTAGCGCATTCCGGGACCTGCAAAAAGTGATCGAAGAGCTCATGGCCGCCGAGCCGCAATGGCGGAACAGCTTCACTGCTGTTCGCAACAGGGAATTACTCCGCCGTTGGAGGAGACAGATTAAAAGACTACACAGGTATTTCGTTAACAACAAATATTATAAACGTGAAACTAAGTATGGATGGATAGGTGTGGGTGTGTGTGTGCGTGCGTGGATCTTAATGAAACCTTACAATAATATCTCTTAGTATGCGTAGATTAAAATTCATTATAATTGTGTATTGTGAATAGCGTGAATTGTTCAAAATAAGTGCAGTAAGTAGGTTAAATCTACAATTTTCGAGCTATTCTGGAATGCGCTGCTTAAACCGCTAGAGTTACACATATGTAACATTTGGCAATGTTTATTTTATATAGGCCTAAAAAACAAGCTACGGTATATGTGTAATCCATTATAGCCAGTTGGCCATATATATAATTTATTTCATATGATTTGATAGTAAGTGAATTCCTAAATGAAATTCACGAATCTCTTTATTAATATATATTATATATGTATCAATAATTTTATATAAAGTTATACATGCGAACTTTTATCCAAACAGACCATGGTTATAGCTGCCTGTCATATATTGAGTCGGTCCGAAGTTGAATTCTAAAGGCTTAGGTTTTTTAATTTTCGATTGTCACGGGAGAAAATAGTTTGTGAACATATCGATTCTTCGCAATTTATCTAATCGCTAAGCCCTTAAAAATCTTCCTTATGGGCGATATTCGCATGTACGATTCTTCAGGTCAAAGCAGTGTGCGGAAACAGCGCTCTTAGACCCGGAACTGATGCGTCGCGGGGTCCAGTTCTATTCGTCTGTGTGCGCGCTGCTCGTAAAGCAATTGGAAGCAGCTCGCGACGCCTCGGACGCGCCCCTCTCGTCGCCTGCGCACGCCTTCAGGGCCACGCCCGAGTGGTACGTCGAAGACATCGCCGAGTTCATGCTGTTTGCAGTTCAGTAAGTAAACTTCTCTTTGTTAAAGAAATTTTAACTTAATGGTAATGGATATAAAGGCGAATTTTTGATGATTTTGAACTATGTTTCGAAATCATCACTAGTATTTAGATTGTCACTAACCATGTATTCATATATTGAAATTAAAAAACCAAGTGTAGGCTAATTCTTAATTTTCTGTTTTTGTAACAAGTTTGTATAAATAAATTGAATTATATAAGTATAATTATTAATGAATTTCACAAGTTTATAAACTAATATGTAATCGAATAAATGTTCAATTCGATTTCCAAACTAAGTTGCATTCGAACGGTACGGCGAGATTTTAGCTTTAATTGAAATGCAAATATATTTCACAAAATATCGCTACATAATGAAATATATATTATAGGTACGTCCCACAAATCGTCGCATACTACATCGAAGACCCGATCATAAGCTGGCTCTTGAGCGCAATCTGCAACTCTCACTTGATCAAGAACCCATACTTGGTGGCGAAGATAGTGGAAGTGCTTTTTGTGATAAATCTGTCGTTGCCAATGAAGTTGAAGAACGTGTATGAAAAGTTCATGGACCACCCAATGTCCCAGACTGCCCTGCCGAGTGCGTTGATGAAATTTTACACGGACATCGAGACGACGGGACAAAGTACGGAGTTCTACGACAAGTTCACGATACGATTCCACATCAGTATTATATTGAAAGGCATGTGGGAGCGGCCGATTCATAAGCAAGTGAGTTCTTATTGTCTTTTATTAACATAACTGTTGCTCATTTAAAGAAAAACACTTTGTTAACGGATTTAAGTAATGTATTTTTACAAAAGTTTAAGTATTCAAAATTTATGTAATTTCGCGTACTTTACAGTCTACCGTGACCACGCACGCTGAAAAGTACGCGAAACGTCGGAAAAAATTAAAATAATGTGATATATATTTAAATTTTGTAAAAATTCATAACTTGATCCGTTAACAAATAGCTTTTGTTTAAGTGAGTCTTTGTGTATTACTAACGCACGTATATGTACGTGCACGTTTATTAGTTGCACGCGTTATGGCTCCGTGTACGTCATTGTGTCTTGATATTTGTTGTGGCCCCAGTTTTATTCGGCTTTGATATTTTATTATTCTTCATAAAAAAATCAATTCTTATATAAATAAAATATAAAGTCATAGTTAAATTTTATGTTGTAATTAAGGTGTCACATTAATTAGATTGTACATTGCTCAACTGACGGTGAATTTCAATACGAAACAAGGATCTGTGAATTATTTACTCACGCCACCTGCTGAAATACATGATTTCTTAATATACTGCGACATACTTCATATAACAATAATATTATTTTTCAGGCAATAGTGAAGGAATCACGCTCGGGTCGTCAATTCGTGAAGTTCATCAATATGCTCATGAACGACACTACATTCTTATTGGACGAATGTTTGACGGTATGTTTCTATGCATTTCTTATAAATTTATATCGGTTTGAAAGTTATTATAGAATATTCTTTATGGTATATAAGAATTCTATTTTGTTTGTCATTTGAAGTGTAATAACCAAAGTTCCTATAATTAATTGAATCAGGCGTTACTTTGCGGAAGTCCATAGTTCAAAATCCCAATAGACCAGTATGAAAGCAGTACTCCGCGAAAAACCGAACCGAACCGAAAACGAGTGGTTGTGGGTTTTTCGCGGAGTGCTGCTTTCATACTGGTCTATTGGGATTTTGAACCAAAGTTCCTACTTAGACATATTTTTAAGGGTTTAATATGTCGCAGATTACATTAATGCCTTTATTCAGACATAATTTTTACATTTCGTCTTACACTAATCTTAATCTAAGACTCTGGCAATCTTTTCCAACCTATTCTATTATGGGCTTCCCTTGTCCATGTTTTCCCAGCTACAAAACTTCGTCTTCCCATCTTCGAAAAATGACATTTTTCTCTCTTGGGTACTAGAATAGTATACTTTTATTCCATTTCTCAATACCACTTATTATGTGTCCCGTCCATTTCCACTTTAGTTTCCTTACTCTTGTGCTGACATCTTCGATTTTCGTCCTCTTTCTGATGATTCTGTCTTATTCTATCAGACACAGATTAAATTAAGGCAGTCCAAGGATATTATAAACAGTCTCTGTTTGTAAGTTAGGTGTTATTCTGGGCTCTCCATCTACAGGGTGTTTTCTCGCGTATTTTATCTATTTTATCTATCTATTTATGCAGTCTGGCTATAGAGATAATAGTAATCAATCGATCCATGAGTTGTGATGTGATTACATAATTATTATAATATATTATATTTTCTTTATTTATAGTACTTGAAGCGTATACATGAAGCACAAGAAGCAGAGACAGCTGGTACAGGAAGCGAGGCGCGGACGCGTGCGCTTGCGCAGGACGAAAGGCAATGTCGGTCATACCTAACTCTGGCTAGGTAAAAAAAATCTTCCATCAGTATTTATAGCTTATAAGCGTTTCTACTTCTACAATTTTAGTTTAAGGTTAAATGTGTAATACCGAAAAAATAATTTCAACTTAAACATTGATACAAAGTGTTTTCGTGTATAAGAACCGCCAGACAGATTAACTTAAAATCAAATATAATTTTTTTTTTTTCAATATATAAGGTATGAAAATGAAATACAATCTTTAATTATAATATGTATTTTTATAGATGTGACGTCACAAGAATTGATTCCACTCATACTCAAATGTTGCCAGTTAAAATTCACTTCGACAGACAATTAATGTGTCTGCAGAAAGAAATTATTGAATCGAGTCTAATAGAAAAAAAATGCGGCTTTTCCATTCTAAGCTAAGCTTTTGTTATTTTGTGAACAGGGAAACTGTGGACATGCTGGAATATTTAACCGTGGAGATTAAGGAGCCGTTCCTCCGTGCGGAGTTGGTTGAGCGGCTCGCCTCGATGCTTAACTTCAACCTTCAGCAACTCTGCGGACCTAAGTGCAATAATCTCAAGGTGCGGTTATATGTATATTCATAAAATCCCTACTCTTTTTTATCAATGACATTTTGAAAATAAACTTTATGGTATAATGTGTTGACAAAAAAATTCGGTATGATTGTTGAGGTTTCACTATAACTAAGACTTGAAATAAATTTATTTATTTATTTATATACGCCTGCATCCCATTGTGTTAGGGAGAGACTACAGTCCTCCACTTTGCTGCGATCCTTGTATAACTCTCTCGCTTTTTCCACTCTCAAATAAAATAATAGAAACTCAGTTTAAAAAAAAACACTTTTTTAACGGATGAAGTTATGTATTTTACAAAATTTAAGTATATTACATTATTTTTAAAATTTTCCCGACGTTTCGCGTGCGTGGTCACGGTACACACGGTTTTTCTTAATATGAGGAATATTTATGTTAATAAAAGACAATATTATGTGCAAAAGTACGGACTGGAAAACTCAGTTTTTATTTGATTTAAATGATACAGACTGAATTATGGTTTTTCCGGCGTAACTACAATTATTTTTGGTTATAGAAACTGTTTTAAAAATATCAAAAATAGACGCAACAAATTATCTGTCCTCTGGTTATGTGTTCTCTGGTGTTCAAATGGCAGGAATTGATAAACAGAATCAAGTGTTACTTTGCGGAAGTCTATAATACAAATACTTCGCGAAAAACCCACAACCAATCGACGCACGTTTCGCCCCGACACCGGAGCATCCTCAGGATGTTGCCTCTACGAACAGCGTCCTATATCTCATCGTCCTTGCTTGTAGCTTAGTCCATTAGTTAAGACATTTACCAATGACCACGAGTGATTGGTCCTTCAGGCCGGAATACTTAGAGCATCCATTTGCAGGTACGCCGCCCCGAAAAATACGGCTGGGAGCCGCGGAGACTGCTCAGTCAGCTCGTAGACATCTATTTGCATCTTGACTCGCCGCAGTTCCACGCCGCACTAGCCGCTGACGAGGTATGGGCTTCACTAGTTACAATTATCAATCAAATTTTATATTGTTAACCATTTAATTACGCAATCTGATAGGACTACATTTATAATATTGTCATAAAAATCGTTTTGAATGGATTTACTAACTATCTCCCTTGGGTCACTCTCTTGATAGTGTGGAATCAGTTGTTACTTATGTAGATGACATTACTTAAATAAATAATAGATTTTGTATGTTGAACCTGATTTGTCTAGCGTTCGTTCCGCAAGGAGTTATTCGAAGAGGCAGCGGTGCGGTTAGCGAAGTCTTGCATCAAGACCCCGACTGAGATTGAAAGGTTCAAGACTCTAGCTGACAACGCCTACCAGATCGCTAGTAAGTGAACATTTGAATTTAGCTTATTTATGGATATTAACCCAGTTTTTATATTGTAGACGCTGAAGTAAGGTTTTTAAAAATTGTGACGTCATTTGCTTCATTGATATTCTAAGATTACGTTTCTTTGAGAACACATACATTAAAAAGGACTGTTGCGTCCGTGATTAACTCCTTTTACTTGATGAAATGATTTTAATAAAGTATTTTGCGTCCTTGTTTGACACATTTATTGATAAAATGACCCTATGAATTGGTTGTGCGAGAACGCGCGATCGTCTTGATTAAACGATGTGAATTTTTTATAAAATAATTAATTAAATAACGCACCACCGCTATGAGGAACCAGCTGCCAAAAGAGGTATTTCCGAACGATTACGACTTAGGGGCCTTCAAAAAAGAGCGTATAACCATCTTAGAGGCCGGCAACGTACTGGTGAACCCTCTGATTCTGCGAGTGTCCATGTGCGGCGGTATCACTTACCATCAGGTGTGCCTCTTGCTCGTTTGCCCCCTGTTTTATAAAAAAAAATTAAGCGGGCGCATCCAAAATGCTGACCCTTTAAAATACCAAAACTGCTTAATGTACGATATGGATCGTACAAGGACTGTTCGCTTCATAAAAAAGTATCCCAGTTGAAAACCTTATGTCTTTTAAAATGAGCTTTCGAAGTATTAATAAACTCGGTTTGACGGCTTTTGACATCGTCCTTAAGCAGACTTTCTTAAAGTCCTTTGTAAATAATTTCAATTATTCCAGTATCAAACCAGCAGAGAAGTGACGAGTTCGCAGACGCGCCGGAAGAGTTCAGAGATCCACTTATGGACACTCTCATGACTGATCCTGTCTTCCTTCCTTCGGGCAAGGTAATCATAAATGTGTACAATAAAAATAGTTCTCAACTTTAAGTGTGCGGGCATATATTTTTAATCGAAAGTTAATAAATTAATCTTTATATGACACGTTTGTCAGTTTTACCATAGCAGTGCCATCTATTGATTACTTATTCAATCCAGCCGAAAAGTATCGACATCTGTTAGAATCTTTTGGGAGTTAACAGACTAATAAAAAAACAGAAAAAACAGTTAACAGACTAATAAAAGACTAAGAAAAAATATCATCACTCAATTAATTAACGGCTACGTCAGTTTGTGAGCAACTCGAATTGAAAATTGTGAAGGTGAACATTTTAACTCCGGACACTGAGCGTTAAAATATCTATATATATAAAAATGAAACCCGTTTCGCGTTGTCACGGCATCACGTGTGAACGGCTGAACCGATTTCGATAATTCTTTTTTTTAAATGTTCGTTGAAGTCCAAGGATGGTTCTTACGGCGAGAAAAAATCGAATTATTGCCGGGAAAACCTTAAAAACAGCCCTTTTCTTTTTCACATACAAACGTTTTCTCACTAAATCGTAGAATCAATTTGAGCTTTATTGCTATTATATAAAGTTCATATTATGTTACAAGCACTCACATTATCTAAGAAATGTAGGTGTGTTCCTAACGTCAAACGTTAAACGTTCAAATTCAATCATATCTATCAAAACAGTATGCGTGTGTGCGTTGGAGCACAGATTTTGTCGTTCGAGGATTTAATGTCGCGTTCTGAAACTAAAAAAAAGTGATCGCGGACCCTATCAATAAGCAGGAGATTTTCGTCAAACATTCCACGATGAACGCCAGCTGATGAACTCATCCAAAGTACTTCATTTAAGCAAGAATATGCGTGTTGAGTTGCAAAATGACCAATCTCGAAACATATTCTCTAAACAACTCATTGACATTGGTAATGGCAATTTTCCTATTGACATGCATACAGCATTAACTTTCCTCAAAGTTTTTGTCATTTAACTCAATCAAAAGAAGAACTCATTCAGAGGGTATTTCTAGATGTTGCTCAAAATTACAGAAACTATGATTGGTTGAGCGAACAAGCTATATTGGCAGCCAAAAACATTGATGTAAATGAATTAAATTTCAAAATTCAAGAACAAATTACAGGCGAATCGAGGATATATAAATCAGTTGATTCGGCAACTAACCAAGACAATGTAGTTAACTATAGACGGGAATTTTTAAACTCGCTGGATTTGCCAGGATTGCCACCACACAATCTTCAATTAAAGGTTGGATCGGTAATTATAATGTTGCGAAATATCAACCAACCGCGCCTTTGCAACGGCCCACGGTTAACGATAAAAAAACTACTAAACAACGTGATAGAAGCAACTATATTGAAAGGAAAGTATAAAGGAGGAGATGTTCTCATACCGCGCATCCCAATGATTCCGACTGATGTGCCATTTGAGTTTAAACGACTACAGTTTCCTGTGAGGCTTGCTTTTACTATGACCATAAACAAGTCCCAAGGGCAATCATTAAGTGTTTGTGGTATTAATTTGGAAAAACCGTATTGGAAAACCATCAGATTTGTTTGTCTATGCGCCAGGTAATCAAACAAAAAACATCGTTTATCACAAAGCACTACAATGAAAATAGAACGGTTTTGTTTTTTGTTAATAATTATGATTTACATGATTAAAATTGTTTACTTTTGAATGCTTATAGTGTTTTATTTAATTATTTTTAATTCACACCAATTATTACCAGGGTTACGGAACAGAAGTTCAGGATATTTATTTGCAAAAATATAAAAAAGGTAGGAACAAACACTGCCACGTTACAAATTTTTTTGACAGGACGAAGTCTGTCGGGCCAGCTAGTATTTTAATAAAAATGTATTGTTTAATCCTAGGTGATGGATAGATCTGTGATCTTGCGGCATTTGCTGAACAGCGCCACGGATCCCTTCAACCGACAGCCTTTAAGTGAGGACCAACTGCGTCCAGGTATTTTCACGCTTTTGTGCTACATTCAATATGGGTGTGTGGATGGTATGTGTATGTGTGTGTGTGTGCCAGAATTGTTTTGATACCTTACTATTAGTAGGAGATCCGAATCTAGAACGACCTTCACCGGTTTGATAAAAGAATCAAAGTTATTTAATTTTTGTCATACTAATTTAATAACAAATTTCGTATATTGGAAAATTTATAAAAAGTGGGTTCACAAGAGAAATCCTGGACAGAATTTAAAAAAAAATTATTTTTCATAAGATGTTGCATGATGAAGATAATAGTAAAATTTTATTCTGGACTTAAAATATAGAACATATAGAATGTGCAGACGTAGGGTTGACTATTATTTACCTGGACGAACCCAGTAGTACGTCAGGTATAAACAGGTAACAGGCGTTAACATTGTAAAGTTCTAATTTGTTTTGCAGCATCGGAATTAAAAGAGAGAATAATACAGTGGCAACGCGAGAAGAAGACGTCATAGATATCGCCAAATCTGATGTACATAATTTTATATCGTATCAATACTAGGACGTTGTCCTGTGTGATTCTACTGTAATGTGATTGGCAGCTATTTGGTTACGATGTTAGACACGTATTGCACGTTAGAAGGAGATGGATCTAAATAGCGTTATCTCTGTCGCACGAATGGCGTAAAATTAACTGACGTGTCAAAGTTATTGATAATATTAAAATTGGCGGATTTTAAATTTGAAGGAATCACGTTACCTGATGATATAGTTATTTGATTTCATCTTGAGCTGGGTCCGAAATGCCGTCACATTTTTTGAGATAATTATAGTTTCTATCTAATAAAATTAAAATAGCATACAAAATTTTTATGTATTCTCATCGCCAAAGGCCCCAAATAGCTAATCTGTGTCCTTATAATGCATTTCTATATCGCAAGTGATACCTTTCAACAATTGTAGGACGCGATTGAATTAAAACAATCCAATAGTAAAACTGACCTTAAGGCATGGATTGACCTTAGGGCAACCATCCCCATGTTACTGCTTAAGCGACTTCTTACTCTGAAATATTCGTGTCAATTTGTACAATAACGTTTACTTTGTACAGATAATAGACGAAAATTCGCCGATCTTTACTTACATTTTAAAAATACCAATCAATATTACTACTTTTCGATTGGAATGTGTTTAAAATGAATACGCGAAATATATTTTATTTCATAAATTGTTATAGAATTATGTAAAATGAAATAACTTCGGGGAATAAAATAAAATGGAGGGACGCCTCGTTTCTTGTATCTGTGATCTGTGACTGTAACCAGAGATGCTGTGTATCACAATGCGCCATCATGACGAATTTCATTCACATTGTCACCCTGACTTCTCGTTCTCTAATAGAAGCCTATTTGACAATGTGAATGAATCTTATCCAAAATATATTTTCAAATCTCACATTTTGAGTTGGGATACGCATGGGATTTTATTTTAAAGCCACAAAAAGGACGCCATAAACGGTTTAGAGAAAATTGCGTCAAAAGTAGAGTTATAGAAATTGTAAATATTATTATTAAATGTTAATATATCAGCTATTTGGAGGTTTTGTTTTCAAAAGTATTATTCGATACTAAGTTTCTTTTGAAGAGTTTTATGGCCGAATATGGTGTGATTTGATTTTTACACCTTTGGAATTCCATCCAAACATTGAAATATACTTTGTCAATGAGGGTATGAATATATATTTGTATTACCAAGTATCATCACAGCTGAAATATCTTTTCTCAGAGAGAGACGAACAAAATATCTTTTTAATTTTGTTCTAGGCATCCCTTACATCACATTTGTATAATCCACTTTTAAATATGGTATGCCTAGAATAAGACTAACAATTCAATGTTGTCCTGGTGGGATAAGGTCATGTATTCCAAAATATATCTCTAGTTATATATAAATAGCTTTTATATAATAGATGAGCCAGATTTTGGAATACAGGCCTGGGGCAAGTTTAATTTAAAACCAGTCTATTGAGGCCTAAATTTAAAAATGTCTTCACATATTATGTAAACATTATCAATGTAGAATTTTATTATTAGTGAAAAGCTAGGTTTTTATTTTGCATATAAATAGCTTAGTAATGGAATTTTAATTTTTATTATAATCTCTATATGCTTAATGGTGATGTTATTTGTTCCTTTTTGTTAAATTCAATTTGTATAAACAATAGTCTAACTTTGCATTTTGTAGGGGCTCATTATGGCCCATACCAATTTGACATGTAGTTGTAAACATATATGAAAATTAATATGAATTCACTGCCAATATAATCAATTTGTTGCAGACGGGCATTTTTAATCATTTTAATTATTTGTTCATATCAGACATTTATTATTAAAGATCTTCACTTATTTGATGTATTTATCTTTTTGACATTATAGTGAATAGGTCTTCTATTCTCTAAGAATCTACTAAGAAGTCTTGAAATGAAATGCCAATAAAAATTTAAAATTAACTCTTGTTTCATTTAAATATCTGACAATTTGTTGCATTTATTTCTTTGGGTAAAATTTTCTGTTATATATTGTTCTCAACTATTTTAAAATAATGGTTTTTATTATTTTATATTTATCAGCTGTAAATTTATTAACCTACTACATAACAAATTCTAGAGAGAATTGGTAAGGCAATCAGTTTTATTATCTCAATGTAACATAAGAGATATCAGAGATAGTTATGATATAAAAATGTTACATAGTTTATGCCGTGCAAATAATCATAATATAAATATGTAAATTAGTTTCAATACATATTATTCATGCTCAGAATAAAAAAAATATTTGTTGTAGTAATATATTTCTATAAACAAATTATTGTCAATTCATAAGAATATTAATTTAATACATAAAACAGTTCAACATTAAGAACAGCATTAGTTTAACTTTCTAATGGCATACAAAATCATCAGTTAAACAAACATGGGATGACAAAAACTAACAAAATACCAGACACTATATGCAAAATTTAAATATAAGAATGTATTTATTATAACATTTCTTGATTGGTAAGACTGAAACTTTAATACATGTACTTTGTATAGAAATCAACCTAAAATGGCCAACAGTATTTGTTTGGATCTATGATAAACTTATTTAAATATTCTGTAATACTACTCAGTACAAGAAAAGTAGTATTCGTGAGATTATTCAAGAGATAAAGAGGAATCCAAATATTATTCTTAAACATTCATGTAACTGTGTTATCTATTTACATTTGAATAAGTCTTACCCTTGACATTAACAATGTATTCAGTATATTATTCATTCATACATTCGTTCTTAACCAGATAGATGTACTGTCCATACATTACATTTGCAGAAAAAGTTTGACAACCAAAAATACATTTTAAATAATTGTACAAGTGATATCATAATGTTAACATTATTTTTAATTAAAGCTGCCAAAAACTTGAACAATGTACATTAAAAACAATGCAATATACTATTAACATTCATAGGTCATATATTTTATAAGGCATAATTTAATGTAATACAAATGTATCACATGCTTGAAAAAACAATATTGCAACAAAATAGTACCAATGTTAAAAAAATTTAAGTACATACCAATTACATACACGAAACATTTATTATTCCCGTATTAGGAATGGAAGTCTTGTTGCAAGAAGACAGGCTATTACATACAACATTCCAAAATAGAAATTTAACCTAGCTGTTTGCCTTGGCACATACTGCATAGTTTCAGGCCTACGAAACCTCCTCTCTATTTCAAAAGCTTGATGTAAAGTTAACATTGGTAGCAAAAACCAAAAAGAACACCTTACAGAAGCTACAACAAACATTATATATGGTGTAAATAGTAAAAATGCATAGAATAAATGAGATGCAGTCTTTCCTATTAAAATTGCTAGTGTCACAATTTCTGCTTTGCTATCTGCTTCTAAATCTCTGGTATTATTGCTGTGTAAAATAGCTTCTGTGTTTAAAGCTAATGGAACAGCGTAATAGAATATAGGCCATACAACTCTTCCTGTTTGAGCCAAAAATGCAAACACAACAGAAACCGGGCCAAATATGACTAGATATATTATATCTCCTAAAGCTATGTACTTTAAGCCTATACCACCAGTGTATAAAAATGATGAAGACAAACCTCCAAAATACACTAGTGCTAAATGTTCCATTTGGGCAGGTGACATTATAACTAATAGTACAAAAAATACACATCCTGACATGTAAAGTATAGCCCCAAGAGATACAACTTCGTCTGTACTTAATATGTGATCGACTAGAGTTCTGTCATCTGATTTACGGTTATCAATACCTTTTACAAAATCAAAATATGTATTTACCACATTGCCTGCTCCATGGACTGGAATTACTGTAAACATGGTAAGAAGTAATGTAAGCCAGCTGAAACCGTTATCTCCCGGCAACCGATATGCTAGTGCTGCGCCTAATAAAGTAGGAAGGAGGCTGCCGCTCAGCGACCATGGACGCAGCGCCAACACATAAGTTCGAACTTTCATCAATGGATTCCGGGGAGGTGTTGTGAACTCCTTTGGAGGTTGTAGAAGATTTCCGTCAGCGGATGTTACATCGTCAGTTTTTCTTACACTATCCATGTCATATAACTGCAAATAATAAGGAACGTACGTTTTTAGCCACTGACACAATTTCCACACAGCCAAATTTCAGGTATGGTATTCACAACATTTTTAAACATTTAAGTCTGTCAGACTAATAATTTAAAAGTAATTAAAAGTAAAAAGTTATGTCACTTTAACATAAAACTATTAATATTTCCATAAAATAATATTATTTGTGGAAAACCTTGAACTTAAAATTGGAATTTGTGCGTCTTTCTCCACAGATTAGATCTCAACTTCTCCAACACTCTATCAAAAACTTCAAGTCAAAACGTTTACGTACTGTCAAGCATTTTGGTCAAATATTTTTGCAGATGACAAAAAAATATTATTTAATTTTTATGAATTTTACATTGACTACAATTCCTACAAATTACTACAATAGGTTTCTACAATAATATGGGGATGTATGCGTTAAAGTTATATTCAAAGTATTCGTGCTTAATAATAAGCGGAACAGGGTTCAAATAGGATCACAATTCTGTTCTATGGTTATTGAAAATTACGGTTGATTAGCTCGGCCAAAGTTCCTCAATGTCAATTGTGACAGATTTTGACATTTGCTTTATTTAATCTATTTAATTTCATTAAATTTAACTAATATATTTACATTAAGTAAAGGAGTTAAAAAGGGATTGCAAATTATTTAGGACATTTTCTTTCTGCACGTTGGTATATTTGGTAAGTCTTTTAAATTAAACCTATAAAATTTTAAAATATGGGAGTCTAACTAACCTATAACTTAGCTTACGGTAAACTATCAAATTCCTCATCCTCCTTATGAAAAGTGCAAAACCTAAGCCTCATTGTCAAATTTAGTGACCACTCTTATTGCTGTGTTCTATTTTGCCTTCTTTAAATTGAGGATTTATTAAGATTTTAAAATAAGCACATAGGTAAATAATAACTAATCTTAGCAATATTTATTTGAGTTGTAATAACAATTTTTTAATTAATATATGTAAAGTTATCCGCATGAATACAAATTATATAATTCTTAGTTGATTATAGCAGTCTTTGAAGCTGTGTTTCATTAATCATGAGAAATTTCCCTTTAAATCTATTTATATTTTTATATTATATAAATTTAATAATTTACAAACTTAACTTGCAATTGATTAGAAGATTTTGATAAATGAGACCATTTTTATCTTCATCACTAAATATTTATCATAGCTATAGCTGCACCTTTAGCTGCATCCCCTCCACATGTAAACTCAAGTGGTAAACTGTAATAGTGCTCAACAGCTCTTTGCAAAACCTTGTTTCTTGATAATCCAGAACCGTTTCCCACAATCCTTCTTATATTTGCATTACGCAATATTTCTTTTGGCATCATAAAATGTATGTTATCAATTATGCTATCACATAAAGATCTAAATACATGCCCCAATTGTATATTGGATAGGTCTATATTTTCTACATAGGCTTTAGCTGTTGGTGCATGTCTCTCACCAAGCAGAAGTGGTGATATTTTCATTGTTGTTTCAGCTGGTGCATCTAATCCCATAGCAATTAGTTTTTCCCATACTTTAGACTGTGGAATTGGAAATCCAAATTCGAGCATCCACTGTTGCAACATTTTTACGAAAGTTGCTAATACATTACCTCCATTAAGAGAGGCAGCTACCAATAGATAAGTGTTATTAAAATAAGGCAGATACTCAACAGTTTTACAGCCTATATCTGATATTCCATCAACCACAAAAGCAAGTTGTGCAGATGTAGATATGTTTAAAACAGCATCTGTTCTTGACTCAAGTGTTGCTAATATGGAACATTGAAGATCACCCATTGCAACACCAACAGGAGTACCTGCAGGAATTCCATTCCATGAGCTGTTCAGGCTTCCAGCTATTTCTCCACTCTTTTTTACATTTGGAAGAAGGTTCACTGGAAAATCAAGGCCATTAAGAATGTCTATGTTCCATTCATTTTTTTCTGTATTAAAATAGCCCCAACTTGCAGCATTTTGGTCTGAAGTAATGGGTGTTTCTAGATCACAGAGCATTGCTACAACAAAGTCTTGTACTGTTGCAGAACAATTAAAATGTTTTAGTTTTTCTGGCTTATGTTTCAACATCCAAAGAAGTGTTGCACAGCCATACCCTGAATAGCACTTGAGGTGAGAATCGGGTTTGGGGAGGGTATCTAAGAATTCCGGTTTACATCTGATGTCTTGCCATGTGTACAAGGCTGACATGTTTTCTCTGATTCCTTCAAATCTATTGATTACACCATCTTTTTCTACTTTTTCCCATGCACTGTCAAACATAAATTATGAATTATAAGAATGTGGTAAAAATATATAAATTATAAAATATTACATAGTTTTTGAGAAATACTTTATAAAGTTGTGTAAAATAAAATCACACATCTCAATTACTGTAATACAAATAATAAAAAAATTGTGTGCAAATGGGGATCTTTTTCAAAATTAAATAACTGATGCTAAACAATTTACCCATTTTTCCATAAGACAACTCCGTGCATTTGTCCGCAGACGCCAATCTTTGTCACATGTCGTAATATATCTCTAGGAAGACGCGAAACACAGTAATGAACAGCTGATACTATTTTCGGCACATCTTGCTTATTTCCCTCGATACCTTGATCACTTGGGATGTTAGCCGCAGTATCTTTGCTTTGTTTGGCGACTATTTCCTTTGCATCTGTATCAAAAACACACACTTTCACTGATGTTGTACCAATATCCATGCCCAAAACGTATTTATTAGCAGCCATCTTATAATTTTATGCAAATGGTAAAGTTAAATATTATGGACTGCGTAAAATAACTGCGCTATGATTTTGTAATAAAGGCAATTTAAAACGCGCGGCGGAGGGGTCGGGTCACGTCAGTACTCAGTACAGAGTGTAGCTGCTAGTTGTCAGTCGGCGGCACTGCGCTCGTCTCGTCTACAGTCATGATTACGTAAAGAGTTTATTAAATATATTACGCTGACAAGATAGCGTCGGTTAGATGTATTTATCGCCAAATCGACTTATTGCTTCTCGAGCCAATGTAATCAGTATCTTGTATTAATGATAACAATAGAAATTACAAGATATCAACAGTTATTAGTATTTTATATTTGTCTATATTTTAACTTATTGATTAAATGGTAAACACCTTATCCTATAATAAAACTAATATGACATTATAATACCCGTATACTATGATACTGATATCCAAATATATGTTCATGCTTATAACAAGCCAGTTAACAATGTCCGGTTAGGAAATTACTTGAATCTCAATACATCCTTATCAGCGAAGATATAATAAATCATCCAGATATAAGTACGTAAGAAGCAAATGAGAACTTTGCTTCCTTTTTTCCTTTACAAGTAATAATTGTAAGGAATTATTTTTTATTTTTCATTAAAAAAGGTAGAATTGAGACATAGACGAAATGTTTCACATTGATTAAGAACTATTTTGAGTAAGCCTTAGAAAAATAAGGTTTTCTTTAGTTTTTTTTATTTATTTATTATAAGAAACAACAAACACATTTAAGTTATACACATACAAGAAAGTCCGAGATATACATATAGATAGATGCGTTTTCATTTCAAAAATAACTAAAGTTAATAAATAAAGCGGGGCTTGTACTTGAGTCAATGTTTCATTGAATTGATAATATCTAACGAGCATTTTTTGCAGGACACTTAGTGAATTTGTCATCTGGACAGATGCTGTGTAACAACTGTTTCTTATCCAGCCTCCTTACATGGGTGCGTACTTAACTCTTATTTGTTTTTTTAGGTTGCCGGCATATTGAAGTTCTGAGACAGCCACTGAAATGGGCAAACGAAATAAGCATCGAGATAATATGACGGCGGCCGGTATTGTTGAAATTACAGATTCAAGCACTGTGAGTGATGAAAAAGTTATTCAAGAAGAAAAGCAAAAAAAGGGTAAAAATATTAAAAACAAGGCCATGGATAATAATATTAAAAATATGAAATCAGACACAGATGAAGGATTGACAACAGAAAATAAAAATTCCGATAATATTGAAGAAGATGTTACACAAACAATTATGCATAAGGATATTAAGAAGAAAAAGAAAAGAAAGAAAAATGAAGCAAATGAAGAAAACACTTTGTTAAATATACACAATGAAATACCTAAAAAAATTAAATTTGGAGAGGATGGTGAGCCGGATTTGCATATGGTAGAAAATAAAAATAAAAAATCTTATTTAAATGATGAGGAACAAGCAATACATGATGATGACATTGATCAGTTTTGTAATGATATTAATGAAGAAGATAATAAACAATATGAAAGTTGGATATCATTACTAGAACAAAAACTAGGTAGTAAAGTAAACTCTAGTAATAAAAAGAAAAAGAAAAATAAAAGTGCTATATAGTATATAAATAATTTTTATTATATACCTTAACTAAACTGTGTAAAAAGTTATTTCTGTTGTCTTTTCAGGCCTGAAAGACTTCTCGATATAACTTATATATGTATGCTCGGATTTTGAGTACCAAAGGGGTGCTCAAAATGTCACAACCCGATGCAAAGGTATAAATAAATATAAACATAAAGTAGTACAGTATATGTATATAATACAATCTACCACAAAAACAAGACATTTAAAAAATGATAATTCATTTCTATTGTAAATTTAAATAATATAATTGTATAAATATAAATTTAGTTGTGATACTTAGAACTCTTTCAACTAAGAACATAAGTGACAATTTTATATTTATTGCCTGCTAGATACATAAGTTTTATTTTAATTTTACTATTAACATAATACTCAACCAGAGGGTAGATGCTATATATAAGTATATATATGGTATATACTTATATGGTTTTTTAGCTTGTGTTCTCCTGTAATGACGTTTGGATCGGATTGGAAACCATCAAAAAATAGTAGGAAGACCTAGGTTTATTTAATTATCTGACAAATAAAATTGCGGCGAAGAACAGCCAGTGGGATGGTAAAAAGCTCCGACAATAGATCTAAAGCAAATTTAAACTTTTATTCGTGTGTGACATTTAAGACAGATAAGATTTAAGAGCCAGCAATGTATCCTAAATATATATTTCTCCAACAATCCACCCATTAGACCTAGGGATATAGGAGCGCCCGCCCACATTTCAGTGTAGAGCAATATTGTCGCCGTTACCGCTTGCCCAAATTCTAACAACTAGTTAGTAGTTAGGATAAGTCTCTCACCACGTCATGTTGAGGAGACAGAGACAACCCGACGCATGAACGATACAAAAAATAATGACATTGACATTTAAGTGAGCATGACGATTGAACTGTATGTGATATACAGATAAATAAACCAATTAGTTTGAATTACTATAAGATTACGCCTTACTCTCACTTACAATCAAAATATACATAGTCCTCAGTTTTATAAAATGTTCTAAAATTTTCCTGAAAGACAGGAAATTATCTTCTGAAGCCTCATGCAGTTGGGTTGTTATTTGGGATAACAAAACTCGGAGGCTTTTTATACGGGCTGTGTAATTTCTCGGGTTGATGTATATGAAGTAAAGACTCTATAAAGTATCGGATTGGGGTCTACTTAGTTAATTTAATTCGAGCCCTCGAAGATCTAGACTTGAGTGTTTACTGTCAAAAAGAATCCCTTTGTCGCGTACCCGTTTTTTGGATATATTACCCTAAGTCTCAGCCAGTATTGGAATTCGCGGTGTCCACATATTAAGAAAAAATCAGTTCCACGGTCATTTCACAGAAATAAGTATTTCAATCCGGTTACCACTCTGTAAACCGCAAATGAAGCCACACATTGAGTTCTTTTTCAGCTCCACCTCCATTCGATAGTAGCCAACATCGACCCATTCGTATGTTCGACGAGCCTGTTCTACTAGTCGGCTTCATCATATATCATGGAGAGTTCTCTGATAAATTATTTCGACTCAACGGCTGAATTCCATCGTCGAACGTCGAAAGAATGTGACTTACAAGCTTCTTGACAACCTCTGTTGCCTGTGTGCTCATTTGTCTCTTAAAAAAAGAAGGTAGGAATGTCACAATTATCCTTTAAGTTTACCATTTAGTTTTTCTGTAAAATAATAAACATTGATATATGACTAGCGAGTATCATTAGTACACAACATTGATGACAACTCATAAAACAAAGTTTACAAAAATAGAGTTTACTTTTTATTCTAGGTTTTTTTTATATAATAGTTAAAATTTACTATTTAAAAAAATTAAAGTTAAAAACAGACAAAGTATACAGTTTTGATGTATTTAAATAATGATTTTAATGTTAAAATTTAAATTCACGTTGGAAACAGGATCAGAATTCAGATTATGCCTGTTGATGCGTTAACAATGTAAAGAACACATAAAGAAATAAATTTTCTAATTTCCCTACAGGGAACTTAAATATATTTCTTAAGTATTTTTTTTATAGAACGTTACATTTATTTTATTCATTATATTTTTCTTGAAATATTATACTTTATAAATGATTATACTTTATAAACATATTTACAAACTCATAAAGCAATTACAGCTTCAAGCTAGTTTAACTTAATTCAGTCTACACTCTACATTAATTGTGTACGACAGTGACAGCAACATGAGATGTCAGTGTTGCGAGTGTACATCCGTTTGTTGCCTATGGATAAAGTTGTTTATCGCTGTCAAAATTTGACGTTTTATTTCTTTTAAAAAGTTGTGATCATGGCGGTGGGTGTTTTGTGATTATGTATTTATTAAATCAATTGTAATCAAGTTATATTTCTATGGAATTTAGTTACTGCTCTTAAAACTATCTAGTGAATTAATTTTTCTGTGTCACTCGGCACTTATTTTGTGATAAATTACAAATTTAAATGAATAAACGAAGTATCATCAAAACATAACCTAATCGCCGACTTAGCGCAGGTTTGCTCAGTTGTATGTTTATTAAATATGGTGTATATTTCAGCGAGTACCACCCCCCGCGCTTCCCAAGAAGAAGGACAAGAAGGACAAAAAGCCTCCTAAGGATAATTCTAAAAATGTTATGAGAAATTTGCACATCAGAAAGTTATGCCTGAACATCTGTGTTGGTGAATCTGGTGACAGACTGACACGTGCTGCTAAGGTAAGACTTCGTTAATCATAATTGTAAATAAATACTAGTAACCGTGATCGATTACATGCTCGTATAGTATAACCTCGTTTTAAAGGTACATGTTCCTAATTTAACTAACCAACAATGCAGTTTTTATCTTGTTTTAAGAATGTTAAATCTTGAGTTACGAATAACGTTAATTAATTGTTTAAGGTGCTGGAACAACTGACAGGCCAACAGCCCGTCTTCTCTAAGGCTCGGTACACTGTGCGATCTTTTGGTATTCGTCGTAACGAAAAGATTGCCGTGCACTGCACAGTTCGTGGTGCCAAGGCCGAAGAGATCCTTGAAAGGGGCTTAAAAGTAAGTATTATTAAGATTTTCATCCACCTCTTTAAATTTATGTATTTAAACTCAAGTTTGTCAAAAGATGTTCAAAGAATGATCAATCATCATCAGCAGAATCAAAGTTTTATCATAAAATCTAATAATAGTATATTTAAAATCACTTGATAATTTTCATAAATACTATTATTTATGTTGAGGTAGAAAACATACAATATAGCATGAATTGTTCAAGAGACATAGTTATATTGTGCTCTCTTTGTAAATTCATGCAATATTAAATATTTCCTATTTGCAACTTCTGAACACTATTGTTTTACTGTTTAGAATACTAATGGAAATTACACTACTTGAGCTTTATAAAAAACTAAACTAACTTACTAAATAAAAATTTATTTAACAGATATTAAAAATATTGTTAAGCCTGATGTTTCTAACAAGTTAAGCCAGAGACAATTTGCTATATTTTTACCACCTTTTATATTGCATCTGTAATTGAGAGATCAGTCCATATATATCATTTCAATTCGATATATTAATTGAAAACATCTTCTTATAATTGTTACTGCATATTTTTCTAGGTAAGAGAATATGAATTGAGACGAGACAACTTCTCAGCCACCGGCAACTTTGGTTTTGGTATCCAAGAACACATTGACTTGGGTATCAAATATGATCCATCCATTGGTATCTACGGTCTTGACTTCTACGTAGTTTTAGGCCGCCCAGGTATGTTACCAAAGATCAAATTTTTGCCTCTAATAAAAAATATGCTTTTCAAATATATTGTAAATAGTTGCTAACTTCCAAATAGATTTTCCATGTGAATCCTTTATTCTTAGTGTATTGACAGTGTGGTCTGGTTTGAAAGCAAGAGTATTATTATACTCATAAAATTATTATTAACCATTACAAAACCTTTGTTAAGCAAATATGATCAGTTATTAAGATGATCAATAGCACAAATGTTCAAGTGTGTAGAATTTCCTGCTACACTCTGTAAATTTTGTGCAAAAGTAAGCTTATTATAATACTGAAGCATATTATGAGGAATATTGCTTCCATTGTTATAAGGAACATTTGAAATTTAATAAACCCTAAAAAGATTAAACATACTGCTTAATGTACACAAACATGTAAATAATATTACTTTAAAACGAGCTTAAGAATAAATTATTGTTGCAAAATTGTAAGATTGCTATATTAATACATGTATCTTTGTTGCAGGCTTCAATGTTGCACACAGAAGAAGAAAAACCGGCAAGGTTGGTTTCCCTCACCGCCTGACAAAAGAAGATGCCATGAAGTGGTTCCAACAGAAATACGATGGTATCATCCTTAACAGCAAGAAGTAAATTAAGTAAATAAACTTTTAAAAGGAGTTCTGTCTTTTAATTATTAACTGAAGGTTTTTTAGACTATATAATATTCAATTGTAATTTGAACAAAAACAATTGTAAACAAGGAAAACATTTCTATATTAATATAGTAATAAAATGTGAAGAAAATTTTATCTATTTCTGTCTTGTAATTAATAAGTGAAGTTTTAGACTAAACAACATTCATTTATAGGTTTAACAAAAACACTTGTAAACAGGGAAAATATTTCAATAATAATAAAAAAATACAAAGAAAAGTTACTTATCTATTGTATTGATATACAATCGTCAACGTTGATGTCTACTATTCTTATACTCAACAAACTGTCATCACCATAGAAACGAAATAGTTGTTTTTGGTATTGATCAATTTTATAGCGTTTACCACACTAGCTTGATTGCTTGCAAGTCATATTTTAAAAAATAAAGTTAGCAAATATATATTAGTTTAAAACTTAAGTTATCGAATATATTATGGCGGGACAATTTGGCGGCTATGACGATGAAGACGACGTTTTAGCTCCAAAAGAGCCACAGGTGACTTCTCTCGATCCAGTGGAGAGAAAGGCAGCACGAGCGCTGCGAATTAAAAAGAGGCAGGAGGCTTTGAAAAGGTGACTATAGTTTGTTGCAAATAGTTGTAATTCTAATTTCGACTTGAAATTTAAAGTAAATTACGCCTCTCGGGAAATACTGAAATTACTTAATATTTATAGTCTGGATACCATTCCGAAGTTCTAGTTTGTATCTAGCTATTTATTTTTGTGGCTAAATATTAAAGAAACTTGACCATACGGTCTTAAGTTATGGATTTAATATTTGCATCGATCGGAATGCAAATAAAAATCGTTTTTTAAATGTATTTTCATGTAACGTTAAGGGCTGATCAAAGTTCTGAAGAGACTTTTAAGGAAGAGGAACCAGGCTTGATTGAACAGGCAACATCTTTGGCTGCAGAAGAACTGCAAAGGTTGGCTTTAGATGGCGCTGCCAAGGTCACTAATGTTAAAGTCACCACTGATGAGCGGGAAGTTATACGAAGGGCGCTTTTTTCTGATAAAATGCTTGGTACGTCTCAGTCTCTCTACTATTATTTTCAATAGAAATGTTCAAGAAATAAATATTTCCATTAATAATTATTGGTTAAGTTAAAGGTAGTTTTAATCTCCATTTTCTGTTTCAAAAAAAAATTTTTTTTCGGGCATACACGCAGGAAAAACTACTTTAAATAAAGATGTGTAAAACAAGCAAGGTGCGATCCCATACCTCATACACACTGACAATTGCTCGTAGGGGGAAAAAAGAAAGTAGAAAGACAATATTTTCGGCTCGCATTTGCTATGAGAATATTAATATAATTTTCCAGAATCTTTCGAAAAAATTGAAAACGAGGCAAACGAAGCGCAGATACAATACGACGCAATAACATCCAATTGGGATTCCATGCTACAGATTAAAGACCCGTTAGATATAGACGCAGCGATAAAGGAGCAAAAACAAAAATGCGATTTCCTTCTAGAACAGAAGAACGAACTAATAGCGGATTTAAAACATGAATTAAAACGAATGGATGAAAGTTATTACGAAGATTTGCAGAAGCAGGTGGGATTGATTGCAACAATCGTATCTTTTGGATATATAGAATTATTACACTCTTGATCGCCCTCTCAAACAGATTTTTTCTTAGACAATGATAATTTACTGAACCGATTTACCAAGTGTTTCGTCTTACTGATTTTTACTATAAACATAATAAAAAAGTTTTGGTTGAATGGTTTGTAGTGGTTCGAATTGGGGAGGATAAATTTTTGTTAAGATCGTGTGAGACACGAAAGTAATTTAGAATTATATCTTTTCCAGGATAACGACATCAAAGAGCTATCTGATAGGGTCGAGAAACAGCTTACAATAATGCAAAGAGCTTATGAAAAACAATTAACGTGTATTGAACAAGCAATCAACATAGAACGGGAGGCCATCTTGGACCATAATAATAAGAGATGGGAAGCTCTCTATCGTCAGAGGGATAAAGAGGAAACTGCCCATTTGGAATATAAGTTTGAACAGGTATGCTCACTGGTAATGTTTATCCCATTGGCTTGTTTACACTATATTTTCACTACACAAAGTTTCTATATATATTCTGTGGCGGGCTTTTTTTGTTGGCATATTTAAGATAAATTTTTCCATTATATTAAAAGGTGTTATTCAAGCGGAATTCGCAATATACGCTTGAATTGCTGTCCTTCTTACTTGATAATTTGGACAATTCACACAATATCGTTATATATTGTATCTTCATAAGAGTTTCGTAGTTTTTGGCTGAAGGCGTAAAAAAGTATGGCAGAAGTTTTGTAGTGATATTTTACCAATATATTCAAGTTCTCAGGCATCCTCATCAATCTGGATATCGGAAGCTCCCCGCTTCGTTAAGATATAAGAAACGAATAAATATCTTGCAATACTTACATCTTATTTATTAAACTGAAGGTAGACCTCAAATATTAACAATTACTTTAAGTATTTATTCATTTTCTTTTTTTTTGATATTCTTATTAGTTGGAAGAGCATAAATTAGAGGTTGAGGGTATTATGTGGGATCATCACGCGAAGTACCGGGAAGCGAAAATTGAGCTAGAGTCACTAATACAAGAACTGCAGAAGGAATTGGAAAAACTAAAGGCCACTTGTCTCATCAACACTGAGAAAATCGGATACACTTACCAAGTGAGTATTGACTGCGACAATTAATAAATTTGGCTATGCCACATTTATTTACTTTTGAAGTTTTGCAGATTATAATGTTAGGTAATTTTTTTTATTTTACTTAATATTTAGTTTGTGTTTGCTTTTTAGAAAATTGATATTATTTTGTTATTTACGCCAAATATGTTAATATAGGTTTTAAAAAAACGAGAAGAAGAAAACGTTTTTGTCAGATCGCAACAGAAGCGTAAATTAAACAAAATGTCTGACGTTGCTAACGCGCTTCGCGCTAAAATCCGTAAGGCTGCGGAAGATGGCGCCATTGAAGAGATACGGGCTGACGCGGAGGTCGTCAAGTTGATGCAGGTAAGTTTTGTGTGCCCGTATACTAGGTATTTACTTTTTGAGCCTTTGAATATTGTCTTTGGAATTTGAGAATAAATTGAGTAGATTTTCAGTTATTCAGCGGTTCCGGTGCTGTCTGTTTTATGGTTCACAGGCTATGGACGATTTAGAGAAAAAATCCCGTCACTTTGCCCACGTGAACAACTATAAGTTCAGTCAAGTGTGGCGTATGTCTTCGGCACAATGCGGGACGCTGTCGCGCGAACTTCGCGCCGCTGAAGTGGCTCTTCACGCGCACATTTTAGCGGAACCGCCTCCGCCGCCGCCTCCGCCTCCGCCTAAGAGTCCGCTCAAAGGTATTGCCTTCGCGGTCCCGTATGTGACCGTATAAACGGATGTCGTAACATAGTAATTGGATTTTAGACGCTGAGGTAGGATATGAAACATCAAAGCCTGATGAATCTAAGGAAATCATGGATCCAAAGAATGTTGGCGCGAAAGAAGCCAAGGATAGATTGGTATGTGGTTTTAGAATGGTTGGAATCGATAGTATTCGTTCATTCAGTTTTATATCGAAAACGATAGTTATTGTAAATAAAAATATATTTGACCGGCTTCAATAAATTATTTTAAATAATTTAAATTAGGTACGTCACATATTACAACTGGTGTCGGACAACACTGGATTCTTGGTAGAGGACAGGCTTTTAAAGCTTATCGAAAAGTATCAGTTGACCGCAAGAAATCTATGCACTTTGGATTCTATTTTTATGGTAAGTAACAAGTCATTGTTCTTGAATTACTTAATAATAATTGAAAAGAATTCTCAAAATTAATTTGTCCGTTATATTTCTTTGATGCTTGAATTTACTCACGCGATAAAGTAAGCTAATAAACACTATTGTCACATGATTGTTGCGTCCGTGATTGACAACTCCTTTTACTTGATGATGATGATGATGATGATAAATGATTTAATAAAGGATGTTGTGTCCTTGTTTGACACTTTTATTGCTTGATGAAATACCCTATGATTTGGGTGTGCGAGAACGCGCGACCGTCTTGATTAATCGATGCGAACTAAACTTTTTATAGAATAATTAAATAATGAAGCGGGCGCGTCCAAAATGCTGACCCCTTTAAAATACCAAAACTGCTTAATGTACGATATGGATCGTACAATGATATTAAACTTACATTTTTAACATAAAATGTGTTGTGTTTTTACAAAATTTAAGTAAACTTTACATTATTTTAAATTTTCCCGACGTTTCGCGTACTACTGTGCTTAATCGACTCTTAGAGACATCTTCTAGAGCAGTTAAGGCGTAATCGTGTTATGTAAATAGAAAAATAAAAGCTTTATAACACCAGGCTCTCGAAATTCAAGCGCAGGAAGACATTGAACTTTTATGCAAAGTTTTTATGAAGTACGCGTTTTGTCCGATTTGCGTTGGATTCGAAGCCGCGTCTGATTATGTCATGGAACCAATGCCGGTAGGTAAAGTGTGTATGTGTGTGTGTAAAAAATGGACTGTTATTAAATTGAACAGTATAAGTATAGATAGAGATCATTTTACTAGGAATAAGGCAAAATAAGTAGTGTATTGGGGTATATTGGTAGCGATTCTGATGTACACACTCTAAACTAAAAATCTCTAAATTAAGCTTTAGACCTGTCAAACAGTTTTAGAGAGCGTGACCTATTCTGTATATCTCTAAATTGATAGCAATACGGTTTAAATTGTCAATGTAGAAACATATAGAATAGGTTACACACGTTTGACGGGTCTAAACCTAAATTTAGAGATTTTTAGTTTTAGAGTAGTAGCATTTATTGCTCACTATCTGATGATAAATGGATGAGATATTCAAATTCACAGAGAATTGGCCTTTTTGGATTTATATACTCTAGCTCTTATACATTTATTTATTTATATAAGTCAGGCTTTATAAATAATTCTACAAAACCCTAATAGACCAATCTACAAGCAATGAGATGAGACAGCGGACGCTGTTCGTAGAGGCAACATCCTGAGGATGCTCCGGTGTCGCGGCGAAACATACGTCGAGTGGGTGTGTTTTTTGTAGTATTGCTTGTGTATTGGTCTATTAGGGTTTTGTACTATAGACTTCCACAAAGTAACGCCTATTAATTACAAATAATACTAGAAAATAAAAATAATATAGTATGACGTATACAATTTAATTAATAGATGGAGCCACAAGAGGAAGTATCACATCACGCAAGTTTAAGTATGAAATCTGCTAGAGGTAAATGTTTTTAAGTATAAAAAAAATATCAATAAAGAAAAAATTGAAATTAATAATGCCCTATAAAAAAATGTTTGTAAAGGTATAGAATATTAAGTAAAAGAAATATTTGCTTACAGTTAATTATTTAAAATCGTTTTTTATAGAAAACTCGATAGCTACATTTTGTAAATCGATCTAATAGTATTCACATATGAATGTCTCCAGGTGATAGGGCGTCGATTCGACAGCGCTCCAGTGTTGGAAGAAGCATTTCAGCCAGCACTTCTCGTTCTATCGGATTTAGGTAAAATGTCAACGCCATAGAAAATTCTTCCGCAAAATTACATCTAATATATAAAGTTCTCGTGTCACGGTACGAACTTGAACTCCTCCGAAACGGCTTGTCCGATTCTCATGAAGCTTTGTGAGCGTGTTGAGTAGGTCTGAGAATCGGTCAACATCTATTTTTCATCCCCCTAAATGTTAAGGGTGGTCCACCCCTAATTTATATTTTTTGGACAAAATTTGTTATTTGTATATTTTTATGATGCAGCAGAAAAAAGTACATACAACCCTACATACAACTTCTTTTTTGATTTATTAATTGAAAATTGAAATCACATGTATGGCAAAACAACGTTTGCCGGATCAGCTAGTATTTTATAAATTGCAGGGCCCACGATTTAACGCCAGACGATAAACTACTAATGGCCGAAGCTGACCAGATTATACAAAAGTGTGGGGATCCGAAAGGTAAGTCTGATGCGAAAAAGAATTGTGCGATTCCACACGCGTGGAAGGTTCTACCTTCAGCTACTTTCAGCTTGTGACCAATAAAGTTTTGCCAACGCCTAAAGTTCCACTGGTTCTGTGGTCTTCCCTGTCCAAAATTTTTGCGACAGAAAACTGCGCAATTCAGAGTATGACGTCATCATGTGTTGCAGCTACAAATAGAGTTTTAATAAATATTATTTAAATTGGGGTAAAAATTGGAGACAATTGTAAATTTACTAGCATTTTTGAAAACATAAGATTATTATATATTATATTGTAAATAAACATTTTTTAGGGAAATAACACTTAAATAACACTGTTCAATACAAACTAGTCAGAGTCTCGCTCCTTTTGCAAAAATTTTCCGCTGAAAAAAAGGTATAGATATATTTTAAAAAGTGTAATCAGACAATAAGAAATATATATAATGCAAATAACGTTTCAATAATGAAGAGATTTCCAGCTCACATACCCTTAATGCCAGTCTCGTCAGAGGCAGGTGGGTCAGCGCGTCGCGAAGGTACACGCGGCGTCACCGTCGCCTCACAACCCACCCTTGTGCCTGCCAAACAAAACAACCCCTTTCTGTGTCCAGGTTGTTTTTGAATCCTAAAAATATCTTTGTTTTTTTTCCGCAATGGAGAATGTTACTAGGTCTGCCAAATCGCTTGAAACGTTGTCTCAGTAAAGCCTGTATGTTTACAAACATACTAGTTTTTGTTGAAGTCAAAAATACCTAGTAGTTTTGATTTTATAAGCATTTAAAGTTTCGAAAAATACCGAGTCCCGCTAACAGTCAAGTGACGTCATTTCACAACGCGCCTAGTATGAAGTCGCCAACGGTGACCGTTTATAGTAGGTGTAATAAATAGTCTACGCAGTATTTTCTTGTGTTGGTTTTGGTTCGCGTATTAAGTTAATAGTCTAATAATAGTAAATATTATTCGATGAAGGATTCGAAAAAGGGTAATCGGATACTTTACCTTACTTACTTATGCTTAACAGTTTATCTCTTCTAAATCGTTATATCTAAACAAAATATCCAACTTAAGTCGTAATGGAAGAATGCAACCCAAATAGTAGAAGTACCTACCTATCATTAACTTTTGACGTTAAAGACTACAAATATGTATTATAGTTTTGTAGTTATTGCAAGGTATATATAGGTAGGTACTGCTTTTCTTAATTTAAATGAATACAAATGAATGAACATTTATTTATTGCAAACTAGCTTCCGCCAGCATCTTCGCCCCCGTTTCCTAATGAAAAGGATCAAGAAATTTTAAATGTAACTTTCTATGATTGTGCCGCCAATGGCGGTGGCTGTAAATATACTATAGCATTTTTAATGTGGCTACATCATTGAAGCCTTCAACGACTGCTACGAAGTGTTATTGGAAAAAATCTAAGCTCTCAGGTATTGGTACAGCACTGAAAATTATTAAAGCTTTAGCATTTGGTATAAGTTGTAAAGCACTTCATTTAGATCGTCAGAATGCATTTTTCTTTTGACAAAGTAGTATAAAAGCTTAGAGACCATCAAAAAGAGTATTCTCTTTCACATTTAATGTGTAAAAAAAAGAAGTTACAAAGATGTTTATTCATTATGTAATTAATCTTATCAAAAAATCCTGTTGATTTTGACATCGAAAGTTTTATAACATTTTGTAAGAACGAAATGACGGAATCAAGATCTTAAAGTAAAAGAGCTCAATCAGAATCAAATTTGTGGTTTGAAATGCGCTAAGGACATATAACAGCTTCAAAAATGCAAGCAGCTGCTCAGTGTACAACAAAAGCTGGCTCTTTAGTTGAAGAAATATTTGGTACTGTAACTTTTTAATGAAACGAATGCTATAAGAAAGAAAAAATATTAGAAAAGGAAGTCGCGAAGAAACACAATGGAAAACACTTTGGAACTATAAAAAACAACTTTTCCGGAGAACTAGTACTTGTATTTTTACATTTAGGCATTTCCTAGTATTTGGATTGGACATTTTTAAAAGTATGTAGGTATAATTTGAACGGCACGTGCGCGCGACCGCGAGCTGACTGAGTGAACCAGACGGAGCGTGTTGTGCGATGACGTCACACCGTAACCGTACGGTTACAACTTGTTTTACTTCTAAATCGGAGACTAATTGACATATCGAAGTAATTCTTTCACTAGTATTTTTTATTTTTGACAGAGAATATGGAGTGCTAATAATTAAAATTAGTTAACATTCTCCATTAGACAATAAAAGTTCTTTGCAGTAAGGATTTTAATACACGATCGTTTTTTTGCTTTGTGATGGTTTCACTTTCTCTATTTTCCATTGATTTTTTTGCTGGCGTATTATCAGCTATTTATAAAAACAGTATCCTAATATACGCATCTAAAGAGAGAAAGTAAGTTTAACCTTAATAAATTACTATATCAATTGGTTACGATGATTTTATCTGCGTTGGTCTATAGTCTATACACTATTAAGAAAAAAAATAAGTTGTACAGATTCGATAAAGGTGAAACAAAAGAATATTTAAAGTTTTTATTTCGCAATTGAAAGATCTATCGTATGTAGTTTTCTTGTTAAATACGCTGGGATTTTTTTATAGTCGGCCACCCTTTAGAGATAGAGCCAATGCAAGTCCTAACAGCCCTCAACGAGTACATGCAAATATTTGTACCACCCGAAAAGAAGAAACTCTACGATATACTGTGAGTTCAAACTGTCACAAAAATGTACCTAGTAAAAAAAACTTGCAAAAAAAATAATTTCTCTCCCAACATTTATAACCTTTATATTTGTAAAACCTCGAAATTCAGTTGTATTGATACCTTCACGCTTGGAAAAATGCATTTCGCTAATTGAACCTCAATTATGCTTATTCAGTTAGACATTAAGGAATAATATTCAAAAACTGTAAAAGAATTTAAGCCAGATTGCCGAACAGGGGCCTGGTTTCCATTACAAGTCATGTCGACCTTTGTTTCATGAATTGGTTGGCTGTAGTAGGATTGTATCGGAGTATCATCCATGATAGCTCAGCAGTAAATACTTACAGAACTTACTTACAAAGCTAATCTATAATTTTTTTCTACAATTAAACCTGTCGTAACCTAACCTTTTTTAAGGGAGAATTTGAAACCACCAGACTTTACGACTCCAGCGAGAAAGCTCAAACCAGATGACATCGTACAGTATTGGTCACAGTGGAAGGATATTTTTTCATCGGAGAAGGAACGATTCTGGGACGGAATACTCACCGGTCTCAATAATTATCTCAACGTTCTACAAGGTATATTAAAATAACAATTATTTATCTGAATGATTGATATAAACATAGTCTAAGGTCTATCAAAATTAATTAATAATTAAAACGGAATGCGGAAGAAAGCGCGGGTTCAGTTTAAATACATAAATATGATATTTTTATTTCTTAATGTATATTTCAGAGCGCGATCGTATTCACGAAGAAGTCGTGTATTTGCGTCGTCGGAACGCAGCCTTACGTCGGCTTGTCCGAGGGGCGCTACCGGAGCTTCCGGCCGCGAAGCCGCGTTATCTACAGGGGGCTCCACCGAGCTTTACTGCCGCCGCTGAAGACCTCCCACAGATATCTACATTACCACCTATTTGAATTAGCTTTCTATATTATTTGTATTCGAATTTGTCTACTATTAAAATATTGTCGATATTTGGTATATTTCTCTATCTTTATAAATAATTTATTTATTGAAATAAAACAATGTGTAATTACTTTAGCGTTTTATTATTAGTATACAAAAAGCATGTATCAAAAATTTACATACTTATTAGTTATTAACGTAGTACGATTATTTTAGAAATTTTGAGTTTGATTATATCTATGTAAAAATATGAAATTATGAAACTTTCCGACAGTTTCCGAGAGTTGAATAATTTGTCATAGGATGCCAAAATAGAATGATTTTTGCACGACTATTTATCTATATAGATCAAAACTATTGTATAGGGTCGATAATGGACCACTTCTCGCTTCTGGTGACTTCCTTGTCTGTGATTGGCCTAGGCGGCTTAGCTCATACATACTGTTAAATGTTTAAATACAACAATTCACGACAGGACACTATTTAGTACCGTATTCTGTGTAGTGTTTATACCTTGTGAAACTAAAATACAACTAAAATTCCAGCCTATATGTTATTTTGAGCAAAAAACTCAAGGAAACCTTCGTAGGCCCCGTAGTGTTGTCGCATCATAAGTAGGGGCAATAGAATATTAAAAAAATGAAGTATCTGGTTCCCACTGGAAAGCAATAGTCTGTACTCTCTTCAAAAATTCTTCTAAAAATCATCTTTAATAGTTTGTATAGGATAGGAAACAAAGGGGAACACAGACAGAGCGATAAATATTATTGGAGTCGAATTGACACGACTACTATAGTGCTTGTTATGCACGTCACTACTCAGTTAAGTTGTCATTTGGTTGTCATATTCCGAATTCCTTTAGAAAATATATTTACTCTTTGACATATTTAGTCTTTGGTGTACAATTAGGGAGATAAATCGTTAGCTTTGTGGCTAAAAATTAGATTTTATCTAAACTCGGATATAATTTTCGATTTTGTACTTCCTCAATACGAATAAATTGCGAATATATTACATATATCATTACATTCCTCAATTTCATTTAAAAGGTAAGCTTTAAGATAATATTCCTTTATATTATTTTATTAAAAAATTAACTCAAAAGTTTTTTTTACAGAAATCATCATGTGGAAATTATTATTCCATTTAATCGGAGCTATACAATTTTCGTATGGCTGTTACTATGACTTCATGTATGTGAGGATACCAAGCACTTCTACTACTATCACACCCTATGGTGGGAAGTTGAAATATTTGACCTATTTAAATGCCGTAAGTATTTGAAATATAAGTAAAAAAATAATCCTTTATTACACATTGAATAAATTTATAATAATTATTATTCTATTTTCAGATGCTCCAAACAGCATATTTCACTGTGGCACTATTAAATGATATTATAGGAACAGATGAACCTATGCCAGCCAATAAGCCTTTTATAAGGCGTATGAAGGACGCAATTTTCAGTGCCTTAGCATTTCCACTAGCTATGTTTGTGGGCATAACTTTCTGGGGTATTTATGCAGTAGACCGAGAACTAATTTTACCTAAAGCAATTGATGCTTATTTCCCACTTTGGTTAAACCATGTCATGCATTCCAATATCATTGTATTTGTACTAATTGAACTTGTATCCACATTCCGAATGTATCCCAAGAAAAAGATAGGACTGTCTATACTCACTATTTTCATGTTGGGCTATGTTATTTGGATTCATACAATCTATTATAAGACTGGGAGCTGGGTATACCCTGTGCTATCTGTAATGAATTGGCCTGTTAGAATAGTTTTCTACATTTTCGGTCTTGGGTTTGTTTGTTCACTGTATTCACTTGGTGAAACATTGAATACAGCAGTTTGGTCAAAGGAAGTAGAATCCACTGTAAGGTCTGGTAAAAAGAAGGCCAAATAAGTAGTCCATATGCATTTTAGCTTTTGCTTATTTAAATTAGCTTTAAATTGTGGGTTAAGGTGTGGTAATGTAAAAATGTGCTGTGTTAAGATATTTATTTCCGACCAGTTAATTATAATACTAGTGAGTACATTTTGTTTACATTACATAGTATATGTTTTTATAGTTAATTGAATTGATTACTCAATGTATTTATAAAACAAAGGTTAAGTTCTATAGCCTTCAGTCATAAATATAATTTTAATTTATTCTTTACTTTTCTTTAGCCAATGTAAAAGCACAATTACACGTAATGGCATTTTTAAGAGAGAGTGAAAGTGTATGCACTGCAAACTAGTGTTCAAATATTGTTAAATGTGCCTCATTATGAAAAGGTCATATACGTAAATAGTAATGCTAGAAAATGTGCTATCCAAAGCAATAAATTTTGATACAAGTACAATCTTTTATTTCAATAAAATAAAATACTCATTTAATTAACATATTTAATTTTGTAGCATGACGTCATAAATTAAGTACAATTGAACAATGATTATTTATCGTCAATAATCACAGTATAAAATTAAATATAAAAGCATACTTAATACTACGACTAGATATAGAATTATTTGTGCAGAAACGATAATTCACTCGCACTGATCGTTTTTGCACTGCTTGAAAAGGAAGTAATTATGAAATAAACTTTAAGGCCTCTTTTGAGGGTTTTTTAATTTAACCACAACGAATTTCTATGTATTACTCTACAAGCAATTAAATATACACAGACGCACGTGTAATTAAACTTGGGTATTTATTTATGACCTTAAGAATTCTGCGTTTGTGTAACATCTTTTGCACATCTTGAAAATGGCCTTGAATTATCGTAATTTACATAAAATTAACCTCTAATTATGTCACTAAGTAGTACTGAAGGAAAGGTTTAGCTTAAGTAAAAATTAAACAAATATAAAAATATTGTTTATTTTCCGCTCACAGCTACTTTTAAACTAACCAGTTTTCTTGGATAATTGTGAATAATGTGTTTCAAATTAAAGTAACCGCGAGTGACTATTATATTACACAACGCTTTAAAGGTTATGAAAAATCGTAAGATATCACAAAAACGTATCTTGGTTTCGACCACGAAAGACACTGCCACAAAAAATATTGTATTAATGTTTAAAATTCACTTAAATAAGCCAAACAGCGCTACCATTCATTTGCTACAACGCTACATTACTTTGCGTATTATGAATGACGTCATATTTCGAACGGTTAAATTTTTATACGTATAGTAGATACTAATAACTATAAGTTTGCTAAGGTATATATAGCTACGGCGAACACAATTATAGCTAGATAAAAAAACATTTGGATATAGGAACCAAAAACAAATTGTAATGTCAAATATGACGACTATGAACATCTAATATTATACCTTACATCTAGTTCAAAATATTTTTTTTAATAAAAAGCTTTTATAGAAGAATCAAATTGTCAGATATTATATAAAAAAAAAAGTTCTATATAACCATTTATCACTGTAAATAATACTGTATATAAGACCCAGTTTATTTGTAAGTATACATTAATTTCTATCTAATATTTAAAAAATCAAAATTCACCAAAATGACTGACAAAACAAATATAATCCAATAATACCAAATGTAACAAATTTTTGTAAAAAGTTTCTCAAATAAATTATAAAATTTTAACAAATAGATGCTCTAAGGTAAAAAAAATCCTTATGTAAAACTTTTATTCTTAAGACCTAACCTAATCAATTTATATAAACACATGACAGTTTGGGACAAATATTATTCACAGTTCTAATGTCAACAATAAATCATTTATATTTAGAAATATAAAGATTCAATTTTTTTATTTCTAACAGGAAATCTTAAATTGAAAAAATATGACAAACTTTCTAGGTACCATAAAAATTCATTCGGTGATAAGTGTGGCGAGATGCAGTCGCAATAAACTACAGTCTAAGTCATCTTAATCTTCTAATTAGATGCTTTGATTTCAACTTTTGCTTATAAGCAATCGACGCGGTTACAAATGTTTTTATAATTAATATTTTTACCCTAGCAACACTAACTCTTACGACTAAGTAATGTGGCATTTTCCGTTTCATTTTGACATTTACCTTTTGGCATTTGACAATTAGCCATGTAATGTCAGCGAGCTTACCTGACAGGTGTCCCGTGGTCTGTGCATATGTAACATATAAACGTGGAACGACGCCACAAAGCGACGGAGCTACGTTTTAATACGACGCGCCACTTTGACGCTGTTCTTCCATCCGTTGGACTGCGCGTCGCCATTAACGGCGCGCGTGAATGACGTCATTTTGTTTTTTGTCTCGTATAAGACGTCGGAATCGGTGTCCGATTCGGATAGGTCGTTTGCGACTAAAAAAGTTGTATAAAAATCGTGTTAAAATAAATTATGTATAAATAGTAATAGTAAAATAAAATAACATACTACTATTACATGGGGATATCAATTTTAAGTTTACCACAGAAAGTACTGTTGATGTTGATAAATTCCATTAAAACAATATATTATAATTAAAAAAAACACGCAAAAAGAGCGCGTATTTTTTTGTAAAAACGGGAAAATCTGCAGGCACATTTTGATGAATTAAACCATACAATGAAATAAACTTCTCAGCTTTAATAGAAATAAATAACACTCACGTGGTTTTTGTTCGTGATCAGCATGGGGCAATGGCCGGTACGTACGTTGTCTGGGCTTGCGAGGCGCGCAAAGTTTACGTGCGACGCGCGTACACGCCCAACCCGCGCCGCACAGCGCGCATAAAATGCCTAGGCCTCCAACGCACGCGTATACCACTGACCAATCTGCGGATTTCAAAGTAAAAAACGACCGCAATATTTATTTAATTATTCCAAGAAACACAACAAACACATCATTTGTTTACACACATACAGTAAAAGTCAAAGATATACATATAGATGCGTTTCACAAATAAGTAGAGTGAATAATTTAAAGGGGGACAAAATACAAACACAAAACGTGTTTACGTTACAAGAAAAAAGAAATTAAAAATAGTATTAAACAAAAATTATAATAAAAGTAACTATTTATGTTTCAAAAACAATTCGCACCTGAAAGAAGCCATCATTTAGCTGTCACTTTATCTAAACTTTGAATTTTGTAAAGGCTATTAGATTGAAGGCGAACATATGGCGAAGCTATTGGAGTTTATACAAATGAACATTTTATTGTTGACTATTATCCTAATAAATATAAATCTCCTATCACGATGTTTGTCCGCAAAGGACTCCTAAACTACCTAACCGATTTTAAATTAAATTTGCACACCGTGAGCAGTCTGGTCCAACTTAAGAGGTGGGATAGCTAAGATCTTTAGTTACAGTCGCAATTTTACTGCAAATTATTTTTATATAATTAATTCACTGTCACAATTATCTATTAACTCCAAAAGATTCTAACAGATGTCGATACTTTTCGACTGGATTGAGTAAGTAATCAATAGATGGCACTGCTATGGTAAAACCGACAAACGAATCATATAAAGATTAATTTATTCAACTAAATAAAGCATACTTTTATTCTAAAAACGCTTTCGATTATAAACATATTAAGTACACTTAAAGCTGATAATTATTTTTATTGAACTAAAAAAAAATATTGCCAGAAATCACATCTATGGCAAAACAACGTTTCTCACGAAAATGAGACACAGATACAATATTAAAAAAATTTTCAAGATGAATTACTTACCACAATCAGGCATAGCATCCGCTTGCAACTGAGCGAACAGGCTCTGCATCCAAAACGCATCGCATCGGCACGTACGAGTCGCCTGGTCGCACACGCCTCGACCCGAGCACGTACTGAGGCAACGTACAGGACGTATACGCGCCGCACCGCTGGCAATGGCCGCTGGTCGTGATAAGCCTAACGCCCGGATGCCATCTATCGCCTCGCCCTGGGAATTAAATATATAATAATAAAACTTTATTGCAGACCAGAGATCCATATATAAATAGAATAATAAGTAACAACGTTTGAACTATTTTACTTATGTCTTCAAAAACGATTTTTTTTAATTCATTTTTAAATCTATAGCATAAATAATCCAGTTTTCCGCAGCTGGGTTACCTTCTCCGACAGGAAGAAAATAATCTGCGTATTTCCCGTGTCGACCTCTCCTCTAATCTCTGTGACGTTAACCCTCACATCATCCTTTAGCAGGAGCATCATCTTCTGCAGAAGGGAATCTAGCTGGTTCTTCGTGAATGTTGATATGGGAGTGTGGACTGTCATTTCTAGAAGCTTCATTTCCAGAGGGTCCGGTTTGACCTGAACGCTCACCGTGTCCCGGCTTGACTCGCCTTGGTCGTCTGTTACTGTTAACTCAAACACATATCTACCAGCCTCTATATTTGTGAGCTGAAATAAAATAATAATGCGTATTATTTAGGGTTCCATCATGATTGTTAAAAACCGTCACAAACGACGTACCTTTGTACCGCTATAAGAACTATAAAGAATACTAGCTGACCCGGCAACGTTGTTTTGCCATACAGGCGATTTCAATTTTCAATAAATAAACAAAAAATAGGGGTTGATCGTAGCGGGGTAAAAATTTAGGGTTGTATGTATTTTCGTATGTTGTATCATAAAAAAATAGAAACTTAAATTTGTTATCTAAAAATAAAATTTAGGGGTGGACTACCCCTAACATTTAGGGGGATGAATAATAGATGTTAACCAATTCACAGACCTACTCAATACGCTCACAAAGTTTCATGAGAATCGGTCAAGCCGTTTCGGAGGAGTATGGGAACGAAAACTGTGAATTTTATATATAAGAAGTAGCTGAACCGGCAAACGTTGTTTTGCTATAAATGTGATTTCTAGCAATATTTTTTATAGTTCAGTAAAAATAATTATCAGCTTTAAGTGTACTTAATACGTTTATAATCGAAAGCGTGTTTAGAATAAAAGTATGCTTTATTTAGTTGAATAAATTAATCTTTATATGACTCGTTTGTCGGTTTTACCATAGCAGTGCCATCTATTGATTACTTACTCAATCCAGTCGAAAAGTATCGACATCTATTAGAATCTTTTGGAATTAACAGATAATTGTGACTGTCAATTAATTATAGACAAACAATTTGCAATACAATAAAATTGCGACTATAATTAAAGATCTAAGCTATCCTATCTCTTAAGTTGGACCAGACTGGTCACGGTCTGCCAATTTAATTTAAAATCAGGTAAGTAGTTTAGGAGTCCATCGCGGACAAGCATCGTGACAGGAGATTTAAATTCGATTTAATATAAAGCTTATTGTATTGCAAACGTAATTTTTCCTATATATTATTAGTGATATGTTATATTCTTACCATCAAAACGGGTTGTTTATCGGAATCAAGTATAATTGTTCCCGCCGCTAGCCCTGAGCTAAGTCTAGTCCATTTCCAAGACACTATACGGAAGTCATCAGAAGATTTCGAGCCATTTAGTATCAACACTGGCAACGGTAAGTTTAGGACTTGATCGCCGCCCGCGTCTGCCTTTGGCGGGCTGTTTTTATCTAAAATTAGATTTATACAAGACTTAAAAAAATAATCAATAATGAGCCTGTGTTATGTTCCTTACGAATACTGAATAAAAAATAAAATATTAATATAAATTAATGTGTTCTCTAGTACTTCTATTTGTTTTAGTAGGGAACGTTATTTTAAACATATTAAAAACCCGTTGTTACTTTGTAAATAATATTTCTCGTGATAAATAATATTTATTATTTTTTGTTAACGATAGTCTTTTATGTAAGTGTCAAGCACATCTTTTGTATTCCACACGGTGTAGCAAAACATTTTTTTTTTCATTTTTTACCAAAAAACACATATATACACACATACAATACATATACATATATATGAGTTCATTAACGCGTTTCACAAATAATTATAGAGGACATTAACGGGACACAAACAAGACGTATACATACAAACAAAATACGAAAAATATGATTAAGTGAAAATTAAATATTTGATAATGTACATTAATAATAAGCCACTTTAAATTGTGTAAAAAGTATGTACTTAAATCATACTCACTTTGGTTGACAGTGACAGTGACGTTGTCAGTAGCAGTGTTGCCATCGTCATCGAGTACGGTCAGCGAAAAAACGTACTGCCCTTTTGTGAGTTGCGTCGCATTCGCGATGCTTTCGTTAAACGCAATAATGTTAGAGTTAGTTGGACCGGACAGGCAACGCCAGGTGTACGCGACTAGTTTCCTGTCGTCGTGTGACGCGGTACCATTAAGTGTCACCCAGGTTTGAGGGAGTGATATGAACTGAAATAGTTCAGGCTCGAATTAGATTGTATGGGATCTTTAATCTTCAAAGCTTACAATTATTATATGTGTAGTACCTATTTCCTATATGTAATTTGCACGCTGTCAAAAAATTAAAAAAAAAATATTGTTTTTGCTCATGTCGACATAATTTTTCTATGATATTTTTTTAATTTAATTTTACTCCTTCTGATTGTTAAACACTTTTGTGTGTGTATCTTTTATTTAATAAACTGTTATTTGTTTAATTATCTACCTGATCTATACATATATAATACTTTTGTTGGGTATATACTGCTTTCCTAACATTTAGAAGGCTTGCTTATAAAACATAGGTTGAATAATTTTTATATCGTTATTATTAGAAGAGATAACATAGTAAAACGTCTTCAAAAACCCGGAGGTATGCAATTTGTTTAAAACGATTTGGAAACTAAATAATTTCCTATTATTTTTTATTTATATTTTACTGTATTTATCATGTCAAGAGTAATTCCTTTTTTTCAAGCCTAAACCAACATGCAGGAAATAATTGAATTAGTATTATGACAACAATTTATACATGCGATTACATACCATGAGTATTCAATTGTAAACTGACAGTCATTCCCAATACAATCATTCCGGATCCTTAGTTCAATTATTAGTACAATTATTGAAAAATCCAATTGTCACATGATTTTAATGCTTGACTTTTCAATTTTCCGTAAGAAACAGTATAAAAAGTAAAGAAAATCATCAACTTACAGCATCTTCTCCAGCGTTTGAAACCGGCGGCGTGTTCGTCGGAGGCTTGACGAATACGTGCACGTCCGCGCTCGAGGACTGACCGGACGAGTCTGTCACTTTCAGCACGAATGTGTACACACCCTCTGATAGATTGGACAACTGTAAATATACATGCTTTATTAAAGTAAGCAACTTTTATACCTATTTTTATTATTATTATTAAATCAAGACTTAGAGAGGTTATAGTTCCTTAGAAACACTTAAAGTTTCTTAATACTTATTCTCGTCCGTTCCACGCCCTTATTAACTAGCAGTAAATGTTATTTGAAGACAGTAAAATCCTTCTCATTTTAACCTTCAAAATATATTTAATCTTGACACAGGTAACTTGGATTGTGAGCGTTTTTTTATATATATCATATACTTATTATAGAACATTTTCTTATATATAATATATTCCATTCTCTTTTATATTTGAAATATGTTTTACCTTTAAAATATATGGTAATTATACACATATACTTAACAATACAGCGGTCATATAAAAGTAGCTGATATCAAAACAGATTTATTCTTTAAGATTCTTTACCTGTAAATAGGGTGAATGCGTATTCTGCATATCGACTGCCTTGTTGGCATCTTCCGCTGATTTGGTCCATTCCCAGGATGTGATCTCATGGTCGTCAGTAGACAGGCTACCATTAAGCGTCAAATTGTTGTTTGGCAGGTAGATTATAACGTCCTGACCTGAAAGAGTATACAATATATATTTAAAAAAAAATAGAATCAGGTGTTACTTTGAACAAAACCATAGTACGAATTTCTATCCAATCTACAAGGCATACTCCGCTAAAAAAAATGTCTAATGAGTTTTTAATATATAAAAATTATTAATTAATAAAATTTTATATTAGAACATAGATTTAAGTGAAATATTAAAAAATATATATATAAAGTGGCAACAAAATTGTCGAACTTATTATGATGTCAATAACATCAAATAGAAAAAATTAGTTAATTTTTTCAAATTGTGAGACCAATTTTTATATAAACTTAACTTCTATCATTTAAAGAGAAACACTTTATTAACGGATTTAAGTTATGTATTTTTGCAAAATTTTAATATATTTAAATTATTTTAATTTTTCCGACGTTTCGTTTACAGCGTGCATGGTCACGGTAGACATATTTTCATAGATGATTCTCTGTATCAATATTTCCAAACAAAACTAACCTGCATTTGCCTCGGGTGGGTAATCCGTATGGTTTAAAACCGTAATATTAGCCGAAGTTGAATTTTTCACATGATCCGAGTCCTCTACTGTCAGTTTAAACGTATAATTTCCCGGTTGTTTTAGATCTTTTAATACAAGGGTGGCGCCATCTTCCAATCGTGGCTGGTACCCCAGAGGTCCAGCTGTCAACTCCCAGTGCCACGAAATTATTTGGTCGTCATCCTGTAATAATATTTAATATAAAATCACAAAAATACAATCATCAGTAGTGATCACGTAGGTTCTATAAATATGTCGACCTAACAATTATGTGTACGTACACACGTTCGTACGTACATGTTGTACGTGCAAGTCTCGAAGCCGGCCAGAAGAGTTGCCGTTCGGACTTACTCGATAGACCGTGCCATTTTATCTAACTTATGTACTCAGATAATAATAATAATAAAGCTTTTTTACTCTAATTTACATATTTACAATTATATATTCACTATTTTATTTTTGGTATGGGTAAGTAGGGTTAAAAAAATAGTTTAGTAGTGTTAATTGCTATTTTTGTACTCAGATAGAATAAATCAATCTGCATTAAAAAATATCATGTATCATGTGTGACGTCGGTTTAAAAAAATCCTTCTCAAATGTTTCGCTTCATAGACAATGGTGCCGAAATGAATATTACTGATATATCACAATATTAATTATTTATAACTGTAATACTAATACAATATGACTATCAAAACCGGATAAATGTAGTTAGACTCGCGTCTAAACGACCGTACCTATCAAGAAAAATCTGCTTAAAATTCTTATTGGCAATAGATCATCTATGAAAATTATAAAGTTATTTTACTGGTCCGTTCGGCTAAAGGATGTATTCTATGTATAACTGTAAAACTTTTAACTATCTCGAGATACAACCTGGTAAACGACTAAACTTTAAACTACTGCTGATTACTTTTTTTAATTAGAAATAACTCTTGATAGTATTTCTAATAAAAATATTTGAAGTACACAAATGATATGTTATCACAGCCATGTTTAATAAAGAGGAAAATTTTGCATGTATATTTAGGTCGGAACCAGTCAAGCGAGATAATGTTAGGTCATTGCGAGTTCATGGAATAAATGCTATAAGATCGATGATGGTATATCGTTATTCGAAATCTATGCTAAATATTATAAAACTGAGTACTTAGTTTAAACGCAATAATTTTCGTTTGATAGTCCATTAAAATGTAAGAACCTATTTCTTTTTCAAAGATAACTCCTTAATTGAAAGGAATAACTCCTCCTTAAAAGTTCTTATAAAAGTCAGCTAAGAGAATCTTATTTAACATTGAGACCAAACAAAATCTTGGATTGGATTTATGAAGTGCTATTGACCTATAAATGAAAGATAATTTCTGAATTTATGATTTCTTGATATTTTTTACATAAAAAATTCATTCATCAATTCATTATATATGACGCAACGAATGTTCCAAAAAATATATATAAAATTTTACCTTGCTTTCACTGCCGTCCAAAACTGCACCTGAATTGGGTAATTTCACAGTTTGCGACTGCGGTGTTATAACAACTATTGGTGCTTTATTAATTCTTTTAGGTGGCAACACTGTTACATTTGCATAACCCTCTCCATATGAATTAGTTCCATTCACTGTCACTTTAAATCTGTATTGACCTTCAGTTAGGTCAGTTAGGGTCACTGTTGCTCCATTTTGGATCATATTTCCTGAAGTTTTTTATTAGTTTAGTATTGACAAGCGACAAATAAAAGAAACTGAAACTTTTCACTTTTTTGTAAGAATATTTCTTCAAGGATATTTTCAAAATTTGATAGATTACCTGTAAATGTATCTTTAGGTTGTCCAACAAGTGTCCAAGCATAATTATAGTGACTCATAGTAGACTTTTCATCTGGTATGGTATATGCAGATAAGGTTACTTCATTTTCTGGAAGTTGCACCTGGAGAAAAAAAACTTCTAATAAAATTTTCAATACAAATAACACTTAAATTTATTCTTGTATTCATGTAAGAGTAAACCAATGTTTATGGAATACAGAAAAAGGTTAAATATCTAATCTAGCTATTTAATTGCCATTAAATCTGCTACACAAGTTGATTCCTTATAGATAAGGGATATAAACTTTAATATTGTGCAAAATATACAACTAATTAAATTTTACAAACAGTGCAAGCCGATCGATACTCATATGATTATTATGACATTGTATAATATGTCCAGTTTTTATTCTATAAGACATGTCTTACAAGAAATTGGTCCAACCCTCAGTGAGTCAGACAGAACATTATATCTATCACATTCTTAGATTAAGAAAACCTCTTACTGTTTGTGAAAGTATGGATACTGTTAAATTTTGCACTGGTTTGTTTTCTTTGGTATCGCTTTTTGTATCATCGTCCTTCTTAATAGATTCATTAAGATCAGTAGGGCCCTTGGAGTATGGACGCCTTATTGCCACACAGGCACCTTGGTCATTCATTTCTGTACCTAATATACATTTACATATTCCATTATGCATGTTATGTCCTAATGGGATACATTCAGCATTAAATGGACAATCATTAGATCCCAATGCACATGCCACTTGCTCGAGAAATTTAGAAGCCAACATCATTTCATTATCACTGCTATCATATTTTTCATAGCCGGTTTCCTCATCGTCAATTGTAGGTAAACTATTGATGAAATGTGTTAGAAAGTTAGACTCCTCGTCATCTGCGACTTCACTGTGGTGGTTTGGATACCCATAAACAGGTTCTTCTTCTACAAAGTTTTGCTCTTCTCGAAAGCTGGATTGGCCAAGAATGTCAGCCCAATTCTCTGCAATTTTGATTAGTCAAATCAATCATCCATTTTGTAACAATTTAATTGTATTACAGGTAGATAAAATCTCCTATCTATGTACTATTTTATCTAACACACAATTAATAAAGTAAAATTTATCAAGCCTAATACTTAGCTCTTCTTTGTTAATTTATGTATAACTTTGTGTGTGTTCCTGCTAATTTTTCACACTATTTTAAGACATAAATAAAGTACATTCATCAACACAAAGTATTATTGAATATTTGAAAATCTAAATGTTTAATGTTAGAAATATTTAATTAGATCAAATATTTCTGATATTGGCATCTGATTCAGCCTCAACATTCTAGTACCTAAAAGTGCATCTGTAAGCCCTAAAAGCTTTTAAATTAAGTTCCATATATTTACCACTGGGAAGCACAGGTTTTACAAGTATCATAGACACATGTCTATTCCATTTGCGACCACCCCTTGGAAATGGAAGGCACAGTTCATCTGTTACACACTCTACATGATAGCACCGTGAATCCACTATGAACACAATATTGCAATTTTCAGCAAGGCAACAAGACATTACACATTGTTTTAGTCCTTTTAAGTCAGTTTTCTCTGTATAATTGCCAGCTGTTAAGTTGCCTGTAACAAAAGCAAATCATGTAATATTGGAAATTACCATCATTAGAACATTTCATTATATTGTGCTTTATATAAAAAGATAAAGATTGAGTATTTTACTTCCAGAAAAATACTAAATATAAAATTCTCTAATTTTATGAAACATATGTTTCATTGTCAATGTAAATGGAATTTATGATTTGACATTGTTACTATATACAAACCTGCTGGCATGTAGTTGTCGAAATTTTTAGGGTATAACTTGGGACATTTATTATTACTTTCATATTTTTCAGCCCATGGTTTTGTATATAAGGAAACACATAATCCTAACTGCACTAAAAGTATAACAATAAAAACAAGTCTTTTCTCGGACATCTTGTCCGTCGAAAAACGCTCAACTTTTTTACGTTTAATTCATAACAGAAATTTTAATTGAAGATCATCAAATGAACTGAAAAACCACTCGATTTACTTTTATCACACAGGAAGCTACGAGTTACAGATATGAACTATTTGCGAGTGGGCGAAATGATAAAAATGTATATAATATTTAGAGTACTGATATTTATAATAAACATCAATACTAAACTGTGAACTTTATCGCAAGTTTGATAAAATTTTCAAAAATCTGAAATTAAAAATATTTGTATTTTTTGTACTTAATTTTTCCACAGATGATTATTCGTAACTTTTCTGCAGTGTTACCACATACTACGCACACGACACAAGAAAACATGAAATACTTTAGTAAAAACACCGAACAACACAATGAGTTTCAAGCGCTAGCATTCGTTTCTTAAAATTAAATTATCTCTTAAATACGAAGAGAAGATCTCATAATTGGCAAGCCCGACTATCATTGTGCAACACGAAATTGGAATTTTCTCCATCGAAATTCACCTTATCCGAATACAGAATAAGTTACCCTAACGAGCATAGATGATATAATAATATAAACTGTACAGTTTTGTTCAAACTAATTTTTTCTTAATATTCTTCTAATAACCGGCACTTAATAAATAATAATCTACATTATAAAGATTTTAATTCGGCTGGTTGCAAGTTTATATTATTAAATAATTGTAAATCATTCCTGCATTTGTGGTATATTTTTTAAATGAAAGTCTATATATTATATAAACGGGCGCGCCACTAGCTAGCTGGTACAACATCGAACATGCGTCGAGATCAAAAGTTGCATGGGCTCAGTTAGTCTCCATTCTCCTGTTTGCTCCCGGCTCCTGTCTATTGCACGGTGCCGCCGAGACGTGTGAAACATCAATTCGTTTAGATAAATATCGAATATTAACGATTGTAAAACTCTTCCTTTATAATAAATTATATATATATATATATAAATCTCCTGTCACGATGTTTGTCCGCGATGGACTCCTAAACTATTTAACCGATTTTAAAATAAATTGGCATACCGTGAGCAGTCTGGTCCAACTTAAGAGATAGGATAGCTTAGATCTTTAATTATAGTTGCGATTTTATTTCATTGCAAATTATTTGTCTACAATTAATTGACAGTCACAATTATCTGTTGACTCCAAAAGGTTCTAACAGATGTCGATACTTTTCAATGGGATTGAGTAAATAATCAATAGATGGCACTGCTATGGAGAACCGACAAACGTGGCATATAAAGATTAATTTACTAACCCAAATAAAGCATACTTTTATTTAAAACGCTTTCGGTTATAAATATATCCCCGTACACTTAAAGCTGATAATTATTTTTATTAAACTAAAATGATTGTTAGAAATCACATGTATGGCAAAACAACGTTTGCCGGATTAGCTAGTAAATGATTATTTCTTAGTTTGATTTGTTCCCGCCTGATGATTTCTACATAATATAGACATAGATTCCATAAAATGTAACATATATGAGAAAACATTGAAAATTTACCCTCTGTAAACATTTCATTCGTCAATTCAAGAAAAATAATTTCAATTAAAAAGGAAATAAAATCTAATTTAATGTTTTGAATATGTTTTCATAAGTGTATCAAACAATTTCTGATTAGCAATCTGTATTTACCTAGTACGAATTGTACTAGTGAAATCTTCTCGTAAATAGTGTGAAGTATTAACTATGGGCGCTGGACAAATAGGAGGCATTGCTACTTTGCGTTAGTATTATTGTAATAATTCGTATTGTATGAGAAGAATAACATACACACAGGAGCTTTTTTTATTATTAAGGCATTGGATACATACAGGAGGCTTACAGGTGTCTTGCAAGCCTTTTAGGGACGGGTACGCTCTTTTCTTGAAGGCTCCCAAGTCGTATCGGAAATACATCTGCTGACAGCTGGTTCCACAAAATAGTAGTAAGTGGCAGAAATTACCTATAAAATCGCTCTGTTGTCGAACGCCAGACGCCGAGGTGAGATGGATGAATTTTTGCACTTTGCTCCTGTGATGGAATGCTGCTGCAGGTATAGGTACGAACAATTCGTCAGAGCACTCCCCATGAAATATGCGGTAAAAATGTGGACGGAACCCATATCTCTACGCAAAATCAGAGGGTCGAGCCGACTGGAGAGAGCAGGGTTGTCCACGAATCGAGCCGCTCTACGTTGGATCCGGTAAAAGGAAGGAGCTAGTATTGGGGAGCCCCGGCTCAGAGGTAGGAACAGTAATCCATATGGGGTCGCATATGCGCTGTATAGAGTTGAACGCGCTGTTCCGGAACCTACTGTCTTGCCCTGCTGAGTACCCAAAGCTTCTTGGAGGCTAATTTAGCCCTGCCTTCCAAATCACTACGGAAAGTCGCTCGAAATGTCGACACCAAGAATTTCAATACTGGCTGAGGCTCTTGTCTTCGAATAACGGGGATACGATAAAGGGGTTCTTTTTGCCGATGAACGTACAAACTTGACTCCAACTAATCAACAAATAAACTCCGTAACAATAATTAATTCCAGTCAGTTCGACCAGATCCTAACTTCTAACTATATTGTCCGTTATTTAAAGAGTTATCAGTTATTTATGTTTTTTTAATGAATGTGGATATTATTTAACAAATATTATAAAGCGAGCATACGCTATTGAAGCTAGAAATGTTTTATAATTATTTTTCAATCGATATTTAAATACAATTTTATTTTCCAGACAGTATCTGTGATAGAGGTTTAAGTATACAGAATTAATTAAAGTAAATATTTTCAGTGGATATCGATTTTCGAAATGCTGCAGGATTTCAGGGTGTACCAGCACAGACTACGGAAGGACAATTTATAGTAAGTTTTTTTGAAACAATATCAAAACTCAACTCGGTTTTTTTACTATGTGGGAGCATTATATTAAAATAATATAACGTACTCCAAAGGGCACTATTAAAAAAAACATTTTTTTATTGTTTACATTCAAGGGATATGACGATATATTTTTTTGATGCTGTAATTACTGTGCATTATTCATAGCAATAAATTCTCATCACGTTATGTTATTAATGTAAAAGCGTTAATAGTATTCAAGATTTGACTAAAACTATTAAATCGATTTTAAAACTCTTTGTATGGGAACTTTACTCACTTCATGATTAATTCAAATCTTTGTTTCCATAGCAACCATTTATGTTACGCAAAAGAAAATACGAGACGATAGTGTGTTCCATTATATTTTGTTCAAGCAATTAGTCCAATGCTAGGACAGATTATGCCGTGTGTCTTTGGTAAAATAGAAAGGAGGTCAACAGACCTCAATCAAACATTATTTTGTTTTATTAACGCGAGTATCAAACTTGCCATAATTTGTTAGTTTCTCAGCCCTTTTTTTAATAGACGCACTACCTTTCTCACGCAATGTTGTTCTGCGTGGGCGCATTGATTGAGCCGCATGTGGTTCTTACGCCGGCGATATGCGTTTTTGGGGAGAAATATAAGTTTCATGTGTTTGCTGGTACTCACCGATATTTGGAAGGGGTTGGGATATCGCGGCAAGTCCAGCATCTCTGCATTCACAAAGGTACCTTCCAACACGTCAAACGTAATGTCTTTAAGAAAGTAACAATTTCATATTTATTTATTTAGGGTTAGTAACCCAAACAGCGTTATTAAGCATATAGTATATAATTTAAATAATAATGTAATAGGGTTACAATATATAAAAAAAGACTAAATAGGAATACAAAAAAGAAGAAAAGCAGAACAAAAACATGGAAGGGAAGTGTCATGTGAGTGTGTGTGAATGTGAAAGCGGGGTGGTAGTGTGCCCAAATTAACCATTAGCGTTGTTTTTAACTTTGGTCTTAAATGAAATTCTTGTTATATTAAAAAAATCATATTATTTGGTATGTATTGAAAACCTACTACTATATTAAAAGTCTCGTTAGTTATATTAGTTATGAGCTTGAAGAAAAAATAATAATGAATAATAAAAATAATCATTCAGGCCTACCAAGGCCTAGCAAATAAGCCTACCAAGATATACATACTATTGATTGAATACGAGCGTTAACATATTGACCAAATATTTGTGTTTACCCTAAAGTACTAATATAATAGCGAGAGCTAAACGCGTAAATTGAACGTGTTCAATTTACGCGTTATTTTTGGTGGTGTACCTACCCATGAACCCTGCATAATGTAATGTTCATATATTATAGGCTACAACCATACGTCACGCTGGATGCAATGTTCCCCTGATAATCTAGCGCTTTTGGTGCTTAATCAGCAGTTCTTCTTCCACAAACGGGAGCCGGGAGCAGCGTACGTCTTGAATAGAGTACGCTATGGTCTTACGACTAATTTGGATAAACGTATCGGTGATCCAACTTGCCATTACTTTGGATGGGGGAGTAGACGAAATGTGAGTTTTTTATATGAAACTAATTGTCAAAAGTCAGGTGGAAAGTTGCAACTGCTTAATATTATTATCAAAAAAACAATCGAACTTTTATGATAAGTAATCGTATAACCTTGTTATTTATAATCTAAGTAATGCCCGCAACCAAACACACTGAAATATCATGCTTCAATTCTAGTATTACATTCACAATTATAATTAATAGAATCAGGCGTTACCTTGCGGTAGTCCACGGTGCAAAATCCCAGTAGACCAATATACAAGCAATACTCCGCGAAAAACCCACAACCACTCGACGCACGTTTCGCTCCGACACCGGAGCATCATCAGGATATTGCCTCTACGAACAGCGTTGGATGAGTGTTGAGTGCGTCGAGTGTTTGTGGGTTTTTCGCGGAGTATTGCTTGTATATTGGTCTACTGGGATTTTACATTCACAATTGTTAAAAGTTATAAAATAGTTATATCAATTTGTAAAAAAAAGCAAACACTCTTTGACACTGTGTCTGCCCTATAATTTATGTTCCAAAATCAATTTCATATAGACAATATTTTTTTGACATTCGTTACCGTGTACAATTCTTGCCAATAAATTTTCAGGGTTACCTTATTCCTCTATTGATAGACCTTCTACGAGTTGACGTCACGCTGTTACCACCGGAGCGTTGCCTTCAGATGTGGAATTATAAAAACAAATATCTTTGTATACAACAACCGCCATGCAAGGTGATATCTTTGTTACATATATGTAAATATTCCTTGCTAAGAGCAATAGAATAGAATGTAGCAAACCATGATAGACGATATATATAGATACTAGGTGACCCAGCAAACGTTGTTTTGCCATACATGTGATTTCAATTTTCAATTAATTAATAAAACAATAAGGGTGTATGTATTTTTGTATGCTGTATTATAGAAAGAAATACAAGACAAACAGGATATTAGAGAAGACAATACAAGCTATTTATCCAAAAAAAAAATTAGGGGGGCAGGTCCCTTAACATTTAAGGGGATGAAAAATAGATGTCCGATTCTCAGATCTACCCAATATGCATACAAAATTTCATGAGAATCGGGAAAGTTTGAAACAAAATATTTTTACTTTGAAATCCTTTTACACAGCTTCGAGGGCTTAAATGTTCAGTTGAACTAAACTCACAACTCTTACTGAGTTTCTGAGTGGAACTAAATTTATGGAAATTGTTGAAATGAATATAGTAACTATGAGGCGTACAATGAATTGTGTAAAATGTCTTATTAATTAAGTAGCGAATACATCCTTTGATTTTATACGCGACAATTCGTTAAAATATATTTTTAACTATGAATATATCATTCACGATTAAACAAATTTTGAACAAACAGTCTACGTTTGTCATTAGCAACATATTTATAACAACTATATAATATTTTGTTTATATACACACAAATTAGGCGTACGTTTTAAGGAAACTTAACATAAAGACATCAATCGTTTCGTCAAAACAAATCAAAACTAAACTATAATCATATTTACTATATTATTATTAATTGTTAAAAGGAATTATTTTTCATTCGATCCCACTTTTTAATCTACAAAATAAGAACTGAGCGTTATCAGTTATATTAGTTTCATAAAAACATTAGTTAATTTCTCAAAACGTACATTTCCACAGACCGAGAACCATGGAGTACTATGTCCGGTAAGGCCATGTAATTTATGTTTAATAAGTAAATATTAGCCATCAAATATTGCCTCAAATGTGTAATACATGAAACTTTGTTTGTTAAGTATTTGTGTACTCGATATTATTCGAAATTACATATGTAAAATTTAAAAAAAATTACTTGCTTTCATAATTTGTTGACGACTGCAAAATGGACACAATTCCGGGGTGCCCAACAGTATTTCTTATAAGTATCTTTGATTATTATACGATTGTTAAAGTTGTAAATAAAAATGCCTATAGTACTTTATTGAAACACGTAAACTTCAATTATACTATTATTAAATTTTAGTGTAGCCTATGTCCCACGTAGATAATTAATTTCAGTTTTAATTAGGTGTGCAGGCCGGTCTGCAATGACAGTCCGTTGCCATGGCACACTGTCAACAAATAAAAAAATATAGTGGTTTTTGTTAACGTCGTCGCTATTATTTGATTTTCTTTTTTACTCCTTCTATTTGTTTGTGTGTTTTTATTCAATAAACTGTTTTCGTTTAATTATCTATATGATTTATACACCCACGCTACACATTTTTATTATTAGTATTATAATTATTACATTTTTAGGACGACCTGGGAACCATTCTCGTCTGTTCGGGTTACGCTCAAGGAATGATGACATCAAGATTGATTGACAGGCCATGCGGGGTAGGCTTTATAGATCTGAGCCAATACACGAAGTTCCTGACTTGTGGCGTTGATGACTCCAGAGACGTGATTGATCAAGATGAGTTCATGTCATTCGATTTCCATACAATGAAAACGCCTTCAGTACCTACCTTAGCAACAGCTCTTATATCTAATGAGACGGATTCGTAAAAAATATTTTTGTGTATTGATTTTTTTTATTTAATCCGCTTCTGTCTTGTTCCTTCAATCCATTGCATGGTTGTGTGATCCTTTCAATTTCGCGAGTATTTATCATAACTTTGCGAAGCGCCCAAAAGCTATTATAGTAGTATATTAAATTCATATATCATAACGAGTAGCTAGAGTAATATTTGGCTAACGTATTCAACTACTAACAGAAGCTCTTATATTCCAAATATTCCTTAGCTCAAATATTCCATTGAGTATAAAACATTTCTATGTGACGCTTACGTGGCATGGTGTTTGTTTTCAAACACTCAATGAATAAGGAGTGGTATTATTATTTTTATTGCTTTCCTCACTTCGCGTAAAGAAACTAAGTGCATTGAGGTGGCCAATAAAACGTTTTATTTATTCCTACACATCTACGGGGGCCATTGTTTTGCGCGCCATTCACATTGACAATGAACATTTTACGATTATTCTGACATAAGTGCCGGCTATTGACTATTCGATCTAAAAGAACGTTTTCACAGATTTTATGGCTGTTTATGTTGTTTTAATAATAGTTATAAAAGAGTGAATTTATTAAATTGTACATTAAATTGTTACAAGTTTCCACCGATTACAAATGACCGCAATACCGCCTTCATCTGAAAAATCATCACTTGCATTATGTGTATGAACTTAGCAGTGGCCCATCGACTAGGACAGCCGATAAATTGGTATTAATTTCCGTTTTTTTTTTAAATTTATACTATTCTCGTTTAAGGCCCTCTCTCGACGCACGTTGATTTTTTGGGTGTGTTTTATAAGTAACTTTCCTTCTTGCATATTCATAGAAGCATATTCTTTTAATGCGTACTTACAAATCCATGTACAAAAACTAGTTACCCGTGTAATTATCGAATTGAATAAAATCATAGAACGTTTCGTTACTTTCATAGAAATTTAATATCCTATGTTAAACGAATTTATATTAAATATCTTTTTACAATTATTTCAGTTTATGAAATATTAGAATTAATCGCTAAGAAATGAGACTAAGCGCACATATCTAAACCAGACGCCCTGGAATAATTTTCTGGTAAAATGATATCAGATTGTTAGACACACATAAATATTGCGAAAATATGTATTTCAAAAGCATTGTTTAGATAAACTATTAGTACATTTATGCTCGAATTAAACAATTACCAAGTAGATCATTGCAATATACAAATATGGTCAAACGTCGGAATAACGTAAAGCAAATATTTTATAGCAAGTGCTAAACATGAGAAAACGCGGTGCAATGAAAAGATAGCCATTAAACGAAGGCCGTAGAACTGCACGTGGCATGTATTCGCTAAGAAGTAACCTTCAATTTTAGAGCCTTCGTTCATAAACAAAAACTTAAATGTTTTTTTAATTCTGAAATTAAATATTTAACATGTTATTTATGGTTATTATCTACTTGTCTATTGTCATCAGCGTGCCTGGCATAGGACTCTAGTGTTTTCTATTGAAGTCTGTCATGCGCCAAACTTCTCCAGTAGTGCTCTGCTGTTTCAGATCATCATCCTTTTGTTGATGTTCTCTAACGGGATAAATTTCAGTGTTTTAAAAATTATGGAGAGCTGTGCCAGCAACTTTCTGTATTGTCTAATTATGGTGAATATGTCGTGGTATTAGGCGCTTTTGTTTTTTGTACACGCTTGTTGAAACGCATCCGAAATGTCGGCTACTATTAATTAAAATCCCGTTTTAATCTATTATATTATTAACCATGTAAATGAATGGCAGTTTAATAATTTTAAGATATTTTATTTAAAATATATTTATGCCTTATTCAAGATGTTGAATAATATTTATGTATCCTTTTGATGAGGTACTTGTTAAACTCTCAAAATCTGTACAAATACTAAATCTCAAGTTATTACTAGTGCTTTGTACTCGACTTCCCCTCGGATTCGCTCACTAATGAATACGGTTTGAAGGAAGTATCTATGTTTTCTGAGATTATGTATATGTTAACTTTGTTACACAGTTCATGAACGCAAAATCTTTATTTTTTCCAAATTGATTTTTTTTAAATAAGGATGAATTGCCTTCACAGAGACAAATCATTTAAAAATTACGATTTAGCCTAGAGAAAGACTAATGAGTAATTTACATCTAACTTAAATTGCTAAAGTATATATAATATAGGAATAGTGTCCACTAACACTTCTTACAGTCTCTAATAAAGGTCTGACACTTTTTTAATGTGTACTTAAAATGTTTAAATATAAACATAGCACATCACTAATGACACTAGCACTAAAACACTAACTCGAACGGTTTTTTCCTTTTTAATCTTCTCACTAGACCGGTGGTGTCTAGAAGCTGGATAGCCTCAACATTCACATGATGGTGAAGTCTTCGGTCGTGAGCTCCAGCGATCTAATCCCAAATTGATCCAATTTGAAATTGATCCAAATTGATAATGCCATATATTATATCTCTTAAGTTAAAAGTAATTTTTGTGTGAAAATGATTTGATCTCTGCTTGAAACGCAATACTCTATAATGGTCGCATATTTTCTTGTCATATGCCTATGACGTATACAAAAGGAAGAATATCATAGTTACTTTTTATGATATAAGAAATCATTGGTTATATGTCACTAGCTGACCCGGCAAACGTTGTTTTGCCATACTTCTATTTTGCCAGATTTCTAGCAAAGGGATGAAAAATTAAGAGTAGGTAATATCAGATTTTTACTCAGTCTTGTCAAAATAAAAAAATATTCTTGTAATGTGAATTAAAGTTTTTAATTAATTAATAAAAATAGGGGTTGATCGTAGAGGGGTAAACATTTAGGGTTGTATGTATTTTTGTATGCTGTATCGTAGAGAAATAAAAAAAATTGTCCAAATAAAATAAACAAAAGTTTAGGGGGTTATTAACATATCGGGTGATGAAAAAAAGATGATAGCCGATTCTCAGACCTACTGAATACGCATATAAAATTTCATAAAAATCGCTCGAGCCGTTTTGGAGGAGTTCAATTACGCACCGCATCACACGAGAACTTTATATATAAGATATATATTATAGAGTAACGAATTCCCAACAACATTACTAGTAAGTTCTCATGTAATTGTTACATATGTTTACTAGTACTTTAGTTTTACTGTATTATAAGTTTATTCCTTACCATACATAATGTTTTAGAGAATCATAATTAAAAAAAAAAATGATACAAGTAGACTTGAGCTAAAAAAACATCCAAAAGGGGGCGTATTGATGATTTTTTTTTAATCTTAATTTTACCATTAATATAACTGTAACATTCGGGTGGATTGATAACGCAAATTAGTAATTAGTTTTAATTTTTAAACCATAGTTTAGTGTCAAAAAAGCTAAAACTATTAGACAATTTAAAAATCTTCTGAAAAAAATGCATATTAAACTTTGAATAATAAAGTAATCTTAAATCCATATAAGCCCAGCCGAAGAGTAACTTGTACCAACTGAAACACGCTTACACAGGCATACATCGTAAATGTTTTTGCTTTTAATCTTATTAATCTACCATCAATGTAACTATTTATGAAATTTAAATTTTCTCTAAATGATGTTACTTATCTTGAGAAAATAAAGAATTAAACCATAAACCATAGTTTAACTGTTATCTTCAAGCAGTTTATATGAGAAGATACAAAATATTGCTATTCTACTAAAAGAGTATCTAAATTTCAAAAGTACCACGTACTTACCTTGTTTTTGTGAACCGGAGGGTCAATATAACGTAACGTAAGATGACGTTTAGGTGACGATTACGTTCAATATTAGTTTAATATAGTGATTTCATAGTAAATATTTGTCACAAACACGCAATTCACTACGTTTTCAAGAACGAATAAACTCAATTCAAATAATTCTTGTGAAAATCAACTTAAACAATGTTGTTTATCACAATAGGCGTATGCTATATAATTTTGATGATATGTAGATGTTTGTTCACTCATGCACAACAGTCGAACATATCTGAATGAATTTTTGCAAATATATAGTAAAGTGAGTGTTTTTCGAAAAAAACATGTTTTTGGAATAATTTAAAAAAATAATAATTTATTAAAATAAAATAAATTTATAAACCAAAATTTTAAATTAAAAAAAAAAAAAAAAATTGTTTAATAAAACCCCTGTATATGAATAAATAAATATACGCATACGGACAGGGCTTCGGCAATACCTCTACTGGCAGCTGCTTCTAAACTGCAGTGGTGCAAGAAGAAGAAACTCATATTATGGATCACCCACCCAAAAGTTGTAAGACCAGTATGAAACACTGTTTCGCTTTGCTGAGCACACCTAGCTTCTTGATCTCAGCAAGGCGGAAAATTACCGCGAAATTGTACGTCGTTCGATATGTCAACGCCAAGAATATCAGTGCTGAGGATTTAATGGGATTGGGAAGAAATTATTTGCAATACATTATAACATGGTAGCTGCAACTTCATTTTATCAATACAGCCCGTACTTTACAAAAGCGAGCGTATGTTTATTTAGAAGTTACTGTTCAGATGTCATTGAACATGGAGCAATCGCTGACACCACTGACACGGTTGTTCTAAATATTGTTGCTGAAGATGCGCGATACACCAACAGCTCACATAAGAAATATTGTATATGTGTGTATATATGTGAATTATATTTAAAGTGTATCTTCAGCTCAATAAATTAGATTTGAATACGGCTTTGGCTCATTCATTTCTCACGACCGCTCAAAGTATTATATCGTGGTGACGCTGCCCGATTACTTTGAGATACTCCCGTCACCTTGAACCTCTGATCCTTTACGGTCCCACTTGCTCAGTTACAATTTCTATTGCTTGGTCACCAGTTTTAATAATGAATAGGTGAAGTAACTTAACTGAAAAGTAAATGTGATATTACATTTACTTAAGCGTATAGCAGACGAAAACTGGTAACTCTTTCAATCGGTAAGGTCTCTCGAAATCAGTATACCTGCGATGCTACTAAGGAGAGAATAGGAGAAAACTTCAAATTTTTATAAATGATTGTAAAATTGTGGTGGAAATTGATAATGGATGGCATTACTTCAGGTAGTTTTGCTTTTAGATATATTCAGATGAATTTCGCTTTATGATAGTTCTGTTTAAGAGATTGATATAAAAACTTGTTTTAAAAGAAATTGAAAAGAGTTTTAATCATCCTTGAAAGTTATTCGATCATAATTAAACTTTACCTCTACTTATACGAATATAATTTAATTATATTATTAAAAATTGTACGTTAAATTATTTCTTTTAAAGTCTGTTAAAACAGTTGCATGGATATGAAACTTGGATGCTGTACGACTTCATATATAATACTATCCCAACTACACTACGTGAGAACCTAAATATAAGGAACTGTAAAAATACATTAAAATCATACTTTCGTAACAAAATTAATAAAATAAAATAATATTTACTTATACATATACCTACCTTAATATACTTTTACACCAACCTACAACAATTATTTACATTATATCTATTTACGAGTTTATCATATGAGTATACTTATTTATAAATATTTAATTTACTAACAACCACAAAAACCTTTTTGTTTTTCTATAATGTTTTATTCATATTACTGATTTGTAGACCACGACTGTATCTAGTGTCAAGACAAACCCTTTAGGTTTAATGGCACTTAAACTTAAAAACATAGCTGTGTTATACCATACTTTGTATAAATAAAATAAAATAAAATATGGCTCGTTGATTTTTCTATGCTTTGACGATTTTTCTCCTACAGTCGTACCATCTGTACACAAATGAGACTCTAAAGTTATTCCATTATTATATCGGATGCATCTAGAAATCTTGTTACTTACTGTCTTGCAAAGTGAACCTTACTAATCAGAAATATGTTTGAGGTCGAAAGACGTAGCGCATTTTTCATACAATATTAGCACATATATTTTAAACAACATTACGCACAGATTTTAGGTATATGGATAGTGACTTCACTTCAATCCCTGTGACATAGGTGTGGGTAATGTATTCACTGAAGGCCTTACGATTAAATACTAATAAGGTAACATACAGTATCATTTCGCCGGTAATGCCCTACTGTTTGCCACGTGTTTAGCAGAATACATAAATTAAAAAATAATTAAAATGTTGCTAGTTTTGTGTGTGTGCGTGATTGTTATTATTTATTATGTTTATTTTCGTTGGTCGCGTAAAGAGATTTATGAATTTGCTGAAAAGCTGCCGAATTTGGGAAGCCTCCCGCTTTTGGGACACACGCATTGGTTTATCGGGGGACCAGAACGTAAGTTGGTAAAAGTGAATATAAAAACTTAAATAAATTCTCGTAAATTTTAATTCTTAATTTTTTAGTATTGTATTTTCGTTTTTGTAAATTATTCGGTGCTTGGTATGCTTATATACTTACTAGTAATTATTTAAAAACACTAAAAATGAATATAATTTCTTGATTTTTTATTATTGGGTTAAGATATTTAAATATACTTTAAAATATCATTAATTTAGGTATATGAGAAAGTTAAAACGTAAGCTACGCCAACGTAGCTAAGTACTTAAGGAAAGAATGAAAACTAAAATTATATTACGTTGTTCAAAGAAATGTTTATTTTGTATTTTATAAATAAAAATATGACTTAATCGTGAATATAACAATTCTTTTAACCAGAGACAATCAATAAAATTGTAATTAAAAAAAATGGTAAACTGTCAAAAATGCTTGGAGACGTAACTTTTAGCAGTATAGAACCTTTTTTGTACCTACTCCCGTATGAATTTCTTTCATAAATGAGAGTTTTGACTACTTATAATGAAATATAGACTAACTTTTATTGAGTGCCGTTTCGATTTATTTATGCTTCATTGTTCCTTATTTCTACTTGCTTGAAGTTGTTTAATCAGTATATAGTGTTTTAACAGTAGTTATATATTATTATGTGTTTATGTCTAAACGTGTGTACAAACCTATGTGTAAAATATTAAGTTTATTAAATTTTAAGACATGTTGAAATAATGAAAATCGTACGAGTACTTTTACAAGAGGACGTAAGAAATATATATATATAAACTAATGTACTTTTAAGTTTCTGCACGTGGAGTTCTATTTCTTTCAGTAGCTTTTTGAACACCTTAACCTACATTACAATACAACTATTAAAATATTTTTATGTTCTAGTTGATTCATTCAAGATAAAAACTCCACGTCCTCGGTCACATATCAAATTTCGTATTTGTTAAGGCGCGGTTTTATGCGTTAGAAAATAATAAAGGCAGATTTTTTTTCAGGATTGTTGAATAATATTCAAAAACTTGGATATTTATTTGATAAATCTCCGAGCACAGTCAACAAAGTCTGGATTGGGCCTTCACTCTATATAGGTACGTATATCCGACAAATCTATACCAACATTATAAAGCTGAAGAGTTGTTTGTCTAACGCCCTAATATCAGACACTACTGGACCGAATTTAGTGTAGAATAGTCGATTTCGCAATGAAATACCCTATTTAATGTTTAGATAAGAATTAATATCGTGTTTATTAAAAACTTCGCAGGTAAAAATTTAAATTGAATTCAATGTGAGTTCTAATGAAATACATCCTTATAGGCTGTAACTTTTTTCTCCACTAATTGAACGATTCAACAAAAAATATTTTTTTTCAATTCGCAATGTAGTGTGAGATTAGCACGTTTAACCAAACAAACAAATTTTTCATCTTTACAAAATAGGCATAGATTATTATTGTAGACGTACGTTAGCGGTCTTTGATAAAATTTAAATTCTTAGAAAGAAAAACACTTTTTAACGAATTTAAGTTATGTATTCTTGCAAAATTTAAATATAATTACATTATTAAAAAAAAAAATCCGATGTTTGGCGTGCTTTAAGCGTTAAAAAGTGTATTTCTTTAAATGTGTAACAGTTATGTTAATAAAAGACAATATTAAATTCTTATTACTTATAGTTCCGTTTAATCCTGAGGATGTACAAAAGATCCTAGAAAATTGCCTGCAGAAAGACTCCTCTTATAGATTCCTACAAGCTTGGCTGGGAAACGGGTTATTTGTCGCTCCAGGTACGCTGTTCTCTTATTTATGCCATTAAAACGTAGTTATGTGAATAAGGTATAAATACATCAGCTATATCAAGTACGTATATAATTTGTCAGTGATAACCAAGTAAGCTTCTATAGATATTTATATAACAAAACAAGCTTAGTGCAATTTCAAATATGAACGAATTATATACATCACTAGCTGACCCGGCAAACGTTGTTTTGTTATACAGGTAATTTCTAGAGATCATTTTTTTAATTCAATAAAAATATAAGGGTTGATCGTAGAAGGGTAAAAATTTAGGTATGATAGAAAAATAAAAAATAAGAAATTTTGTCAAAAAAATTAGGGCTGGACCACTTTTAACATTCAGGGGGATGAAAAATTGATGGTAGCCGATATTCAGACCTACTGAATACGCATATATAAAATCACAAAAGACGATCGAGCTGTTCAAATACGCAACCCCGGGACACGAGAATTTTATATAAGATTGTGATTTGTACTTAGACGGTAACAATTTCAGTTGAATTATGGAAGAAACATCGTAAATTACTACTGACGGTGTTTCATAGCCGCATCATTGAGGAATACATCGATATATTTGGGGAGCAAGGATCGGTATTGGTCAAACGTTTGCAGGAGAGAGTTGGACAGAAGGATTTTGATGCTTTTAAATATATTACTTCCTGTACACTGGATATTGTGTTTGGTGAGTATGATGAATGATCCGATGTTATATAAATATTTCCATTTAAATTACTCTATACCAACATTATTAAGTTGTAGAGTTAAATAAATACACATAATTATGTAAATAATATCATTGCGTGCAGTGCCAAACTTTAGATATTTGAAGATAATTTCAAAAGTTGAGAGATTTATGAGAGATAGAACGTAGCAAATGGAGGTCTGACTCTGCCTTTTTAAAATATTTTAAGTCATAAAAAACGCTAAAATAATTGTTAGACGGTGATAATTTATTACTATACTTATTTAATTAAACTTCACTTTGGAATTTATTACTCTTAAAATGGTAACACTGAATATTTTGTCAATTGTTATTGTAATGTACTTGACCAGTCGCCAATAAAAATAAATTCAACCAATGTATCAGTGGAATACCATTTCAAAACGTCGCTTCAGCTAAACGATATCCAAACTTAACCACACGCCAGCTACATCAAAATAGGGGAATAGCCCTACTGTTGTCTTTCCAACCAGGCGTATATATGTGTAAATAAATAAATAAGATTATATACAATCAGTTTGACACACTAGAAAAACCTCATCCCGCGGAAACACCGGATTTAAGCTTCGCCATCGTCACTGACCCTGTCCCAATACAAAATGAGGAGACCACAGCCATTTATACGGATGGAAGCAAAACCGGGAAAGGAGTAGGAGCTGCTTGGACCAGATGGGAGGAAGGAAGAGAAACGAAGTGCATGAAGATCAAGATGGCCCCTTACTGCACCGTATATCAAGCGGAGCTGGCAGCTCTTGTCGGCGCAGTGAGGGAGGCTATGATAGCGGGTACTAGTGTGAACATCTATAGTGATTCGCGATCTTCGCTAGAGGCGATCGTGGGCGGCCGCTCTCGAAACCCCCGAGTAGTCGAGATCCGCAGACACCTAGTGGAGAGCCAAAAGAAAGGCCAGAATATAAAACTCCACTGGATGAAAGCGCACATCGGCACGGAGGGGAATGAGAGGGCGGATGAGCTCGCGAGAGCTGCGGCGGAGACATTACAAGTAAAAGCAGCCCACACGGAGTACCCGCTATCATACATAAAGAAAGAGATTAGGAAGAAAACACTAAAGGAATGGGACCGACGATACCAAGAAGGTCAAACAGCTGGAACGACGAAACTACTCCTTAAAAATATCGCAGACGCGCATAAACTTATAATAGAGAGAAGATTCAGTCCTGAGATGGCACAGATCCTCACAGGTCATGGACCCTTTGCCGAGTACCTGTGCCGTTTCAGGCTGAAAGAAAAATCCGATTGCGAGTGCGAAAGAGGGGTGGAACAATCCGTCCAACATTTAATAATAGATTGTCCCATATTTGCTTCCTACAGGTGCGATCTGGAACAGATCACCGGCATGTCGCTTAGTCTTGAAGGATTGCCCGACATGCTCGCCTGTAACAGGACGCACCTGGAGGAATTTTGTAGAAAAATAATAAACAGGACGGCGAGATTCAACGGAAGTAAGGCTGGGGCGAGGACCGCGAGGCGGACGGGGCGCACTTACCAATGAATATCATAAGGATACTCACGGAAAAGTGAAGGCCGCCCGCATCGCGGCCGTGTCCTGTGATAGGTAGTAATAAGAATAAAATGTAATGTAATGCAGGAAAATATGTTAAAAATTTTATTTATTAATTTATAAACAAATTTTTGTAAATAACCCTAAATAAATAAAGACGCTGTGGGTACTCATTTTGATGATGGATGAAAGAACGGATGGATGTTTAGCTTAGACCACGGCCCCGGTGACAAAGCCGGGGGAGGTAGGCCGATTAGGGAATTTAAAAAAAAAAAAAAAATCAGTTTGACATACATTGTAATTAATATTTATTACTAAGTTGCGTAGATCAATATTATATTAAGTATTATACATAACTTATACAAGTTATTCATTCTTCGCTATAAGATTTAGAATGAGAATTACACATATACAAAAAATAACAAGGCACAATCGCACGAATCTTTGTCAACAATTATACAATTTATAATATTTGTCTGCGAATAACCTACATGTAACATTTTAATGTTACAGAAACGGCAATGGGCAAGAAGATGGACGTCCAAAATCATCCAGACACGCCTTACCTGCGCGCACGCAACGTCGTCATGTCGATTATAAACATGCGGCTCTTCAAAGCGTGGCTGCAACCAGAGTCTATATTTAATTTAACATCGTATTCGAAATTGCAGAAAGAAAATATCGATCTCACTCACAAATTTACTGACGAGGTTAATTTTAAATATTTTTAAAATCAGTGTTCCGCTGAAATTCAATTGGTAGGCGGATTCAAATCTACAACCTTTACACTACAAAACGCAAGAAGCATATTTAATGTTAAATAATAAAATAGTTTATTTAATACAATGAGGTGTTACTCTGCGGAAGTCCACTCGACGTACGTTTCTCTCCGACACCAGAGCATCATCAGGATATTGCCTCTACGAACAGCATTCAATGAGTCAGCGAGTGGGTTTTTCGCGGAGTATTGCTTGCAGATTGATAGGGTTTAGTATTTATAGAAAAGGTTAACAGCAAGTGGTGTCTTCTATTTCTTAATTCTGAATTCGCTTAATAAATAATATATTTTCAGGTAGTAACAGAAAAAAGGGCGTCGTTTAACAAAAATGGACAGAATACTACTACAGGTATAATAATTATTATCAAAGACGTATGGAAGATAATTTATATGGATTCAAACACACTATTTACAAGAATCATAAGGTTACAAACGATAATTAATATTACGTATTGTTTATAGAACGACAGGACCTGCTGGAGTTGCTATTGCAAAGAAACCCCAACTTTACGGACGAGGAACTTCGAGAGCATATCGATTCTATTACAATAGCTGGTAATGATACCACAGCACTAGTGATTTCTTATGTGCTCCTGCTTTTAGGTAGTCATAGCAGAGAACAGCAAATTGTATATGAGGAGTGAGTATAGAATTTTTTTTTTATAATTATATTTCTGGCCCAAAGTACATTCGCGAGATATGCGCGAAGCATATGTAAAATATGGTTTTTAAAAAAGCATACCGAGGACGTCGGTAGGTAGAATTCGAAGTAAATGTGAAGTCAGTGTGATTATATTATTTTAAACCTCTTTAATCTTAATTAATACGACTGCATATTAGATATATTTTTAGATTCTATTATGAATTGGGTTTTATGTCAATAAATATTTGTTTTATTTAAAGATTTAAAAGTATTATTTCGTAATTCCAATACAGTAATTCAAGTATTTGGGAAAGACTCCTGTATTAGCTCTGAGAGCTGTGTTACAGAAGCCAACGCCCACCTCCGAATATATGGAACAATTGGACTTATAATTAAGATACATTTACATTTATATTAATTACATACAGCAAAATTTATGTATAATAAGTATGTGTGTGTGTGTGTGTGCTATTAAAAAATATACATCTTATCATGCAATTAACGTGAATTCAAAGTTATTGCCTGTGCGTGATTTTTATCAAATAAATAATTAGTGGCGATTCTGATGTACGCACTCTAAGCTAAAAATCTCTAAATTTAGCTATAGACGTGTCAAACAGTTTTAGAGAGCGTAACCTATTCTGTACATCTCTAAATTACCTAATAGCAATGAGGTTTACATTGTCAATATATAAATATATAGAATAGGCTACATACATTTGACAGGTCTAAACCTAAATTAAGAGATTTTTAGTTTTAGGGGTGTACATCATAATCGCCACCACTATACCATTTATAATTTCATTTCAGATTAAAAAACATTTTTGGCGATTCAATGCGATCACCGACGAAAGATGATTTGAATAAAATGGAATATCTTGAGCGAGTGATTAAAGAAGCGATGCGATTGTACACAGTGGTGCCAATCATTGGAAGAAAGACACAAAGGGAACTTAAACTTTGTGAGTTTTGTGTAATATGTTTCACCAAAATAAATATATTCGTAAAAACTATCTATGTTTGTTAGGAACACAGACTAACTTAGGAACACCTGTGATCATAGTAACATGTCCTGTGACCTTACAAAATATGCAAACTTTCTGACCTTACCACTTAGACAAAGTTCAATTAAAATTGGATTGAAAGTTCTTCAATTTTTAACCCATACACCGCATTTGATAAATTCTGTAAATGTCATTGTGGTCTTTAAGAAACCTAAAGATTCAAAGTAAAATAAAAGCGTTGAATTTCACAGACCAGAAAATGTATACGAATATATCATGTCTGATGATGTCTCAAACTCAATTATAAAGAAACATAAAAACTGTTGTTTAATAACGAAATTATAACGAGCTTGTATGTAAAAAATCTAAACGTTCAAAGTATAACTAAAATTAATTATTAAAAGGTATTTAAACTTTCACATTGTCCAGGTTCCAAAGAAACAAATTCATTTCGTTTTCAGCGACTTGTACAGTACCAGCGGGCGTCGGTTGTGCAATACTGCCGTTCATTCTGCACAGATCAAAGAAAATATGGGGTCCAGACGCAGATGACTTCAACCCGGACAGATTTTTACCAGAAAATAGCGTGAACAGACATCCATGTTCCTTTATCCCATTCAGCTACGGGACAAGGAATTGTATAGGTATAGCAACACATATTTTCCCCATTGCCAATGATTCAATATGTTCAATAGTAAGAAAAGTTACGTTTTTTTCACAAAGGATCTACAGTTTTTTGAAAGTAAACAGTGGTCTTTGATTACAAAAGCCTGTGCCGCTATCATGTCTTCTAAATCTTGGTCAATATAGTACATTTTATTAGACCAAATCTCATAGCGAAAATGTATTTCAAAGTGTATGTTAAGGAAATTGCATATTGATTTATCAAGTGATACTTGTTTTACCTAAATCCAAGATTGTTTACAGAATTGAAATTATTCTTTATCCTTCACTAATTTCTGAGTAGTTCTTACGATAGTAGCAGTGTGTCGAAAGAGGTCTATTGTCTAACCTCTCCTAACTGCACTCCACAGGTATAAATATTTTTAAATGCGTTGATAATATATATTTTGTTCACAGGTAGACATTTTGGAATGTTAGCAATGAAGAGTATTTTGGCAAATGTCCTAAGATCTTACAAAGTTTCTTCGAACATATGCGACAGGCTAAAAATTGAAATACTTTTGTTACCAGTTTCAGGCCATCTCATTTCCATACAAAAAAGAATTTAACATCCAACCACAATTTTGCTAGTAAATCAATAATCGAATAAATTATAGTATAGAAAATAATGTATTTTATTTATGTTATTAACATGATTGCCGAAATGCCGAAGCGGCTTGATTTGAACTCATCTTACAACTAACCGCTCTCTTTCTGCGGTGGACGGAACCAGCTGCCAGCCTTGTTGTTTCAGAAAAGATTTTTGAAGGGCAGACAACGCACTTGTGAGTCCTCTTGCATTGTGAGTGTTCATAGGCGGCGGTATCACTTACGGCCTGCTGTCCGTTTGCCCCCTATTTTATAATTAAAAAAAAAACACTATACATGAACATAATAATAAAATCGTTTATTGCCACACCACAAAGATCCATGTGTTAGTATGTACATTCAATATCTTATAAAACTATGTTAGTACTTATTCTAGAAATATATAAAAACTAATATACTATTATTAGCCATGGAGCGAAGTTGCATGTTCCCACAAGATTAAGATAATGAAATCCCCTACAGTGCTTCACAAGCTCGGTCTCTTTGGTATCCAATACATTCAGAATGCCATTAGTACTAGCTTCAATGCGGCACATCAGGGATCCTTTCGAGTCTCAAAGAACACCCCCAATGCACTGCAGTACCACGGCAATATTAAAAGCATTCTGAAAGTATGTTGTACTGAACTCTAAGTATATTAAATGCTCTTAGGCTGTAATTAGACCGTAGATTGCACGTGCAATCTATGGACCAATTTTATACGTGTAGAAGGTCTGACAAAATGCCTTAAAAAAATATATTTTGACTTCCCTCGCAGTACGCTCAAATCTATGCGCCAACATTTCGTCTTACAGCTAAGGCTCGTTTTTCTGTCTCGATATCTGTATCATCAGACAGATCATCAGTCACCCAGTGCCCCAATAATTTAAATTTAGTTACCAGCGATAGGAACTCTGCATTTAACAAAATTTATTTTATTGCAGTAGCTAAGAACGTCGACGAGCTCATGAGGAATTACAGGTTTTGTTCTAACCTTATGCCACAGCAATTCGTTTGACACCAAGTCAAAAGCTTTTGTCAGGTCGATAAAACAAGCATACAGGGGTCCCGCGACTAGTATAGTACTGAACAGTCTGTTAGAGGCAGAAACCCAATTGAGCGTCCTTGACTTCAATCAATTTTGTTAGTTGCAGATGTCGATGGGCGGCGGTAAGCTCTACGGTATCTACCTTAGCTATTTTAGTATATATATTGTAATGTATGTTCAACATAGATGGCTAAATAAAGGCTTATTATTATTATATACTAAAGCTAACTTTTAAAGAGGAATAATTAATTCTACATAATTTTTGCGCCAAACAACATTTAATTGATATTTGAATTCGGTGTAGATTCACCGAAACAATTTCGAAGTAAAATGAAAAAAGAATTGGTCTTCAACACATCGTTGTCTCACTTAATACAATTTACTTTATCTGGAAATTTAATAAATTTATAACAACAATTGAAAATTTGCACATGGTAACACGTAAAACATACTTATAATAATTTATACTCTTTGACTAAAACATAACATGGCTGCTTTAATTTGTTGGACGTTTGGAAATCGGTAGCATTCGTTTTTCTTAGTTTATTTAGGTTATATTGTGAATTTAGTTTTTAAACCTATAAATGACATTATAATTTCATGTAAGTTAATCAACTCAAAAAGTGTTGTGTGCCACCAGGAGTTGAGTATAATGTTACGCGTTGTTTCTTGATACAAGGTAAGAATTTGGTGACTGGACTAAGTTCTGTTTAGGCTGTCTAGAAATAAATATAATCAGGTAATTTCTCTAACTAGGTATCTGAAGTAATAAACATGGATTTTGGAAACCCGCCACCGAATATGTCCATGCCTCCCCCTGGTATGGGGAATATGGGTCCTCCAATGGGTCCGCCGGGTCGTAACAATATACGCCCAAATTTTAGGCCTTTCAACAATTATCAGATGCGTTTTCCACCTCAAGGTCCACTTAACATGACACAAGATGATTTCGATGGTAAACGTTTACGTAAATCTGTCATGCGTAAAACTGTCGATTATAACTCATCCATTATTAAGGCTCTCGAATGTCGTGTTTGGCAGCGGGACTGGAGGGATAGGCACGTGCTTCAGCCCGATGCTATGTATACTCCTGACCTACTTCCTCCTCCATCTTACCCTGACAATCCTATTAATGCAGTTACTACTCGATTTGTTAAAACAGCAACAAATAAAATGAGATGTCCAATTTTTGCTGTTGCATGGACACCAGAAGGCAGGAGGTTAATAACAGGTGCGTCATCTGGAGAATTTACACTATGGAATGGCTTGACATTTAACTTTGAAACTATATTACAAGCCCATGACTCTCCCGTAAGGTCTATGGTATGGTCTCACGGCGAAGGCTGGATGGTTACTGGAGACCATTCTGGCTTCATTAAATATTGGCAAAGCAACATGAATAATGTAAAAATGTATCAGGCACATAAAGAGGCTGTAAGAGGAATAAGTTTTAGCCCTAGTGATTCAAAAATAGTTACATGTTCTGATGATGGGACACTACGAATATTTGATTTTTATAGATGTCAAGAAGAAAGAATCTTGCGAGGCCATGGTGCTGATGTAAAATGTGTTCAATGGCACCCAACTAAAGCTCTCATTGTATCTGGAAGTAAGGATAATCAGCAACCTATAAAGCTCTGGGATCCTAAGTCTGGAACTGCACTATGTACTCTACATGCACATAAATCAACAGTTATGGATTTGAAATGGAACGAAAATGGCAATTGGCTTATAACTGCATCAAGGGATCATTTACTCAAATTATTTGATATAAGAAAACTTGGCACTGAATTACAAATATTTAGAGGTCACAAAAAAGAAGCATCTAGTGTAGTTTGGCACCCAACACATGAGGGATTATTTTGTTCTGGCGGGTCAGATGGAGCTATTTTGTTCTGGAATGTTGGCACTGATAAAGAAGTTGGTTGTATAGAAGGTGCTCATGAATCAATTGTGTGGACAATGGCGTGGCATCCTTTAGGTCACATATTGTGCTCTGGGTCAAATGACCATACATCAAAGTTTTGGACTCGAAATCGGCCAGGTGATCAGATGAGGGATAAATATAACCTAAACACATTACCACCAGGTGTGCAAGATGAAAGTGAAATAGAAGAACCAGGAACAATACCTGGAATGGGACCGGAAGATAAAGTGGAAATATTTTCAACAGATACTGATAAAGTTATTCCTGGTTTAGATTTAGATACCACTCATATTCCAATGGAGTTTGAAAAGAAAGTTAAAAAAGTCCCATATAGCAAACCTATACCAAGAAATTTCCAAGCTCAATGGAACCATGGGCCGTCAATGGATGATACATCTTCTGATGCTTTGACTCAAGTACTAGTAGAATCAGTACCGGGGGCTGTGCCTCTCCAACAAATACAACCATCCGCTATTTTTGTCTATGGAAAACTATTGCCAGTTGAACCAGGTTCCAAACTTGAGAAAGCTATATCAGAAGGCCCAATTGCATTAAAAAGGTACATAGCTACAGGAGAAATTGAAGAACTTCAAGATATGATGCCACATCTAGAGGATGATGCTGATGACGAAAACTTTACACCATTTGAGTATCCAAGTAATGACCCAGAGAGTGAAGAAACAGAGGGTGAAAATAAGGAAAAAGAGGATTATGAGGAGGAGCAGTATTATGATAATGAAATGGACACTAGTAATCAGAGCAATCAAGAAAACTTCAAAAATTATGATAATGGCCCAGATATGGGTAACATGATGCCTATGAATAATATGCCCCCAATGATGGGACCTCCTATGAACATGGGCATGAGGCCACCAATGGGACCACCCATGCATTTGGGGCCAATGCATATGCGCCCTCCTCACATGGGTGGGATGCCACCAATGGGAAACATGCCCCCAATGGGCAACATGCCGCCCAGAGGAAATATGCCTCCAATGGGCAATATGCCACCTATGGGAAATATGTCAATGAACAATATGCCACCACGATCGCCATTTCAAGACAATGGTTATAATAAAGGCCAATATGATCAGTATAATCAGGAGAATGAATATAATGAAGAGGAAAGCTATGATCAAGATTATGAGGAGGAGAATTACAATGAAGAAGGAGAGAACGACGATTACAGACAGAACCAAAGGTGGGGAGGTTATAGAGGGAGAGGTATAGACAGAGGCAGAGGTCAAGATAGGGGTCAAGGAAGAGGGCGAGGTATGGATAGAGGAAGGGGACAGGACAGAGGCAGAGGACGGGGTGTAAACGGATTCAGCGGTCGAGGCATGCGAGGCAGGGGTTCATCCCGTGGTCCTAACTGGGGCCGACGCGGAGGATCTGCCAACCGATCCTTCCGGAGGGGCAACAAACAACCCAATTAGTATGTTAAGGCTAAGTCACACACAAGACTTCAGATTTCTAAATCCAGTGTAAGTGTAAGAGCAATATTGCGGCGATTGAATCTGAAATGAATTAATGTTGTATATAATTTTGACGGCTTCTATTTTGTTTTCAATACATTAAGACATAATAAATATTATGTAAAAAAAAATACTCTTTAGTTTTTCCCTCTGGCAGCAATGCTTGGAAAGTGGTGAGTTAAATTCTTTGTATCTGTTATTCTTTCTACAGTTGATGAAATTTTTAATTTGCTTGTTTAAATATCAGGTACATCATATGGAGGAAACACCATACAGGAGATTGGCGTCAGCATCTTCAGGGATTAAGGAAGAAGAGTTGGTTGGAAGAAATTTCATCACATTTATAGTAAGAACTGGAATTTTTTCGATTATGTCAATAAAGATATTAAAAAAGTATCACCCATACCTTTAGATTTACAAAAAGGTTTAAGAACAATAAAGATAATTAAAAAATAAATCAAGAGCATCCTGTTCCCCTCTGTACCTGATAGAGTCAGTACATTCAAGTGTTTTTGGTATTTTTGTGATAAATTGTTGTGTTTAGGTGTGTTACTAAATTTTCATATTAAAGCTTTAATACATGAATGATTTTGACATCATATCTGGACAAAGAAATTGTTTAAAAACTCTAAACTCGTATTTCTTAATACATTTTAATTTTAACCAATTTTAAGTAGAAATCATTATAATTCATCTCATACATATGAAGAAACAGTATTAAATTACAATAATTAAAAAAAACTTCGTATTGACAATATAATGTACTGACGTCCTTTTCCCAACCCATCTGCTCTTGTATCAAGATTTCGTCATAGATATTTAATAAGCAACTTATTATAAATGTAGAAATAAATTGATAGAATCTAAAGGGGTTTCATTTATCGCCCTCTACCTAAATAAAGAGAAATTGAGAAATAAAATGTAGTTTTCATTTTTTTATTTAATTTATAATCACCCACATATGACTATGGTTACCTTAACAGTGTTTCCATTGTTACAGATGGAGGCCATGAAATGGCTGGCGTTCATCACGGTTTGTTCGGCAAGCCAATACGACAGTGGAGGAGAAAAAAATGGCTTGACCGAAAGCGAAAATTCTACAGTGCGACTCGAGCCAATAGAAGGCACTCCCAACTTCAGACTATTTAAGCCAGAGAAAGCTACGCAGTGGTTTCCAGAAAGGGAAATTAAACTGGACAGTTGTGTCCGGAAGTCCCGATGTGAACCACTTAATAGAACCACCTGTCTTGGAGTCAAGTTACCATACAACAAAACCAGTGTACGACTAACATTCTACGATACACAGTATAAAATACAAAACCAACTGGAGTTGTATCGAGAGCTTATAAACGTGCCAAAGTGCTGGGCTGTCATACAGCCCTTATTGTGTGCTACGTTCATGCCGAACTGTGAAAGAATCAACGGCCAGGATATGGTGTATCTGCCTTCGTATGAAATGTGCAAGATCACAATGGAGCCATGTGCCATTTTGTACAATACCTCGTACTTTCCGTCCTTTCTTAAATGTAATGCTACCTTGTTCCCGCCAAAATGTGACAATGCTGCTAGGGAGATGAAGTTCAATACGACGGGGAAATGCCTGCCGCCCCTCATTCATACTGATAAAAATATGCATTTTTATGAAGGTAATACTTATTTAATCTTATAATTAATAAAAATAAAACTCACGCAAAAAGGCGCCACTACTGACCTTACATAACAAATATGAAACTAAAAATGCGCTTGCAAGTTGCATCGTCAAAACATATCGGGCAGCAGAATTGTGTGTTGTTCTAAGAAACCAGAATAATCATTTTATATTATAATTTCCTAATAAACTTATATGTAATAAAGAAAATTAATACAATTCTACCAGACTTGATAAAAACGCGAACGAATTATTTCATATAAATGATGTTACTATCTATTTGCTTAGGTATCTCCGGCTGTGGTCTTCCATGCAGGGATCCCCTCTACACAGAAGATGAGCACCAACAAATCCACAGGCTGGTGGCATGGGGAGCCTCTGTGTGTCTTGCCCTGAACCTTCTCACTGTTGCCACATTTCTAATAGACTGGAGAAGCGCTAATAAATACCCCGCACTTGTGATATTTTATATCAATGTTTGCTTCGCCGTTGCGTCGATGGGGTAAGTGTTTTATGTATAAAGAGTGCAGTATGCTAGTCTTAGATACAAAGTACCTGTTTTCCTACTCTTTTTTTAATACAGATCAATATACCTAATCTTACCTGGTGCTATTTTGAGTCTCATGATCATGTAAGTGACTTACTAGCTTGATATTATAACAGTTATCTAATAAACATTACTTCTACTTCCAGATGGCTAGTGCAATTTGGTGTTGGTTCCAGAGATGATATTGTTTGCTCAAAAGACGGGACAATTCGACAGGGTGAGCCTTCAGCTGAGGAAAACCTATCATGTGTGGTTGTGTTTGTATTGGTAAGTTTTTAATTTATATTTTTTTTTAATTTAAGCTTTCATAAAAAAATGCTGGGTATTGATGAAGTCACAATAAAATATGTTGGATAAAAAGGAAAATTATGTATATAGTTATATGGGTACAAAATAATCTTCTTGAATCTTATATTAACCACTTTATGTCTTGTATGTGTATGTGTAGAACAAGACATTCTAATCTCTCTCTAAGAAGTCTTTTCATAATATTGTTATATTATTAAGTGTAGATAAATAAATGTCACATTTCAGGTGTACTATTTCATGATGGCGGCGTGTGTTTGGTTCGTAATATTTACGTATGCGTGGCACATGAGCTTCCGGGCATTAGGTATGTATAATTCATTAACGTTAAAAATAAACGTACAAGAGCGGTCATAGACATTATTTTGATGAGTTAATTGCTAGTGCTGTAGGTAATTAATTTAGCATGATAAGGCTAGAACTAGGGCCCTTAAAATGCCTATGACAGAAAAGTACTTTGACTCAAATAGTTGTTAGTGACTAATTTTTTGAATCCCAAAGTTCCAAGTGCCATGTTATTTTTAATAAATGTAAATTCAATTTCAGGAAAAATCCAAGATCGTATAGATAAAAAAGCGGCGTACTTTCACTTAGTAGCCTGGTCCTTGCCGCTGATACTCACGATTGCGACGATGGCCATCGGCGAGGTGGACGGCAGCAGCATCACCGGAGTGTGCTTCGTGGGTTATGTCAATCACGCTATGCGAGGCGGCTTGTTGTTGGCGCCATTGTTCGTCGTTCTCACACTGGGTGGATATTTCCTTTTGAGGGGTGAGTTTTGAATTTAATACAGTAGTTTTAAGTTTCAACTTCCCGACACACATTATTGGTATAATTAATAGAATCAGGCTTAACCTTGCGGAAGTTCATAGTACAAAACACTAAGAGACCAATATGTAAGAAATACTCCGCGACAAAATCCACAACCACACAAAAATATTTTAATTCGAAGTTAAGTAATAGTAAAAGTTAGTTAAGTATGTTTATCAGTTGTAGAAGCACCCATGATAAGGTTACCTTAGGGCTAACCGAGTTTGAGCGAAATGTGTTCTACCTGATATTAGTAAAAAACTAAATAAATCCTCAATCGTTACCGTTATTATATATCGCTTTGACCTTACTCAAAATCTTATAATTTTCAGGTGTAGTTTCCCTAGTAGCAGTGCGTGTATCAAGCAGAGATGTAATATCACCTCGGGCCGCGAACAAAATTCGTCAGACCATAACCCGTTGTTCCCTAACGGCCACACTGGTGGCTGTATTCATATGTGTGACGTTCGCATGTCACGTCTACGAGTTTAGAAATGCTGAGTCGTGGAAGGAGGCGTTCAAAAGAAATATTATGTGAGTAACTGAAATTTTAATCAATGCACAATACATTCTAAGTATGAAAAATTGCAAAGAAAATATTGGCTTGCTAAATTATTCTACTAAAATTGTTTCGAAGAGATGCCTCATATTATTAAAAATTATAAGTTTTACGTGGTTAAAAATTGTATGCCGTATCTAGTGGCGCAGGAGACTGATCTTATATTTTACCTTCTAAATTACATTATTGAGTTCTCTTTAAAAGCATCCCATAAAAACGGAATAAAATAAATTGGTTTAGCTAAAGAAAATAGGTATGGTTTATGAAAAATAATATATTTTTGCAGTTGCCGCCTCGAAGCCCTGAAAGAGCCGGAAAAAGAGTGTTCAAACGGTGCTCGACCGTCGGTATCGGTTCTGCAACTGCGGTTGTTGTGCTGCTTCGCTGCAGGCGCCCTCATGGCTTCCTGGACCTGGACTCCGGCTGCAGCAGCTGCCTGGAGGCGCTATATGGCCAAGTGGGTTAAAGCTAATTACTATGTTATTGCTCAATCCATAATTAGTTAAGTTTTGCATTTATTTCCATCCTCCATTTTATTTGATACTGTATTAATGCTCGTTTCTATAAAAACTGCGAGCGTGCGTTGCCAAGACTTTTTTTTACATAGAAGAGGGGGCTAAAGGTTACGGGGCTTACATGAAATACATAAACAACAAAATAAAATAAAAGTCTAAGCGGCTTTTTCGTTACCTTAGGTCCCTTAGGCGAAGAGATATCTCAAATTCTTGATTTAAGACGTAAGAAAAGCAGAGGGTGAATATTTTTTTATTCATTAACTTATTTCAGAAAATGCGGTTGTTCCGTAGAAGCGGAGATGACCCGTCGCGCACACAAACATGAGCTCATAGCGCGAGCGTACAGACGCAGGAACGAATTCATGACACGCGGACGGCTTTCCATCTCTTTGGGAGGCTCTCGACAGGACCCCGTGGGGCTTTGCCTGGACCATACATCGCCCATTGACTGCCCAGACGATGCCAAACATGAGAGGTAAAATGTATTAAATTTTTGGTCGGCATTCCAATAACAATCTCCACTTATTAAGGCCTTCTAAAATATAGGCCTTAGACTTAAGTAAATAAGAACCTAACTTAATTACTTAATGGAGGCATACAACAGAAAATATTATTTTAACTGTTGAAGTGTTATTTTAATAATCAATATTATATAAAAAAAATACTTAGAAAAATAAAAAATCCTAACTACAAAATTTAAGTTTAACATTGCTTTGAATTGTTTTAGTGGGGAGTTGTCTTCATCGTGGGCGGCCAATCTGCCGCGTTTCGTGCGCAGACGTGATGCATTAGTTTTGCCAACGCATGCGCATCACTCTCTCAGCTCCACACCGGATCGACGAAATTCACAAGTAAATTTTATTTATTTATTCAAAAGACGGGTATTACAATAAAACTATGTAATACCTTCTATATATGCAAATGAATAAGGTTAAGGAAGATATATTAAACAACTTAGGGTTTTAATTTCTGGTGAAATAATAATCACAACAAGCATCAAAACCAGCTATATTTACTTATCTTTTACCGAAAATTTTACTATATTAAATATATCAGGACACGATCTGTAAGCCCCATGGAAAGATCTTTTATGATTTATAGTGGGCCAATGTATAGTTCTCTTACAATTTTATTTTAGTTGTTATAACATATTAGTACCGTAGAGCAACAAAGGAAAATTTAATTATATAGATTTAAACAATCTCAGACTAAATTATGGGCTTAAATAATTCATTATTGGTGGAATATGCGGAATGAATTTTTTTGCTTTACCTATTGTAAGTAGTATATGAGTAAATAGCCGCAACCGAAATTATTTCAACGTCTTTCTTCGGACGTGGCTCACTAGGCAGCAATGACCTCTTCGCCATTGTATTAAATTAACACCAATAATTGCGCATTGATAAGCATGGCCTATCATAGGCAATAGTGTACTGTGGTAACAAAATAAATATGTTTAGTATGATAATGTATACCAGGATCTTAGTCTAGCAGTCCGGCATAGGGGGAAGAGGGTCGTCATGTATATTTATGTAATAAGTCTATGATATATGTTCCAGGACTCTCAAATAAGCATCAGCTTACGTCATGTCTCCGTGGAGTCCAGGCGTAACTCCCTCGATAGTCAGCTATCTGTCAAAATCGCAGAAATGAAAACCAAAGTGGGTAGACGCAGGACCAAACATACGAAAACTAAACGGAAAAGCCGGACTCCAAGAAAGGAAAGCACGCCATCTATCGAGAGCCAGATAAGTAGATATTGGCTTCAAGCGATGGCGAATAATGATCCTTCTAGAGAGGAGGTAAAGTTTAGTTTTGATTGACACATTGACACATACGTAATTGATTTTTATATCGCCGTTTGTCACGAACAATTTTAGTCTGAACTTTGAAACTCTTTAGGTTTTTGTCAATTTTGTAAATCAACATTTTCCTAAACAATAATTATATATTTAGTCTTTATAAAATTCAATATTGAAATGCTTCCACCAATTTGCTAAACATGTATTTTACTTTGAGACAGCGTTTAATAATTAATCAGTATCTAGAATATATTCAATTATATATGAAATTATATGTAAATTTTATTGTAATATGAGAAAGAATGATCTTAAAAAAATTTTTTTGCAAGTTTGCAAACCTTTCCATTAGTTCTATTACTGGACAATTTATTTAATGAAAATTTCTTAATTGTGTATACAAACAAAAAAATGCTATAGTGAGCTTTTTTTATACATATTAATTTTAAATATATCAAAGAATGAGAATGGTCAATTTTAGATTATAAGTAAAAAGTACAAAATAAGAATTCGACTTTACCTCTCTCAGTGAGTTAGTTATACAATATTTTTATAGGCATTGTATATTTTAGTTATAAGGAATATGAAACAACCAGAGCATTGATATTTTATCATTTATCAAAGACTGATATTGAATCTCGACAATAATCATGACATTATACTCTATTCTTGCATTTAAGTTTGATATAGATTAATAAACTAAAATCCTAAGGAATTAGTCCGGTCAATTTAGACATTCGAAGTTACATAAATTCCCACCAAGCTGAAAATCGGTAAGATTGCTTAAAATATCATTCAAAACAAAACTTGAAAGTTCCCCATCTTTCCCCTGTAAGGAAAAAATGTTATTCAAGGTCAAAGGTCAAAAAAATGAGTTTTTCGCGATTTTCAGCAAAACGGTAAGTTTTATCATAAAAATACCTTAGACAAAAATTGTAGATTATAAAATTATCTACAAAAACTAAATTTATACTTTTTTTTCTACGAGCCACCGTTTTTGAGATATAACGATTCAAAAAGCTGTAGAAGTTTCCTCGCCACCTATGAGGTAGTGTACTTGGCGCGTTTTATTTTTACGTGGTTTCCCCAGTAGGCCTATTCCACCGGTCAGTTTTAATCCTGTTTTATTTGAAACTATTGAAAAATAATGGATTTTAGCAGAGATTGAAAAAATAAAGGCAATTTAAGTTAAAAAAAAATGTAGTGAAATTTAATCGTCCGAGTCGTAACTGTCAAATTCTTTTTCTTGTTCTTCTTCTTGATCTTCTTGTTCTTGTTCGTCTTGTTCTTGTTCTTCTTGTTCTTCTTGTTCTTCTTCATCTTCATCCTGAGTGCATGTAAACTGCGTTAATAGCGATGTATCGCATGTTGCCTCGTTGGAATCAAACGGATCCTCTTCTGTTGGTGATTCAATATTAGAACACGACCGGCCTTGACAATGCGTACATGCGGGAGAACAAAACAATCCGACTTTTTTGCAACCACATTTAGCACTGCATCCCTTTTTGCAGTTGCAAAAAATCGAGTTCAAAAGTTTTTCTGGCGCAGGTGGAAGTAAAGTATGCACTGGTTCCAATAAATTGCTGACCAACTTCCAACCCCAGTCTGTAGGGTCTAGCTGATAACCAAGCCACACTTGAACTTGGTAATATACTCTAAAAAGATGTTGATGAGCAGCAACTAAGGTTGGAGGAAGACAAGCTAATTGTACTTGTTCTCAAGGTTACAAAAGCGTATAAATTAAGGGACTGGGTTTCATTTTACCTGATATTCTTATAGTTATGAGTTATGTATATTTTATATTAGTAGTGTAAGTTACAATGACCGATAGAAAAATATTTTAACATATATTACAACTACAGAGATGTATATATACGTGGCGTACTCATGCATATTATGACGATTACAACTTTTACAACTTTTTGAATCGTTATATCTCAAAAACGGTGTCTCGTAGAAAAAAAAGTATTAATTTAGTTTTTGTAGATAATTTTATAATCTACAATTTTTGTCTAAGGTATTTTTATGATAAAACTTACCGTTTTGCTGAAAATTGCGAAAAACTCATTTTTTTGACCTTTGACCTTGAATAACATTTTTTCCTTACAGGGGAAAGATGGGGAACTTTCAAGTTTTGTTTTTAATGATATTTTAAGCAATCTTACCGATTTTCAGCTTGGTGGGAATTTATGTAACTTTACTCTTATTTTTTCGTCTAATTTGACCGGACTAAATACTAATGCCACTATATCCTACTACTACTATACTATACTAATAACTATCAAACTATCCTCATGATAATTGATATTTTTATTTAACAAATTTTTCATATTTTTTGTAGGATTTGGTAGAAAAACCATTCATGACATGATTAAATTATTAATTAAATACATGAATATTCCTCATTTAATAACACCTCAATTTGAACTAGTGTAGTGACTCCAATTAAGTTGGCATTAGGATTTTGTTGTGTTGATCAGATTTCTTGAAAGTCTTATCACTGTGTTTTAAGTTATATTACCATTGTCTTGCTTATGTTAGGCAAAGATTCCTGAAATTAAAAAAAGTTGTGTCTTCTTTTATGAATTCTGGGAAATATGGTAAAACTTGACTAATTCTAAAAATTGACTGACAATGAAAATTTATAAACTTATATTTAAAAAATCTTGAATGAATATCATGTATAGTGTGCCATAAAGGCTATATTTTTGTAGCGACTGATATTATATTTTGTACCATGTATTGAAATTTTTGGATGTCTTGTGAATTAATTAAGGTAGGTTGTGATTCATTTAATACCTAATTGATATTTTGTGAATTTCGTACTAAATATAAGTCTGTATTAGCTTTAAATTTTATCTTTACACCTGTATGTAAGTTTTTGTACAATAAACACCTAAGTCAGTATATAATTATTCTTTTATTCATCTAACGTCAATGCAATTAAGATGTATGTATGAATGTATAAAATAGAGTAGCATGAAAGTTTTAAAAAAGTTATAATTTAAAAATTTATCACCTCAAAACAAGTGTTGCTGATAAATTATCCGCGTTTTTGAATTTCGTTACGAATTATTAACTTATAACTTAGCTTTATGGGTAATAATATGGATTCCCAAATAAAAACAAATAAGATTCACCGTTTATTGAAACAAATCATTAAGTACCAAGTTTTATAACAGTGAATAAAAGACGAATCTACCTAAACTTAGGTAATATATTACTACTAAAACTCACAAAAAAAATCAGATGCAAAATCAATACAAAAGATTAAACATCAACTTGATTTTCATGCAACAAACAGGGAAAGTGATTTATTATGTTGTGTACTAAGAACAATGTTTGTGCCAAGAAAATTAAGTTGCGGTTTTAAAACTAGAAAGTCATTAAAAGGAACAATTTAAAAATATTATGCTTATATTATTATGCTAATCACAGGCACAGCTTCGTGGCAAGAATAAATGAAGACACTGTGGACGGCGAACTATGATAAATAAACTCTATATCTCCTTAAGACATGCAAAACAATAATAAATAAAGTAAAAGATCTGAAACAGGTCAAGCTTAATCTAAGTCAAATTGCACAAATAGGAATGCATTGCTTTGGCTCTTAAAAATAAATTCGATGAAGCCCATAAAACAATTAAAAAATAATACTTATGTACCCTACATGCAAATAAGTAGTATCACACTTTACAGTCTATGTTAATCTTGCTTTTCTTATATTTTTCTTCTCGGCTTCGGTGAATCCCAGAATATTTTCAATAGCGTTAAGGTGCCCTTGATGGTTTTCCGGATCCGTAAGGAAATAGTAAATCGCCGATTTTAGGAATTGTAGCGTAACTTCTGGGTCAACTACAGACTTGGCGCCCTTTTGTGACTCAACGATACGACGGTACATTGCCTGTAAACCAAAATTCAACTTTAAAATTGTAAGAGCCAAATAGGAGTAACATTTGTTTTCCATACAAAAGCTTGATACAGGTTCTGGAATCTTGGAAATTACAATAATATGGATGATCAGAGTCTGAGCATATGAACTCAAAGCAAATTCATCTACAAAAATAAATCATTACAATATAATTATCAGAGATTTCATTGCATTATTAAAATTAACCTTATATTTACTGCAATTTAAATTAACATAAACATCTAGCTACAATCTACTGCAAGGTAACATGACAACCAAATGTTAAATATTAAAGTTATAGTAGTAGTAGTTAAAGCATACAAATGTTACTACTACTTAACTACAGAATTGTTGAAAAAGCCATAACGGTTGTCATATTCCCATGCTTACAAATAAAAATTCTAATAAATAACAACTACCTACAAAAAATTATTCATGTTCTATACCTTAATCATTCACCAAGTACCCAATAACCAAATGAGGCTGTTTCAAAAAGCATGCAAAGCTAATAAAAAAAATATTTTAGAATGTTAGTACCTTAACCTAAATATTATACCCCATATTAATTTTGTTGTCCACATTTAAAAAATTGATGTACCTCTGTAAATGTACATATAAAAGAAATGTGCTAAAGCATAAAGAAAAATAAAACAGGTGATCCAATTTCTCTTTATGAATCCAACCTTTCTCGCTCCTAGGACCCATAAAGAAACAGCCTCCTTTGCACTTAGTAGTACTTGTGATGCTGTTCTGTCCGTTGCGAATGCTGTATCCTGTAATGCACTACAGTTTAAAGCAGGTCCAGTTAATGCAACTACAGGTTGTTTATGAAAGACAACTCGGGAATGGTTAAAAAGCTTAAACTACATTGTCACAGATACCTTCATTACCTTATGAAAACTTTGGTAATGTGTAAGTATTGTTGAATTTGTATCTGTATTTTCTTTTATCAAGCAAAGTATGCATTCTCTGTTAAAGTTAAGAATTTTCTTCTCTCTATGTAAACAATCCAATTATTAAAATGATTTTAGTTTTTCGTGAGGTATTAACATGCTCAACCCAAAAGGCATTTATATACCTGCGATCCGTATGTATTAATCAATGAATCTGATCCATGTTTCATATGGGAAATCACTGAATTGTTTATTGTATATGATGTTTAAGTTATGTTAGTTTAAGTGATGAAAGAATGTCTTATATAGCTGAAGAATAAATTAGAAAACACTTACTCGGACGTTTTCGAGCTCAGTCTGCGTAATCTGTAACTGCTGTAGGAGCTCTTCAACCGACACACGGCTTAGCTGATTTTGAGATCCTTCACCAACAATATTCTGAAATGTACAGAGAAGTTGGAAATGCTAGGTGTGATTATGTTTCAGAAAGCATATCAAAAAAAGTATTATTATATTGTATAGTTAATAAACTAACCTTGTCAACCTCAAACTTAGCAGCTTCCATTCCCTTATTATACATTTGCAGGTACATAGATCGTTGGCGATTCTCCTCATCCTGTAGCTGCTGGTTGGCTTCCTCTAACTTCTTTTCAAGAACATAAATTCGTTCCTTAGCCTGTTCATAATTTGGTAGCAATTCACAATATCTTGTATTTACATCTGCCAACTTCTGCAAGAGTGCTTCTACTTTGTCATTATGTGCTTTTTTCATTTCTTGTGTTTCACCCACATGGGCTCTCATCACATCTTCTATTTTCTTCTCATAAAACGATATTAAATTACGCCTTTCTTCATCACTATCAAGTGATTCGGTCATGCAGGATGCATCATGCATTAACATATGAACAGATTCTTTAGAGTGCAATGAAGAATTTGTCAAGTCATCAAAGTGTCCCGAGTCTGTAAAGGACCCCTGCATTTCATTCCTACATCTGGTTGGTGTACTGTGGTCTTTGAAGGGACTGTCCACGACATCATAAGATCTACTTGTATCTTTAAATCTGACACTTTGCTCCTCAATACCCTCTTCATTCTCTCTCACTGTGACAATTTCACTTGAGTTTGATTTTTCATCTGGTGAAAATACTGAGGCTTTGTAAAGGCGTAGTTCAACAACTTCTTTTGTTAGTTGAAATATTTCACTGTCCTTCTTATCTAAGTCCTTTTTGGCCTGGCTCAATAGGCTTTTTAAACGTCTTATTTGTTTTTGTGCCCTTTGTGTTGGAGTCAGGTATTCTTCTCCAGCTAAGCCAGCATGTGATGAACAATGCAACACATATCTCATGGACCTGCCACTGAATGTTGTACCATTGAATGGCGCATAGCCGGCATCAATCGAGGCTGCCGTAGCGGCGCTACCATAACTATGCAATGAATCATCATCAGGCAAATCTTCTGGAGAGCCAGGGGGGGTATTAGCAGAATCAGTCATACTTAGTTTTCTGTCAAGACAGTCCTGCATTTTCAAACAAGACTTTTTAGGTCTGATTTGGGAATTGGCATGAAATGACTGTAAATAGAAAACATTTAGAGGTTAGGCATGTATTTTTAAAAATCTGAAACTGTGTGTGAAGCAAAAAGCAGCAGCCGAAATAGGTAATAAGATATGTATGTCAATGAACCCCTTGCGTCGTTCCGCGGTCGTCGCCTTGTTTTCGAGTTTGCGTAAGTGCAACTGCATTGCTTTGTGCCATATTGTAACTCATGTTGTATATATTTCTTTACTTACTTGACTTCGAGGACGATGGCTTGGCTCAGGTACTCTTGAGCCATCGCTTCGCTTAGAATTCCCGTTTTCCGTGATTATTGGAATATATTTTCTAGCTAATAGAGGCGAGCGCTGCACCATTTTCTCACCGCGCAGCCGCAGTGAAGCGGTTCTTCGGAAATGCCCGATATTTCCCGCGCCATAAACGTCGTCTTGAAATTCTGCGATTCTTCGCGTATTATTTCTGCTCATCATTTTTTATTAATTTTTAACATTGACGTAGCGTTCTGTAACAATTATGTAAATACTAAATACCAATTACATGAAAAAACTTGTGATAAGAATCAAAATCACGTTTTGCCAGATTGAAGTTTCTCAAAAATCCGTAAAATGCCCTCAATTAAAATTCAAAGTGCAAATCACATTTATGGTAAAATTCTGACGGTGCCACGAACTTAAAAGAATTGACTAAACAGAGTAAAGAAATATTGTCAACAATATTCGAGTTTCGATACAGATTATTTAGAGTATCGATTTTAGTTACCTGTAAACTAGGTTTAAATTTTTTATTTCACAATAAATTTTTGTTTTTAGAAACAATAACGTTTGAAAAATATACGAAATCTATAAAGGAAGTTAGGTATAAAAGTAATATCGATCTACTTTTCAGTTCTGATCAAAACATTAATCACATTTATCGATAGATATGCAATAATACAATAGTATCGTTTATTTCCAATAAAAAAGGTCAATAGATGTCGCATTGAATAAAGAAATGACAAAATGTATATATTAATTGTGATCAGCTTAAAACTTCAATTAATTTTAAATAAATACTCAAATGAAATTTCTTAATTTTAATATAAAAATGAAGAGTATAAACTGAAAGGTAATTTAACGAAGCAATGACTTCATAATGTCCGTAACGACATTATTTACAACAATATTTCAAGGTTTTCTTTGTTATTAATTCTGGTTTGTAGGTTTTTAATATCAATAGCGCTAAATTACAGCAATCTCAAGTTGTAGTTTATAATAATGTAAAAAAATATAGTTCGTTTCGTTATCGTTCGTTAAAAATTTATTTCGAGTGAAAAATATGAGCACCTCCCAGACAATAATCCTCATTTTTCAAATTGTTTAATGTTATTATTTTACGAATTTATGCCTATTAGACACTTAACTTAAATCTACTGGTATTATTATTACTGTTTTTGTTATATAAACAAATATTGCAATGAGTTGTAATTCACCCTAATAGTGAAAGTTGTTTATTACATGTTGCATGTCTAAATAAATACAATAACATAATTTTATTAACACTTATTTCTCCCCGTTGCACACATCATAATATTATTAATATATATTATATACCTTGATCAGCGATGTTGAGTTTAAAATAAAAGATTTCGATTAGTATAAACCAGACTATTTTATTAATATTTTTAAAACATGGTAGGATTATATATTTATTCCGTTCTCAATTTAAAATAATATCTGCCGCCAATTCTGTTATTACAACCCAACGATTACTAATATGACCTTGGGTTTACGCGAGAAAGAGAAAAAAGAAGTTTTATTACTGACTATTATTCAACTTGATATTATGGCGGGTCCGAAAACTGAAAAATTCTTGTAGGGCGAGTTATTATTGAGTGCAAATATTTCCCCTTAATTATAATTTAAAGGAGTAATGCTATTTAAAATGCATAATACGATATCCAAGACATGACGACATTTTATGCTGACATTTTTCATATGTTGAAATTCTTACAAGCGAACAATCGTTCGTCATTAGTAATTTTGTGTTAGCTTTGTACGGTGCGTTTGTTTCAACATTGACGTTTCAATTCGTTACACGATTGCATTTTCTCACAGACTGAAGAATGAAATACAAAATGTACAATGTACATGTTTTTGCCGGCGCAAAACACTGTTATGCAACAGAACAATGGATACAATTTCATCACGACCAAAAATCAATGGATTCCATTCAATGCAAGTTCCCATCTGCAGTTTTGTCTATGGATATGACAAATTATTAAATCGCTGAGAAATAAGTTAATCATTCTCGCGTTAAATTATTATTTGAAGAACAAATGATCCATTTGTCGCCATTATTAAAGATTCTCTATTGTTCTTAGCTTGGTCTGATCACACAAAAATCAGATTAATAATTGCGTCGGCATTTTTTTATTATAAAATAAGTATCTTTCTCACAAACTTATTAAACATTATAAATACGGACGTTTTTTCTAGCAAACTGGAAATTTGATAAATAAATATCTAATTTAATGTGAATTCATTTACCAACAATATTTATGTAAGTCATCGAAGTAGAAATTAGTATAGTAAAGATTACCTACAACAATACACACACAAACATAAACTTTGCTAAACCACTGAAATATAATCTAGTGTTTTGAGGTTAAACCAAAGTAGGTTAAACCTGAGGACAGATGCATGAAGGCTGATTATATGCTCTTTAAGTACCTAAGTGTAATTTCAGCTTTTATAGTTAATAAGGTGATATAAACTAAATATGATTTACTAACGGTTCACCGCGGATCCACCTGCATTTGCACCGTTAAAACGTATAGTCGTTTTTCGGTCTAAGACGGCACAATAAAAATTACTGTGTAGTATTCATGTTGTATATAGAAAATAGTCGCGCGTAATATACGCCTAAATTTGTATGGATGTTTGATCATTCGCGGAAACCGATCGGATTTCAATGAAACTATGGCTCATATATAAGAACCCACACATTGTGTATACAATACAATTTGAATAGTAAGCCTATGGAGGCTCCTTTTCTTATATAATAAAAAGGACAATTAGGAACATGGGCCTAGAAATGCTGCTTACAACCTACTTAATCGCAACGTTCCAAGAAAGAAATCGCTCGCTTTCTCTACTACTTTTCATGGGGTATATAGAAATATTATTTATCGTAGATATTCGTGAGTCTTTCCAAGGTTCCAAGGTTGTGAATCAGAGACAAGACAGTTTAGCAAGTTAGCAGTTCGCATACTTTAACAAAACAGCAAATATTATGGATGCTTGCTTGCACATACAAAATACCTATTTTTAATTAATTTTTTCCTAATTTTTATTATATTGTAATATTACTAAAAACAATAAAAAAAAGGTAAAAATGTGTTTCTCAATTGAATAATTATAAATATAGTCGAATGTTAAACAGTAATCATTTACCACAGTTTTTGTGTTGAAATGTAGGTACATTTCCTTGACTGTGTAAGTTTTTTTTTTAATTCTTAAAATCTAAAAGATGAAACGCAATTATCAATAGTCATTTGTCATTTTAATGTCATTTCTTAATGCGAATCGAATCAACCATGACTTATTAGCTTCATTAATGAGGTAATTAACATTGTTCAAAGGAGACTTTTCTCTGTAGCATAATTGTTGATACAAATGAAACAGTTATAGTGTATATATGAGTTTTGTATTATGTAATAACTAGAAGTGCAAGTTATGTTATAAGGGAGATTATATTTTTCATGTTATGAAAGAGCCGGTTGCAAAAGAGCTTGTAAAATGGAGCGATGTTTCGTTTCTTAAAGTTATGATATGTTCTAGATTTAAAATGTAACTTGTTTGTAAAAAAAAAATTGTTATTTGTTATAATTGTATATGTATATATATATAACAAATAACATTTTTTTTTTACAAACAAGTTACATTTTAAATCTAGAACATATATATATATATATATAGCAATCTATAACTTCTGGTAAACTAATTAACTCCTTGTATATAAACCAACTAAAAGTCTTGCTTTCTCTGAAAATGGACAAGCTAAAGAATATGTTGGAATAATAAAACGATTGAAAACGTATTTGTTAAAGGATTGTCTATATTATCTTGCAGTTTTCGCAATTGCACTTTATAATTAGTAAATATTACAATAATATGTACAATATTTCATAAAATGGGTGATAGATTTTGAATTTAATTGATTTTTAAAATATATCATACCGAATTAATAACTTATGACTTATTTAAGGAAAATATTTATATAACGATTGCCTTTTCTAGCAAAGGTGTATATTACAAATAATAATAATAAAGTCATATGTAGAGAGAGGCATTTAAAAACGTAATTCAGTACATTGTTAAGAAGATAGTTTTGCGTGTGATTATGAAGCAATTAAGCTATCCTGATACTTATCATATGGCTTATTTTATCTTAATTATGGCTTACAACAACAGTCACTAACAATGGCTATTAAATATAATTTTCCTAATTGGAAAGTCGTATTAAATCTGCTATTTAAGCCCCAATGGGGCATGACGCGTGGGATACATTCCTGCAACTTATTTCAATGTTTTTCTTTTACACACACGTGTATGTCTGTATTATGTTACATTAGGAAACCAAACAAATTTTAAGGCATTTGAATATATATAGGTATAGACTGAACAGTATCAAATATTCTTTAATTCGACAGTATTTAATCTATGGCTACTTCTCAGTACTTACCTAATAATTAAAAACATAACTTTAACGAATTCCAACGTATATTTCTCGATAAACTTGCACGTTTAATAAAATCATTAGGGTGTTTACCTTAAAATTGGTGGTTATTTAATTAAATTGATTTTCATGATTAATTTCATAATAAATAGATAGATTTAATCTCTCGGCTCTCAGTCAGTTATTTTTACTATCGAAATAACATTTTTTTAACCAAAATTATAAAGCTATAATGTGTAATTACGATGGGAAAGCAAAACCGTAAATTTAGACTGATTTCAGTTTGTCAAAAATGAATTGGTACGTTCAAGTGTTTATATCTACACACCCTCACTGACTTTACGTAGTTTAATAAACAAATACAAAACTTTTATTGACTAATTTGTTGAAAAAAAATTATTTGAACTGGATTTTTAATGATTTGACATGTCAATCGAAATATGAGTATATTTTATATGATTTATAAAATAAATTAGTAACTTGTTGATTCAAAAGAAAAATATCTATTACAAATATTTACTTGCAAAATATATTTTGAAATAGGTAACAATGCGTTTATTTTTTAGAACGTAAACCACTCGCAACAATTGCAAGTTAATTTATATCAAGGTTAAATACATCCGTTTAGTTTTATTTACAAAATTAATTTTTAACTTGCAAAACTGGTTTCGTTTTTGTGAATTCCCTTTTAGTATTGAACTACATTTGAGTTGAAATATTGTCTAAAACGATGTCGGCTGTATCGAATTTGCCATTAAACATGATCGGAATACTTCTCGCTAATTTCACAGTTGCGCAACGGATGATCGTGGTTAGAAATTTTTGAAAATCGAATAAATATTAAAAAATAAATTTTATAAAAGAAAAAACTTCTTTGAAACAAAATTATTATTCTGTGACTTAGATAAGCATTTATAAATTTTACTTACATATATTAGCGCCGTGCGTGATATCCAAAACGATCGAATTTGTCGAATTTAAAACACATCATCACAGATTAAATAGTTCGTACACAATTCGTTCGCACATAGTTCGATTTCAAACATCGCAAATTGCATAGAGTAAACCAGTCGCGGTAACTTTTACACTATGAATGTTGCGAGTTGGCGCGCTTCGTGTCACGGTAACTGCTCCCGTATCGCAACTTCGTACTGACACAGTACAACTTTGATAGAGAGCTCCGAAAAAAATGGTATCAAATGTCACTTACTCAATACAGTTACATAAATTACATCGGTTTGTTACGTCACCAAATGCGCGCACTGCAGTTGTGCCTTACGCGGTTCAATACACACTGAGCGCCATCTTTTGGTTCATGAACATGACAGTTTGTTTGTTGGCAGGACAACACAGAAACACGCCATACTAAATCGGTTTGACGTTTGACAATAATCAGTGAAATTTAAGTTTAAATAATGTAAACATTTTAATTAGTTACTAATCTACCTGGCTTCTGGATTCGATTTCTGGTAAAATAAAATAAATTAATAATGAAAGTAGATACAAATTTTTTTTTCACACAATTTTAAAGACTTATTCTATTGTACTTTCTATATGTGTCTTTCATTTCCTCAAATGTTACAAAATCCTATATGTAACACATAATTGCGCTCAAAGCACCGAATTATATTTATCGCATGCGAGTAAACGCAATAACTAAACACAGACATCAATTTCAAATTATACCTTCCAATCGTTGATGTTGCGCAATTTAGAAAAACTCTTTGGTAAAAAACTGACAATGGAACTCCACAATTTCTATCATCTATAGTCTCCGCATTGCAGTAAATCTTTAGTTTATGCGATGTTTCTGTGATTGGCGTCTTTTTATGTTTTTTAAGTCAAATATTTCAAAATAAATATACTTAGTCAAATTTATAATTAAATTAATAACCAATCCGATTCCTAATCTTCGCCTTTTGATTCGCTTATTATGTGTGATATTTTTAAATAAACGTGCGAGAATTCGCTTAGACACAACTCACCATTTTTTCATAATCAAACCTTTGAATTTGCTCGGGCTTGTTAATAGGTTATATATAAAAGAAAACAAAAAATTAGAAAATGTGGGATTAGCGAAGATTAACATTGTTTGGCAACCTGCCAATTGAAAATCGGGAAATTGCGCCATATTTGTCCAAGTAAATATTACGACATAGTCTGATAACAGTGAAAATGATGGAAACTGCGAAGTTTCAAGTTGTGTGGCCAAAGCTTTGCCAAGAATGATCATTTTATGCGATCTTTAGAGTTTTAGGGTAAGCATACTTGCATCTATTATTTTTCTTGTGTATAACTGTTTTGACTGAATCCACATCAAAGGGTGAAACAATTACAATTGTTTATGTTAAGACTACTTAATACTCATAATAAAGATTTATCATGGCTTGAGTCTTATAAATAAAAACCTTCAATAAGCGAATTGGATATAGACATTAAGTGTAACGAAACAGTCTGTGCTTTTACGATAGATAAAAACGGTAAATAGTTTAGTTTTAGATTATTGAAATATTTATGGTTTTATTGTCTGGCAGAATTAAATTTAATATTAAATAGATTTACTTGTAAGCGCTGTTCTAAAGACCCTGTTGTAAAGAAACTTCAATTATCAAGTAAGATGAAACGATGTATTTTTTATTTAGGTTTCTTATTTCATAAACTGCCTCGTTCGTCATAATTGTTGGATGTAATATTAATTACATAGGTAATTATTACGTTTACACAGATTTCATAATTTAAAATAATTAGTGTATAGATAATGTATTATATTAAATGTACATGCTCTCTAAGTTTGGTTGGAATGTGAATTTGTTTTGTTTGAATTTTTTTTTTGTTGTTGTTTTTTTTTTTTTTTTTGTTTATAACAAATTAGAATGCTTTGACCCTGAAGATTTTAATAACGTTTCTTAGTGGTTAGGGTTTCAAATATGAAGTGATTAATATCATTATCGGACTTTGTAAAGGTTAAAACACCAACCAAATATATAATTGACGACGGCGAACAGAGTCCAAGTTTCGATTCCTTGCACGGTCAAAATTTGTGTGAAGAGTGCACGATTATATTTTGGTTGTGGTGTCATTATTATGAATATAATAATGTATTTATAAAAATTAATATTATTGTATTTATAAAAATTGTTTACATATTGTCTAAGTGCAGTATGTTAGCACCTATAATACTATAGTATTATAAACAGCTTACCTTTCGGTTTAACCGCCGTATGCGTTGTCTTTATATGCTACTAAATATTTGGCATTTTTTTCATAATAAAGTTATTCACCAAAGTAAAATAATGCGTACAGAGTGTTGTTCAAATCGGTACATACTTATTTTTTATTAAATTCCAGCATTTGCCACACAATTTTCTATTAACAATAACTAAGGTGACTCTAATACTTTCTGACATCACTTAGCCATACAAGCCAGTCACAAATATCAACCACTGCGAAATCCCGGGCTCCACTCATAAAACAGATGGAATATGGGTAGAAGACTCAACTGAATGTTAAGTACAAAACCCTAATACACCAATATGCAAGCAATACTCCGCGAAAAAACCCACAACCACTCGACGTACGTTTCTCGTATGAGTTTCTCATCGAGCGCTGTTCGATGAGGCAACTTTCTGAGGATGCTCCGGTGTCGGGACGAAACGTGCGTATAGTGGCTGTGGGTTTTCTCGCGGAGTATAGGGGTTTTGTAAGTACTATGGGGTATTGACTTCCGCAAGTTAACGCCTGATTCTATTAATGAATGTTAAGTGATACTGTCGCCCATGGAACACACACTGCCAGAGGAGCAATGCTGGCGTTTCAAGTAACGGTATGCTCTTATGTTGAGGAATCTTTAGTCGTACTGGTCCGGAAGTACCCTTATTGATAGCTGGTTCAACAGTGGTAGTGCATGGTAGAAAGCGCCGCCGGAAGCGCTCAGTTGTGGAATAGCGGACATCGTGGTGATATGAGTGGAATTTCGTTTTCTTCCTAGAAATTTGATGATGGAATTCAGCTGTAGATATTTCTTCACGATAAATACGATAGACTATGCAGAGAAACCCTTCTCAGGATTGAGTCACTCGTAAATCAGGTCAGAATTCGAGAAAGAGCTGGTACTGATGAGCTCCCAGCTCGGTCCGGAGCATACATTCCTGCCCCTGCTTGAAAATTAATACTGCGGATAAATAACGTTATATAATATCATATATAATATATTAAGAGATCAATGCATTTGGTAAAGAAAAATATCTAAGCTCAGGCAAATATTCGTTTTGACGTTTGATAACTAAAATTAGCCAATCAAAAGCCATATTGATCGTGTAAAAAATCCTTGTATCCCTTACAAAGGTACAAATTTGCATTCCCATACAGCATTTGCATATTAAGTTACATTTTGCATAACAAAATGATGTGTTTAGCGCTTACAAATCTACCTGTGTTATGTTACAAATGCTATAGTAATTAATAGTAATCATATTGTCTGTGAAAATGCTTTAAAACTTATTGATAGACAATCAAGCACGCATATTCAAGTCCCTGAACCTTGCTAATAACTATATATTGAATTATATTTAATTCAGTGATTATATATATAGTCATTATATATAACTATATTACACTGAACAAGTGTTTGATTGTTCCAATTTCGCAACTACCTATTACGTGATTGAAACAAAAACAATTGACAAACGCCTCGATCATTTCCATCACAATTTCTTAATTCACTTTCCGCATGCCTAACTATTGAAAATATTACGCATGAGCAGGCATTTTGAATAGTACGAGATTGGCAGCGCGCTAATCACGGTGAAAAACATTGGTCGAACAAAAAATATGATTTCACGTGAACATATAAATGGTTCAAACTGTGGCTGAGCGCATTGATCGAGAAACTTCCCTATCCTGCGTCATTTACCGACAGCCAGCAACGAATGTATATATAAAACATTTTCGATTTTTGTATTATCCGCCATTTTAATTATCGTAAATCTTATAGCCGTAGTTTTCCCGCCAATTATGTCATGATATAGGGATTCATAAACAGTTAGTGACAATATACCACGTTGTAGTTTTCTTAAATGGTTTTATAGAGCTTCTCAACTGCTGTTTGTAGAACATGGTTAAAACTTGGTCAAACCGGCCTGGCAGCCTTGCAACTCTCGAGGCCACTTTTTGTGCGTCAATTTAAATGGGCAATAGTCGATACCATATTACAAAAAGCTACAGCTTTATAAAAAAAATGTTCGCTTCGAACTTAGACTCAGCGCTCAGAACTTAGACTTACATAGAAAAGAATTTTGGGTGGTGTCCATGACATCAATGAACCTAACTTCAAATTGGTTTGCGGATAAGATGTAGCTTAAGCCTCTTTTCGTAGCTAAGAAAATATAAGTCACCGGATAGTTTACAAAATACTATTTGTTTTAACTGGTAAATATTATTTTTTAACGTATTAAGGTATTTTATTGTTTAAAGCCTGTAGTTTCAAAACCTCTAACGAAATATTACTCTAAGAACAAATGAAGTAAAATAATTATTCATGCGTGAAGTCAACTACCTCTGGCATTCTAAGTTCAAGGTTCGAACGTTTCTCACTAGTAAGATTGAGCGCATCATTAGAACAGGCTTCATATTCCGTTTTTATTTAAGTAATAAAGAAACATACTGTAGACATCCATAGATAAAATTTACGACTGTATTGCATGAGGACTTTCATCAGCCTGTCATTTTACATAATTTTACGTCACTTGATTATTCAAAAATAGAATAACTGTCACATAACACCGATATATTCAAGCGAGTTGACGTATTGGAACATTGTAAGTTGCCTTTTAACGCTTGAACGCGCGCTCTCTCTGATTTCTCTCTGCATTTGCATGCCGGTGCATACAAAACCAATTATTAACTGCATCAGATAAGATATGAAATTAGATTATCTAATGTATCTATAAAACTAAATTAAAACTCCTGCTCGTTATTGTGGTATTTAGATCATTAGTTGAAATTGTTACTTGGGCGCGAATAATTGCTTTCAAGTTTCGACACATCTTTCAAATTCGAAATTCAAACAAAGCATTACACAGATTATAATTCTTGCGTAACAATTCAAATGAAAACGTGTATACAATTACTTCAATAAAATTAAAAACATGTTTTGTTTTCATGTCTTATTAATTTGGTGTCACCCCGCTTAATGTTTACTGTTTATTGGTATAAATCTAGTCACCTGTAAGTAGTCAATTGTAATTAACACTATACTAGGGAATTTATATATATATTTATATATAACAAATAAATTTAGGTCCGCCGTTAAAAACGTAAACATTTGAAAGCGTTTCTTTGTCTGGTTTTACATAAGATGTGACTCAACGTTTTTCTGCCTACTTATCTGACACTGACCTCGCTCACAGATTATACATTTGTTATTATAATTTGTCATCTTAGATAATCACAATAAGTCACAAAATTTACAAATGTTGACACGCTGGTTAGTGATTTATAATGTAAATATTAAGTCGAAGCACATCAAATAAAATAATAACACTTTTAGTGTTAACAATTAAGCTCTTACTGATTTCCTATTTTTGGCTTATTATAATTTATTGTAATAAATAGTGAATCCAATTCAGCTATATGTCCTTATCTTGATTATATATATTAAATTATGTGAAAACCGCCAACGATAAAAGAAAGGGGAAAAACAATTAATTTAACAGTATCAACAACGTTACATCACAGTAAGTCCATCTATGGTCTAGATGTCATAGACAACTTTAAGATAAATCTATTATTATCTTTGGTTTACGCAAGATCACATATTTAAACAAAAACTCGTTAAGTGATTTAAACGCTAATTAAAGACTTGTTTGTTTAAACTGGTGAGTCTATACTTTGTACAAAGTATTATATCTCAATTAATATTTATATATAATATAAATCCTTTTAATTGGAATTGGAACTGTATTGCGCACTTTCCCATAGCCTGTTATATCCGATTGCCCTGAATATAAATACCCACAGCGTCCTGTTCCTATACTTCATTCAATACATAAGTTATCCATTCTAAAAATAAAATAGCTTTCAAAAAGAGGTTCTATATTCCTATATTTTGGTTTGTATAGACTCTTAATCTAACCATCACGAGACGTGCACAGCGTCTATTTTTAATCGACCACGGTCTAAGGGCAACGACCGTGCAGCCTGTTAATTTAAAAAAAGTCATTTCGCTGTGGCTTTAGACTTTAGAGCAATCTAAATGAATATATAAAAATATATTCTCTGATATATTGTTACTAGGAGTAACGATAGGGAAACAGCGTGATGGCAAACGGGTGGAGACTAACTGAATAGTATCAGATATAGAGTTTGGCATAAGTAATATATACTAACAAACTTTTATAAATATATTTGCAACATCCAGAGCGCAGACAACAAATATTATAGCAAAATTATTAACCATATCGGACCTGAGACCCTCGGCAGTGCATAGACAGTGGCTCCATCTAGTTTATCGAGTGTGCTAAAAGAGCAAACTGGTGTATTTACAAAATAAGGTTTTTTTTAGTTTTTTGTATATTTTTATTATTTATTTATGTAAATTTATCCATATCCAGATATTTTTTTCTCCTTACATTATATATATATGTTTCAAATATGATACATGCTGTTATTCAGGATTTTGGATTAATATAAGAGGAGGTTATTTTTAGGTACAGAAATAATAATTTAAGAGTATTCATAATGAGTTTTTTCACATGGTCGGTGACCACCATAGCTTGTATTATGGATGCTAATATACCAGATAAACATATACTTTTTTATTTTTATAGCACCCAGGTCCCACACTACAGCCAAGATTTAGTCTCATCAAACAAAAGTTAAAATTGTAATTATTATACTTGAAAAAATATTTTATGTTATATAATATTTTTTTTATGCTTTTGAAACAGATTTTGTTATTTACTCAACAATTTCTTGTCGACTAAGAGCTTAAGTTTAAATATTATAAAAAGAAAGTGGATCACACAGTATCCTCAAAGAGAAAGCGATCCCAAAGGAGCTTGTTCTATAGAGACAGCGCGACCGTTGAAATCTTTATTACGTGACGTGTTTATTAATGTCGTTAAGGTTACTATCATTACAAATCATTATTACAATTTATTATTGTCATTACAACTTATAATAACAGTTGTAATTTGAAAATGGAACGTTATTATTTCAAATGTTTTTAATTGCACAGAGCACATTATTTGAATTTCAAAAAACTCTCGTTCTTTATTTAAAAAAAATCTTAATCCAGCCAGTTCTGTTTTTTGAATTATTTTTATATATTCTTCGTTACAAGATATTATATTTTTGGTTATAGTTATATCTTGCATTGCGTAATGTAAGAAGTAGGTATGTATGGCGTTAATACATAGGATACCATTTAAGGTTAAATATATGTGAGTAACCAGTTGCTGTTACGATAAATTGAACAGAGCGGACGTTTTTCGGGCAACTGATACCATACTTATAAGGTTTTGTATGGATGCACCACAGTTTATAGTACCTATGTAGTTGGTACTATGTAAAGTGAGGAATAATAACAATTTTGATAAATAATAACTGCCAAACAGTAAATTTATATACACGTTATGAGTAAACGCGATATAAATTAACATTATTATATATAAAGCACTCAAATAGCAGAAGAATTAAAATCACTACATTTTATACCTCTCATTTACACTAGCCATTTACAAGTTACGACAAATTCTCAATCAAATCTGTCAAATCATTTCATATAAGCTTACTTTTATATTCACTTTTAAAATTGAACAAATCTTTTAGTTATATAAATTGTTAATGAGACATTAAATCGCAATATTAGGAATATTTGACATTTCCTGTAACGGCTTGAAGTTTGTCGTTTCGATCACCATTGTTACGAAACTAAACTTTGTACCAAGCGGTGTAGCGTGGTAGCATATATATTACTATTTTTTCGTATTTATTACTAACGTATGAGTCATCATGTGTCACTGAATATTATAACACTGTGGCCGTCCATCTCTGTCCCACAATACATCTATCCCTTACTCACGCGCAGCCGACGTCACCGGACAGCCAGCCAATTGACCGGTATACAGTCAACCTTCAGTTTTTCTTTATTTATAACTCGCTTCGCCTGTGTAAGTTATGCTTCGTTGGTATCAAGCCAGTCACTGTTAAATTGATGCATTTATTATGTCAGTATTCATCTACTAATATTAGAAAATAATTTATAATGTTACATGTTAGTTAAAATTCAAATAATACTAAACACTTTGAGTTTAACTTTGAAATTATAAATATTAAGAAAATAGTAACTATTACAACAGCACTCTTGTGTGTCAGTTATTGTTTTGCATATCATAATATGATTATATCTATATATAATAGGTGACTATGATAAAATATTATCAAAATATAAATCAAGCAAATCACGTTCAGTTACTGCGGTCAAAACTTGCTTATCATAATGATATCGACAGCTGATAACACTAGCTCTAGTTGCTATCTGATATACACTATCCGTGCAAGTAAGTGCGAACGTAACACAGAGCGGTTTAATGAACGCCTAGCAATGGCGGCGGCGCTCGCCCCGCGCGGCTCACAGTCGGCCCCGAGCTTCACGCGGCGCGCGCGCAACCTATGTTAGTGAAAGGCCGCATGACTCACACCAGACATGAACGAGTACGCCGAATTCGACTGGAGGGTGCACCAAATGCAGAACGAGCGGCTCTGCGACGTATCCAGGAAGAGGCTGACAGATGGGGACAGACAACGCGCCCTAGATGGCCTCAAAGAGGCTGTCGATTCAAGCCTTAACCTCGCGTTGCGCGATAAAAGTCGATGCCAAGACGACAACTTTTTGCGGCGGTTCCTGTACGCCAGCAAACACGATGTCCAGCAAAGTTTCGAGCTGCTAGTCCGCTATCATCAGTATCGGCGAGAGCATCCTGAGTTGTGGGCGCCAGCGGACGGGGGCGTACTGCGAGCCCTCGCCGACGGCCTCCCAGGCGTGCTTGCACAACGTGACCGGAGGGGGCGCTGCGTTCTAATTATGTTCGCCTCAAACTGGACTCCCCACGCTTGCCCGCTTGTGTCCGTCTTCAGAGCGCTATTACTCACCTTGGAGCGGACCATCGTCGAAACGCAAAACCAGGCGAATGGATACGTTATCGTCGTCGATTGGACCGAGTTTACGTTCAAACAATCGTGTAGTTTACAAGCAAAGACTCTGAAAATGATGATCGATTGTCTACAAGACTGCATGCCTGTTCGCTTCAAAAGTATACATTTCATCGGGCAGCCATGGTACGTTGAGACCGCGTTGGCCGTTGTTAAACCCTACCTGAAAGCAAAGACGAGAGAACGGATCGTGCTGCATGGTAATAATTTGTCGACCCTGCACGATTCTCTGCCACTCGACATACTCCCGGCGGAGTTGGGAGGTGAAGGACCTTCCTACAACTCTGAGCTTTGGTTGCAACAATTCTGTAGATTCGAGAATATAGACACACCAGCTGCTCAAGTATCGACAAAGGTAGCCAAGGATAAAGATGTTCCCGCGGCCAAAGTGGACAAGGCGTATAAGCAAAAGGACAATGGAAACTTTTCGTTTCATGGTAATGAAAAAAGTGCTAAGTCAGAATTACTACGCGATAAAGATTGATAATAACGTGAACCACCTCACTACTTGGTTCCAGTGGACAGTTGCGCATTTCACTGGGGCGTGTCGCCCCATATTGGTGCTTGCGTGCCTTTTGTGATATGAAGTGTTATATTTTAACGAGTTTAGCCATTAAGAGGATGTTTTTATGCTTATTTTCGGTATTGTGATGGAATTGCTCGACGTGATCAAATTAAATATTGGCTTCGCTTCACGCTCGTTTAAGATGTGAGTCAAGCGTAATCATCATTGTGGGTGGGTAACTCATCCTTCAGCAGAAAGCAGACGCTGTGTAGTACATATAACGGTTCTGAGCTCTCAATATGAACCATTCATGTGACTCGTGCGCAGGTGTGCGTGCACTCTGAAACTATAAAATAGTTTAAGATCTATTTATTAATTGTAGATTTAGGTGGCATTCTCGTGTATGATAATTGAGAGCATACTTATTCTGAGGCTTTTCGCATTTATTAAGCTTAAGTTTTGGAATAGTCATAGGATGGAGTATATTTATTATTGTATCTGTGTAATTATCAGTATTAAATTGTTCTGTCCAATTTAAAATCAGTTATAAACGCAGACCCGTTGGTCGTTCCAGTTTCTAATGCAGAATTATGCTCTCTTAACTTAACGTTGACTTACCGTCCATTGTAATCCTTAGGTACTTTTTGAATAGGGCTGTAAAAAAGAGCCAAATTATTTCCTATTGTTATCTTATTTGTACACCCAAGATACTCATTGTGATGTCTTATTGATATTTTTAAATAAACTTTTTAACTGTACCTTGGATTTTTATTTGTATAATTTTGATAACTTTCGCAATTGTCTGTAAAATATATAAGTTATATTTGACAATTTCGCTTAAGATTATATCTTCTTAAAAGGCACATGGAAGGGAAACATTATTTCGTTTATGTAAACTAAAATATATCTCATAAAACGAGGCCAAAGTTTTAATGTAACAATCGATGTAAGAATCGAATACGACTAACTACATACTAGAGACCAATCCATTTTTAATAGCAAGTATCTTTAGTTAATGACAAGCACAAATCAGAACCTAAAAACGGTAGGACACGAAACGTGTGTGCACCGACACTTTAAAACAACTTTTATAATTCATAAATTAATATCATTTCGTAATAACAATGAAACGAATTTCAGAAGGTTGATCACTTTCTTTTAGACCACCCATTTACATTTGTAGCAGTTTTCCTTTTAATTATATAGTTTTAAAAAATATTGGGCATGCTGTGATCATATTAATATTATTAATTTTGCGCCACACCGAATTTGCGTTTTATTTTACCGTAATGTATGCGCTCCCTAGTTCAACGGGTTCTTGAAACGAGAAATCTTTACTATTTATTTGCGTGTATTTCTGTAATATGTCGAGCTTGGTGTAATCTTGTAAAAACATGCTTGAAAACAATGGCGGAGAGTTTCTTGCTTGCTCTTTAAACTAGGGACTGCTTGTAAATGTTAATTTAGCTTTTATTTATTGGAAAATCTAAGATGAATCTATAAATATTGCGTATGAATATAGGTGTAAATACTAAGAAAGAGTTTTGAGTCACAGTTTGAAGTTGCTATCCCCATATACTGTACTACTTATAGATTCCATTTAATGTATTTCCATTTTGCGTAATATTTGCATGCATCTGGAACTTACTAATCATCCTAAGCGGCACTTGAAACAACAGTACTATACTATGTATTAGCATTGTTAGTATTCATAAATCTCTAATTCTACGTTTACCTTGTACATAAAATAAGCCTTATCTCATTGTATCGATTGCATGAAAACCATGGAAGTATAGATAAAAATATATGGTGTTATCTATGGTTGATAAGAAGTTCACTAAAACACTCAATTCTGCGTCTGAATTGATGATTTGGTCTCAAAGACAGAGAAAAATGGATGGATGGTGAAAAAAAAATAATATTCCACTGGGAGTCGGTGGGTTTGTCTACGCATACCCACAATATGATACAAATTAAGATGAATGAATAAAAAGTAGACGTTTAAGGATGTAAATGAACACATACAATACAATGATTAAATTAAAACTAAAAGCATCGAATACTCTACAACCAGCATTTTATAATCTATTAATTTATCTATCTTTTTGCAAAAAGTAGTTCAACACAGGAAAACTGAATGATACCTTCCGTCCACTTTTGAAAAAAGTCTAAAAGACTCTCTCCACACTCTGAGTTAACCAGGTACCTGGTTTGAAGCAGCATCAGCGTTTATTGCTATCTTAATTTCGCGATTTTATGTCAGCTCAGCATACGTACGGTTATATTTCTTTAGGTACATATATGTTAAGTAATAGGAAATTCCACCCGTATCACCTCGATGTCCACCGTTCCACTGAGCGCTTCAGAAGGCACTTTCTGACGTGCACCACCGCTATTTGGAACCAGCTGCCAATAGAGGTATTTCCGAACAAATATCACTTAACGACCATCAAGAAGAGATCTCTCTGGCACTGCGAGTGTCCATGGGCGGTATCCCTTACGGTCAGATGAGCCTCCTGTCCGTTTGCCCCCGTTTTAAATTGAAAAAAGGATTGCTTATGCACATATTACTTTAATTAATATATAGTCCTAACATTAAGTACTACTTTTTTAAACTTCAAATCGTAACTTATTACTTTAATTTTTATTCAATCGTATTTTTAAATTTTTGTTTGTACGTTTACGTCTGTGAAACGCGTTTAAGAACGTATCAATATTTGACTTTGTAAGTGTAAATAAATATTGTTCTGTAACATGATGCCACTACTCTGAACAGAATTGTAACTTTTATTATTATTTTTAATTTTCTTATCAATTTATAGTTAAATTGGTAACTTTTTATTATTATTAGGCTTATATCAATTTAACTATATTTTACATTAGCTCATTTTACAAACATCAAAATTCGCGTTTGAAATACTACATTTACATACGGCTAAGAAATAAGTAGGCATTTAGTATTCACCCCGTCCATTTATAAAAAACTTCGCAAACCTTTCCTAGTCAAAGTCATGAATAGATTAATACTGACGTATATCTATTGTATTACAAATTATGTTTATGATCGCAAATGGCCCCATATGATGCGCTTAAACAATGGATAGTGAAGTACAATAAGCGCTAGAAATAGGGCTGGCTATGGCTGAAACTGGTAAAGATTAAAAATCATAGGAAAGTGTAAATATTTACAATTTGACCATATCTTTTGAGATTGAATTCTAGAATGATTTTATCATTATTAATAAATAATATAGTATTTTTTTATAAATTGAATATCGCTGTTGATATCCTTGACAATTAAGCTCGGGATATGAGGTGAGTGAAGGGCAGGCGGATTTAATTTCTCATAAATGTGATGGAATCTTCCGGAACCAACAACTGGCGAGGCTTGCTACAACATTGGTTTGTAGTAAAAGGGATAGCTTTTATCCTATTAGTAACGCTTGCGCGCGAAAACCATCCACTAACCATAATTAGTTGTAGGTCATGTCAAAATTAATTCATTAAAACATAGCACCTGTATTTATAAGTCATAGCTACCGTCAATGGACCAATTTTGATTACTGAAGTGTAGATTAATTGTATTGAAATGAGATTAGTCACCCAACACTGTTGTCTCAGCAAATGTTAGTTTAAGTCAACTATTAGGCCTTATTCACGGTTTAAGGTTGTTGCCACGGTTACGACGGTAACCATGGTAACACAACAGTGATGGTAACTATAGTAACCGATACTGTTTTCCATAATGGCCGTTTACTGACAACCCTATGCTCACAAGTGAGTCACGAGGCGCGTTTCCGTCCCTCGCAGCGGAAGAAGTATACTCGCCTAATATTTTAATCCACAAACGTGTAATGAATCGATTTGTTGTAATTTAAAACTACGTTTCGCCTGATTTGTATGGTTTTACGGGACGTTTTCATATCGTAACGCAATGTGAATACTATTATACCAGCAAATCATTAATTTTTTTTTGATTTGTTAAAAACGATTTGTTCGTCATAGTATCACACAATTAAAAAAGTAACGTAAATTCATCATGTAAACTTTCTCCAAATTTTTAAATAGTTAATAGATATAAGTAGTATCATATACACATATATCCACGATGTTATTATAAACCTAGTACTGCTAATACAGTGATTCTTATCTCAAGCAATAAAAGTGATTTATATTTGGGCCGCTAATAAAAATAACGTGAGACCACCTATGATTTTGTCAGGGACGGACTATTTGCGTAAAGGATTTTTTTATAAAAATCATGGGTTTTTTTAAATGTTTTTTGGATGCCATTTTGTTTTCCTTTGCAATTAAAAATAGTAAAAATAAAAAAGCGTTTAAAAATGACATTTTAATATAGAGCATATAGAAAATACGTTCTAGATACGCATGCGCAGTTTACAAGTGTTCTAAAATTGACTACGCGTCATATATTCGTATAAATTTTTATTGTATTTTATAAATACTACTATTTTGACTGTGGTTAAAGGAATGCTGTATTTTTAAAAACAAGAACGCACAAAATCAGAAAAACTAAACATTTTTTCGCAAAATTTTCAAAGCATTTTGATTTGAAACCCAATTAAACTTAAGTTATTAAGTATTTATATGATAATTTTATATTGCCAAGACCATTAGTATATTATGTATTTCCTTGAATATGACCACATATGTATCATATACCCGGACAATTTTGTGTCTACTATTGTGGCTTGCGGAACAACGATTGATTACGAACATACCACAAGGCGATCATATTTATCTTACTGGATCTATATTTATACTTAACTATAGATTTTATTATAATATTAGTATATCGTTTGAATATTATAATAGTAATATAAAAAATTCCTTCTGTTCAAATGTTATAATGTACTTTATAATCAATTACATATTTGTACAGTTTTGTATAAGACAACCAACCAAATGTAATTGATAATTAATTTTCCAGGATTACTAAAGTATACGGTAAGTATAAGATAATTTGGAATATGATTTAGATGGAATTTCAGAACTGATCCTTACCATTAATTATTTCATATTCATCACAAGTGAGAACATATTGTTATTACAAATTTATTATTTATATTAATTATTTATTTACTTTCTTCATTTTTATTTACTAAATCAAACTAAGAAAATTAACATTTTTGTGAACTGCGATTATGTTTGGTTTTAATGATTTGGAGTTTAAAAAAATATATTTATTTTGGTAAAAGAATTAATTAACCGTGCAATATAGACACGATACATTTTGTGGTAGTGAAAAAAGTAAATTAAAAAATATTATAAATATTATTCTATTTTCTTTTCTTCGACATTTATTAATGAAACAAAAGCTTTCGTGAACACCAACAAGCCATTACAACCAGGAATCGTGTTCAACAAGAGTGTCAAAGCTTCGACAAAAAATATATATTTAATAAGTTATTATTGTACTTAAAACGACTTGAAATTTTGAGACGTTCACCTTTTTCATTGGTTCAAGGTGTTATTCGTCGCCTGCGCACGCTTTCGTGGAATTAACGAACAATAACAATAAAAGTACGGCCATTGTGTAGCTTCCTTTGTGTTGGGCTAATTTTTTCGATACAGTCACTTTTATTGATAATAGTTCGATTTGTTGTCCATAAAGTTGACGATTATATTCCTAAAAATTATGTAAAAATACCAAAGAATATTGAATGCAATTCCTAGTTGTAGTTTTATATATCACGTTTTTATTTTTATTTTTTATCACGTCGGGGTCACCAATGTAGTGCGGGTGTATAAATCAAATTGATATTTTAACAAATACAGTTTATCGGATAAAATACACTACACAAACAAATAAAAGGAGTAAAAAAAGAAATTGAACTAATTGCGTCGACGTGAACAAAAAACAGCATCTTTTCTTCTTTGTTGATAATGTGTCATGGCAACGGAATGTCATTTCATACCAGCCTGCACACCTAATTAAAAACAAATTAATTAAAAAACCTACGTAGGACATAGGCCCTACATCCTTGATATATATATATATATTATAATTAAAATAATAGTTGCGTTTCATATAAACATATTTTATCAACATATTTTATTACTTACAATTATATATATAGTAAATAAAAATTAAATTAACTTACCTGAAAGAAAGAATTAAGACATTTATTTATACATTAAAAAATCGTTTTTAAAGTTATTAAATTAATATCTTCATACGTAAAATATTTTATTATTGACAGCTCAAATTGTCATATTATGTACAGCATAAAATAAAAATAATACATAAAGAGTCTTTATATATATTATTATTATATCTCAAAGATATCACGTTACTCAATAAGGAATATGGTTCGTTTATGAATAGCACTATTCTATTTATAACTTATGGGTAGGAAAAATGTTTATTTTTCAGTATCAATGTGTTTTTTTTCTTAATTGAACCATAACGGGACACGACTTCTAAAGCGTTAATATAATAATGTATTGCAATATTTTACGATTGTTCTATATTTTACGTTATAAAACAAAATCTAAATCTTCTTTAACGTTATGGGTAAGGTTTAAATGCTATTTTTCTTTGTAAAGAGAGACTGGTCTTAATTCTTCTTACAACCATCGCTCTAGGAAGTTTGTTGACGTGTTGACGTCTTTTTAGGAAGTAGAAATCCATTAAGTGTTTCTAAGAATAAAGACATATCCACTCGAAACCCTACGAATATGAATTTTGTTTTTACATATGGAAGGTACATCATTTCATTCTGTAAGAGTTCTTAATGCCTGGTTAAATAATGACGTTGAAAGGGAAATCTATTAATTTATAATTTTACAATTCCGATACCAAAACAAAATGTAGATAACTCAAAAAAGGTTTAGTTTCCTTCGGCTCGATTTTCCGCGAAGCCGAGACGAGAACGATAATGTTATCTATTGAATCTTATTCAAACAATTCCAATTTAGACTTTATTCTTTAAAGAATTTGACCACTAACGTAAATATTATTACATCTTATCATTATCATAACTATCTTATCACACACGAGGTGTTTTAGTGGTTAGAACTTGACATACTTAAAAATAGATGATCTTAGATAATCTAAATTAGAGGTATCCATTATTGTATGTTTCGCATTTTGTGATTTGCATTTAAACTCTGAAACTTTGTAATACTATGTTTCATGATTAAAGTTTTATCTTAAATGTATTAAGATAATTAATTCTTATATCAACAAAGAGATTTCAAAGCTTTCTATCGAGATCTTTACAGTCTAGTCACCCTTGCACTTACACTAGCACGTGCTTAAATTTAAAATTATATATTTATATATATAAGATTAATTCTATATTAATATGAAATGAGCTATTTCACATTATTGTGTATGCGTATTAAAATATAGACATAATGGACGCCAGAAAAGCTTCACTGAATAGTCTGCGACATAAATCGGTATCTGCCAATAGAAGTATTTCTGAGCAATTTTGACTTAGAGACCTAGGATAGGCAGCACTCTCCATATTATAGAAAAAAAGCATCCAATACTTTTTATTAATGATTACTAATGTTTATACAGCGAAAGAAAAAAGCTTCTGTCTTGATTTATTAGGTATCTTACAACTTGCTATATACGTGTATAATTTTCAAGATCATATTTCGCTTCTGCCTGTTTATCCTAAAAAAATGTTAAAATATATAGGTTAAATCCCCAAAAAGTGATGACATAATATCATTTGATACTCCAATTCAGCTGTGACGTATGTCCATTTCAGGTTATTGGTTGAAATTTAAGACAGACCTGAGACCCGTATAGCGACGTTGATAATAACCGTCGTAAGTCTTAAACTCGACATACAGTATTGACTTCAATCAGTTTCCGCCAATTTTACTGTTAGGATTTGAAATAAACGACAGTAGAGTTATGTTCTTTTTCATTATTTGTCTTTGGATCAAATTTACAGATACTAAATGTTGATTTTATTCTAGGCTTCCAGAAATTAATTAAACATATACGGTAAAGTTTATTACACTATTTTAATGATATAAGCAAAGAGTTATTAGTTCTATAACGCTTTCACTAACCAATATAAAACCCCGTATTCATTTGTGCAAACTAGCTTTGCCCCAATCATCAATTAGCACGATGATTCGATTGAATTCAAAACGAACGTTACAGCTTTCAACCAGTTTTAGAAGCACAGAGTATATACAATGTGAGCAGGTGGCCGCAAATGATTTGAAAACAACTGCCGATCTCGAAGTAACACGGAAGTCATTTTAAACTTGTTCATATTAATTATGTTATTGAAGTATTGTATAGTCTGTAATATATTCAATTTATTAAAAATGTTAACAAATGGTGATTTAGTACTTAGTGCATCTCTCACTCAGATAGGTACTCGATTTTCGGTTTAATTAAAATGTGTGGAGGAAATTTATCTGATATTTATTCACTCTGTATTATAATTTTTACATAATCCATATAATTAAAATAATGCTAAAAGGAATACAATAAGAAATCTCTTCCGGCAACCGTTAGTAGATCGAGAGTATAATGGATACTAAATATTATAATATATTTGAAATAAAAGAAACTATAATATTATTAACGGTTATAATTTCGAATTTCTCCCCTTACCACAAACTTTCGCTGACTACAGGTGATGGAAAACACTTTCAATATTTAGCCTTATGATAACAAAAAGTTTTTTTACGTCAAACATTAAATCTACGTTACAAAAAATGACAAAATGTAAAGAGAGTAGGTATATTTTAGATATTCATCAGTACTGTAGAAACAATTTTAAAGTCAAATTCTTCTTTCTATAAATATGAAATTATTTTATGTTTTACTTCTTAAAGTAATTGAAATATGAAACTCAGAAATACCATATGTCCAGTCTTATATAATAATCTTGCAACAAAGGACGAAAATTTTAATCTTAATAATCTTAGTTTTAATAAATGAATAAATTCTAGAATACATCGATTTAGTGAGGGTTTGTTTATTTATTGGTTTTGTTGGACCAGCCTCACTCAAGTAGTCACATATCTCTTTTCTTTTATTCACTTTATTAAATAATATACTAATATTTATTCCTGTATACTGTACTGAACATTTCCGTTTTGTTCAAAAGGAAGTTACACTAACCGTAATCGTGTTGAAATATACCGTTACTTACTGGACTCTTCATTTGCTTGTCGTCTGCAAATGAAGTCGATTTTTTAACTTTGAAAATAATTGAATGAGGCTCTGTTAATAACTGTAGAATTATAAGATAAAATTTTATTTTTAATTCAAAAAGTGTTTCCATAGCTTCCTGTTATGAATAACTGTGAAACAAATATAATATAGATAGGCAACACTGTGTACGAGAGACAACCCATTAAATGCACACAGCGTAAAACTGTGATATGATCTACGCTTAACAATTGTAATTATGTTGGTATAATGC